>CM021102.1:166145057-166549500 GCA_007115665.2 Sequoiadendron giganteum | reverse complement strand
ATTGTATTTATAAGAAACTTATATAATTTCATCATGGATTTCTCCTACTGTATTTTGTGAAGATTTTATAAAGTATCTAAGGATTACACATGTTGTACACACATGGATCTTGATCATTGGTGATGGTATGTTTATGCTATTTATCTAAATCAAACAAACTGGTGAAGTAAATTGTGTTATTATGATTTTAAATAGAGTAAGGTCTCAGATCTACACATGTTTTCTGGCAATCTAATATGATGTGTCTTAAAAATCTTTAGGTTCTAAATTTTCTTTGAATATTGCATTGGTGTTAATAGTGATTGAGTGAATATTGATTGCTTTAATACTGGTTATTGTGACTTTTCCTAACCATTCAAAATTGATAAATAGGATAACATTTATTGTTGTCCATTACTTTAAAGATTTTTATTTAAATTCCTCTCTCAACCCTACATATTTTATTCTTTATTTTAAAATATTTTAAGCTTTGAAAGAACACACTTGATAATGTAGATCTACTTAAGAAATGGTGAACATGCAATAATTTTTGAATTTAAATAAATGAATGTTTATAACTAACGTTGCATGTCTTAAATCTATTTTCCAAAAAACTTAAATCATCTAGGCCCCTTGTTTAAACAAGTTTACATGAATAACTGAGCTATCCATCATGGTCAAGACCTAACTTAAAAGGAGCATTGGAGTAGGAATCCCCTAATTTTCAAGAGGAGTAATAATTCATTATTACTTAGCAAAATGATTATGCTAAAATCACCATCAACAATAATATCTCATTGATAAATAAGACTTCTAGAAATATTCCTAGATCACTAAGTAAAATTAACATGTGAACATGTGTGAAAAAGGACCTATTAGGTGATCTAGTTGGGTAAAATACCTTGTTCACATCAAACCCCCCTAAGTGCAACTTATGGAGAAGTAAAAAAATACAAATGATGCAATGACTTGATGATTATGGGTCTCAACTCCTAGGTCATGTTAGGTACCCATGTAGAAATTATCTCTCACAAAAGGAGAAAAGGAGAAAAACCACATGGGAAAAAACCCCTCTCCGAAAGAGAGAATGTAGGAAAATAATCATGTACAAGTGGTGAAAGAAGTATGAATGGAGGAATCGACTCAAATCCACAAGGACAACATCCATCACAAATATAGAATTGATAGCCCCATCATAAGAGGGAATCAATACTATGTAGAACCCCCACAATGTGTAACATGTCACATAAATGGTGAATTCTTGAAGAGAAAACATGATCCAATGCCTACAAGCAACATGCCTCCCTTTTAGAAAGAATGTAGTGTAGAAAAATGTACCCCTTTACATTTTCAGACTTTGTTTGGGCCCCCTCTATTAAATTGGACTTAATTAAGCCTCTAATTGGCCCAAAATTGTATTTACAAGCCCAATTAATTGCAATTTCCGAAGGGGGAAGTGAGATTTAACTAATGCATTTAATTAATTTAACACCCCAAAATTTAAAAGTCTCGATAACTTAGGTCAGGACCCATTTGCCCATGGGAAAATGGGTCTCCTTTAAGTGGCAAATTCGAATCTTAAATATGTTTTTGGAAGTATTTTCATATCCCAAATTCATATTCAAATGTCGGCTTGTAATGTTTAATTTTCAGGAAATTAGAAATTCATCTATAAAAGCAAGGTTATTTTATCAATTCAAACAATCTAGCAAGAGGTGAACTTAACAAGAGCCAAGATTATTGTCAAGAGCATTCAAGAGTAGATTTATCAAACATTTGTTGCAACTATCAAGATCCAAGCATCATGCCAAAGTTATCAAGAATCATGCATGCTTTTGGAGCTAACATTGTGATGTAGGTTTCAAAGATTCAAACAAGAATTCAAGTCATATTTCAAGTATCAAGATCCACATCCATTAAATCCATTTCATCCAAGACTAAGATCAATATTTTAGATTTCCAAAGGGTTTTATTCAAGGGTTTAGTGAGTTGCAACATTGCATTGTTCATTCATCATTGCTTTCATGTTTTATTTCAATTCAAAGTTTAATTACCAAAATGGGGTTTGACCAAGGAAAACTATCATTCACAAAAAAAAAACAATTTTTTTCCTCTTGTGTTTGTGTTGTAGATCTTAGATTGAAGGGAAATTGAAGAGTTGAGATCTCTAAAGTTCAAAATTGCAAAAGTTGTCAAAGTTGCAAGAAAACTTGTCAAGATCATGGAAACTTGGATCTCAGATTTATTTTCCATCATTTTCGAGTGGAACTAGTGGGAAATTGCATCTCAGATCTATCTTCAGAGGCTCTCAAAAATCCAGTTCAGAAAGTTGTCTTAGAACCCATTCCCCATTTTTGGACATTTAGCAACCAATTTTTGAGGCAAGTTTTAAGTGTCTTCCACTCATCCAAAAAATACAAAATTGATTATTTTTGTTACATCTAGGATTCATCTACATGAATAAGGTCTTAGATTATAGATTTGAGGTCATTTACTATTTTTAATATTTCTCCCAAAAGTGTTGTTTGAATTGTACCCCTCCATCCACACACACATAAAGGAAATTGCTAGATCTTTCACAGAATTGACTCACCTAAGGGCTGAAATTTAATTCTATTTTGGAGGATCTCATTTCTTGAATGAAATAGAAAATAGGTAGGTTCATTAGACCTCATTTATCCTTTCTATTTATAGTAAGTTTGGTGAAAAATTCTAGATTTAGTATAAAACCATATGTTTTGGACCTATCATTTATTTTTCTATGATTCATTATGGTGAACCCGACATTTTAAACATTCTAATTTCTAATTTGGAGATAATTCAAACCCTAGATCTAGGATTTGCATAAGTTTTCTTTGCATCTCATTTAGGATTGTCGAAATTGCATTAGTTTGCATTGCATACAGGGTTTTAAATTTGCATTTTTGCATTGTTTAAATATGAAAAAATAAAAAAATTGCATGCATATTACATTAATTTTGCATACTACTTGCATGTTAGTGTATGTTAATCATTCATATTCAAAAATTGAGTCCAAATTGCATTTTAAAAATGTGTCATATAGTTCATCATTTTTCATTAATTCTACTTGCATTAGGTCATCAAATTCAGGAAGATTTTGTCACAAAAGTTACAATTTGAAACCAAAAAAAAAGTCACATATAGAAGCCCATAATTTGAAAATTTCAATTTTTAAAACCCCGAGCAAGGATCCATTCAACCATAGGCGAATGATTCCCTGTACAAACCTTTTGATCAATTTATGAGTGCATTTAAATCTTTGCTTTGACTTCTTGTTTCTGTTGTTCAAACTGTATTTTGAAATTCTAAAAAATAGTCAGTCTATGTGAAAGAAAAGGTGTTATTTTATCTCATTTGGTGTAAAATCATAATTTTTTTTCTTTCTAAATTTCATTTCAATATTCAAAATCATCAAACCTATATGACAATTGTTTACATTTATGAAGCATTGCATAAGTTAGATTATCTTTCATTTTTGTCACAAGTCTAAAATGTTAGCATCTTTTATTTCTAAGAATGCCAAGAAAATCTCATTAACAAGCATGTTAGTCATTTGTCCAATATATTTCCTAGTTATGAGAGTCTCTTAGTGCAAGGGAGTTAAATTGTTGACACATTCCTTAATTTCCAATCCCCTAATATCTCTCCTATTTGTGGGAATGATGTGTAGAAGAAGGTGCAAGCATAGACAATCATGATAATCATAGTTTCTCTTCTCTCAATACCTCTCCTACTAGTGATGAAGGTATATTGGTTAAAGAAGATACAATAATTGAGAATCATGAAAGTATTGTTTGTCCGTATCCTTATCCTACTTGGAAATATATTATGGCAGAAGAGAATGAGATCATTGATACATTTCTTAACATCACTTTACCTAGTATCCATTCATCTCCAACATATCTCCTACTTGTGATAATGCTTTAGTGAAAGATGATGCAATCGTGGATAATCATGACAATCACATTTGTTCTTCTACCAAAATATTTCCCATTTGTGAAGAGGACATTTTGGTGTTAGGATATCCAATGATTGAGATCCATGACAATCCTATTTGTTTCTCTTCCCCTACCTCTCCTACTTGGGAAGACATTATTGGAGAAGGGGATATAATCATAGATAACCATGACAATGATATTTGTTCTTCTCCTAATATCTCTCCTATTTGTGAAGAAGATATTTTGGTGTTAGAAAACCCATTCATTAAGAGTCATGAGAATATTGTTTCCCCTCTCCTAATACTTCTCTCACTTGGAAAGATATTGTTGGAGAAGAGAATGTAATAATTGATAAGCAAGAAAATTATAGTTATTCTTCTCTTGATGCCTCCCCTACTTGTGATAAAGCTATCTTACAAAATCCAACCATGAAATGTGATCAACATCTTATTTGCTCCTCTCCTAAAAGCTCCCTACTAGGGAAGATATAATGGTGCAAGAAAGTGGTAGAATTGATACATGTATTTCAAACAATAGTAATGTGGCTTCATTAGATGAGGATGATGAGGTAACATTAGACTCTCCTTTGTTAAAATACCATCACAATAAGGATAAGCCTATTGAGGTTTTGAACATTAGATATCCCTTGAATCCTCCTATAATTCCTCTAATTATTGGACCTCCCAAGTCATCTCCTGAGCCACTTCTTACCATCTAACCATCCTCACATCAACCCCAAGTTCAAAAAAAACCTGTGCTTATCATAGGACCACCTAAAAAACAACCATTACCTCCAAGAGCTATCTTGAATTTTACAATGCAACTTGATAGTAACAATGTTTCACAACAATTGAGTTACAATACCGTTGCTCACACATATAATACAAGGAGTAATAAGCAACGACAAACCATTCCTAATTAGTTACCATTGCCTCAACCTATCTTTCCTAGTTCTCCTCGTTTTCCTTTACATAGTGGAAAGAAGTATGATCTTGTTGAAAAAATTAAAAATACTCCCGCTAAGATATCCTTGTGGGATATTATTCAAGCCTCACCTAATTATCATAAAATTCTTCAAAGTGCCTTACAAAAATTTCCTATCCCTCCTAATGTGCAAGAAAATGATGTAGCAATCCTAATTCAAGGAATGAATTCAATTAATGTAGACATTATTTTTCACCAAAGTGAGTTACCTCCTTTGGAAGTGAAAAATCAAAATGAAACTTTCACGATAGTGGCTATCATTATTAAGTATGGGGATAAAGTGAACCCTCTTTGACAATGGCTCAAACCTTAACATGTGTAGCATAATTTTTTTGGATAGAATTGGAGTAGACACAAGCCAAATACAACCAGTCTGTTTATCTATCTATGGATTTGATAATGTAGGAAAAAAACTGCTTGGTGTGATCACATTACTTATTATAGTTGGAAAGGATACATTGCAAAATCCTATCCATATTATGCCTCAAAATATTACATACAATATTCTTTTGGGGAGATCATGGATTCATGAAATGCATGCAGTGCCCTCAAATCTTCATCGTATAATAAAGTATGTATATAATCGAAGCTAACCCTAAACCAAAAATTTTGCACACTGAGAAAGACATGGAAAGTCCTTTGAAAATATTGACACCTACTATAAAAGTAGAACTCGTGCAAGAGGAACAAAAAGAGAACAATATTGAAAGAGTTACAAAGCTATTGGAGGATGATTGGGGTTCCTTATATTTCACACCTACATTCATGGGAGAATACAAGATCATAACAAAAGAGTCTGAAAAAGGGAAAATAATCAGCAGTAATGTCAACACAAAATTTGGAAAAACCTTCGAAAGAATCCACTTCAACCACTTTAGAAGAAGAGACAACACACACAACAAAATTTGATGAAGTTGATTATGAACAACCATCGAATCTAAAAGAAATGGAAAAGATTCATGGAAGAGGTTACAAAATTTTAAAACAACTTGGTTATAGTGGAAAAGGATGTGGTGCTAGAGAACAAGGTATCCATGTCCCTATAGATACTAACACACAAGAAATCACTAATGGTCTTGGTTATTGTCCCTTGAAACAAACAAAAGTATCAAAAAATCCTTCACTCAATACCAAAACTATTACAAAAGATTCTTCTAAGCTAACTTTAACCTTGGTGCATCCTGAACTGATAGAAACAACTAGCGGCCTTGGTTACTGCCCCTCAAAAGAAACTAAGGAAACAAAGAAATATTCGATTAATATAAATATCATCACACAAAAAAATCCTAAGATATCTTCACACATGTATTAGTAATGATTTGGGTTCACTAGATTTTACACCTCCTTTATGGGAGAGTACAAAATCTCACAATCTAAAGAGTCTTGTGTATGTATAACACCTTGTACTAAGCAAGCGATATATTTTTCATAAAAGAAAGAAATATCTTCTACCATTGATCAAGAGAGTACCTTGAAAAAGCTTCTCCAAGCTCGCTTAATATCTCTCCCTCCAAGAATACAAAAGAAATTCTACAACAAGAGTTCATTTTGTGCATATCATAGAGTTTATGGTCATTCTACTAATGAATGTAAGGCTTTGAGTGATAAAATTAAACATCTTAAGGATTATTGTGCTCTTCCTTGTCTTGATGCACCTATTTCTTCTAGTTGATATTGATTTTCATCCTATTACATTGCTCATCACTATGTGGCATTGGTAGCTTTATGTGTCTTGCTCATTGCCATTCATGGTGGTACAATTTCAAGTGCAACCATATTTCTCTTGGCAAAAACATGATAGTTCTTGGTGGTTGTATTTGTCTCTATGATTGGGGGCCAAGGAAAACTAGTTCTCCGAGGTGTACATTCTTTTCAAGGATCAACTCTTTCTCTCTTTCTACTTAAAATACCAATATAAAAAGTATGTTGACATTTTAAGTGGGGGGGCATATTGTCCCCATTCATCGTTTGCACGCCCCTTCTTAGTGATGATATCATACATCTCCTAGGAAGTATGAAATTTATTCAAAGTGTGGTCTTCTCAATTCATGTGATGTCTCTTCTTCTTGGTGATATTGTGTTTGATATCCTTCATGATTGTGACCTTTTTGAGCATATGACATTCCTTTTAGCGGTAATGCTACAAATTGTATTCCCTAAGTTGTGAATATTTTTTCCTCGGCTTGTCCTCTCTTGGAGACATTAGGCATGATGTTCCTTAAGAGGAGACCTTACATGCACTAAGAAAAACCCCTTTGAATATCCTATTTTCATTTTTTTCATAAGTGCTTAGCATAATGCAACTTGCTAGCCTTATGAAGCTCGAAGTTCATATTGTGTGGTGCCTTATCAAAGTTATCAGGAGGTATAACTTTGGTATGGTTAGGAAAATGGGAGCCTGTAGACTTAGCATGAATTTATCATTGTATGGTGAGACCCTATACACTTGGAATGACTTTATCACTTAGCCACTTTCTAGGGGCTCACCTAGTGGACAACGAATTTCACTAGCCCGTGTGAGCGCATTATTGTTTGCATAGTGGACAATGGGTTTCACTTGTAAAATTTTTTTGGACAAAAAACTAAGGCTTGATCCACCCCTTTTTATTTTCTTTCCTTTAGTCCAACTGTATGTTTGTGCATCTTGTCTTGCTGCTTCATATCATACATCTTGTGTGTGTCCCTTTGTACTTATGTTGGTTTTCCATGGGATCTTAGATCTTGGGGGCTTGTGCAACCTCCTTGATATTTGTCATCATATCCAATTGACATTTATGTACTTGGACCCCTCTTGACACATATTTGTCTACTTTAATGTGAGTCTTCACTTGCGATCATCCTCTCACTAAAATGGGGGCTAATTGTAATGTAGAAAAATGCACACCTTTACATTTTCACACTTTGTTTGGGTCCCCTCTATTAAATTGGACTTAATTAAGCCTCTCATTGGCCCAAAATTTCATTTACAAGGATAATTAGTTGCAATTTACAAAGGGGGGAGTGTGATTTAATTAATGCATTTAATGAATTTAACACCCCAAAATTCAAAAGTCCTGATAACTTAGGTCAGGACTCATTCTCCCATGGGAAAATGGGTTCCCTTTAAGTGGAAAATTCAAATCTTAAATATGTTTTTGGCAGTATTTTCATGATCCCAAATTCATATTGAAATGTTGGCTTGTATGTTTAATTTCCAGGAAAATAGAAAATCATCTATAAAAGCAAGGTTATTTTATCAATTCAAACAATCTAGCAAGAGGTGAACTTAACAGGAGCCAAGATTATTGTCAAGAGCATTCAAGAGAAGATTTATCGAGTATTTTTTGCAGCATTCAAGATCTCAAGCATCATGTCAAAGTAATCAAGCATCATACATGTTTTTGGAGCTAACATTGTGATGTAGGTTTCAAAGATTCAAGCAAGCATTCAAGTCATATTTCAAGTATCAAGATCCACATCCATTGAAGCCATTTCATGCAATATCAAGATCAACATTTTAGATTTCCAAAGGGTTTTATTCAAGGGTTTGGTGAGTTGCAACATTGCATTGTTCATTCATCATTCTTTTCATATTTTATTTCAATTCAAGGTTTAATTACCAAAATGGGGTTTGACCAAGGCAAACCCAAATTTACCAAAAACAAACAATTTTTTCCTCTTATGTTTGTGTTGCAGATTTAGGTTGAAGGAAAATTGAAGAGTGGAGATCTCTAAAGTGCAAAATTACAAAAGTTGCAAGAAAAGTTGTCAAGATCATGAAAAATTAGATATCAGATTTATTTTTTGTCATTTTCAAGTGAAACTAGTGGGAAATTGCATATCAGATATGTCTTCAGAGGCTCTCAAAAATTTAGTTCAAAAAGTTGTCTTAGGACCCATTCTCCATTTTTGAACACTTAGCAACCAATTTTTGAGGCAAGTTTTAAGTGTCTTCCAATCACCCAAAAAATACAAAATTGACTGTTTTTGTTAGATCTAGGCTTTATCACATGAATTAGGTCTTAGGTTACAAATTTGAGGTCATTTACTATTTTTATTCTTTCTCCCAAAAGTGTTGTTTGAACTTGAAACAAAGAAAAAGAGGTTCACCCAAAATGAGTTAACAAAATGGATGAACCTAATTTTGGCTATGTTTCACTCAATTATGAGAGTTATAATGCATAAATAAATATCATAGATCAAACCTAACCAATATGGAAATAAAAAGGTAGGTTTTAAGAGGGTTAAATGTTGTGTACCTATTGCAAAAAGTGCCTTTTCAGGCCTCATTGAGGATTGATTTGCTTTGTGGAAAATGGGTTTTGGCTAAGGTTCTAGAAAATCAAATTTTGGGTTTTGTTCTTCAATGTTTACACTCCTAGATCCTAGCGGGGCACTGTCAGAAATTCAAAAATGAATTATGTAGCTCAATTTTCATGTTCTTGCAAGAAAGGTGACAACTTTGACAACTTTTTCTTTCCAATTGATCTTCAACCTAAAACCTACAACCACACATCAAAGTGGTGCAAGAACACCTAGAAAACACCTAGGAAACACTAGGCATAGGCAATTTTGATTTTGAAGTTATAAGGTCATGGTGACCATTGCTATAAAGATAGAGAATTCATAAAATGCCTTGGTCAGGAGCTGTCAGGAGCTATCTAGAGCTATCAGGAGTGGAAAAGTTTAGGAGTTTAGACACTCATTTTGTTAGTTTCTAGGAAATTGGCAAAGGTGGCAAAATGGAACATTTTGGTATAAACACTTTGGGAAACCTTTATAAGGTGTTCCAAGACCTATGTGAAAGGTTGGAAGGCATTGGAAGTTTTGTAATTTGAAAGTTTTATGAATGACAAGCGAGGACAGTAGGAAGATTAGCTAATTTTTCTGTGTTTTTATCCTTGGTAGTGTGTTAATGGCATAACCAGGCATTGATATACGTGTGAGATGTAATGTGATTATCTTCTAAGTATTGGTTGGGTTTGTAGGTAGTTGTTTTCACCATTTCAAGTTTTTGATTTCAGTTAATTAGTTTCTTTCTTTTGCTGTTCTAACTGGCAGACCGTCAAAATGGAGTTCTAGTCCACTCCTCCCCTGTACCTAGTGTATGGGCTCTTGGAAACGGTGGCTAGGCTCCATGCCTGTATCTATAGTAGAGGTAGGAGTCTATAGGGGTCAGGAATTCATGAAGGAAGACTTGTCTTAGGTGAGCTTGACAGTGCCCAGCTAGGAAAGTCAAGGAGTGCAAAGCACATGGCTTGCAGGGGTGACCTTTCTCTGCCAAACCACACGGTAGAAAGATAGATGGAGGCCCTGTAGAGGCTTGGAAACAAAGAGGAGGTTTCACCAGCCCGTTTGATGGGAGAACAAAATAACAGTTCACCGGGTGGTCAGGAAATGGCTCTAAAAGCCCTAAATTTGCTAATTTGAAGGATAGGCCTATGTACGGTCAAGCTAGGGTTGAGACCTTAAAAATATTGAGGTGGTAGGTATCAGGACCAAGAAACCATTGAAAAGATTCAGGGTTCTTTGGGAGATTTTGGTGAACCATCCATCTTTCTCGGGTTAGGAGGGCTAATTGGGTCTCTAGGGCTTGTAGCCTTTTTAACCCTAGATGAGGGTTTGGAGTTAGCGATGGATAAAGGGAACAAGGTGGAGTTATCAGCACCAATTTGTGATGGTGGGAAGGTGTTGGAAGCATTCCGACACCCCTGCAAAGAACAAACTGAGAGTTGAGAGTAATTAACCTTTAGGGAAGATTCAGGGTTAAGGGAAGCAAAGAAACAAGGCACCAAGATTGGCTTGGTAGATTGAGAGCTTGATGATAGTGGGGTTGGCCAGTAGAACCAGGGGCACCTATACATGAGATAAGGCCTAGAGGTTAAGGTGGGAGAGTCACCTAGGGGTCCTTATTCTCAAGAACTCCTAGGCGACTCTCCCACCTTAACCTCTAGGCCTTATCTCATGTATAGGTGCCCCTGGTTCTACTGGCCAACCCCACTATCATCAAGCTCTCAATCTACCAAGCCAATCTTGGTGCCTTGTTTCTTTGCTTCCCTTAATCCTTAATCTTCCCTAAAGGTCAACTACTCTCAATTCTCAGTTTGTTCTTTGCAGGGGTGTGGGAATGCTTCCAACACCTTCCCACCATCACAAATTGGTGCTGATAAATCCACCTTGTTCCCTTTGTCGATCGCTAACTCCAAATCCTCACCTAGGGTTAAAAAGGCTACAAGCCCTAGAGCCCCAATTAGCCCTCCTAACCCGAGAAAGATGGATGGTTCACCAAACTCTCCCAAAGAACCCTGAATCTTTTCAATGGTTTCTTGGTCCTGATACCTACCACCTCAATATTTTCAAGGTCTCAACCCTAGCTTGATCGTACACAGGCCTATCCTTCAAATTAGCAAATTTAGGGCTTTTAGAGCCATTTCTTGACCACCTGGTGAACGGTTATTTTGTTCTCCCATCAAACAGGCTGGTGAAACCTCCTCTTTATTTCCAAGCCTCTGCAAGGCCTCCAACTATCTTTCTATCGTATGGTTTGGCAGAGAAAGGTCACCCCTGCAAGCCATGTGCTTTGCACTCCTTGAATTTCCTAGTCGGGCACTGTCGAGCTCGCCTAGGAGAAGTCCTCCTTCATGAATTCTTGACCCCTAAAGAATCCTAACTCTACTATAGATATAGGCATGGAGCCTAGCCACCATTTCCAAGAGCCCATACACTAGGTACAGGGGAAGAGTGGACTAGAACTCCATTTCTGACAGTCTGCCAGTTAGAACAACAAAAGAAAGAAACTAATTAACTAAAATCAAAAACTTGAAATGGTGAAAAAAACTACCTACAAACCCAACCAATACTTGGAAGACAATCACATTACATCTCACACGTATATCAATGCCTGGTTATGCCATTAACACACTACCAAGGATAAAAACATAGGAAAATTAGCTAATCTTCCTACTGTCCTTGCTTGCCATTCATGAAACTTTCAAATTACAAAACTTCCAATGCCTTCCAACCTTTCACACAGGTCTTGGCACACCTTATAAAGGTTTCCCAAAGTGGTTATACCTTCCTTGGTTGTACATGTTAGTTACAAGGTGGCAAAAGTGCAAAATGTTCCATTTTGCCACCTTTGCCAATTTCCTAGAAACTAACAAAAATGAGTGTCTAAACTCCTAAACTTTGCCACTCTTGATAGTTCCAGATAGCTCCTGACTGCTCCTAACCAAGGAATTTTATGAATTCTCTATCTTTGTAGCAATGGTCACCATGACCTTATAACTTCAAAATCAAAATTGCCTATGCCTAGTATTTCCTAGGTGTTTTCTAGGTGCTCCTGCACCATTCTCCCCCTCTCTGCCCAAACACTAAGGAATGGAAGGAGAGATCAGTGACATATCAATGCCATGTTGCTTGAACTGTTCTTATTGTACCCATGTAGCCTCAGATTCAGGCTTGTTCTTCCACTTGATAAGATGCTCCATGTACACTCTCTTCCTTGTAGATTTCTGTACTCTTGACTCCAAGATGCTCGCTGCTTGTAGTTTGTCTTTAGTAGGTAAAGCTATGTTGCTGACTTCCTTGAAGACCTCCCTACTGGTTTGAGCTACATCATTGACTAATCCCTTATATTTGATCAAATCTACAACATTAAAAATTGGTGAAATTCCCAAATCAGAAGGTAACTCCACCTTGTATGCATTCTTCCCATACTTGGCTAATATCTTGCATGGTCCTACTCTTTTCATTTGCAAATTGGTTGACATTCCCTTTTGCAACCTTGATTTGTTAAGGTGAACCATAACAAAGTATCCTACTGCAAATTTCACATCCTTCCTTGACATGTCTACCTTGTCTTTCAATTTTTGAGTAGCCTCGGTGACTGTCCTCTTTACCTGCTCCTGAATCTCCTTCATGGTTTGAGTGAAGTCTTTAGCATGTCCACTCCTATTCTCCATAGCTCCTAGATCCCTGAGCTCACATATCCCTCTTGGGTGCATTCCATACACAATCTCAAATGGACTCTTCCCTGTGGTCCGGTTGACACTATCATTGTAAGCACACTCAGCCTATGAGATCACCATGTCCCATGTCTATCCATACTCTTTGGTTAGGCACCTTAGAAGGTTACCTAGCACCCTGTTAACCACTTCTATTTGACCATCGGTTTGAGGATGGTAAGCTGATCCAAAGGACAGGTTGGTACCCAATCTGCTCCATAGAGTCTTCCAAAAGTGAATCATGAATTTAACATCCCTGTCTGAAACAATACGTAAAGGCAAGCCATGAATCCTAACAATTTCTGTGAAGAAAAGGTGAGCAATGTAGCTAGCATCATTAGTGGTTTTGTAAGGAATAAAGTGACTCATTTTGCTGAATCTATCCACCACTACATACACACTGTCAAAACCAGTCTTGGTCTTAGGAAGTCCTACCACAAAATCCATGCTCACACACTCCCATGGTCTGTTAGGAATGGGTAAGGGTTGATATAGACCTACATTACTAGCTCCTCCCTTAGCTTTCATACACACAACACATTGCTCTACATATCTCCTAACATCTCTTTCCAACTTAGGCCAATAGTAGAACCTTTGAACTAGTTCTAATGTCTTATTGATGCCAAAATGTCCACTAAGACTACCATTATGCTTTTCCTGAATGAGGTTTTCTCTCATTGACCCTCTTGGAACACATAACTGATTCCCTTTAAAAAACAATCCACTTTGCAAAGTATACTCTGAGTATTGGCTATGAAAATGATCCTCAAAGTTAGAACATACCTTGTAGGCCTCTGAGAAATCTTCATCCTCCCCATAGAGATCCTTGAAACTCTCTTGCCAATGCTCTTGATCTGTATCTCTTGGACTGTCAACAATCTTCTACTCAATGCATCTGCTACCTTGTTCATTTGTCCCTTCTTGTGCTTGATGGTGAAAGTAAAAGCTTGGATGTATTCCATCCACTTCAAGTGTCTATTGCTCAACTTCTCTTGGGTGTTGATATAACTGAGTGCTTGATTATCTATAAAGACCACAAACTCCTTGGGTAGAAGGTAATGCCTCCACTTCCTAAGTGACTGAACCAAAGCATAAAGTTCTAGATAATAGGTAGAATACTTCTTATTAGCTTCATTGAGCTTTTCACTAAAGAAAGCTATAGGTCTGCCTTCTTGGCTATGCCTTCTTGGCTAAGCACTCCTCCTACTGCAAATCCACTAACATCACACTCCACAGTGAACAACTTGTCAAATCTTGGAAATAAGAGAATAGGTTGAGTTGCCACTTCTTGTTTCAGTTTCTCAAAACCTTTCTCAGCCTCTTGAGTCCACACAAATTTAGATTTCAAACCACCCTTGATTGTTTGTAATATTGGTGCACATATACCACTAAAGTTTCTTATGAATTTCCTATAAAACTGAGCCAATCCATGGAAAATTCTTACCTTTGTCCTTGTTGTTGGTGTAGGCCAGTTTAGGATAGCTTCCACCTTGCTTGGATCCATTTTCAATGATCCTTGAGACACTACAAAACCCAAATATATCAGCTCTTGTTTAAAGAATCCACACTTCTCTAGGTTGATGGCTAACTTCTCCTCTTACAGCCTTCTAAGAACCATCTCCACATGTTTAAGGTGTTCTCCTGTTGTCTTGCTAAAGATGAGTATATCATCAAGATATACCACCACAAATATCCCTGTAAAGTCTTTGAGTACTTCATTCATGAGCCTCATGAATGTGCTAGGGGCATTAGAGAGGCCAAAGGGCATCACTCTCCACTCATACAACCCATATGTTGTCTTGAATGCTATCTTCCACTCATCATCATCCTTGATTCGGATCTGATGGTATCCACTCTTGAGATCCAACTTGGTGTAGTACTGAGCTCCTCCAAGACAATCCATTAAGTCTTCAATCCTTGGAATAGGGAATCTATACCTGATTGTGATCCTATTTATTGCTCTGGAGTTAGTACATAACCTCCACTTGCCTCCTTTCTTTGTTGCTAAGACTACTGGTACTGCACATGGACTGATGCTCTTCCTAATCAATCCTTGATCCAACAACTCTTGCACTTGTCTAGCCACTTCTAAGTTCTAATCTGGTGTAAGCTTATATGCTGCTTTGTTAGGCAATAATGCTCCAGGTATGAAGTCAATCTGATGACTAATGGCCCTTTTAGGAGGTAAAGTTACAGGTGTACCATCACTTACTATATCCTTATACTTCTCAAGCAAATTCTAGACTGCTCTGGGTATGACTGGTTTTTTAGTCTTATCTTCCTCTTTGGACTGCAACAAGACTACATATCCTTCTCCAATTTTAGCTTCTTTACTGCCTCATCTGAGATGATATTGTCTATTGAACCTGAATCTACAATGACTTTGCATACTTTCCCAAGTATCTTGCATCTTACTCTAAATAGAGCTCTTCTTTGTTTTGGTTCTTCCTTGACCGGTTGTCTGATCAACACTCTCCTAAACATCAGATTCTCTCCCATTTTAGATTCAATATGACTGATCTCAGGTGATTTGATGCTCATGGTGTCCTCTTGTTCATATGCCACCCTCTTCTCAACATTTGAAGATGATGCTTTCTCCGGGCACCTATAAGCTGGATGGCCTACTTGACCACAATGATAAAATTTCATGGTAGCAAAGTATGAATTTCTCCTGCCTGCTCCTCTTCCTCTATTGGATCCTCCTTGAGAACCTCTACCTCTTCCATAACCTCCTCTAGAAGATGTTTCACCTCCATGCTCTATGAGTTTAGATTCACCTTGGTTTCTTTGTTCATTCCCTCTACCTTGGTAGCCACCTCTATGTCCTCTTTGATCTCTTTGATCTCTACCTTTGCCTCTACTCTTAGAAGCTTGATCATGTTTCCTCTTGCTTCTTTCCTCAATCTTGATAGCTAACTGATAGCATTGATGTACTATCTTAGGAGTTAGAAGAGTCATCTCTTCTTGGATGTTCCACTTCAAACCGTTTAGGTACCTAGCCACTTTGAGACTTTCATCTTTTGAGACATTGGACCTCATACAAAGTTTTTGAAACTCCTCAGTGTAGGTGTTCACATCCTGGTAGCGGGGCACTGTCAGAAATTCAAAAATGAATTATGTAGCTCAATTTTCATGTTCTTGCAAGGAAGGTGACAACTTTGACAACTTTTTCTTTGCAATTGATCTTCAACCTAAAACCTACAACCACACATCAAAGGAGAAGAAAAATCTTGTTTTGTTAGAGGATAGGGGTTTTCCTTGGTCAAAACTCATTTTGGTAATTAAACCTTGAAATGAAACAATGCATAAAGGAATGATGAATGAACAAAAATATGTAACAACTCACCAAACCTTGTTGAAACCTTGGATTGAAAATCTGAAACTTAGCATGAAATGGCCTCAATGATTGTAGATCTTGATCATGAAATTGGCATAAGATAATGGATTTGAACACTTGAACTTGATCACCAATGCTACATCATCACATTAGATCAACTACATGCATGAATTTGACATGATGATATGATCTTTGATTGTTGTAATAAACTTCTATAAATCTACCCTTTGAATGCCTTCTTGAATGCTCTTGTGAACTCTTGATCTCATAAATTTTCTATTAGGACTTGCTCATTGTATACACGTAAAATTGGTCTGGAGAATTCCTATTAATTAAATAAAAATTATTTGATTAATTATCCTAATTTCCTCTACTGTTTGAATAAATAGAAATATTTATTTATATAGTTCACATTCATATTCATCTTAATTAAATAAACAAAATTAAATACTTTGTTTGATTTATTATCACATCCCTATTTTATTCTATCACATCATTTCTAAATTAATTAAATAAAGATCAAAACACTTTATTTATTAATTGCCACATTCTTCTGATTAATTTAATAAACAACTATCCTATAGTTCATTTTATTAACTTATTTATCTCCCTTTTCCTAATTTAAATAAATCAAAAATATTTGAATTAGAGCATAAGGAATATTCCAATCTACATTTCCTCAAAAATGAATTAGATTTCCTATGTCTAATCCATGTCTAAAATATGTCACAATTAATGCTTTGAAACTTTCACGGGAAGTTTTGGAGACAAATTGGAGACAAATTTGGAATTTGATCTCTCAATCCTCTTCCATCAATCTTTCCTCTTCTCTTGCCTGGTGTTTTGATGGGTAGAGACAATCTCCATCTTTCTCTCAATCTCCTCCATCTCTCACCATTCAATTCTCCAGATTGAATCCAAGCCTCTCAAAGCTTTCCTTGTACATTTCTACAGCCAGGAAATCTATAAATATAGCCTCATTGAACCAAGAAAATGATCCAGATAATAAAGCTTTTGCACTCTTACTCTATAGGAATCCAGACTTCAAGCATCAAGCATTCACACATCAAGCATCAAACAATCAAGCTTTCAACAATGGCTGCCTCCTATAGCTGCAATTATCTGTTTCACATCAATATCATGCTAGTTTAATTGATTTATCATCTAGCATTGCATTATCATTATCTCATTCTTCAGATAGTCATTTTAACAATCTTATTTGCTTAAACAATCTGAGAGCAATTTAGATTTAATAAATCTTCGAGGATAGAGAACAATATGATGCTTTCAAATGATTACTGCTTTGAATTGATTCAATTTGAGTTATCTTTGATATAATGTCTTATTAAGAAGTGTTTTGATCTTATTCACATGTTCACCACTTACACTCATAAATTTTCTTAGATGAAAATATGTGAGATAACCGTGTATTTATACTTATCTTACTCTTAATTCTTGAAATTCAAATAACACAAGCCAACATCAGATCTAGGAATTGAAAACATTAAAATACCACCAAAAACATATTCCAAGGGGGGTCCTAGTGTTAAGTGAGGACCCATTTACCATGTGGCGAATGGGTCCTAATATACTTAACTAGGACACACTTTGGGGGATGTGAAATGACATGTGAAAATGGGGTCCTAGGACCTAGTGAGGACCCATTCGCCGGTCCTAGGTCACTAACCTAGGACACATACCTTGTCAAATTAAGTGTTGTGTAATATAATTTAAGAGTGTTGGGCTTTATACCTTGAAAAATACTATTAACTAGGCTTGGATTTGAATCAAAGGGGCCAATTAACCTCAAATTAATCTCAATTAATTAATAAATCCCTATATAAGTGTGAAAGTGTAAAGATACACTTTACAACACCCTAAATAAGACACCATTAAGTCTATTTTATTAAAAGGGGCCCTAAACTTAATTTGAATGTGTAAAACACATTACAACACTAAATCAAGGCATAATTAAGATCATTTTAATATTAATTATTCCCAAATTAAGTGTGAAAAAGGGATACTTTTTTGTCCACACATGTACATAAAGGAAATTGTTAGATCTTTCATAGAATTGATTCACCTAAGGGTTGACACTTAATCCTATCTTGGGGGATCTCATTTCTTGAATGAAATAGAAAATGGGTAGGTTCATTACACCCCATTTCCCCATTTCTATTTATAGTAGTTTGGTGAAACATTCCATATTTAGTATAAAGCCATATGTTTTGGACCTATCACCTATTTTTCTATGATTTAGAAATATAAGCAAGTAAAAATGTAGGAAACTTTCCATTTTGGATAGAAATTAGAAGGAAAAATGAATCCAAATGTATGAAGATTGTGTCTTTGACATTTTCTCATGTGTCACCATGTCCATGGTAGATGATGATGCCATGATTAAATCAGGTACATGTCCAAACAATGAAGAAGGTGAAAAATCAAGATCAAGTGGTAACTAATGTTGAACAAGATCCAAAGACAAATATGATGTGAAAATAACTATGATGTGTCTATCATCAAAGATGAGATATAACCCCTCAAATTTTTCCTCTAGATTTGAGAGTGAGACTCCACAAACAATTCTGAAATACTTGTCAAGTAATTATCCCAGAAAGATGTATCTGAAAGACTATGATTTACCTATTGCATAGAATCATTGAAATCTCTCAAATAAGCATCTCCGAACTCTAATGGTGAAAAATAGGATAGGTCTCTTGATTAACATGACACTCAAGCTCTGCATCATATTCAAGCTCCTCTAATGTATATTAATCAAAGGGAAGATTATCAACATCATCAAGTGGAAAATGAGGTATTTTGATGCATGATCATATAAGAATAGAGGATTATGTGTATATCCATAGGTCTCCCAAATTCTCATCCAAAGTGTGCTCATGAACTCAATCTCTAAGATCTGCCAAAAGATATCAACACCAATGGTTATACCAATTAATCCTATGATATGATCAATTTTATTACCCCAAATTAATTTATTCCAATGTGAATCTAGCATAGGGATGAGTCTATAGAGATGAGACAAAGTATTGATCCACCTACAATGTGTTAGGATGCATTTTTTCCAAGACACATTAGTGTCCTTAGTCATAATTTTTATAGAAGGATGAGTTGTATAACCCATGATTATAATGTTGATACACTCCCTAATTGATAAAATAAGAGATCAATACATATCAATAAATTGAAATGAAGTGATTTGATCAAAACATAACCTTCCCAAGTGCCAACATTCCTAAGAAATCCTCAAGAATGTAAATATGAACAAATTTGAATAAAATTTACTTGGGGCTAAATATGGATAAATTGCATGAATGGCTTGATAAAGATCCTCAATACCTTTTCAATGTCATAGAATCACTAAAATCAGAGATCCAGGCAAAAATTTATGATCTTGGGAGACAAAAATGAAGATATGACTTTAAACAAAAAAAATACACTTGCAATGAAATATGGAAAAATAACTTACATAAGTGCAAATTACACTAAAATAAATTTCTAGTGATATCTCATTTTAATTTTTTTGATAATTTGGAAGAAAGTTATGTCAATTTGAAAATATTTCCCAATTAGCGCACTAAGGGTAAGATTTGGAGCCTAAGGGATAGGTTGCTAGTCAACCATATGACTTGGCGTGCATATTTGATTGTAAAAAAAATGCTACTGCCATTGGCAATAGGTAGGTGGTGCTATGGTTGACAAAGTGACGATGGGATTCTCGCATCACCTGTTGTGATTTAATTCCCCTAGTTGAGCCCACATGACTATAAGACTCTGCTAAACAATGAATAGGTACTCAGTACACAACTTAATCGATGTAGAAAATAAAAATATTTTTTTTAATAAAAAAATTGCAAAATTTGTACCTCCATTGATGTAGTGATGACATGATGTCGGCATACCTATAGATATTGAATGAATATACTCATAAAAATACAACCAATTGTATAGTATACTTTCACTAGTGTACAAACCATACATATTATGTATGACCGTACATATGTACAATTTTTTGACTAATAAATATGCAAACCCTAGTAAAAATGGCCAATTTTTTTATCACTCAAATATCAAGTATTTTATATCAAAATAAGGGTTTTTGGGCCTTTTGGACTCAATGGTGAGGTTTGTTTTGACACAAAAAACACCCCAAAAAATCTCACACCTGATTATCTCCTATATCTAAAAAGATAATTACAGATTTGAAGCTCTGATATCATGTTAGAGTCACCACTGGGCTCAAGGCTTTGATATCACTTGCAAAACCAAAAAAATCATTCCATAAGAGAGAATCAAGAGAAAAAATATTGCTTGATTATGGGCACAATGAATTTGATTAAACCTCAATATGATTACATGAATTACATGACTTGAAATTGGATTGAAATGTACATATGATGCATTTCTTATATAGGCAAGGTTGAGAGATAGGACAACATAAGATTGTGACAAGTGTCTTAATCCTATGCAATGAGACAACTAAAGTAACAAATATTAAATGACCTAGGACAAAAGAAGTAAATGAGATAAGATAAGATAAGATCTCATTGATAATTAAGACTTATAGAAAGATTCCTAGATCCTTGAGTAAACTTAACATGCGAACGTGTGTGAAAAGGACCTACTTGGTGATCTAGTTGGGTAAAATACCTTGTTCACACCAAAACCTCCCATTAAATGCAACTTAGGGAGAAGTAAACAAATTAAAATGATGCAATGCCATGATTATTATGGGTCTTGACTATCAGGTCATGTTAGGTACCAATGTAGAAATGATCTCTCAAAAATGGAGGAAAGGAGAAAAACCACACAGGGAAAAAACCTCTCCAAAAGATAGAATGCAAGAAAATAATCATGTACAAGTTATGAAAGAATTGATGGATGGAAGAATCAACATGATCCACCAAGGACTACATACATCATAAATATACAATCAATATCCCCCCATAAGAGGGAAAGAGAGGGACTATGTATCCCCCCATAATGTGAATATCTTGTAGAAATGGTGAATGCTTGAAGATAAAACATGATCCAATGCCTAAAAACAACATGCCTCTCTTTCATAAGAAATATAAAAAAGTACAAATACATGAATTTTTCCCATTCCAAATAGGAATTAGAATGAAAATGAATCCAAATGTATGAAGATTGTGTCTCTGAATTCTTCTCATGTGTCACCATGTCCATGGTATATGATGATGCCATAGTCAAATCAGGCACATGCCTAATCAATGAACAAGGTGACAAACTAGGATCAAGTGGTAACTAATTTTGAAAAATATGCAAAGAAAAATATGATGTGATAATAGATTTGATGGGGTTGTCATCATAGATGAGAGATTATCCCTCAAATTTGTCCTACAAATCTAAGATGTGAGACTCCACAAATAAGTTTGAAATATCTGTCAAGTAATCATCCTACAAAGATGTATATGAAAGACTATGATTTACCCACTACAAAGAATCACTAAAATCTCTCAAAGAAGTATCTATAAACTCTAATTATGCAACCAAAGATAGATTTATGATCTCAATAGAAGTGGGATTTGTAAGAGAGCTCTTTTGATTATCAAGACTCAATCGCTACATAATATTCAAGCTCCTCTAATGTATCATCATCAAAGGGTAGATTATTAACATCATCAAGTGGAATGATTAAATATAATGTAGGATCATTTGAGAATGGAGGATTATGTGTATCTCCACAAATCTCCCAAATTATTATCCAAAGTGTGCTTAGGTACTCAATATTTGATATCTTCCAAAATATGTCAACACCAATGGTTGTAACAATTAATCTGATGATATGATAATTTTATAATGGGGAAAACTAATTTATTCCAATGTGAATCTACCTTAGGGCTGATTCCATAAAGATGAGGCAACATATTGAGCCATCTGCAATGTGTTAGGATGCCTTTTTTCCAAGATTCATAATTTTCCTTAGTCAAAATGATTATAGAAGGATGAGTTGCATGACCCATGATTATAACAATGATACACTCCTCACTTGATAAAATCAAAGATCAATACATATCAAACAACTGAAATGAAGTGATTTGACCAAAAAAAAGCCTTCCCATGTGCCAACATGCCCAAGTAATCCTCTAGAATACAATTATGAATGAATATAAATAAAATTTACTTACGGATGAATATGGAAAAATTGCATGGATGGATTGATAGAGATCCTCAATACCGTAGGAATCACTATAATCTAAGATCCTAAAAAAGTGATGAGCTTGGGAGCCAAAAATGAAGATCTAACTTCAATCAATAATTAATTACATCTGCAAGAAAATATGGAAAATAACCTGCACCCTTACAAAGTACACTGAAACAAATTTTCAGTAGCTCATTTTTAAAATTTTGATACTTTAGCAAAAATTTATGTCAATTTGAAAATATTTTCCCAATTAGGGCATGGAGGGAAAGATTCGACCCCTAAGCGCTAGGCCATTGGTTTGCCATATTACCTGGCACACAAATTTGATTGTAAAAATTTTTCGTTGCCCTTGGCAATAGGCAAGTGGTACTTTGGCAAGTGAAGTGACAATGGAATCCCCACACCACTTGTTGGGATTTAAAATGCTTGATTGAGCCCACATGAATAAAGGCCCTCACTAAACAACAACTAGGCTCTTGGTACACAACAACTAAATCTACACAAAAAATAAACTGATTTTTAAAAAATACAAAATCTATAAAATTTGTACCTCCGCTGACATAGGGATGATGTGATGTTTGCATACCTACAAATATTTTATGAATATGCTCTTGCAATCGCACTTGATTGTACAATTTACCTGTGCCAACGTATAAACCGTATGGATTCTATATGACCATACAAATATATGGAATTTTTGATTGATAAATCTACAAAACCTAGCAAAAATGGCAAATTTTTTTCTATTACCCAAATGTCAAGTATTTTATATCAAAATAGGGATTTTTAGGACTTTTTGACTCAATGGTGAGGTCTATTTTTTTACAAAGTGAACTAAAAAAATTTCATACCTGATTATCTCCTAGATCTAAGAAGGGGATTGCAAATATAAAGCTTTGATACCATGTTAGAGTCACCAATGGACTCAAGCCTTCAAGATCACCTAAAAACCAAAAAATTCCTTCCACAAGAGAGAAACAAGAGAAATTTTTTTTCTTGATTATGGACACAATGGATTTGATTAAACCCTAATATGATTACATGGATTACATTAATTGAAATTGGATTGAAATGCACATATTATACTTTTCTTATATAGGCAAGGTTGAGAGATAGGACAACACAAGATTGTGAAGTGCCTTAATCCTATGCAATGAGATTATTAAATTAATAAAAATTAAATGACCTAGGACACAATAAGTAAATGAGATAAGATAAGATAATATCTCATTGACAACTAAGACTTCTATAAATATTCTTAGATCCCTATGTAAACATAACATGTGAACATGTCTGAAAAGGACCTACTAGGTGATCTAGTTGGGTAAAATACCTTGTTCACACCAGCAAATCCCCAATTCCAAGTCAATATTATGAGAGATTTATAGATGTTTTGAAGCAAATGTGTATACTAGGAAAATATCCAAATTCTCTAGGGAATTATTAAGTTTTAATATTTTCATAGTGGTAGGTGTTATGGCATAAAATTGCACCTAGTGCAATTTCCTATAATATTACTTGTAATGCCCAAAATTGTAGACCAAAATCAAAGATAAGGACATGACACACATTCCAAATTTCAACCACAAAACATTAATATATCTTAAAATTTTGTTTCCAAACACACATTTACTAAAATCATAATAACATTTGACCAATTATAGATTATAATATTTAGTTAGATAACAAAATTGCTTAGGAAATCATAGTAGGGTTTCAAATGGAGACATGGAATTCACATCATTGAGATAGACTTAATTAGTTCTACTAACTCATTAAAAAAAAAAACATAACTCACATGTTATGCAAATAATTGTATCAATAATAATTTCAAAGTAATAATAAGAGTACAAGACCTAGGGGCCATACCTGTTCCTCGGGGCTCATCTTTGATGGCCTTGCCTATGTAATGTGCAAAGGCTCCGTAGTTCGACAACTTGAGGTTGCTCCAATTCATTTTTGATTGACTGAAAAAAGGGGTATATCCATTGGGTTTCAAAAAGATGACTCTACCTCAATCACAATCATAATGGACACAAACACTAAACTTCACTATTTTGTAAAAATTCTAACACATTCTCTTGTATTGATGTTCTTCTATACTCAAGGTATCTGCCTCTATATTTTGATTTTAGAAATAGGGTCATAAATCTCATGTAGTTCATCTATTACACTTAAATTGAGTGATTCACTTACAACATCTCCTTAATATAAAATAGTTCATGCTAAAATATGTTAATATTGAATTGACACCCTCTATGCAACAAGATCTATTGATATAACTATAGGATTAAAAATGAAGAGACAAAAGTCTACAACCATTCCAATATACATAATAATTAATTATTTCCCCTTTTGAAACTATAAGTTATCTATTTAGAACCAAGGGTTTAAATTATAATATAATATTAGAGAATTACCGTTGTTAACATGATCTAATAAACATCATCATACATATGTTGATCATAAATTATTCTAGAGTTTTACCTTCTAATAATTATGCATTGCCTCAATTATTATTGAATCTGACTCAATATATAAATACCTATAATCTTAACATAGCTATTTAAGTTCTTTCTCCCAAAGAATATATTCAAAGTCATATATAGCTATAAGATCAAATGATTGAATATCAACCAATTATTTTATCATAGATTTAAATGAAAAAAGATGTTCACTATTCCTTTCTTTGGTTAGCCTCATAATATATACTTATTGAAACCTCCACTCATTTAGTTCTCTCAATGATAAAAAAAATAGAGGTTTCAATGGAATAAGAACTAGAAGTTCCTCATACCAGTCTTAGGAAAGCCTAACACTAAAATAGGAAACAAGAACTATAAAAATAAAATTCTCAAATCTAAATATGCAAAATAATCTGAGTAAAATAAATAGTAAATTGTAATCAACTCTACATTATTATTCTAAGATTTAAAAAAATTGTGTTCTGTACATATGCCATAAAGATTAAGAAAATATTTGATATGAACATATAGTAATAGATTTTAAATACCAAGAATATGTACATATAAAATTTTCTAATATCTATTTACCACAATTGAGAGGATGCATATGGATAAATGGGATAGACTTAGATAGGTTGATGTTTTATGAAACATGATATACAAGTAACATTGTAAATGCATTTTCCTTTCTTGATTAGTATCAATAGATATCTTCTTGCCTCTTATATCTATTATACACAAAGCTAGGTGGTTACTTTTCATTTACTAAAGAGAAGAATCATCACCCTTTGGGCATCCATGTGTGTGAATTAGTTGCATAATTTTGATTCACTTTTAAAGAAACTTCCTCACTACCTTTTCCTAGTTGTATGAATTTGAAAACTGATAGAAGACCATTTATTCCTCCTAATATTTAATATCATTATATCAAGCTCTAACCATTATAAAGCAATCTAGAATTTCTATATTTTATTAATGGACTTTCATATGCACAAAAAAAAAACATATGAAAAATTTGTAAGGAAAGCAAAACAAAAATAATATTTATAGCATACAAAGATGCATCACTTATATCTAGAGAGTTTTATTTTTTAAGTTATAATTTTACAAAGTTGGGATGCTATCATTTCATGGTTCTGCATAATTTTTTTGTGGGCTATTTGCAGAAAAGACTATTTGTACATGCTTAGGTTTCTGGGTTTTATTCTTTGTTCTTTTACCTTTCTGAAACATATTTAATTTTAAAATTTGACTTTGTAACATAAAATTTATGACCTTTCAAATGCTGCCTTGTTTTG
This sequence comes from Sequoiadendron giganteum, assembly GCA_007115665.2. Taxonomy (NCBI): domain Eukaryota; kingdom Viridiplantae; phylum Streptophyta; class Pinopsida; order Cupressales; family Cupressaceae; genus Sequoiadendron; species Sequoiadendron giganteum. Next base: position 166,523,309 of record CM021102.1, on the reverse strand, counting down.
CTGCAATCATTAGATTGAATTTTTTAAAGAGTTTTTATGATGACTGATTTCAATGGGTCTTATCATTACATATAAAGGTATTACTAGGTGTTTATTGAATTTGTTAAATATTATTATCCAATCCATTGGAATCTAGAAATATTTCTAGGTTGGGAAAAATTCACCTTGATTATTCTTGGTATTGAAAATCTATTACTATATGTTCATATCAAATCTTTGCTTAATATTTATGTCATATGCACAAAACACAAATGTTTTGAAGCAATTGTGTATACTAGGAAAAGATCCAAATTATCTAGGGAATTATTAAGTTTTAATATTTTCATAGTGGTAAGTGTTATGGCATGAAATTGCACCTAGTGCAATTTCCTATAATATTACCTCACTTTAGCTTTATAAACTCGATAATGCAAAAACATCTGGCACCTTTGCCTTGCTTTTCACACATGCCTTTGTCATTTTTCATCGGTGAGGAAATTTTTCCTAGGGAATCCCATACACCATGTAGATGTCTATGCTCCGTGCTGGTGTCCTAACATGATTCTCAGGTGAATGAATGTTGGAGGCATTACATTCTCTGCCACCCTACAAATTGTAATGCCCCTTGCGAACCTTAACCGCTTGAAAACACCCTCTTACCTCCTAAAAACACTTTTGAACTTGATTCTCTCAAACTCTCTCAATTCATTCACTATCTATAACTTCCATTCACTCAAAGGTCTTCACTCTGGTTCTTCCTATTCTACACTCTACTCCATTGTTGCTACTTTTACATCAATGTCTATAGTAGGTTTCCAAGCTCCATACTATTGGTGCGATTGTATTTCTCTTTTCCTTCCTCTCTTGACTTCTATAAGTGCATAGAAAGGAGGGTAACTCATTTGTTTACTTACATTGTCTTGTTTATAGAATATAATTTAGATTGTCTTTACATTCTATAAGCTATGTCTATTTCCATTTCTTTATCATTTTTTTCTCCTTTATCATGTGTTTAAGCAATTGTGTATACTAGGAAAAGATCCAAATTCTCTAGGGAATTAAGTTTTAATATTTTCATATTGGTAGGTGTTATGGCATAAAATTTCACCTATTGCAATTTCCTATAATATTACCTCACTTTAACCTTGAAAACCTGACAATGTAAAAAAATCTGCCACCTTTTCCTTGCCTTTTGCACATGCCTTTGTCATTTTTTGACAGTGATGGAATTTTTGTTGGGAAATCTCGCACACCATGAAAAAATTTGTGCACTGTGATGGCATCTTGGCATGATTCCTGAGCAAGTGGACATTGGAGGCATTACATTCTTTGCCACCCTGAAAATTGTAATGCCCCTTGCGAACCTTGATCACCCAAAAACATCCTCTTACCTCCTAAAAACACTTTAAAACTTGATTCTCTAGACTCTCTCAATTCATTCACTATCTATCACTTCCATTCACTCAAAGGTATTCACTCTGGTTCTTCCCATTCCATGCTCTACACCATTGTTTCTTCTTCTACATCATTGTCTATTGCGGGTTTCCAAGCTCCATACTATTGGCATGATTGTATTTCTCTCTTCCTTCCTCTCATCTTCTACAAGCATGTAGAAAGGAGGGTAACTCATTTGTTTACTTACATTGTATTGTTTATATAATAGCATTTAGATTGTCTTTGCATTCTATAACCTATGTCTGTTTCCATTCCTTTATCATTTTCTCTATACTGTGGTCTATCGGTTGTCCGTGGAGGTGGAAACACCAAAATAGGGGTTTGACTAAGGAAAAATCCAAAACACAACCGCAACACTTTTTCGTTTTCATGTGTGTTGGTGCAATCTATTCGTGAGGAGCTTGCAAGAGGCTGGACCTTCTATGAGTTGGTATTCTTCTTCCTTCTCTCTTGTCATTTCATTATTAGATAGTTTGTATTTTAAGTTATAGTATTCTTCTTGTTGTTTCCTTTCATTTCATGCATTTCTTCATTTACTGTTAAACTATTAGTTTAAGACTCCTAGGTTGTTAACACATCCTATGAGTTTCAGCCTGTACACTCTACTCTCTATTTGTATGAGATGCCAATGTGACTCTAAGATGAAAATGCACTGTGTTGTTGTTTGTCTCATACGATAGAATCCTTTGGATGAGAGCTTGTCATTTTGCAGTCTGAGACCTCTGTAGTCTATTCACCCCTTTCCTGAAATCCTCCCTCAGAAAACTAAAAAGTAGAGCTTAGCTTGCCCTTCCTTTTCAGCCTATTTACTTTTGGTTAGTCTTGAGGTGATTGAAGGTAGTTCACTCCCTTTATACCTTGTTTTTCTTGGGACTTGGGAGTAGCGAATCCCCTCCTTCACATTTTGGTGAACTCGACGTGAAATTTTTCCTTTTCATTTATTTGTGTCAAATTTTTTTCCCTCGAGTCTTGGGTGCGTTATAGATTGGCGTGTCATGAAGCTTTTATGATATTTATGACCCAATCTACCACCTCAATATTTGTTGCTAGAAGAAGTATTCAACACACAAAAATGAAATCTAGGAAGGTTAGTTTTGGTCAAACTAGTCCCTCTTTTGAAGAATTGGTTTTAGGGTTTTCTACCAGATTTTTTAACCCCTTTGGGAGAGCTGTCACTCATTTTCCTACCATGTGCTTCTCCTTCCACTTATTTTGTGGAGGAAGATGTTGCTCTTGAGGTTCCTATGGAGCAACTCCTTTCCCTAGAAAAGAGGTTTGAGGAGTTTGAATGGTATTTGGAAAAATATAGTAGTCTTTCCCAAACAACTACTATTTTCAATAGGTTGAGAACCATGTTGGACAAGGATCAAAGAGGTATAAAAATTATTTGAGGTATCACACTCATGTACTAGCCTATAACTCTAACTTTGGTGTTACCCAAGATGTTGGCTATGATACCATTGTGAAACAACTAGAAGTTTTGATGCCCGAAGTGTTAGTGTATATGATTGAGATAGGTCCTTCTATCAATACTAACTCTATGCTTGATAAGACCCACACTATCAAAGTAAACAAGGTACCTCTGGGCATAAATTTTTCTACCCCTAATGTTTCTACTTCTGGTGCTAATACTAGTGCCCCTATTGGTCCTGGTGTTGGAGGCTCTACCAGTATGGGGACTGGTGGCTCTGGTGGTGGTTCCTCTAGTCCTATTTCATCTATTGATCCTGTCTTAAATGCTTTATTTCAAAACATGGGATGAATGCATAACCATTTATAAAACCTAGCTATCTCTTCTTCATCTCAACCTATGTTGCAACCTTTCTCTTGCCATATTCCCTTGTCTATTTCCATATTAAATATTCCTATCCCTCAAGGGATGGAGATTCTTAAGTTTGAGAAGTATAGTGGTCATGGAGACCCTTAGACACATGTACCAGATTTTAATGCCACGTGCACTAAATTATTCCACCACGATGCTTTGATAGCAAATATTTTTTTGTGTTCTCTTAAATATGTTACCCTAGATTGATATTGTTCTTCATTGGATAACTCTATTTTCTTGTTTGATCAACTAGTGAATTAGTTCCTTAAACAATTCTAGGCTAATATTGGGCTAAAGATGGCATTCACTAATCTTGTCCAATGTAAGTAGGGAGAGCATGAAAAGGTTACTGATTTCATTGCTCATTATTAGGCTTTGTTCTCTTAGATTTCTTACCCCTTGCCTAATTTTGATGTCCAAAATGTTTTCATTGGGAACCTGCAACAATCGTTACAAGAAAAGTTAGTCCTAATGAAGTACTCTTCCTTTGTGCATTTATGTGAAACATTGCGTGAGTATCAAAAGATGGTTGCTCAGTTCCAGGATTCATCCTCATGCTCCCATATGGATAACTAGTTAGTAGTGCCAACTTCTAGTGATTCAAGAAAGAATAAGGCCATTGTAAACATGGTCTCTATTCCGGCTAAAGGAAAAAGTATAGGACATGATAAAACTTTGAAAAATCTACTTGAATCCTATACTAGCATCCTACAAAAGTTATTAAAGGATAAAATTATAAAATTACTAGAAATATGACCTCTCTCTGAGCCGTATCCACAATGGTATGATGCACAACAATTTTGTTAGTTCCATCAAGTACACATAGATGATATTGAGTAGTGTGTTTTCCTACATCATAAGATTCAAGATCACATTGATAACATGACTATCCATCTCGAAAGAAGGAAAAAAAAACTCTAACAAATCTATAGCTAAGCCTAATAGCCAATTATAAATTTACATAGATCCTTTCCCTTCCCATTCTACTAACTTAGTTATGTAGTCTTCCACGTCTTCTGATCTTGTCCTATCTAATTATGTGAACATGGTCTCATTCACTCATATGCCTCTTGTAGAAAATGTGAGTGTTGTTTCTGATATTGCCTTTACCTCACATGATCTACCCTTAAACAAGGAGCCCTCTTTGTTGTATGTTCTTGCCTAGATTAATGGTAACATCATGACTGGTGTTATGGTTGATCCATCAAGCTGAGTGAACATGATCATGAAGGAGGCCTTTTTTATTAAGAATTTGCATAAGGAGAAGTATGATGTCACAAGACACCCTCCATACTCATGATGGGTTTTCTATAGCTCTTACGGGGTCTATTTTTTGTTAGTTTTAGTTGGTCCTAAGTCTGTGAATGTTTCATTTGTTGTGATCTGGAATCAAACTTATTCAGAGAAAGGTTGGGAATTCCGTGGCTAGCTTTTATGAATGTAGTTGCTTCCATTATCCACAAATTTCTAAAGTATCCCCATGAGGGTGTCATGCACATTGTCCAAGACATTGGATACATGCCATTGGTAGCACGTGGGGGATTCTCTTGATTATTTTTGGTCCACCCCAGCTGGAACCCTCCCTCCTATGGGATATCTCTTGTATCAAGCTTATTACAAGTATAAGACTGGGGGCTCGGTGCCAAAAGGTGGTTTTCCTCCATCACCCTCTACTATGTCTTTGAAGGCTTGCTTGCATGCACAACAATAGTCTTTGTCCTTCGCTCCTAAAAATGAGAAGGACAAGCTTTCTCTTGCCCTCAAAACTTCTCCTTCTAGTTACTCTATTTCATTTGCTTCTACTTTGCAACCCTTGGTGACATCATTCATTCTTGCTCCTATACCTGCCATAGGAAAGAGAAAGGCACCTATATTGTAAAAGTTGAAGCCCCAAGTTTTTGAGCTTTCTATTCTCCCCGCAGTGCCTTGTCCCACCCTCTATGGGAGGGGGAATTATTTTCATGAGGTTGTTCCTATGTTTTGGCCTCCATGGCCTTTACCTGTTCTTTCACGTCCCTCTAGGGTATGGCATGGGAAGAAAACCAATACTAAGAAACCTCTTTCTATTTTTGCTATTGTGTTTGTTGCTCCACTTGGTCCTCCTAAGGAGTCTCCCCTTCCATTGACAATAGTTGTGGAGGTCCCTCTTGTGGTAGAGTAGGAGATCTCGAACTCTCCTTAGGCCATTCCTTCAAGTGCCCATAGCCAACACAACTAGCTTGTGTGTGAGCATAAGCACTGGCAAAAGGATTTAGCCAAGGAGCACATGAATTTGTAGTAGAATGCCGACGAGTTTTCTATTTTTGTTCTTGCTCTTGCCTCTTCTATGGTCACTTTTGCTTCTTTTCTTTCTTTCGCTTCAGTTCCCATCACCTCTATGCTTCTTCTGACTTCATTGATGGATCTCGATGAACCTCACCCAAAAGGGTGTAGGTGTTCATTGCTCCTTCGGTGGAGCCTACCCTTTTGACTTCCCTTCCAGATATTCCTACTTTTTGTAGCTTGTCGACATGCCTAATACAAAGGTGGTGTTCTCTATGGATTTGTCTTTGCCTTATTCCAATTTTGCTTCTTCTATGGGGATTTTTCATCCCCCGTTGAAGCAAAAGCTTGAGGATGACCTCACTTAGAGCAAGGTTTGTAAGAAATCTTCATTTCTTGTGGAGTCTAGTTCTATTTTGGCTTACACTGTCCTCGTGATGGAGGCAGTCCCCACATCCATGGAGTTTGTCCTACCTCTTTTAACGAGGTTGGAAATGGATCTCGATTGTCCTTTCCTCCTCTCGCTTAGTTGAAACATGAGATTCCTGTTAAGTGCATGTTCAACTCACTAGAGGAAATTTTGACTCTATCCTCAATATTTGAGAAATCAATGATCCTAGTCTCACAAGAGCTCGACAAAGAAGACCTTGACGAGCCTTCTTCCTTGGCCCTTGTCATAGGCATTTAGATGGTATAGCCCTTTCTATCCCTCCTCTTCAGGATCATCCTCCCTTCCCATATAATGATCTAGATTGGGATCAAGATGACCTGCTGGTGGACTCAGAATAGGGTGGTACCTCTTCTACATCTACAGATTAGATTTGTATGTTTGTTTGTGCTCCCCCATACTTTTTTGTATGTGTTTTTTGATCTTTCCCGGAGGACCCTTTCTACCCTTGTAGGTTCTTGGATACAAGCATGAGAATATATCATACAATTTTATTTGTTTCATCATTCTTCTATGTATTGTAAACTTTGATTTTTCACTTCGGGGATGATGCAAAGCGTTGGGGGCATTTAGGCCATCTTCCATGTTGACCCAATTTTATTTTTCATTTGTATTTATGTGCTATTTTTCATGTTCTGATATATTTGGGGATTGATGATAGTTCATACGTATATTATATTATATCTATCCATCTATATCCATGGACAATTCTGACCTTGAATTATTAGATCCCTTGTCTCTTGATTTCTTTGTTTCTACTTGTCTGTTTCATGATGTTGTGGTTTACAATGTGTTGTCCCTCACATGTGTGAAAGCATACCACAAATACATCTCACTATATATCTTGTGCCATGAAATCTCTCATCCTTCTTTTCTCTCTTTAGAATGACATGTGCTCCTCTACGTAGCACACATCCTTCTAAGGGGGGCTCTCATCTCTACTTAATTTTCAACAAGGAGTATTCAAAAGGATTCCTTGGTGAAATTTTCTTTCAAAAATATCCCTTGGCAGAAGAATTTGAAAAATTCCTTTCAAAAAGGAGCATTCTTACCAAAGGATTCCTTGATGAAAGATCTTTCAAAAGGATTCCTTGATGACAAAATCACTTGTAGTCTTTCAAAAGGAGTTTTTTTTTAAAAAGGGTCCCTTAGCGTCTTGATGCCTTATGAAAAGGGTTCCCTAATGATAAAACCTCTTTGTGAATGTATTTTTCAAAATAATTCCTTGGTGTCTTATAATTTGTGTCTTGATGCTTGTATCTCTTATATCTTGGCATCTATCTTGGGGGCAACCTAACTAGACCTATCTTTTATGTGACTGACCTACAATGTAGTTTGCAGTACCCATTGGCCTACATGCTTGTTGTATGGTCTCTAGCCAAGCTAGCCATACCTATCAACAATTTCTTTTTCTGATCGTAGTGTCTTATTGTGTTTGAATATTTTATGGTGTCTAACACTTTGATTTTTCACCTAGAATATTTATCTGCAACTGACATGATTTTGGTGAGATCACAAAAGGCTTTGCAGGACCAAAGACTTGTGTCCTCTTTCAATCCTAGTGAATCTTGTTCCACATTAGGTATATTGGATCAAAGGACTATTTCCTCTATGATTTTTACATGTTCTCTTCAATCTCTTTTTAATTTAGCTCACACATTCTTAGAGACATATTCTTGCCAAAGTGGGGGGAAAATGTTATGGTGTAAAATTGCACCTAGTGCAATTTTCTATAATATTACCTCACTTTATCCTTATAAACTCGACAATGCAAAATAATCTGCCACCTTTTCCTTACCTTTCGCACGTGCCTTTTCCATTTTTCATTGGTGAGGCAATTTTTGTTAGGGACTCCCACGTGCTACACAGATGTCTACATGCTGTGCTGGCATGTTGACATGATTCTCGGGTTAGTGGATGTTGGAGGTGTTACACTCTCTACCACCCTATGATTTGTAAAGTCCCTTGCAAACCTTGATCACCCAAAAACATCTTCTTACCTCCTAAAAACACTTTTGAACTTGATTCTCTCAGAATCTCTCAATTCATTCACTATCTATCACTTCCATTCACTCAACCTCCACTCTAGTTCTTCCCATTCTACACTCTACACCATTGTTGCTGCTTCTACATCATTGCCTATTGTAGGTTTCCAAGCTCCATACTATTTGCATGATTGTCTTGCTCTCTTCCTTCCTCTTTCAACTTCTACAAGCAAATATAAAGAAGGGTAACTCATTTGTTCATTTACATTATCTTATTTATAGAATAGAATTTAGATTGTCTTTGCATTCTATAAGATATGTCTATTTCCATTTCTTTATTATTTTCTCTATAATATGGTCTATTAGCTATCCATGGAGGTGGAAACACCAAAATAGGGGTTTGACTAAGGAAAACTCCAAAACACAACCACAACACTTTTCTATTGCCATGTGTGTAGGTGAAATTTGTTCATGAGGAGCTTGCGAGAGGCTGGACCTTCTGTGTGTTGGTCTTCTTCTTCCTTCTCTCTTATCTTTTTGTTATTAGATAGTTTATGTTTTAAGTTATAGTATTCTTCCTTTCATTTCATTAATTTATTCGTTTATTGTTAAAATTTTAGTTTAAGACTCTCGGGTTGTTAATGTAGATATCGAAAATTGGTCTAGGCCTGCAAGTACACATTCGACGTAATTTTCTATAGTCCGTGGTCTTGATTAAATAATGTTAATTATTTAATTACCCTTTTAACACATATTTCCTCTATTAATTAAATACCCCTTTTAATTAATTCATTATTAATCTTTATTCAACTTGATTAATTAAATAAATCATATTTATTTAATTATGTTGCGAACTAATTAATTCTTCCCCCTTTATCTATCAATTAAATAATTTATTATTTAATTCCCCCTTTATCATACTTTTCCAACTATAATTAAATATCTTTATTTAATTATTCATTTAACCCCCTTTATCTATAATTAAATATTTATTATTTAATTATTCATATTATCCTTTTCAACAGTCAAATTAAATAAATTATTTTATTTATTTAATTAAAGTCTCTTATTTTCGAATGTTGAATTAAATTAACATTTAATTCATATTTGATTATTTATGTCACATTCCTCTATCATTCAGTTATCTAATTCATTCACTCACCTTCTGACTCGAGATCTATTTTTGGTTCTCCAGTTATCTTCGAATTCAACACCAGTTTATCTCTGCGAGAAGACTCTCCGTCACAACTAGTCGATTAACTAGTTCTAACCCATATGCATGTATGTGTTTATTAATTAAATATCTTTATTTAATTAATTAATTATGCATTCGAATTCCTCATCTTCAAGTTCTAACTTTGGCTTTTGCATTCAAAGTCTAGTTCTTCTATTTTTGGAGATTAAGATGTTGAACTTGTGTTCTAACTCACGTTCTAACTTAGTCTCTATCTTCAATCTTTCCTGAACTCATTTTCTAACTCATGTTCTAACTCATGTTCTATCTAAGACACAACTCACATCGCATGACATTCATTAATCTCGTTCGTCGATCTCTCTTTCAATCTGAGCCGATCATTCGAAAACACAAAATCTATAAAATGGCCTGTCATAATCATTATTCCTCCTCCCAAAATCATACACTTTTGAGAAGAGAAACTATTCTTCGATATTTTGCTTAGACACTCGACAAAGCTATACTTGCATTCAAACATAGAAATCTGAGGGCAAGAATACTGAAAAGGAAAAATGGAGAAGAGCAATAGAGATAATTCGAAGGGGTGAACGCATATTCGGTGAGATCATTTTGGTTTTATTATTTAGTTTACTTATTCATTCTTTGTTGTTATATTTTAGATTATTGTTTAGATTAGGATTTAACTTTGTTTATCTAGTCATACTTGCAGAAAAAATCTAGGATGTTATAGTTAACACGCCCTGTGAGTTTCAGTCTATGAACTTTTCTCTCAGTCTATACGAGATTCTAGAGCACCACTATGATGATAACACACTACACTATCATCCATATCACATGCTAGCATCCTCTGGCCAAGATCCAATCAATTTATTGCCCGAGACCTCTATGGTCTATTCACTCATTTTATGAGATCCTCCCTAAGAAAACATAAAAAGCAGAGCTTAGCTTGCCCTTCCTTTCCAACCTATTTCCTTTCAGTTATTCTTGAGCTGACCGAGGGAAATTCGCTCCCTATAGACCTTGTTTGGATTAGGACTTGGGAGTACTGAATCCGCTCCTACAAAGTAGGTAATTATTATAATTTATTGTCTATTCAATTTAATGTCTCAAAATGCATTATTAGTTCTTAAGAGATATTTTGTGTCATCATCTAAAATTCCAATGAATTATTGTATGTTGTCAAAGAATTCAAAGTCAAGTTGTATCATTTTTTCTAAAAATAAAGTCCATTTTTATTGTTTGTTAATTATCATGTCACCAAAAGTATATTTGTCAAAATTTAAGTGTCAAAAAATAATAATAATAATAAAATTTATCTTAATTGTAACTAGACACATTATCGCTTGTATGTGACACCATCTTGTGGGGAGGAATTCTAAAATTGAGATTCAAAAATAAATTTCCTAAGTATAAAATCAAATAGAGGATGAAGGTATAGGAGGTTGGAGGACATTCAATGACCTCTTTTTAGTCATTAGTGACAAATTTGCAAACTATTTTACTGACAAAACTACTTTTTCCAAAATTACTAAATCCAAGATTGGTTTCTAGGTGGTAGTGGCAATTGTCTCATATCAATTGTGATCAAGGTGGAAAGATATATAATTATGGCTTCTTATGAGACAACGAGAACTTAGTTCTCAAATTTATATTTGTGATTGTGTATTTCCCCAATCACATTTGTTGAGTTATTGTGATTGTATGTGTTTAATGACTATCATAAGTGTTGTGAGAATAAGTGTGTCCTTATTCATAACTTTGATGTTTAATATAAATTTTTGTCCCTATCCAAACTTATTAGATGAAGTTTGATAGATGTGTTAGTCTATATCCTTGGTTCCATGGATAGATGTGTTTATCCCTATCCTTGGATAAATTTTATAAGCATAGTGAGGTGAGTTCAAATATATATATATTTTTATCTTGAGTAGATGTGTATGTCCCTACTTGTACCATGTATTTTTGATGAAATACTAAATGTGTTCATCAAGTGTTGTTAGTCCACCTATCCCAATTTGAAGAATGATGTAATAAGGGGGGTGTTGGTAATATTGCATTATTCCCATAGTTGTTAGTACAATTTAATTATTAATTGAGAGTGTTTATTTGTATTATGAGTAATTAAAAAACTCTTATATTTAGGAGTTTATTTATTTTCTAGTCTCATAATTATCTATGTAAGGGAGTTGTGATAAGAATTTCCCTATAATATAAGATATGCAACTCCTATAAATATGTAAAATGTATTGAATAAAAGAAGAAAATAGAAGCAATGTTATTTTCCTTATAAATTTATTTTATTTGACTTCTATAACTCTCCCAAAATTTCCATTTAGTCCTCCATGCTAGGAATTTATTTTGTGTCATAGAAAAGAAATAGTTTAGTTAAAAAACTAGAGAAGTAGTCAGGATCAATTTTATTAAGGATTTAATCTTTGACAATTTCTTCAAGGGTATCTCATATGTCCTAATTACTTTCCTCTTTGAAGAGTTTCTCATAGAAATCCTAAAATAGTAAAGTTATATAAGAGAGATACATATGTAAGGAATCTTGGTCATTAATTATTGCACATATTTTCTCCTTATGCTTGTAGTTAAAGTAATTAAAGTAGAATTTTGAGTCTCTATATCTATCCTTAATGAAGAATCACATGAAATTAGTGTTATTTGAGCAATGAAAATGGGAACTATGTGTCTATATGTTTGGTATATTTATGGGAACTATGTGTCTATATGTTTGGTATATTTATGCACATATGTGTGAGTGAATAAGGTAGATATTTTTTGGATATTAAACATAGTGGGGGGAAAGCTTGAAATCCTTTGAAAAGATAAAAAATTAAGGAATCAAGGGATTAAATATTTTAAATAGAGATAGGAAAACCTCCTAGATCTTAATGTGCAAGTACAATATGAATATATGGAATAAATGATAGTTTCTATTGAAACTATTATTAAATATAGTATATTTATTAAGATATTGAATTAGAAGGATTCTTATGGAACATTTAATATAAGAAAACTAAATATGTACTAGATGAGAAAAAATTAAATGTAAAGTAAATGCTGATATAGGATTATCTTGGGGCTCCAACAATCAACATCAATAAAAGTAGTTTTTTTCTTTAATTTTTGGTATGTGTGTGCTATAAATATTTGTCGTAAGGGAATTAAGTAAGCATGAATGAAAGAATGATTGATAAAATTAGAGCCTAAAAACAATAATAACTCACACAATCGAGATCATACAAACCCATACTCAATGAAATTCATTTTGCAAAACATAGAAATAATTTAATCTAATAAATTGAACATAAATCAAAGCAATTAAGTCTCTAGGAAGTGCAAAATTCAATCCCATTGTGTATTGATGCATAATTGTGATGTGGATTTCTCAATTTGTGTATAATCCATGTTGCAAAAGCTTGATATGAGAGGCATGATTTTAAAAAATAGGCTCAAAATGCTCAAGAAATGTCTCAAAAATTATATAGTTCCTATGCTTATGAGGTTTGTGAATAATTTTCATGTTGATGAAGGCTTATTTTATAGATTTTGAAAATTTTGATCAATGGCCAAGATTCGATTTGAGGATCTATGGATGGGAGGAAATCAAGGAGATGAGTGTGGATCAAGGAGGATCAATGGTTGAGAATTCATGAGAGCTCAAAACATCCCTAATTTCATGAAAATAGGTTGGAGATAGTTTGAATTGGAGAGAATAATTTGAATTTAAATAGGGAATATTCTTTGTTCAAGTTGGAGGGTTGGAGGAAATTTAATCAATTAAATAATATGAAAATCATTTAATTGTGAGGATGAGGGGAATTAATATTTTTAATTAAATAATTAGGAATTATTTAATCAAGAGGGACTATTAGCATGAAAATTATGAATTAAACAAATAACTTTAATTAATTGATTAATAGGAGAATAAAGTGAATTTAACTAAATAATTAGTAATTATTTAATTAAATGGAGGAATTAGGGTGATAAATAAGGAAAATGATGTTAGTACAAGTGAAATCAAGATGTGTGATATTCTTAAGACAATTTTAGGTGTCTACATTTTTCCCCTCTTTGAAGCAATGTACATGTTGCATTATTTTAAAGATCTGATGCTGCTTAAGATTAGTTTAAAAATTCCCTTGATTTTACCTGATGCCCCACTGTGCCCCAACAGATGAAGGAATGCTAGTGTGCTACCCTATCGAGAGATCAACCAAAAACATTAATTTTCAGGTCAAGACCACAACAAGGTTATGGGAGTAGTTCTTCTAAATAGAAGAGGACAAAAAAATAAGTCCTAGAAAGCCTCAATACTGATAAGGATTGATAACTAAGGCTAGACAAATAAGTTGTAGGGTGAAACCCTAGGTTTTTCTAGGAATATATATTCATTTGGGTGAATTTTGGCCTCATTTGCATACTTAGTTTTGTAAGTTCAGAGAGCCCTTGAGAGATTTATGCTTTTAGAATCTGCAGAGACACTACTACCACGACACATGTTGTTCAAGTCATACATTGTGCGAACTAGGTTTGTCAATTCCAAAGACCAGCCAGCTCAAGTGCCCCAATATGTACCAAATTAATTTTTGCTTTCACGCATCTTGAAATAGATAAATGTAGAATAAAAGTTAGGATAACAAAAGAATCACAATTTAGTGCAATGCTTTTGCAACCCGAAAGTGCGCATTTGTAATTTGACGTGACACCTTTGTTAAAGGTGTTGGGGCTCTGCATAGGTATCAGGGTTTTAAAATTTTGTAGCACCTTTGTTAAAACTCAACGCTTTTGTCCATCTAGGTGCAACAAATTTTAAAGAGGGTGACACTTTTGTTTTTAGTTGATAGTCCCATGCCTTTGCAAAAAGGTGATGCCTTTGACTAGCAACAGTTCAAAAACTTTGCATAAAGGATTTCTTTTGTTTTTTAGGAGTTTTTGACATAGATTTTTTGCAATTTTTTACAAAATTGACATCATGAGCGTTATTCTTGTAGGCTACCCTACACCCTTTCATCTTTTGAGAGTTGAGACCACAAGTTTTGGAGTGGATGACTAGCTTTTCAACTATGGAGATCGAGTTTTTCCATATGCATTTAATATTATGTTCTATATATGCTTGAGATTTGGGTGCACTTAGCACTCATTACTACAGTGGTCAAGAGGTGGCACTCAAATACTTCATCTTTCCACTTTTTGACTGGTGAGGCCACCGTCACACTCAAGGATGTGTGGTGAATACTTAGGGTGCTTATTTATGGCAAGCGAGTTATTTATGATGTGTACTGAGGATTTGAGGCTTTGGAGTGTGTTTTGAGGGATGAAGATATCAAGATCTTGGAGGGATAGGTGGATATCAAGGAGTACATAGGCATTGTTGATGCACCATTGTGGTTTCTAGATTGATCATGGGGTCACTCTTGCTAGATAGGTGCTCTTGGTTATTCAACCCTGAATGGAGGATAGTCCTAGAGAGGATCCTGGAGGACATAGTTGGTTTTTCTTGGGGCCCCTGTATTCTTGCACACCTCTACCACAACATAAATCAAGTAATGTATAGGGGTGCTACCAACTTATTGAAAGGTTCTAAACTTCTTCACATTTGGGCATGGGAGCACATCAGAGTGCTGAAGCCTATTGGTGATCTACATCAGGATGCTAGAGAGACTTTCATATTCAGATATGATGGGATGTTGACACACCATCACATTGGGGATCTACCCCACTAGAGGAGAGTGATCGATGATATGATCAAGTTTACTTGGAGGCCATGGTTATAGGTAGAGGCTTGGGATGATGATAGTGAGCATCTCCCATATTGCAGATAGACTTGGTGGTTGCTAGGAAGCACTCACATATAATAGAGAGGTATGTACTAGAAGGGTGAGATTATAGTTTGGGGAGCAACAAGATGTTCCCCGAGATGATTATCATAGAGTGTTTGTGAGGAACGTTAGAGAGATAGCCATGTGGGGGCCCATGCCAACTGTTCATACAACTATAATAGATTTTGACCATCTTGTTCAGGTATTGTGGGCCTATGCAGATGGTGAAGATGATCCCAGGGCAACTACAGAGTATGATACTAGGTTCATGACTCATAGACCTTTTAGATTCACGGATCTAGTTGGAGGTGATTCAAGGAGTAGGAGACATAGGGATGAGTTTGACACACAACACTGACAATGATAGAGGGTAGAGGTAGAGGCAACTAGAGTAGAGGATCAAGGAAAAGGTTAGGGACCATAGGGTCCACCACAATAAAAAGTGGTATTTATTATAGGGGATCAGGATCATAGACTCCAAGTTGCTTTCTAGGAGTGAGACTAGGCACTAGGAGTGTAATGACTTCCAAGTTGAGAGAGATCAAGCATGCCAAGAGAATGATGTTTTATGGAAGGATAGAGATGGTTTCTCAAGCCATGTAATGCCCTGCCACACAACCCTAGAGGAAGTTTCAATTAACTACTTAAACAGACTAATTTATTTTTGTTTAAGTACAATGAACATGCAAGTTCACTACCCATTACAAACAACCTCTAAGGTTACAAGACTGAGATTACATCTTAACCCACAACAACATAAATGCATCCATAACATTTAACTACTTAAGATAATAAGAATGCATACATTCCATACAAGATAAATACATCAAGCATAATAGATAACCTTCAATTTCATTTATCCATAATTAAATATTACAATTACATCTCTCATTCCCTGAATGAGGCTCGTCCAATAAATAAGGTTACAAATACAACTTCCACCTCGATATCAAATGAGGGGTAAAATAATACAAGATCAATTGAAATGAAATAAAGAGAGAACTGAAACTGAATCCCACGAGCTCTCCAACTGGAAGTCTCGTCCACACAAACATGAAGAAAGCCCAACCGATTTAGGTGCATTCCACCCAACCAAGTGGAACCCAAAGGCCCACCCCCCGTGCTAGGAGATAGTAACAAGGAATCTTAGCCAAGACCAACACCTCTAGACACAGGCTAAATCATAACTGAACCAAACTGACACAACCAATCACATGTACAATACAAGTACAACGCAAGTACAACACCAGTACAACTCTACATGGTCACATTGCTTCCAAAAATAAAGCAAATCAAGTATGTTACGAGAACCATACACATAGAACCAAATACCAACTATGGTCACATTCGGTATGTTAAGGAAACCATACCCATAAAATCGAATACCAATTGCTGTCCTATACAGAGTGTCATCACACAACTCGTCATGGGTTTACCTCTGGGAATCTTCATAGGCTCCGGCCCCCACTAAGGGTTATCCTGGTGACCTCTACCGAATCCCGACCCCCATACTCACTCATGCCGAATCAAATACCTTTCGTACAAACAAGATAGATGACCTTGCCATTCCAAGCCTTCCCACTCATCCCAAGTCTAAACGAGCCCTTGTGTCTATGAGTGAGGCAAAATTATCTTGATTAGTGAGAAGTTAGTCCTAATCTTCTAAGTATTGTTTTAGTTATCACTTGATTATACCACCTCCGAAGGTTGTCCAATTTACCTCTTTGGGCTCTAACCCCTATGGAATCCACTCTTCTACTTGACAACACATAATCAAACCAATTACCAAGGGAACCCAAGTGCACACACGATAAATGTTACAACCACTCCAACTCTAGGAGGATACCTAAAAAGAATCTCACTCCAACATTGGAGGTACAACCAAAATAAGGCCACTCCTTACAAGGAGGCACAACTCACATAGTCCACTCCTAATCCAAGAGGCACAAAACATCCCCGTTCATGATAACTAGGTAAACACTGACTAGACATCATGCACTACCCAAGGAAATTCACAATGGGTTGACATCACAAATGACAACCCCCAACCTCTAGGGTTTTCTGGAAGGCTTACAAATTAAAGACACTTTTATCCCACTTCCCCAAACAAGAACACAGAGGAAATGTTCACTGAAGGCAATTGAAAGAAACTACCTTTGGATATTCTAAATCCATTTCCTCATTATATTCAGTAATTTATTGCATCAATAAAGCTGAATTAAAAATACATCTTTTCAGATAAGGGAGAAATTAACACTAATTGATTAATTCCCTATTTGCTTTTAAATAATAATAAAATCACGATTTATTTCCACAAATCAAATACATTGTTTTAAAATAAATAATGTTTTCTTTTTTCACTGTAATCATTTTAAAATCCATTAATTCCTCAATTTCTTGAAAATAACAATAAAATAAATATTTACTTCGATAATTCAGAACATATCATTTTAAAATAACTATTTTTCCTTTGCAAAATAAATTATTTTAAAATCCAATAATCTTGCTAATAACCATATTACTTATAAATCCAATAATTGCCCTTTCAAATACATTATTTTAGAATAAAAGAAAAATCAATTGTTTGACTATGCAAACAATATTTAATTTTTCAATGATATTTAAATCATGAGATTGATCAAATCATCAGTTAAATATATACATTTAACCTATTATATTATTAACATCCCAAAAAAAGAAAACCATAATACAATATTATACTCTAATATTTTAATATTAGAGAATATAATATCAAATATTATTTTTAAATATTTAATGTTATATAATATAATATCTAAAATATTATATATTATATTATTTTATTTTATTTTTCTTGGTCAACTGAGAGAAGGGGCGCTGTTCTCCTTGGGCCGCGTGCCAACCCTTAGGGTTGAGCTGTGGATCTTGGGTCGCATGCAAATCAAGAGGTAGAGGTTTGCTGGGCGTCGGCTGTGGATTTTATACAGGGCGGCGACGCATTTTTTAATAGGGGCGACGGAGGGTGGTGGCTGTGCCTTTGGGCGACCTCGGAAGACGTGCCGGGCTGATTGTGTTTTACACACAATCGAACCCCATTGTTTGGGGCGGCTGTGTGTAAAACACAACCAAGCCCCCAAAGGTATGGCGATGGTGGTGCGCGGCATGGCTCCCCTACCCCATTGTGGTGAGCCCCGACCTACACATGCTTTTTTTTTTCTTTATTTTATTTTTTTTAAACAAAAAAATATGAAACCCCCCCTGCGGATTTTTGTTAAAAGTCCGAAAATCATTCATTAAAACCATGGGTTTTTCTAATCTAATTTTTAACAACATAGTCCCATAAAAACATAAATAAAAAATATATATAAGTATGTATATATATCACTTTGTAAATATATATACATATATATGTATATTTAACTATCCCCAAGGAATATACAAAATTGATTGGGCAAGTAATAAATAAAATGAACATTTACAACCAAGAACACCATTTCTTTTTGAAGAATTTCATTTTCCAACAAAGGTTTTTACAGTTTTTGAAACCAAATTTAACATGGGTTTGCATTATAGATCAGATCTTGAGTTTTCCAAATATGATATTCAACAACCAAACAAATATAAATATATTTTCAAACAATAAAATTGAAATACATGAACCTAGTATTCTTTGAGTTTGAGAAGATCTAGATGATGCTTAGCTTCCAACGTTGCTTCCAAATTCAGTTCCACAATTTTTTTTTTACAGCTTCAATCCAAAACCCACAACATTCCAAAAATTCCTTCTCCCTACTATTTTTATTTTTCCAACTTGTTAAAAAAAACCTTGTGAATAAAATTCCAATAATAAAGAAAATTCCAAAATATCATGCAACCACCCTCATTAATTTTTGAAAACAGAAAATGGAAAATATCTCAAAATAACTCTTTTGTTTGAATTTTTTGAATTTCAAACTTCTAAAAATGCAATTTAAATTCTTTTTCTAAATTTCCAATTTAATCTTTTCAATTTCAAACATTAAATGCATAATTTCACAATGAAATACTTATCTAATTTAAACATCATCAATTTAATTAATCAATAAAATTAATTAAATCCAAGATTAAATCATTTTATTAATTAAATTAAATTAATTAATAAATTAAATAACATTTCTAACATCATTACCAGATTAATTTATTCAACCACTTAAATACATAAAGCCATTTAATTACCCTTTTTAACTTGCAATAAAATAAAATAAAGGAAAATAGCACAAAATTAATGCAACTGAACTAGACTAAAACCCGACGACACACTATGACTAGGGTGACGACTTGGCACAGAAAACCTAGCTACTATCTCCCAATCAAATACCGTTGGGCAATGGACACGCTCGAACCTGTGAAACCAGGTGGAGTCGATGTCCTGTACCTGTCAACCTGCGAACAAAAATCATATCGCACATATATATTTGCATCATATAAAACACACCGTGAAGAAGAAATCGCAGAATCACAGGGCGCTCACAAGCGAGTGATGCAATCCCGTCCCCTTCACCAATTCAGTATCACTGACTAACAAATCTAACATCATTAATATAATACAAACATAAAACATTATTAATTTAGCCAAAAGCATTAAACACCATTGATTCAAATATCCTATATGCTAATCTAAGGCACGCCATAATGATAACGTCAGAATCAAATATCATCACATCTAAATATCACATTCACATCACTTTACAAATAGCGATCAAACAACAACTGAGTACCATAGCCAAGGTACTAATAGAAAATAAGGCATAACCAAACAGAACACTGTTCGATCAAAAGAGAAAAATGAAGGGGTCTTACAAGCCAACTAGCATAAAGACAAACAAAGAGAGATCAACTCAGGACTGAGCATGATCGGGTCCAAAATTATTTGGATGTAGATACTACTCGATGAAAATAGGTCAAGCTAGAGCTATCCCATGAGACTGCACACAAACAATAGTTAGAGGTTGCTACATAGGAATAGGAGTAGGCGATCTTGCTTGCACAATACACACATACCATTCGTGAGGCCACCTACTACAATAATTTGTATCACATGGCAGTACCAACACATAGGTGACAACCTAATTATTCACACAAGAGTGTCATGGGTCCATAGTAGATCAGAGGGTGGATTAGTTGGAAGACTTTCACAAGTCCATTTATATGGATAGGATCATTAGTGACCACTAATGGGGCCACCACCAGAGCATCCTCCTCTCGATAAAAAGGATCGGTGGAGATCAGGATAATTTTTTTTGATGTCTATATAGATATTTTTTTATCTATATATTTGATGTAGACAAATTCCATGACGTATACACATTCATCAGCTATAGATAGCCTCATGTATATTTTGATGTATATCACACACATTTGATATGTATCATTGTTAAAAAATAGATTGGTCACTATAGGTTAATGTAAGAAAATGACCTTCAGATGCCCTTTTTGGTAGCGACCAACAAACTAATAGCTCAAGAGATTTCTATTGAATTTTAGAGGTACAACTCCCTCATATAGTTTTTAGAGGAAAGGAAAACAAACATATAAGCATAATAATGACACAAATGTGATTGATAAGATTGATTAATAGGAGATGAAGGAAAACAACACAAAGATCATTTAACCTATTCCTATGAATGATAACTAGGAAAGATAAAACTAATTTTTTTTAATTAATGAGTTAAATGGAATTCATAGATTCTACAAAAAACACATTCACAGTATCATATAACATAAAATACATCAAAAGATGATTGTAAAAGACATAAGAAATTTGTAATATAAAAGGAACTTAACAAATACATAAATTTAAAATGTTTATCTTATTCCCCAATGTAAAACCATGAGTTCACAGACTCAAATTCCTCTACATTAAAATCCATTTTACTCCTTTTATGGTGTGCCATATATCTTTGACATGGTATCTGCTCTTCCTGAGAACCCATGCTAATCTATGCCAGCCCAGTTGAAAGATATGCAACATACTGCCATCTTGGTGAGTTTTTAATTTCTCTCTATTCCCTTATTTTCATTATGTATTCATTTGCTTGAATATATCAAGCACATCCACTTCACCAATTAGCGCATATACTCCATCTTGATGATTATGAAGACAATTATAATGACATTGTCATCTTGATACTCCCAACGAATTTCTAGCATTCTACATTCTCTCATTTGTATTCTTCATTTATTTGCTTGGTTTTAGTGGAAAGGAGGAGTTATGAAACCTACTTTAGCTTCCACAACTACTTTAGAAACCATCATGAAATGCCTCCAAAATTGACTTGTGTCATTTTGAGGGAAAAAACAACATAGTTTTATGTCGTTATATATAATCATAATATTCTTTTCAAGAAATATAGAACTTCTCAAAATATTGAATGTGGCGTAAACATCTTCTACATCGAGAAATGTCTTCTTATCCTTCTTTCTCAAAGAACCGATCTTGTTTGCATTGTGAGCTTCTTATTTGTTGGTCGGAGAAATGAGAGAGTTTTGAAACTCTTATCAAGGGCCGAATATCATTCCACAACCAACCAAAAATGACATCCTTCACTTAACTTTCCTTTTCATAGGTTTAAGATAGAGCATCGGCCTTTTGAAGGGTTATCACAATCATTTCAGGGATCGATGGGGTTTCTATCAATTATGGCAGAGGAAAGACATACAATGCAACAAGCAAAAATAGAATAGAAAAATAGAGCATGGACAAAAACCTAAAACCATATATTCATCTATTCATCTTTCTATTCAAAAACATTGCAATTCAATATTTAGGGCTATTACAATCTTCTGGAAGTAGTTGTAAGCAACTTGAATGAGAAAGAGTAAGCTGCAAGCAACTAAACCTCATACAAAGCAATCTGGAGTCTTTCGGAGTTAATGCACTTACCTACTTCACCTACCAAAACAAGCTAAAGAAAGAAGTTACGAATAGTTGAATTATAATTCTATTACCCCCTCCTAATATTAACTGTTACAATTATCAACAATAACAATCCCCAAGTATTTTCTTTGAAATTCTAAAACATTCTTTCCCAATGGTTTTGTAAGGATGTTTGCTAGCTGATCTTGTAATCCACAAAAGTCAAGAGAAATTTCTCCATTTTGGATGAGCTCTCGAATGAAGTGAAAGCGAGTGTCAATATGTTTTCTTTTCTTGTGGAAGACATGATTTTTAGACAAGGCAATTGTTGAACTGTTATCACAGAAAATAGGAGTTGGATCCTTTTCAATATGTACAAGATCATTCAGTATTCTTCTTAGCCATACTGCTTGACAAGCTGTTGTAGTTGCAACCACATACTCTGCCTTTGCTGAAGATATTGAAAGTATGGGTTGTTTCTTGGATGCCCATGAGATGAGATTTGTTCCCAAGTGAAAAGCATAACCTGATGTGCTCTTCCTATCGTCTATCCTACCAACATAATCATTGTCTGTGTAGCTTGAGAGTGAAGTATCTTCAGTTTGAGTGTACCATAATCCATAGTTGATTGTTCCTGCAACATATCTCATAATTATTTTTGCTACCTTCCAGTGTGAATCTTTTGGAGAGTCCATGAATTTGGATACAAAACTTGCAAAAAACATTACGTCTGGTCTAGTTGCTGTGAGGTACAGAAGACTGCCAACGAGCCTCTTGTACAATGTAGAATCAATATATGGTCCATCATCTTGTTTGCTCAACTTTTTTCCTTGAGCAATGGGTGTGTCTACTGGTTTGCAACTGTCCATTCTAATTTTTTCAAAATTTCTAAAGCATAATTTTTTTTTCAAACAAAAATACCTTGAGCAGATTGGTTGATTTCAATTCCCAAAAATTATTTCATGATTCCAAGATTAGTCATTTCAAATTCCTTTTTCATGACAGCTTTGAATTCATCTAACATCAAATTTCCTGTATAGAGCAAGTCATCAACATAAAGAAAAACAATGCAAATTTTACCTTCATGATTAGTTTTTGTGTAGAGATTTGGCTTATGACTGCTCTTGATGAATCCATTTTTGATGAAGTAAGAGTCAATTTGATTGTACCAGCCTCTTGGAGCTTGTTTTAAGTCATACAATACTTTCTTCAACTTATATACTTTATGCTCTTGTCCTTTGATTTCAAATCTTGGTGGCTAATCTACATATATCTCTTCTTCCAATATGCCATTTAAAAATGCAGATTTGACATCCATTTATTTTGAGCTGCAATAGCCAAAATAGTTCTAACCATGTCCAACCTTGCCACTAGAACAAAATTTTCTCCATAGTCTATGCCAAGTTGTTGAGAGAAACCCTTGGCAACCAGCCTTGCTTTGTATTTTTCTATCTTTCCTTTGTCATTCAGCTTTGTCTTATATATCCACTTCACACCAATGTTGGTTTTGTCACTTGGTAGATCAACAAGATCAACAAGATCAACAAGATCCCAAGTTTTGTTCTTTTCTATGGCTTCAATTTCCTGATTCATTACATCAACCCATTGTTCCTCTTTTACTGCTTCTTCAAAGTGGGATGGTTGATAGGAAAGAAAGGCAAAAAGATCTTGTCCAATTGCATTTTCTTGCTCATATATTTCCCTTATGCTTCCAATCCTTTGATTGTCTATAGAGGAAGATGAATCACTACTGGTAGAATTACCATTTCCAAAGTGTTGTTGCTGACCTTGTACTTGCAATCTTGGTGGCCTTGATGAATGAACTTGCTGATCTGAAGGTTCATCAAACAAATATAATGGATTTGGACCATTCAAAGTTTTATTTTCTTGATCACTCCATGATTTGTTCTCAAAGAACTTGACATCTTTACTCACCAAAAATTTCTTGGTGACAAGATTGTAGAGTCTATAGGCTTTTGATTGTTCACTATAGCTGACAAAGATGCATTTTTCACTCCTATAGTCAAGTTTTTGTCTCATCTCCTCTGGAATGTGTGCAAATGCAATGTAACCAAAAATTCTAAAATGAGCTACATTCAAATTTGTACCAGACCAAGCCTCTTATGACACTTTTCCTTGAACACTAGTTGTAGGAGATCTATTTAAAATATAAACTATCGTAGCAACAACTTCTGCCCAATAATCATTAGAAAAATTCTTTTCTCTGAGCATGCATCTGGCCATATTCATGATGGTTTGATTTTTCCTTTCTACTACTCCATTTTGTTGTGGAGTATATCTTGTTGTGGTTTTCATAATGATTCCATGTTGTTTGAAAAAGTCTATGAAATATTTTGAACTATATTATCCTCCTCCGTCTAACCTGAGAACTTTAATATATTTACCACTTTGTTTTTTTGCTTCAGCTTTGAATTGTTTGAACTTTGAAAAAGTATTAGACTTGTTCTTGAGAAAAAATATCCAGATTTTCTTACTAAAGTCATCAATGAAGGTCAAAAAATAAAAGCTACCACCAATGGATTGAGTTTGCATTGGTCCACAAAGATCTGTGTGGACTAGCTCTAAGTGTTCTTTTTCTCTATTTGAGGATGATGCAAAGTTCTCTCTCTCTTACGCTTTCCAAGAATACAAATTTCACATTGACTGTCAAGTGATTTTAAAGTAGGAAGACCTTTGACCATAGATTGCTTTTGAAGAAGATTAAGATTCTTAAAGGGAAGATGACCAAACCTAGAATTCCATAATTATGACTTATCCATGCTTGAGACATTGTGGGTAAATGATTGTGACAGAATGGCACTCCTAAGATTTAGGGGAAACATTCTATTCTTGGTTCTTTCAATCTTTTCTATAAGTCTTCTACCAAGAGGTTTGTCAAAAATACAAGTTGTACCTTTCTAGATTATATCATAGCCATGTCCCATCAATTGACCTACACTCTTGAGACTATGTTTCATATTTGGAACATAATAGACATCATGTATGTCTTTTTGTTGATTTTGTTTAGTAAGAACATACACAATTCGTTTCCCTTGGGATTTTACTCGAGAATCATCACCAAGAGTAATTTTAGAATTTATAGAAGTATTCATGCATGAAATTAAATCTTTTTTACCTGTCATATGATTGCTGCAACCATTGTCCAACAACCAGAGGTCTTTGGTGTGATTATCTTTAGAAATATGACAGGAAAGAAACATTGCTTCAGAAGATTATTCTTCATTGTTGGAAACATGTGCTCTACCATTGTTTTGATCTAATTGTTTCTTCTTGCATTCAGATTGATAGTGTCCAAATTTCTTGCTGTAGAAGCACTAGAATTTGGATTTATCTGTCAATTTTCTGCTTCTTTGTGCCTAATTCTGAGAGTTTCTAAACTGCCCAAATTGTTCTTGTTTCGACCTTTCTTCTCCATGTTGATTTGATCTACCTCTGTTGCTTCTGTCTCTATTTCCTCTACCTCTACCTCTACTGAAAGAGGCTTGAGTCTTGAAAGCTTGGTCCAAAGATTCTTTTTCTAGATTTAGTCTAGTCTCATGTGACAAAAGTGACCCAATTAGCTCTAAAACTAAAAAAGTAGTGAGATCTTTGGACTCTAAAATAGTTGTTACAACCATTTCAAATTTATTTGGTAAGCTTTTAAGGACTTTTTCAACAATATTCTAATCTTCAATGGTTTCTGTAACTATGGATTTTCTTGCAAGATTAATAGTTAGTATATCACATGCGAATATATCAATCCATAATAATAATGAAGTGCAAAGGAAACAAACATGAAAATAAAAGGAATGATCTCACCTAAAAGTCTTCATTCTCCATGGCTTACCTCCATTATACCTTCTCAACTTGCTTCAATAATGATGTTGCCCTCAGATTTTATATGTGAGCAATATTTGATAATGCTAAGACCAAACAAGTGTTGAAGGATTTGAGTGACTATGAAAATAAAACTAAGTTCTATAAGCAAAGTAAAAATCTGCAAATGACGAGAAGATATTAAGCTCAAGAAGATGTAAATAACTTTCAAGATATTGAGAGATATTCAAGATGCCAAAAATGAGGACAAAATTGACATTTTATAGAAAATGCAATTTTGGATGGACGGATGAGATTAAAGATTGAGAAATGCCCTAGAATCAATGGTCAAGATTCAAAATGGCAACTCTCAATTAGGGTTAGGGTAAGATTTCAAAATGAGTGGACAAGATTTAATTTAAGAAATTAAATCAAGAATGGAGAATAGGTGTGACAGTGAAATGAAAAATTGTAAAATCAAGAAGATGAGATTTGGAAAATCAATAATTTTAGCAATTACTTGATTTATAGAAGAATATTACCATTTTGAATTAAAATTAATTCAAAATATGGATTTAGTGTGATAGTAAATAATTGAATTTGAGATTATTTACTAAAAGAAGTGGGAATTAACCATGTGAGGCCATTTTAAATAGATTGTTTTATTTAAAATGAGGGAAATGTCAAATAGGGCAATTAAATAATTATTTAATTTAGAGAATGGGCTCAATAATTAAATAAATTAATAAATCTATTTAATTATAAGAAGAGTTAAGAATTAGTGACATATTAAATAAATAAGATATATTTATTTAATAATTAGGAAGACATAAATGACAAAGATTAATTAAATAAATTGAGAAATTTATTTAATTGCGAGAAGACTTTAGATAGTTAGTGACACATTAAATAAATAAATAAAATCTATTTATTTAATAATCATGAAGAATAAAAAGACATGAATTAATTAAATAATTATGAATTATTTAATTAATAGTCAAAGGTGGGCCACAAACATAATTAAAATGTCATAATTATGCTAGGACAAAAGTGGTAAAATAGAGCTTGCAGGCCTAATTCATTTTTATGTGTCTACATTTTGCCCCTCTTTGTCATAATACAATTATCGTGTTATGAAAAAGAAAACAAGTCAAGAATATGCCCCAGTGAAGGTATGGAGTGCCTATGCCCCCTCGGGAAATTTTTTGAATTTTGGCCCGGGGTCAGAGAAATTTGGAAAGTGTCTCGATTAGTCAATTTGATGGCCAAAAAAACAATGGTGCGACCGGTTTAAAAAATGAAGGACGTTAAGCTAGCGAAAATGCCAGTCAAAGGTAGCCAAATGAGCCTCCTGTACAAACCCATCATGTCAAACCCTAATTTTCATCCTATAAATAAGTTGAAAAAGCCAAACCAAGTGTCATTTTCACATTTACTATGCAAAAATTTGGAGATCAAAGCATGAGGAGAAGATGGTGATTCCCATGACAAACCATCATGGCTACCGCGTGTAGACATTCCGACGACCCGAGGGCGTAGAGACACCGGTAAGTACCCTATTCAACTTTTAATTTTTTTGATTTTCATGCATTTATTAGGGTTTAGCTGGGGAAAAAATGCGTTGTGACGTAAATGCCGTCGCGTAAACTAAAAATTCCTTTGCGTTTGACGCATTTGATTGTGTCACGAAACAAGTGCAATGGGTGGGTAGGTTTGGGTTTAAAAATGCGCAAGTGATAGGGAAAATGACACGTGTCAAAATGCAATGCAAACGAGGTGGTGAGCGACGCAAGTGCGATATTGAGACGCAACCACCTTGCCAAATGACATAATTGTTATAGAATGACACAATTGCCATATCGAAAGACACAATCGCTGTAAAGGTTCGCAATTGCTAGGTGGAATGATGCATCTGCAAATTTGCGACACAACTGCAAAATGCAGAGCCGCATGTGACTTAGTGCGATGCAATTGTAGTTAACACAACACAATTGCAGTTGACCAGGGTTGACTAGAGTTGACTTAGTGTAGACTCTTTTTCAGATGCATTTTTGGTTACTCTGATAGTAATAATGTGCTGAATTGCTGACCCATGTGTGCTAACCCTTGTTTTTGCATGTGCAAAAATGATTAGTGCCTATTTATAGTCAAGAGTTCAGGCCTGCTACTTATGCTTTCAGAGATCAACTAAGTGACAAGGAGAGATGACGGTTGATGAGACTGAGGTTGTATTATGTCACTTACATGCCTGTTATTCAGGAAAACAAGGGATTATTGACAACACTATGTGAGAGATGGTACTCAGAGACCTGTTTTTTCCACTTACCTAGAGGAGAGGCAACTATTACCCTAGAGGATGTATACCGTATTTTGTGCATCCTGATCAACAGGGAGAGAGTGGTATATGATCCGCATAGAGGGTGATAGGCCCTAGGAGAGATGTACGTGGATGCCGATGGTGCAGGGCTAGGAATTCATGGGTATGAGATCGGATGGGACTTTGTAGCTGACCATTATTCATGATGGGATGCCATGCTTATGACCTTGATTTTCGGGGTGCTGATTCTTGATCGTTGCAGACATGGGATTCCATAGGATGGGGGGATGTACTATTCCACATGTGCAGTTAGAGGACAGTGTTTGCTTGGGGGCCCTGCTTGTTGGCCATGCTTTACCATTAGCTACATTAGGTTGCGTATCAAGATGGATAGAGTATCAGCCGCGAGACCACTTTACTTATGATTTGGGCATGGGAGCACATTCTCATTTTTTGACCATCAGTACAAATTCAACAACTGGGTGATGGTATGCCTTATGTTTACCTATACACTGGTTCAGTTAGCCAGACCCATGTGGGAGATATTGGGTATTGGAGACATTAGATTGACACACTGGTTAGCTTTGTCTAGAGGCCGTATAGAGATTGTGCCCAGTGGCCAGATGAGGATGACCATCTTTCATTGTGCAGACAGTTCAGATACTTGATTGGCTGTACAGTGCAGAGTCAGCATATCATTTAGATGTACCTACCCCAATGGGTACTATGATAGTTTGGTGAGCAACAGGTTGTGCCAGTGGGGACAATATAGTATGCACAATCGTCTAGAGAGACTGTATGAGGGCCACCAATAGTAGTGGCAGTGGCAGAGCAAAAAAAAGATAGCCTAGTTGTACAACAGTGGGGTTGGAGGGGAGGTCTAGCAGATGCAGGGACATCTGTTGAGTATGACCCCTGGTGGCAGGTTCACAGGCCTATTCCATTGACAGACCCAGATGGTCTAGCTCCTATAGATCATAGATCAGTTATCTCACGGGTGCGGAGGGGAGATCGAGGTGGCAAAGATGGAGGGAGAGATGACAGGGGGGCTGGAGGGAGAGATGGTGGTAGAGGCGGTGGTCAGGGAGATGACGGAGGTGGGGGCAGGGATGATGGTGGTGACAGACGAGGTGGGAGGAGGAGGAGGAGGAGGGGTGATGGCGGGTGGAGGCAGCCCAAGAGAGTTAGACAACGGGTGGGAGGTTATGGTAATCTTGGGTTGATGAGTAGTGGGACTTGGGATGGTGACCTTGCCTTTGCGTGTAGTGAAATTTCATTTGGAGGCCCTTTTAATAGTAATGGTATTGACACATTTATCTTCATCAACAACACAAAGATTATTAATGATAGTTCCACCATAATAGTTGAAAGCAGTGCGAACATAATTGGCTTGATTATTGTTTTTCTTTGTGCCAGATGAGGAGGGGTTACTAGAACCATGATCCTACAGTGGGTTCTTATGGATTGTAATGGTTGACCACCAAGCTCAATTGTATGGTTTTCAATAAGGTCTTGCACAAGATTTCTTAACTGATGGCAAGAGGAAGTTTTAGGCCCCTTGACATGGTGGTAATCAAAAAATGCATTATCATCCCACCATGATGGCTTGAACTGACCAGGGTCATAAGGTTTAGGTTCTTCGAAAGTTATGACACCGTTTTGGATAAGTTTCTTTAAGACAAATTCAATAGGCTCACCCAAGGGGGTGTATGTGCATTTTTAAAATTGTCATGGTTGACGTGGCTTCCTTTGATTAGATTGAGTAGGATTTTTTTGAATAGCATTGGCAGTTGGTGTCGGTGTAGTCACAGGTGCATTTTGATTTTGAGCTCCTTTGATGGTGAGTACATGGCCTATTGCATTGATGGTTTTCACATCGACCACGCCGTCGTTGGTGATGTGTTTATTCTTAACCCAGTATTTGGTTTTGTCATTGGAAGCACTTGGGTTAGTGTTTGTGGTTGTGTTTATGGTTTTGCTACCATATTTCAGTTCGCCTTTGGTGATCAAGGATTTTTCAAGTTGAACACCTTTTTCAACAAGGTCAATAAAGGTGGTACAACAATGGAATAAAGGTATCTCTTGCATCTTCTTGGGTAAGTCTGCATAAGGAGGCAATGTCAATGTCTGTATCAATGTTATAGGCGTAGTTTTCAACAAAATTGTTTGCCAATTCATCCCATGTTTTGATCCCTTTAGGCAATTGTGAGAACCATTCTAGTGCATGGCCTGTGAGACTTCTAGAAAAGAGTCTCATGAGATAGGTTTGTTCATATGCAATGTCTATAAACTTGTAGTGAATTATCTTATATGCTCAATTGGGTTTGTCTTGCCTTTGTATTTAGGGAAATGTGGCACCACATATCCATGAGGAAACGGTGGCATATACAAGGTTGTGTCAAATGGATATGGACATAAGTCATAGGACATGCAAGACTTTTTGTTTGACTGTTGGAAGGTCTCCACTTGTGTTTGCAGAGCAACAAGTTTGAGTGTGAGTGCCTCCACAATTGGGTTGTTGGTAGCATCACACATGTTGGTGATAGGTATGGGTTGAGTTCCCACCTGTTGTGATGAAATATGTTGATTTGGAATTTTTTGTTGGTGGGAAAATTGGGTGTTCTGATTTGGTGCTTGTTGGAAATGAATGTTTTGATGAGGGATGTGCTGCGGTGTATGAACTTGAGAAGCATAAGTGGGGATATGGGATCCCACCATGTTGGATTGAATTTGGGGGCCATGTTGGACTTGAGCATGTTGATACCCAAATGGAATGGAATATTGGGTGCCTTGATTGCCTTGCCCAAATAGGTAATTATGGCCTTGAGGAATATTGGTATTTTTCCTCAAAAGAATGTTGGTATTAACCTGTGAGGAATTTGGGACATTAGGTTGGGTGCCTTGAATGACAACTCTTCATTTATTCCTCCCAAAAGGGTTTGATGAGTTTGTTTCCATTTCATTAGAGGAACCTAATAAGAGGTTCGCTGATGTACCCATAGAGGTAGATGATGTCCCAAAGAGGTTTGAAATGTTGGAACCCATTGTTGATCCAAAAGTTTGTGAAGAAACTATGGATGTTTGTGGGGGCATGGATTGTGATGTGGTGTTGGTTTGGGTAGATGATCCCCCAATAGACATTGTGTTGATCATAGTGGATGCATTGGTTGTGGTGGTAGTATGAACAAGGGAGGTAGCATTAATGCTGTTAATGACATTTTTTGAAGTGGCTCCCATGGAAGTATTGTGTGATTGGGGATCAGGAGATGTTGTTCTAATAGTGTTGAGTCAAATCCTTTTGGTAACCTAGCCCCTTAGTCAAGGAGCATAGCTAGGTATTTGGCCGATTCATTTAAAATGAATTCTTCCATAAAAGAGGCCACTTCTGGGTTTTGGGCAGCAACTTGTATGTATTCTTCAAAGATTTCCCCATTTTGGTCTATGCGGATAGATTGTTCAAAAGGATTACGTGAAGAGGATGGAATTGACATCTCACTAAACGGATTAATGAGGGAATTTCCCATGTTTGTAGTTGTATTCATGTCATTCATTTCATTGGGGAAATTGTTGGTATTGACATTCATTGCATTTGGGAAATTGTAAAGGTTGGTATTTTGATCAAAAGAACCCATGAGTCTTCTTTTTCTCTATAATCTAGTTTCAACCATAAAATATTTTTGCTCAACTTTGGGATGATGAGGGATGACCTAAATATGCAAAAGTTATGACACTATGTTTTTGGGTATTTTTTGGAATAAAATAATGCTATGCAATGATGGTGAGTGGTAATGCAAATGAGACTAAAAGGAAACTAAAGGTATGTAAATGCAAAGGATACTATTACAAATGGGACGAGACTAAAAATGAGAAGACTAATGGTATGTAAATGCAAAGGATACTAATGCAAATGGGATGAGACTAAAAATGAGAAGACTAATGGTATGCAAATGCAAAGGATTCTAAGATGCACTCACTATTGGTAAATCTAAGGAGATATACACTTAACCATAAAAAGGTTTGGCAATGCTCCAGTTTGGGGATGTCAATGGACTTGTAAAAAGGACTAAGTAGGACAAAGTGAAATCTCCACACTAGAATAATGAGTGGGAAATGGTTCACAAAAGGTGATGACTAAAGACAAATGGTTGATCAAGTCCAATGATAACCTACTCTTGAATGAAAAGTTTTGACAAAGGATGGTAAGGAATCTACTCCTAAAATCTGCAAAAAATGAGTGTCTAGAATGATGGGACAGCCTAATAATGCAATGAGGGAAATGCAATGGAAATATATGACAACCTAAGAATGCAACTTAAAATGCAAGGATGATGAAAGTTGAGAAACTCGAGATCTGGTTGTAGATAGGAATAACAGAGAAAATGTCTGGAATCTTTTATGGACAAAATTGAGTCTCAATTTTCTGACAATGAAATGAAAATTTTGAGTACTGAAAAATGCGTCACAACAAATGCATCTTAGTAAAGCTG
This sequence comes from Sequoiadendron giganteum, assembly GCA_007115665.2. NCBI lineage: Eukaryota > Viridiplantae > Streptophyta > Pinopsida > Cupressales > Cupressaceae > Sequoiadendron > Sequoiadendron giganteum. The sequence goes on along the minus strand of CM021102.1, from coordinate 166,490,838 downwards.
ATGCATTGTAGGAAAGGCGATTGCGGTGTTTTAGCAGGAAAATGCGGTTTGAAATGGTGATTGCGGCATTTGATAAAGCAATTACAGCGAAAGAGAGTCAATTGCAGAATTTTAAGTTGCAGACATGTTGCAATAGAGTGATTGCGGCCAATAATGTAGCAATTATGGTTTGAAATATCAGATGTGTCACATAAAGTGTTTTGACAAAATTTCAGGTAGATTGCAAGGAATTTGTTTCAATTTGGCAATGTTGTTTTAGATTTTGAGGTTGATGTTCATCTGTTCATGTTGTCTGAATACACTTGGCAAACACATGATGTAATATGAAAGAGAAAAACAACCACATAGAAAAAATTTACAAACCCCTATGGCTACAAAGACAGTATTCTTTTGGATCCCACATGGATTTTACTCCAACCGCATATTCTTAGCTGATGATTTCAGAAAATTGGCCCCACGGGCTCCCCCTTACAGTGCACTCACTTCTCAGGGAAACCAAGCTTCCAACCCCCATGAATCTCCCATGGCAGGCTGATCATCTCTACTAAAAACTGTGTAGGTGTGGGTGCCTTGACAACGACCATTGCTGCACCAAAGAATATAAGGTTTTTGGTTACACTAAAACAAGGGTTTTAATTTGGGCACTCATTTGAGTGGCCATACATGGGGCACAAGATTAAGCTTCATTAAGGAGGCACTCTAGCCTTAAGAGGTTAAGCTCAATAGGGTTTAAGGGAGTACTACTTGGTCCGTATGACATATCTGCACTCGCAATCCTAGGCTTTCCCTTAGGATTCACATTTGTATACCGGTCATGAGTAGCTCAGTTAAAGAGCTTCATTTTCAATTTGAGTCACTTTGGGGTGAGTACTTTTTCCCACCAAAGCAGGTCCAATTAACAAAAGCGAGCAAACATATTCATAGTTCAATCAATCTTCATTGAAAAACAAAGAGAGAGCACACCAATATGTTTGATGAATCACACTCGCATGGTTGTTCTTTTTAAACCCAAATTGAAAGTGTGAAGGTGTGATAAACTAACTAAATCACAATACACATCAAACACACATTCATTTTAACCATTTTTAGTGTTATCAAGCAGGAGGTTCATTTTAACCATTTGTAGTGTGAGCTAACTAACAATTCATTTTAGACCCATGAGAAACGTGATTGTTCTTTTTAAACGAATGCAAATGCGTTATTGTTCATTTTACCCATGAGTGAAATGCATGATTGATTAAATTGAGGGAAAACAAGTAATAAAAATGGGTTAGATTCCATCTTGACATATGTTGCCACAAATAGATTAGTATCAAAAATATTTAATCTAAAAAAAACAAAAAACCCTTTTTACCAGTCACTTGTGTCGTAGTAGAGCGAATGCATCATTCGAGATTTCAGATGCAACTCTCTATGTCGAATGCAGACTGATTTATCTCAATTGCGGCTCCCTATCTATTAGATGTGGCTCGGTTTAGCACTTGCGTCACTCAAAATGGAAAGTGCGTCACGACAGAGCGGTTGCATCGCTTGAGATGGTAGATGCGGTGTAGTAGAGCGATTGCTTCATAGGAACTGTCGAATGTGTCGTTCTGTACCGATACCTGTAAAAATGACAAAAACATCATATGCCAACCTACAAAAAATGTGTTAAAAGCGTCAGGTTCACCAATGTAACTATGGATTTTCTTGCAAGATTAATAGTTAGTATATCACATGCGAATACATCAATCCATAATAATAATGAAGTGCAAAGGAAACAAACGTGAAAACGAAAGGAATGATCTCACCCAAAAGTCTTCATTCTCCATGGCTTACCTCCATTATACCTTCTCAACTTGCTGCAATAATGATGTTGCCCTCATATTTTATATGTGAGCAATATTTGATAATGCTAAGACCAAACAAGTGTTGAAGGATTTGAGTGACTATGCAAATAAAACTAAGTTCTATAAGCAAAGTAAAAATCTACAAATGATGAGAAGATATTAAGTTGAAGAAGATGTAAATAACTTTCAATATATTGAGAGATATTCAAGATGTCAAAAATGAGGACAAAATTGGCATTTTATAGAAAATGCAATTTTTGATGGACGGATGAGATTAAAAATTGAGAAATGCCCTAGAATCAATGGTCAAAATTCAAAATGGCAACTCTCAATTAGGGTTAGGGTAAGATTTTAAAATGAGTGGACAAGATTTAATTTAAGAAATTAAATCAAGAATGGAGAATAGGCGTGACAGTGAAATGAAAATTAGTAAAATCAAGAAGATCAATTTTGAACAAGAAGATGAGATTCGGAAAATCAATAATTTTAGCAATTACTTGATTTATAGAAGAATATTACCATTTTGAATTAAAATTAATTCAAAATATGGATTTAGTGTGATAGTAAATAATTGAATTTGAGATTATTTACTAAAAGAAGTGGCAATTAACCATGTGAGGCCATTTTAAATAAATTGTTTTATTTAAAATGAGGGAAATGTCAAATAGGGCAATTAAATAATTATTTAATTTAGAGAATGGGCTCAATAATTAAATAAATTAATAAATCTATTTAATTATAAGAAGAGTTAAGAATTAGTGACATATTAAATAAATAAGATATATTTATTTAATAATTAGGAAGACATAAATGGCAAAGATTAATTAAATAAATTGAGAAATTTATTTAAAAATGAGAAGACTTTAGATAGTTAGTGACACATTAAATAAATAAATAAAATCTATTTATTTAATAATCATGAAGAATAAAAAGACATGAATTAATTAAATAATTATGAATTATTTAATTAATAGTCAAAGGTGGGCCACAAACATAATTAAAAATGTCATAATTATGCTAGGATGAAAGTGGTAAAATGGAGCTTGCAGGCCTAGGTCATTTTTATGTGTCTACAGTTTCACCATTAATCCTGATATGATTTACAATACACATGACTCTAGTCATAAATTGATCAACATTCTCTGAATTAGACATTTTCAATGTTTCAAACCGTGTTCACAATGTTTGGAGTTTGATTGTCTTGAATTTTTCATTACCCTCATATGCAGATTTGAGGATATCCCAAGCCTCTTTTGCTATTGCAACACCTGTGATTTTAGATAAAATAGAATCATCAAAAAAAATTTGAATCCAACATTTTTCCCTATTCTCTTTCTTTCTTAACTCAATAGCTGCATTTCTTTGAGCATTATTCATAGAAGCTAAGTTTTCTAGAGTGGGATCTGTATCACCATGTTCAACAATTTCCTAACATTCCCGGGCTTGCAGAAAAGACTTCATTCTCAAGGACCAGAATTCATAATTTTTGCCAAGAAGAATGGGAGTCTGTGGCAGATTACTAGAGGTAGCCATTGTTAAAAAATATTCCAAGATTAAAATATGGTTACCGTTGTTTTGAAAGAGCCCCTGAAATCCCCAAGGCAACTTCCTTATGAGAAACTTTGTGCTCTTGTGATTTTCTCAAAGAAATAAAACAATTTCTTTTCTTTTATGGCCCCCTTCACAAACTTTTGTGGACTATGTTCTTGGCAGCAACTTCATACAATCTACTCTTTTAATCAACAGTTTTGAAACCACATTTGGTTTCCTTAACTTGATCTAGCTGCTCTCTATTAAAATATGAAGAGGCTTATGCAACTTGGACCTGATAAATATCTCTAATACCATGTCAATTATGCAGAGGAAAGACATACAAAGCAACAAGCAAAAATAGAACAAAAAATATAGAGCATGGACAGAAAACTAAAACCATATATTCATCTATTCATCTAGTTGTTCAAAAACATTGCAATACAATATTTAGGGCTATTACAATCTTCTGGAAGCAACTAAACCTCATATAGAGCAATGGAGTCTTCTGGAGTAAATGCACTTACCTCCTTCACCTACCAAAACAAGATAAAGAAATCAGTTACAAACAGTTGAATTATAATTCGAATAGTTTCAAGAATCTCATCGGGCTCCGATGAGATTTACAAAACTTCTAATCCTCGTCAACTATTCTAAATTCACTGTTCCAACATTGCCTTTAGGTGGCTTGATACCAAGCTTGTATGGACACACATTGACCTTTTCTTTTCATTCCAATCTGTCTAAGCTTCCATGATCTTCTCCATTCAAAATAAGAAGGATTAAGTAGGAAAGGTGCAAAGTCATCCCCTGGCCATAAACCACAAAGAGAGAGTTATTGACCACACATTATATACAATTGAGAGCATCATCAACTCATTTATTTGGACAAAGTGATTGCATGAGTAGAATCAATAGTTCTCTAAAAATTTAGCATGAGAAACATCAAACCCCATCCAACAACTCTATATTTGGCTCCTTCATGAAGTAATGTATGCCCATAGTAATGCATTTTTATAACAAGAGAAAAGATAAATAGTGGGGATAGTTGCAGTTGCATAGATGGAATTCATTCACCTTGCCTTTGTTTGAGTCATAAATTAAAATTAATTTATATTTCCCTGGAATAAACTGCATCCATATTGAAAATGCTATACCTAGAGTGACTCTAGAATTGTCAACCCCACCAACCTACTGACCATGTTCACATTGCCTAATTTTTTAGATGATCACAGGGGACTAAATTGACATGATAAAATTGATAGCTGAATTTGTAAGCATCAAAATTTTTGATAGAAATTCTTCCCAAGTCATTTGGAAATCATAAAGTCTTTATAAATTCTCTTTGAAAGAACAGAGCACTGCCACTATGTCACTCATCATTTGATATTTTCCTTTCCAATCACAATCATCTTCTCATTTTCTAGTAAATAAATCTACAATAAAATAACATTCTTGGAACCTGACTGTGGAAGAATAGATGTATTGGACCATCCAATGCTAAAAATGCCATCTAACACCTGGCTATTTTATAGAAAATTACTATCGAACAATGATATAAACCTCCCCGAGGCCCTGTTTGCATATGTTCAACAATTGAAACACATTACATATTGGAACATCATAACCTCTTAGGGGACTTCACTATCTTACTCTTGGATCTTTCAATCATATCTTTGACCAATAACTATCTATGTGAAGAGATTTCAAGATTGTAGCATCTTCACCACACCATGTTTTTGTGTAATTTCTCATGAGTAGCGACATCCTTTTTAGGATTCAAATGAAAAATATTGTTGCTGGAAATACTTGGCTTATACTCATACATGATACATAGGTGCAAAGAAAAAAAATCTACATAACCAACATAGTTTTAACTAGAATCTCGACGGGGAAAATTTTAAAATTTTCAACAACCAAAAATTGGGGTAACAATCATGACAATCATTATATATATATATGAATATATATGAGATGAGTGATTTTGATGCGACCATGATATAATGTTATTGTATGCATTAATATTTTTATGATGTATGATTTATATGCTATGATTATGGATGCATAGATATATATATATGCATGGGTGCATGTTTGTATTATATCATGATGTGATGCTTGTTTATTATGCTTATGAAGGATATCTACTTATGGTTTGATATGCACGTTACTAATGATCTGCGGATGTAGGATGTATGGTGATGAGATGATATAATCATGATTTATTTTATGTATTTTTATATGATATATCATGATTATGCAGGATTGATGATATGAGATGGTACTGCTGATTTATGAATGCAGGGTGTATGATAATATTTTTTTTCTCATGATACTTGGATGAAAAAGTTATTATGAATAGAAGAATGATAATGAAATGTTTAGAATAGGATGTTGATGTTGATAATGAAGCTAGTATACCTATGATTATTTTGATATTTTATTGGATATGTGATGAGATAGGATATATTATTTTTCTTTTTCTTTTTAGATTATGCCACTTAACATATATAAATCCTTATTTTGATGTAGCAAGTAGACATGATGCACCAATGTATGAAGAACTAGGGTGACGTATCTATTGGATGGAATTTATCTCTGCAAAAAAATGTGAGTATCCTTTTTCATACCTGGCATACAAACACCTTGTTTGATCATGTGAGAGAATGGGGCCATCAAAGTAATGAGACCAATACATAAAAGGTATTAAGAACTTGATATGCACTAGACATTATATTACCTGAGACTATCCTTGCACACACAAGGTGAGTATTCACCAAGGTCATATTGCAAGAAAACCCAAAAAACATAAACAGATAAAAGAAATGAAAATGCCTCGTTACATACCCCTCTAGACATACCAAGATATTGAAGAATAAGGCAATTTCGAGTTCGCAATGTAAATGAGACAAAAAGATAAAACCAAAAGAAAATATCAAGATGAAAAATATCAATGGCATCGTATCTCTTTCTAGAGAGATTTGTTTTAGTTGAGATTTGAAATGATGTCTATTGTAAGAAATATATATCCATTAAGACATTCATTGGATGTTTATTGTTTTAAAAATGTTTAGGCTATTGATATGAAGTTTAACTGATATGTTTGACAATGATCAAGTATTTATGAATTTTCGTGAAAGTTTGTGTTTTGATAAGTGTATTTGCTTCTATTTATTTTTCCAAAGGTGAGGATGATGATAAGCTTATTATGGATGAAAGATTATTGTGGATGAAGAGTGAAATGGGATGGATGAATTATTTTTTAAATTTATTTTCAAAATTTTCCAATGTTTTTGACCTTTTGATGATGTTTTAGGTTGTTTTTGGAAATTTGATGTTTTCTAAGTTTGTTTTTGGTATTTTTAAAATATGTGAATGTTTTGAGTTTTTGACATGTTTTCAATGTTTTGAGATTTTCCGCATGATGTTGATGAATATATAGGAATATGTAGTGACATTAGTGCTCTTTGGGAACCCTGTTGTAGCCAAGCTAGAAAACTTGATTGATCTAATTGTTTAATTTTTGATAGTGATAACATTGTTGAGGATACACAACAATGTAAGGATAGTGTTGTCAAGATAAGAACAACAAGAGGATTGGTAAGGATACATCCTAAGATTATGCTGAATTGATCAGATAAGATGAACCAATATTTGTATCCAGGCTAAGAACAAAAAATAGTTGAATGTTTTGATATGATGTTTAAGTGCTAGTTGGATGTAGCTGATATAGATTGTTTTGTATCGATGTTTGATAAAAGATATATTTGATGGAGAATATATTATTCATAAAAATGTGTCATGTGCTCATGATTTTGGATAGCTACTTACAAATGTTTTGACTGATTTTATTTTTCTTTAGAAAGTGTTTATATCATGACATTATCTAGAAGACATAGATTAAGATTTATTTTGAAAGAAAGATGTAAGGACATGCCCATAGTGTATAAAATTACACAAGATGATATGAGTTGATGAATAGATAGATAGCAAATGCCAAGGACTATCTTGTGATAAGATAACATGTTTAGATAGAGGATGAATATTAGGATAGTGCATGATGGATAAGATGATGTTGGATTGCTTGCATAGTGCTAGATGTAGGTTATGATAGTACATAGGATAAGATAGGATCAACGATAATGACCATGTCAAGATTTTTCCAAGAGAAAGTTTGAAAATATATCCCTAATTTTTGTCAAGATCAAGATGAAGATAAATGAAAATGGGTTGCATGGATTGTGGATTTATTATGAATGAGATAAGATGTTTCCACCTAGACCAAAATAGGTAGATGCTCAATTATACACATGATGCTTGTTTTCCAGGTTTTCATCAAGGTACTTTCCCAAAGCACCATTGAAGTGGTTTTCAATAGAGGATGATTTTTCTCTTTACTATTCTTATCCTTTTTTCTTTTAGATTTTTTCTTATTTTTATAAATTTTTAGGATTGATTAATTGATTATGTAAAATCACCCATGGGTTTTGATATAGATATTGTTGTCATGATGTGCCAATAATGTCCTTCTTAGAGGAGTTGCTTTGCCAAGATGTGGGTGCTTGAATAGAACCCCTGAATGTTCTTGTCTTCCTTGTTGACACATGAGTTAACCTTATCTAGATGGACACATCATGATAGAGTTCCGTTAGAGTCCTTATGATAAAGAGTTGCTACAAAGACAAGGATAATGTGAAAGTTGGATATTCTATGTTTTATGATGGAAGGTGGATTTTGATGATGGATATGAGATGATGATGGATTCTTCGATAGTATAGATACTAGATGTTTGATTCTCTAAACTTGGGATGATGAGAAATGAAAGGTGGATATATAATTTCAATTAGAATTAGGACCAAATTCTTCATATACTTTGTATGTTTCTCTTGAAGCTTTCTTTTGCATTGATGGACATTTTTGATGGATGAAATTACCTTTTTGAGTTTTCCCCATAGTTTCTTTGACTAATGGAGTTTGATAGGGATTATTTGCTTTATTTTTATTTGGGATCAATTTGAATTTTATGTGCCTATTTTGATTTGTCAATTCTTTTGCTTCAATGATGTGCCCTTTTCCTTTACAAGCATTTTCTTCTTGTTGGCCCCAATCAGTATGTGGGAAGATACGAGGATGATGATTCATGACATGGATGGTTGAAGTGCTAGAAATGGGTTCATCATAAGAACTCTTCATGACTCCCATGTTGATGTTTGCATTAGATAAAGTTTCCCCTGATATTATGGAGGTATCGCTAACATTCTTAGATTCTTTGATCTTTGAATAATAAATACCTTGATGCTTATGATTGTCAATAATCTACACTAGTTCTAGGATATCCTGTTCATGTAGGCCTAATCCTTTTCCCTGATAGTGTATCCACTGACAAATTTTATTTACATCTAAATATGATTTGTCTTGGAAATAAGGTGCTAAACCTTCTCTATTTTGTTGGAAACCTTCAAAGGTGATAGTTTCTTCATTGGTAATATGGCTTGCCTTGAAAAATGTAAGTGATCCAAGTTTATAATTATTAGGTGCTTTAATATGCTGGATGTCTCCATGATCAATGTCTTCGGTTTGAGTTTGGGATGCATCAAATTTTGATTTTTTTTTAAGAGATGTTGATGATTCATAGTTGATGCAAACACCTTCTTCATGATCAATTTATGAAATGTCACTATGAAGATTTATGGATTCTACTGTGCCTCAATTATTTGTAATGATATCAAGAGTAGGAGATTCTTATTTTGGAAGGTCATATATGTGTCCCATGGAAGCAAGTGTCTCATGGGTATATGTAGAAGTGTTTGGTGTATGGATATAGTATTCTTTTGGAAAATCCTATATGGCTTGGAAGATACTTATTAAGTCATTATAGTATTTTGGAGATATAGATTCTTGATATTGATTTATTTTGAAGTTATCTTTGTTATGCTTTGGATTATTTTCTTGACATAGATTGAGCTCAAAGAATGGATTGCTTCAAAAGGGCTCTTGGATGTCTTCAAAATGCAGATATGTGGGTGATAGCTCTTGGCTTGGATTTTATTCATTAGGTATGAGTATTGGATTAAGGGTCTCTTGATCATCAAGTGAATTTGAATCAAGTGTTGGATTAAGGATCTCTCCAATACGTGCCACTATGAGGTCAAATGATGTTAATATATCTTGAAATGGATCATTGCTGGATAATGGTGAATGATTTTGATAATGCTTTGGAAAAGAATCTTGATATATGTTGACTTTCTCTTTACACGAGGTAGAAGCCTCATCAATGTGATTACTTTTGGATAAATCTTGAAGTTTATCCTTGTAGACACTTGAATTTGACCACCCCATGTGGTCAAATCCACTCTTGTATTCCTCTATTTCATGTCCATAAGCCATATTAATTAAAATTTTTATTATTTGGTTAATATTCATCTTTTTACTAATGTACCCTAAGGCGTTTAATTAATTAATTAAATACCTTATCCTCCTTCTCTGAATTAAATAAATAGTTCAATTTATTTACTTTAGCCAAATGAATTAAAACTTTTTTTAATTCATTAATTTTCTCTCTCCTTGTCCCATCCTCCAATATTTTCTTTAATCCTAATTAGCCCACTTAACCTCAAATTAAGGTGTGTACATTCCTAATCAAGATTAAGGTCACATCCGCCATAAAATGCAAGTAAATCACTAACTAGGGTTAGCTCACCTAATCCATCATTTGCACAACCCAAATCAATAATTTAACCTAACTTAATCCCCATGCCATTTATGGCATCCACCCTTAGTCAACTCTATTAATGACTTTATCCTTTCAGAGAAGTCATCTCCATACCCTTTGGAATTTAAAATCCCAGTTTATTCCCCCATGCATTTTGAGAAATTTTTAATTCCTCACATCCCCCACAAGGAATTTTTTATTCTGTTGTTCTTCCCCATGAGGATTTTTGAGGAATTTTTAATTCCTCTCTTGTCCTCTCATCACATGCTTTTGTACAAGTGGACAAGAAAATCCTTTATGAGGATATCTTGCTCATTTCCAAGGTACTTGCAAGTACCCTCATGTGGTATCCACCTTATTTCCATATCATCGCCACTTCATCCTATCCTTTCCGCCTAAGCCTCCACATGTCCTCATGAGATTAGTTGAGATGCCACAAGACATCTCAACCCTTAATATTTTTCCCTAGGGTTAATCTTAGCCCTCCATTCTTTTGGAGGCACTTTCCCTAAAAGTAATGAAAGTTGCTTCAGTTTTACAACTCACACTTATGCAAACTTAGCTCTCACACTTAGCCATAAAGACCTCCATTGTTGCAATCACTTTCAAGCTTGAATATTGCATCAAATCCATCAAAAATCATCACCATTGAATTCAACATGGAATTTTGCATCCATTTCATATAGTTTTTAAGCCATATTGTCCAAGAGGACCACACATCTTCATCAAATCAAGGGCCAACCAAGGAAGCAATCTAGACAAAGTAAAATGTTTTTTGTTTTATTTTGTTTAGATTCAACTAGGCTAATCTTGAGGTGTCATGTGTCTTCCTTTCTTGCACTTCATTTTGTTTGTTTTGTATTTTTAGAGTAGGAATTCATAGTGATCACATTTCTTGCATGCCTTGTGGGACCCACGTCATGGGTCCTTGATGTTTGTTGTTATTTCCATTTTGCAAGTTCAGATTTTTCTTCACTACAAAAGCGAATCCACCTGACCACAAGGGTGAGTACGCTAGAGAAGAGGTGATTGGAAACTTTCCACTCCCCAAAATAGGATAACTTTCATTCCACACCCCAAACCCTAACTTACAGAGGCAAATATGCCTTCTACTGTACGAAAAGGCAAACTCAAGACTTCAATGGGTGATTGCACTAGAGACACAAAGGCAATTGCGCATACACCCCTCCACTACTCAGGTGATTTTGATCACTACATGGGCAATCCTACGACCACTATAGAGGTGAACCCACCCTCTAGAGGGGTGAACTTGAGGTAAACTAGAGGCTTAAAATTTTTAGTTTACGTTTTCATTTGATTATGGATTTGGGTACTAATCAGCTAACTCGTTTGTTTATGATTGTGGAATTTTTACTAATGTTTGTGTAGCTTTCTACATGCTTGATGAAGACCGATGGTTAAAATACTAACACATATTTTTCATGTCAATCGATCAAAGCCCTTCAGTTAGTTTTTGTTGTTATTTCATACTAAAGTAGTCACATTTCAATTTATCAAAGGGTAAATTTACCTTTTTTTCTATGTTTAGGAGTGGGTTGTTCATGTATTCTCTCCCCTTGCACCATATAGTGAGCCTAAGGATCAGAAATCACAATTCATTCTAGTCCATTCCAGTTTATCTAGGAGAGCTAGCTTGCATGTATGCTCTCCCCTTGCGCCTCGTGCGAGCTTGGGGATCAAAAATTTCTAGCATTTCCTTCCCTTTAGTGAGGCCTGCCTAGGATTTCATCACCCAGGGGATGATCTCAACTACATGTTATCAGTGGGGTATATAAAGGGGGGAGAACTAAAGTTGTACCCAAATCCAGTTACATCGTGTTTAGTGAACCATTGATACTAGGGTGACTCCTAGTTAATAAATGTATGGTTGGTCCAAGTTTCCAGTACCTCATTGGGGTTCTCAATCCATGCTTGTGACAGGTTGGTGTTCATGGTTGTGCCTCACACACCCTCTTGGTGTATCGAGGACTCACAAGATAGCTTATATATCATAGTTTAAGACCCATGTTTTAGCTACAGCTTGGTGTAGTGCATGGGATGTAGATTGTACCTTGAAGTTACTCACCACATACTCCCTTAGGTTGAGATAGAAATCCTCATGGTTAACTATGATAGTTCTCAAGGAGAGAAAAGATGAGCTTGTGGCGTTTGTTGACGAACCTGTTCCATTGGATCTCTACCTATCCACCTTCACGAGAAAGGGTGCTTCCACTCAATTATCATGGAGTATTAACCCCTCAAGGTGGTGGTCCTACATCAAGTTTTTAAACCTTCTTGACTAATTCAAGGATTGTGTTGCTTGGCGTGTCTTCTTGTGTGATACTAGTGCATGTCTTTAGTCTGATTTAGTCTTTGCCCATTTTCTTCTTGTTTTCTATTTTTTTTCCTTTGCCATAGTCCCTCCCTTCCCCAAAGGTGAATTTGATTCTTACAAAGGAAATTCCACACTACGGATGGGAGAACCTTCCCCCTAAGGGGTGAATCTACATCTCTATCTAGTCTAGTCAGTCAATCCTGATAGGAAAATTTTCTTCACACAAAGGCAAATCCACTTGTCTGATCCTTTGGGCAATCTTGCTCCCCAAAGGGGCGAATACGCTCTAATCATTTGTATACCTTTGTTAGCCCTTAGGCAATCCTACTTCTTCCAGATGCAATCTTGAGTCCACCATTCTAATAGTTAGGTGAGCTTACCTCTTCTAGAGGTGATTTTGTGTGTTAGTCTATACCCTCCCATCCGTACATGTCAAGCAATAGGCTCCTACATCCTTAATATGTGAATCCAAATCTAAGTCTATATAATCCATGTCTGTATATCTAAAGAAAGAGGCAATCCCGAGTCCTAGATAGGCGTTTTCACTCTATGTTCATAAATCTGAAGAGATAAGCAGTCTTGAATCCTAGATAGGAAATATCATTTTTCATAGAGGTGATCCCAAATTTTCCCATCTGTATGCCTTCTGATTTAGGTGAATCCAATTTTCTTTGGGTGATCTTGTAATCTGATTCGTACATCTCAAGACATAAGAAAACCTGCTGACCCTAGATAGGCGATCCTGCTACGCATAGGTGTGAACCCATGGAATCTTAGATAGGTGAACCAATGATCCAATGAGGTGAATTCACTAACCATAGGGGTGTATCCACTTTCCATACAAAAACTAGAATGTGAATCTATTTGACCAGTGAAATCTTGCCTTGTTTTGAGTCTATTCCTGTGATCAAATTTTTTTATCATCATCTAATTTTCCATAATTTCTATTTCTGTGCATCTACATTTTTTGAAATTCATCTGATCATCGATTTAATAAAATAGGTTCATCCTAAGACACCCTTAGATAGCATATCAATCATCGATCAATCAATCCAAATCCCCTAGATGCTAATTTAGGGAATTTTTATCCAATTGGGTAGTTAACTAACCCTAATCAGTGTCATCTGTACTCACTTAGGAGCACCACCCATCTTGAGTTAGTAATAATTTGTGGCCTCATCAATTCACTTCCATCTAGAGGTTTATTTTTTCCATAATCATCCTTTTTGTCAACCAATCTAGTCGTCATCATCCTACATCATCTAGTTGAGCTCCTGAGTCTGGTTCAGGGTTAATCCTATCATCTAATCCAATCCTATCAAGTTGATAATACATAATCATCCTAATCAATCATCCAATCAATTAATCCATCATCCCAACAGTCATTTAATTAGCTACCCAAATCATTATTATTTAGGTGCATCCTAGAGGTTCGCATCACCTCCATCTTCTTGTTATCCATATTTTCATGCCCATTACCACACAATCATAGGAAAAGAAACTCATGGAACTACAACAATCCCAAGCTAGTCAACCCTAGTATCATCCTAATCAACCCACTAATGGTGGGTCTCAACAATACAACACAAAAATTCACCATCGTCTTTCCCTTGAGGAAGATATGATTAACAACTTGAGCTATCTATTGATGAATATCTTAGCGATCCTACTAATGTCCAAGTGACTTATCACTTCCTTGCTGAGTGTGGAGATAAGATACTTTACACATTGCTTATGAGGGGTATTAAGCCACTACCTGGATTCAATATGTTGCAATATTTCAACACCACACCCCCTCAATCATAGGATCCACAAAGCTCTCAATTTAATCAAGGATTGTCAATCTCTCAGGTTCCTCAAGTTCCCCAAGTTACCCCACAAGAAACATGGTATCAACTAGGATTTGGAAATAATCTATGTTATCACATCCCAATTTCAATCATGGGTGTGGCACCTGAAGTTAATAATCCATAAGGTCCTAATAATCTGTAAGGTCCTAGCAATCTACAAGGTCCTACTCCCACTTCGTATGCTCCACCTTATCCATAGAATTAGTCAAATCCACTATCAAAGAATGTTAGGGGAACAACGTCCAATCCATTGGCATCTACACCTCCTCATTTCCCTCTCATTCAAACTCGATCATGACCACAATAAACACTATTACCCAATATTGGTCACCCCATCCCACACTCCACATCAACCAAAAATCAATCCCCAATAACAAAAGTCATCCTATGATCAACCACAATTCAATCCACAACCTTAGTAGCAACCACAATTCAATCCACAATCACAACAACCACCTTACCACCATCCATAGAAACAATGCCAATCTCAACCTCCACATCAGCTTCAAACCACTCCACAACCAAAACAACCCCCTTCGCAATCCCTAGGTAACCATGTGACACAATACCAATATCAATCGCATCACCCACCTCATTATTTCTCACCTTGCTATTATCAACCTCCTTTACAAAATACCTATTATCAGCCACCTCCTCCACCAAACACTCCTAGACAACAACCTACTGCATCCAACCGTAATCCTAATTATTATTACTATAACCAACAAAAATTCCAAAAACTGCCACCCTACATTAATCCCCAACAACCCACACAAAACACTCATTAGCAACAACCTAATCCACAACCACCTCCATACATTCCCCAACAAGAACCTACATATGATTATCAATCCAACCTGTCATATCACCAATAGACACCATCCCAACAACATGGTGCCTCTTCATCCTACTATCAAGCGCCACCATCACACCAAAAAGTTTACACCAATCCACAACCTACTTAAATTGACCAATATCAACAAATTCCTTCATATTATCCATCGTCATATGACCAATCACTCCCACATCCACCACCATATCAACAATATGCTCCCTATGATCGTTCTGATCCAACCGGGCCTCCCCCATCCACACCAATCAATAAAGAATGGGAAGACATGAAAGATGCCTTGAAAGAATTGCAAGCTGGCACCTTGAAGAAGTCATTTAAATTTGAGGACATTTACCCCTATCCATTTGACCCATCGATTTTCAGAACCCATTTCTTGAAGCACTTTGAAATTCCTAAATTCAACAAGTATAAGGGAAAGGGAGAACCCTGAGACCACCTACAAGAGTTCTATATGAATTTTCAAGAGGTTTTGTACAATGATAACTACCTCCTTTGACTATTTCCTCAAAGCTTAATATGAAAAGCTCGAGAGTGGTTCTTACACATTCCACGAGGATCAATCTCCACCTTTGCGGATTTATCAGAGAAGTTTGTTACACATTTATCTTTCAATCTAGAGGACATATACACCATGTATCTTTTGAAGGATAAACAATGTGATGGAGAAACATTTGCTAGCTACCTGCAAAGGTGGCGATCTCTATCCAGTCGACTTAAATGAAGTCTTCTTAAGAAGGAATTGGTAGGAATATTTGTCATAAAATCCCATCCAGAGTTGGCCCATAACTTGCATCTCCATTGTGTCACTACCTTCACAAAGGTAATTAAGAAGGGGACCACCATTGAGACGGTTCTCATTGCTAAAGGGATTATCAAAATCTTCAAGGACGATAAGGACAAATAATCTAGGGATAAGTCACACTACTAGAACAAGAACACGAATGATGTTAATGATGATGTCACCAACACTAAACATATCCAAGTAGCTAATACCTCTCACAGGCCACAAAATAACCCTCAACCACCTCCTATCACCAATGTTATATCCATGCCACAAGGTGCACCACATCCTCCCGCTTAATCCAATCAGTCTAATCAAGGGAATACCAAACACACATTCATTCCTTTAGGGTAATAATTAGATGAAGTATTCAGGAGGCTAGTTCAAGCTAATGTGATTACCTATCCTATCACTAAACCTTTTGACAAGTCAAAGTCAAAGCCTAATTGGTATAGGGAGAACGAGTATTGTGATTACCATAGGATCAAAGGTCATTCCACAAATAAGTTGTTATCATAGGGATTTGCACCAGCATTCAAGGTTGGAAAGCTCTGCAATCCTATGTAACATTGGACTAATTTTAGGTTGTGGGTACCCTATTGTGAAACTAGACCTCTAGATTATGGGTTGTCTCCCCTTTTGATTCTCCTAGAAACTAATGAATTGGAAGGAAAAGGGTGAGAAATATTGACTAAAAATGGAAACTAAACTGATTCTAGGAGGTGATTGCACCAAATATGATGATCTAAAGGGTAGATTAATTCACAATTGTAAACTCAGGAAATACTTCACACAATTCACTAATTGCAATCTTATGACAAAAATGCTTCAAAGGAAGGCTAATTAACCTTTTCTAGAAGGAAATAGATGCTTCATAGCCTGGAATTGATAATTGCATGCACAACCTAAGACCTTAAACTTGATTGCATCCAAGAATTTGTAATAATGAAAGAGAAAAAATGTAAAGGTTTTGATTAATAAAACACATTAACTTTCATCAAATCAATAATTTACTGCATAAACTCAGTTATAAGAAGGTAAAGTTTGTATCCTTAAGCCAACAAAAGGAGAAACTATGATGAAATAAAATAACTGTAAAACCTGTTGCTGTATATTGAACGGTCATAAAAGTGAGTTACAAGATCTCTCTGCAAATTGAAAAGGCAAAAATCAAGAACTGAGGAAAAACTAAGTCTTTTCATTAATATATACAAAAATGGCATGCATAATGCATCCAAAAGATGAAAATCCATGTGAACTAGAAGTGAGGGAAAGAAAGCATGCTTCTCATGAGAAAAATAAAAATGCCTGAAAAAGAGGCCCTCCAATGCTGTGAACTGAGCTTGAACAACAAAAAAATCTGCCTCATATTGTGTCCAACTAAAGTGTAACTCAAAAAGGGTCCAAAAATCAACCAAGCTACATGGAGGTGGCACTGAAAGTGAAAGTGAAAACTCCTTCTCACGAGCAAGGATGAATACCCTAAAAAAGAGGAGTCATAACTACACTAAACCACAATCGAACTATCTCAAAATGGTCTTGCATGCAATTTGACCCAAAAAGTCTCCTAGAAATGCTCCTCTAACTGAAGATGTAACTCAAAATACTTCATGCATGGGAGAGTCTTAATCCACCTCTAAATCATGTCTTTGTTTACTCCATCTTCAAAATTACTTTGTGCATGAGTGATTTAAAAATAAAAATAAAAATCCCCCCTTTTGATAATATTTTGTTTAAAAAAAAAATCATTAAAAAGAACAATTATCAATTTTGTTTTAATGAAGTTTTGAGATGACTTTACAAAAAATATTGGAAGGGGGAAAAAATATATTTATTTGCAAAAATTATATCAAACTCCTTATGACTTATTTTCACCACAACATATGCATCAACACTTAACATTATTCACCAACACCATTATACAATTGCACCATTACACATTACCGACCACACTAGAAACATTGACATAAAGTCAAGTCCACACAAATAAAACAACATGATTAATTTTTTAAAAACTTAATAAAAAAAAAATCCATCGACTGATGCTAGGCATATGATTAGGAAACCCTAATCATATTCATTGTTTACTTGGAGGTTTCAGAGAGAATCTTGGGAGAGAGCCGCCGCCATGGGAGACTGTTGAAGCTTGCCTCTATGGATTTTGGGCTGTCTCAGTCATTATTCTCCATCTGGAAAAGAAATGTTGAGGTAGGCCTTGGTTATTTTGTTGTTCGAGCCTCCATTTGATGGCTTATTCACTATTTCTCATGCATTTTATAAAGCCTCCATAGTTTTCTTTATCTCTGCGCAAGCATAAATGTTTGGTTTGTATAAATCTTCATTCGACTTTTTGTAGCTTTGAATTTCTTTTGAATAAAATGAAGAAGCGCGACTTGGCCTTTGTGATATTTTTTTTGTAAATTATAACCTCGGATTTTAGGCTTCCATGAGAGCATTTGAAAGAAACAATTTTTATTGAGGGTTTTTAAACCCCTATCTCCATATATAGTATTTTTCTCCTGTGTTTTCATCCTTATGAGACTCAGCCTTCCATTCACCTTCGACCGCCATGAAAAACCCTTTTGAAACCCTTTTCTCCTTGCAGCTCAGTTTCTATTTCCCTATTTTCCTGTGTATATGAAAAATGAAGCTCGACCTTATCATTTCATTTCCGCCATGAAAAATTAGTCTCCAGTGAATAAAATTAGGGTTTTGGAAAATAACGTATAAGGGTTTGAAAATCCCTTACTACTGTCGGCTCTTCTTTCAATTCTTTCCTTATGTCTGTTCTTGAGCAAGGAAGCAAGACTTGGCCATAAAATCTGTATAAAATGTAAAATAGGCTTGGCCCTTCTCTATGTATGCAACCTTTGACTGTTTGAAGATGATTTTCAAGAATACTGAGACTTCTCAAGTCTCGATCTTTAGCCTAGAATGAAACCCTGTTGAAACTTGTTAACATGCTTGGGGCTTTGTATATTACTATTTTTCTCTCTCAAAAAAAGAAAAAAGTTCTAAAAAATGAAACATATAAAGGCTTAAGACCCTAACCACTATTGCAATGCATTTTCTCCTCTGTGAAATATTGTGAATACTGTGATATCTTCCATAATTGAGATACATGTCTCCTTCAGATAATGATTCTCTGATTGATTACCTCCTCTATTTTAAGAAATCATGGATAAAGGACATACTTAACAATTTTGAAATCATTCTTTAGCACTGTGACATACCTTTAGTTGTTTATAATGATTTGTCTCACAAGCACTTCCATTTCTTCCTTTTTAGTTCTGTTAAATTCTATAGGCAATTAGGGATAATGAAATGACAATGGTAGCCATACCCTTGATCTTTTGATGATGCTTTTCTGATGCCTTTATGTGATAATGCATTTACTATTAGAGTAGATGTAAGTACTCCCATAGCTCCAAGAATCACCTGCAATGATAAAACTATCACACTATGAAGAAATAAGCAAGATATTATCACTCAACAACTTAGATCCGATAAAACATCAAAAATGCATTATGTGAACAACTGTCACATTGAATATGCTTCCATAGAGAATGAATCAATATACAATGAGATCAATCCTTATGAAAGGAGATCGAGAAACCCTAAAGGGTTCATTTAATAATTAGAATAATTATTAAATGCCTACAAAATGAATTGTAAGTTTATCTTAAGTGAAAAAATAAAAGGTGACTTAATTAAATAATTAAGTAATAAACCTTTTACTCTAACACCCCCCCTTAATATGAACTTAGGGAGTAGCTACAAACTATGTGCATGAAATCAATGCAACTAAAAGCTAGAAAGAAAACTTGGGTCTCGACAACTAGGTTTGATGAGGTACCCAATCACAACCAAATCTCTACAAATTGGAGTAAAGGAGAAAACCCAGTGGGAAAAAATCCTCTCCAAAAAGAGATGAAAATACAAGAGTGAAAGAAGAAGAGAGATAGAAGGAGGACTCAACATGACTCCCAAAGAACTGCTTCTATCAAACAAGTACAAAACATGTTCCCCCCATAGGAGAGAGAAAAAGAGGATATGAATCCCCCCACAAAGAAATAGCTCTTGTATCACTAGAAAACATCTGAAGATAGAATATGATCCACTGC
The DNA here is from genome assembly GCA_007115665.2 of Sequoiadendron giganteum. Taxonomy (NCBI): domain Eukaryota; kingdom Viridiplantae; phylum Streptophyta; class Pinopsida; order Cupressales; family Cupressaceae; genus Sequoiadendron; species Sequoiadendron giganteum. Next base: position 166,470,824 of record CM021102.1, on the reverse strand, counting down.
CTGCAAACAACATTTCTCCCCTTAGGAAGAAATAGGCCAACTGATGAAATGTGAAGCCTATCCAAAAACATGGGTGAATTTGGAATCCAAATCCAAATGGTAGGTGTCTCTGAAAACTGCTCAAGCGTCCTTAAGATGGAAAGAGAAAATGCCAATCTTGAAACCTATGAAGACTGATGAAGCACATGCTCCAAAGGTGATGAACATGATGGGCCAACAAAAGCGATGTAGCTGTCAACAAAGAAGAGATGAATGTCCTCAAAATAATCCTCCAAATCTGCAGTATAGGACTTCACAAACAAGAAATATATGTTTGCAACATAAGAGTCCAAAGTAGCTATTTCTAGAAGATGAATGATGCCCTAGTGCACTGAATGAGGAACAACAAGAGATGCTAATGAAGTCTCAATCTGAAGAGTGGGAATATGAATACAAGTCTCTCAACCATCGGCACATGCAAAACTTATGACATACTCAAGCTCCTCTAGAGTATGGTTATCATAGGGTATGAAATCTACATCTGCAAGAGGGATGATACAATATGTAGTGGGATCCTCTGGGAATGGAGGGATACTAGAGTCTCCAAAAATCTCTCAAAGACATTGCCAAAGTGTGTGAGGACAAAAAATTTCAAAATCAACACTACAACCAATAACCCCTACAATATGATCTCAAATAATAACCCATGCTGATAAAATCCTTGATGTGTCTGGTGTAGGTATGAGTCCATACAAATGAGGAAAAATACCAAGCCACCTGAGATGTCTCAGGATGCCATGATGCCAAGACTCATAGTTATGCTTATCTAGCTTGATCACATACGAGTAAGTAGAAAAACCCATGATACTCACTCAAATAAAAAAATCAGATATTGAAACTCTCAGCAACGATAAATCAGATCAACATAACCCATCCAATGCAAACAGATCCCATGTAGGTGTCAGAACATCCAAGTAATTAAGAAAAGTGTAAAAAAACACAAAGCTGAATAAAATGTACCTAGTAAATTATCTGATGAAACTAGCTGCAGATCTAGAAATGTCATTTGAAGGCCTTTCCAACACCTATTCGTTTGCGCAAAATGGAGTCTGGATGCAAAAGATATGCCCCCGGAAGCGTGAAAATGATGATCTGACTTTGACTGAAAAAAAATGCAAAAAATAGAAAAAATAGAATATAACACCTACACCACTAGATCAGGCTCAGATCCAGATTTCCGACAATATTTTTTTTTCAAAAAACCAAGTTCGTATGCAAAAGTTATGGCCAAAATACCAAAACTGCTCCAAAAAGGTTTGTGGGAAAGCTTGGCGGTTAGACTAACTGCTAACATTAACCGCTAGTGGTTTACTGATGGCGACACCCATTTAACATTGTTTTTTTAAAAAAAAAGTCTCGGACTGCATGTCATACCAAGCCGTACGACCCAAAAATGCAATTTTTTTACCTCCCGAAGTCATTGTGTCCGATTTCAATGATTTGACAGTTGATTTTGGGGTATTTGGGCATTTTGAACGTGATGGTGATGTCTGTTTGGGCTCAAAAAACTCCAAAATTACACATATGCTCTAGATCTAGAAACCCTCATAGATCTGACAAATAGAGGCCTCTTTTGATGAAATGAAAGGCAAACCTGACTATTTCGACAACTCTAGATTCAATGGAATGCTCAAAATTTGACCACAGATCATGAATATTAATGCATGAGTTAATTTCTTCAAAAAAAGTGGACAAGGCAATTGTAGATCTGGTGTTCTTATACCATGTTAGAGTAGATGTATGTACTCCCACAACTCCAAGAATCACTTTCAATGATAAACCTATCACACTATGAAGAAATAAGAAAGATATTATTGCTCAACAACTCAGATTTGATAAAACATCAAAAATGCATGATGTGAACAACTATCGCATTGAATATGTTGTTTTAGAGAATGAATCAATATACAATGAGACCAATCCTTATGAAAGGAGATCAAAAAACCCTAAAGGGTGCATTTAATAATTAGAATAAATATTAAATGCCTACAAAATGCATTCTAAGTTTATCTTAAGTGAAATAATAAAAGGTGAGTTAATTAAATAATTAAGTAATAAACCTTTTACTCTAACATTTACTATAGTCATGTAGTCTGTCTTCTTGATGACACTGTTCCTCTTGAGTCTCTTGTAGATTATGTATATACTTTATGATTATGAGGAATAGTTTAACACTTTAATGCTATGTTTTTCCTTTAGTGTAAAGGGGCTCCATACTTTATGTAAATGCAATGTAAATATAAAGTGGAGCTGAATTCTAGCCGATGAATGCAGTTTCTTATGCTCCTTCAAACATGTCCTTGATTTTTCCTTTTGAATGATGAGCAAAAGGATGATTTACTCAATCTGTTTTCATCACAATGAATTCAAAACTACTTTATGAATCTGTCTTATTACAATAGTTCTACTTGATGATTGTTCTAAATTTTTCATGACTCTCATCTATTAATGTTGGTGAGAGGATGTCCTCCTAATATGCTGGGCTCAACCCTTGTGGGAGCCCATTTTTCTCCACATATCTGATTAAATAGATCATGAACATAGTGAACTTGTTCCTACATAGTGAACAAACATGTTAGATAAAAATAGTACTTTTGGTGATTATGACCTCATTTTCCTTGATGATTTGGTTTTCAATATCTGATGTTTGAATTGATCTGATTGTGTTGGTTGTATCTAGTAATGGTTATAGGCTATATTTTTGTGGATGGGAAGTGTGATTAGGCTTATATCTGGAGCTCTAATAGGACTATTTTCTAATCTTTTGCAGGTTCAATGGGCTTTGAAGAATGAGGGGAGCTAAAGGCACTCAAGAGGAGGGTCAACCCTACAATGAGCCTAGAAGTCAATGATGGATATGAATCTCTTCACATTTTCTTCTCTTTGTTTTAATCTTCAAATGTATAGTTTACACTCCATTATTAGATGTAATTAGTTCAATTTGATCAAAGTCAATTCAACTATTCCCATGGATTGTGTGGGACACTTGAACACATTTCTAGTTTTTAAATACCAAACAGAAATGGTTGATGCTATTATGTATCTTTTCCACTTCATGATGAATAAAAACAACATTACTATGCAAAATTTTATGATTTTTTTGGTGTTATAATTTTTTGCATAATAAAATGAATTCACTCAAATGAACTATCAACATAAAATATGTGTAGCTTTCACCTCAATATAATCATTTATTTCTAGCTTTACCAAATTGAGTTGAGGTGAAAATTTTGGTAACATTCTGGAAATTTCTACTGTGTGCTTTTCTACTAAGCATGCCAGATTAGTTTCCTTGCTTATCCATTGGGCATGGCATTTTTGTCCTCTTTTGACTCAGAAAAACTTGTAACTCAGCTACTGAAAATAGTAGCAACAAAACTGAAAGAAACTAATCATGACTTTGTTTATGATAGAGTCAAAAAAAATGTACAACACTGCACTTATTGAAAGAAAACAATACTGAAATGAAATGTGCCATGGGCACTTATTGAAAGAAAAACTGAAACTGAAACTACTCTACTATATACATTTGCAAACTTTGATGCTTAATAGCATTGCTTGAGGTGAATCCCATTGACAGGGATTGGTAACACCTCTCCATCTAGTCTTGAGAGCTAGAATGCATTATGTTGTTTTCATTCTATGATAATGTATGGGCCATCCCACATGGCATCAAATTTTGTGTGTTTACTAGCCCTGCTCTTGAGCTCATCCCATTTAAAACCCAGATCTCCCTCTTTGAATATCCTTAGAACTGCTTTTCTGTCAAATGTTTTCTTCATCTGAGTGTGATGAATTTCTAATCTCCTTAATACTTCTTTCCTTGTTTCTTCCAGCTCGATTAGTTGTGCTAGCCTAATCTCCATAGGTTCTTCATCAAGCAATTTCAGTTCTTTGATCATATTTAATGTAGGCAGCACAACTGAGATAGGTATTTTGGCCTCTTTACCATAATTTAGAATGTAAGGTGAGTTACCTGTTGATCTCTTAGGTGTAACCCTATCAACCCAAAGGACTAGTTTCAGCTTATCATGCCAAGTTCTCTAATTATCCTGGATTTTATTCTTTATGATCTTAATCAAGTTCTTATTAGTGGAATTTTCCTAACCATTACCCCGAGGGTAATAGTTTGAAGAAGTATTCAAATAAATATTATGCTTTACTGACCAATCAAAAAATTTCAAACCTATGAATGCTAAAGAATTATTAGAAATGATCGAATCTGGTGTACCAATCCTAGAAACCAGATATTGGTAGAAATTCGAGATAGATGTTTCATTTGCATCTTTTAATGCAACTGCTTTAGTCCATTTCGTGAAGTAATCTGTTGCTGTTAAAATACACTTATGTCCAACACTCAAAGGTGGATTGATGGGACCAATGAAATCTAATCACCACTTGCCAAAAGGCTGCTCCACTTGAATTGGATGTAATGGCAGAGCTACAAGCTTCTGCTTTCCTACAAACACCACACATTTGTTACATTTTTTGACCTAGGCATGGGAATCTTTAAATAAATCAAGCCAATAATAACCAACTCTCATTATTTTCAGGGCTGTAGTTCTGGGGTGCAAAGTGGCCTCCTGTGGGCCCATCATGAAATTCTTATAGAATCGTTTCAATCTACTCTAGTTCTACACAATTGAGTAAAACACCATTGTAATCCCTTTTGTACAAAATATCATCAATTACAACAAAGGGAATGGCTTGAAGTCTATAATACCTTCATTTTGACTTGTCTAAGCCTTCAGTACAATCACCTGTGTGCAAATAATGGATCATTTGTTGAATCCAGTTCGTTGGTGTATCTGGAACAACAACTTGTTCTTAATTGTTGAAAGTTGTTTCAACTTGCTGTTCAACTGGTATGTTGTTTTCCTCATTACCAGCAAGCTGCTCACATAGGCCTTTGCCTCTGACAAGCTTAGTAACTTTTATTTCAATGTCATACTCCATGAATTTCATGATCCAACCTGCTCTCTTATCATTAATATCTTTGCTAAGTAAGAAATCCTTAACAGTGGAATGAGCAACCATTAGCTGAATCTTATTATTTGAAAGCATATGCCTAAAAATTTTAAGGCTTCTTATGACAACTAAAACATGTTTCTCAACGAATGAATACTTAACTTCATAGTCATGTAAAACTTGACTAAAAAAGGCCAATGGTTGTTCTAAGCCTTCTTCATTCTTCTGACATAGCATGGAAAAGATGGTATCAACACTTCCAAATGCATACAAGATAAAATCTTTGTCAAAATTAGGATTGATTAGTGTTGGGGCTACTGCAAGTGCCTCTTTGATCTCTTCAAAACTATTTTTTCCTTCCTTAGTCCAGTGAAATGGAATGTTCTTTCTTAGCATGGCTATAAGCGGCTGTAACAAAGCTACAATGTTAGGAATAAATCTCCTAACAAATTTAATCCTACCTAGAAAGCTCTGCAGGCCTTTCTTATGGGTAGGTAGTGATAAACCTAAAATAGTTGTGACTCTTTCTAGGTCAATGGTGATACTATGCTTCAAAACAATGTGACCCAAAAGCTTCCCCTCATGGACTGCAAAAATTCTCTTTTTGGGGTTCAATGATACCCCATACTCTTTGGATCTTTCAAAGATCTGTCTAAGATGAGCAAAATGTTCGTCAACTTTCTTTGAAAATATAGTTATATCATCTAAGTACAAGAACAATTTTGTTAATAAGGCCTTGGAAGGCCATATCCATCGCTCTTTGAAATGTTTCCCCTACATTAGACAATCCGAAGGGCATCTTTTTGTAAGCCATAGTACCCCACTTGGTGGTAAAGGTCATTTGTACTGATCTTCTTCTTTAACCAAGATCTGGTTATATCCTGAATAACTATCTAGCAATGAGAACCTTTCTAAACCTGAAACAACCTGCAATATCTACTCCATTGAAGGCAACGGATAATGATTTTTGAGTGAAGCTTTGTTTAGATAATAGAATTCAATGCACAACCTTATCTCTTTATTCTTTTTCCTAATAGACACCAAATTTGAAACCCAAGAGGTGTGTTTAATAGGAAAGATAATCCTACCTTCAATCAACTTGTTTAATTTTGTTTTCATTAGGTGCTCCAACTTTGGATTCAGGGGCCTCTGCTTCTATCTTATTGGTTTCACATTGGGTTCCAACTCAATGGTGTGTTGAGCTAACTCAGGATTGAAACCCTTCAGATTTCCATATTCCCAAGTGAAAATGTCACTGAATTCTTGGCAAAGCAAGACAAAGGCTTGTTGTTCCTCTTTTGTACAAATTTTGCCAAGCTTGAGGAGCTTGTCTTTGAATATTTCAATTGGTTCGTAGTACTCTTGCTTCACCATGATGTTGGATTTATGTTTTCTAACCTGATCATCAGTGTTAAAGATTGATTCAAGGGTATTCAAACCCTTTGGCAACTTATTAGACTTTAGCTGCAAAATCTGATTTTCATATTGTTGTTCAAACTTCTGTTGGTTTCTTGTAGAAAATTTCGCTTCTTCCATCATAAAACTGATTATCCACTCATCGTTGTCAAAAACCTACCAAGTAATGTTATTATCAGGTATAGATGGTCTCACTACCACCTTAACATATTTTTGTACCTCAATATTGTGTATGTTAGCTGGTATATCAAATTGTGATCCAATAGCAACAAGCTTATCTGCTTCTTTATTCAGATTACATGAGATAGATTGCAGATTAAATACATCAAATTCTTCTATTAAATCCCAAGTTTTGTGTTTGTATAGCTTAATAAAATCATTTTTTGTAATTTTCATATTTCTTACCTAATTTTTGATTAGCTCAGAATCACCAAATACTTGAAGACACTTAATTCCTTTTTTTTTGGCCCATTCTAGGCCATGAATTAACGCTTCATACTCGGTTGTATTATTTGAACAACTGAAAGAAAAGTGAAGTGCAGAATAATACCTCTATCCTTCTGGTGAAATCAACATAGATCCTCCACCAACACCTACTTTACTTCTTGAACCATCAAAATACAACTTCCATAGCTGATTAATCTGTTGATTTGGCTTTTTTTCAGTTTTGACTAGATTTGGAACTATTACATCAGGCTCCTGAATCATATAAATGCCTAAACCTACTTCATCTATGTGACTGAATGGATAAACCTCATGATTCTCAACTGCCTAGTCATCTAAATTAATATCGGGAATGCCCTCGATAGGTACAGTGTGATCGGGGGTCATGGTTTGATCCTCCTAATCTTGGAAAACTAGGTTTGAATTTATAGGATTTGCAACATAAGGCTCAATATGGTCTTTAGCTTGTGGATCTGATTTAATAATTACTCTGGTACCATACCTAGTCCTGAAAAAACATGTGTGACCAGTCTGATGATAAATAAGCTCCCAAATTTGCTGCAAAATCTCTGGAAAGGAAAATGGTGAAGTAGGGAGGGAAGTCAATGGCAAAGATGTCTTGCAGAATTAAATTTTTTAGAGAAGGATGTAGTGTGAGAGGCAGACTCTTAATTTACTCCAATGGATTTAATGGCCACACCATCTAGTTGGACTACCCCTTTTGACAATGGTTCATAACTCAGTCCTAACTTATCTACCAGTTGTTTAGGCATAATGGAGCTACTTTCTCCTAATTCTATCATGCAATTATGCACTATGCTATCACCAATAATTAGACTTACATAAAAGGTTGGTGGCTTTACCTCTTGTGTTGGCTGTTCTTTTTTCCCTTCTGAACTATTTGCAAGAAATCTTGGTTGATCTTTAATGGGTTCATTAGAGATTAATATTTTAACTAGAGCCTCTTGTAGGCTATCTTTCTACCCAGGAAGGTGTAAAGAATCCAACATGGTGATGCTAACAGTGTCCTTTTCCATATGATCAACAATATTAAAGGTAGTAGCACTCACCTTTTGCTATGCTTTAGGAACAACAAATTATTTCTATATCGGTGCTAGCTGTGATTGAGCTTTTAGCTACTCTTTAGCAGGTTCAACTTGTCCTCTTGGCAAAATCTGAACGTTCTGTGAAGAAGAGGGCTGCAGATGCCTGATTTCTATGCTGAACAACTTGTTGTTTTCCTTTATTAGCCTGTTGTTTGTCTTTTTCTGCTTGTTCATTGGAATCAGCTTGTTGTCTTAGGTCAATAACTCTCTTTTTTGACCTCGTATTGGCTGCAATGGAGCTAGCTAACTGATTTTGGTCTTGTACATGACTCACTCCATAGAACTCGTTCCCTTGCCAATTCATCATGGCAACATCTAGATCATTCTGCTTCTTTTGATCATCTTGTTGATCATTTCCTTCTTTCATTGTATTCTCTGAAGCATCATAATTGCTCTGTACCATGAGTTCCTGATTAATCACCTTGTTCATATAGGTAGCCTAATTATGAGGTTGATTATAGGGATATCACCATACATAATCTTGTGCTTGATTATTTTGTACAAGTTGAAGCTCTTTTGAAGAGCTGGCAGCATTGGGGTTATATGGCTGATTTGGCCTAGCATTATTATTTCTCCTCTGCCCCTAGTAGTCAACCTGATAAGGTGGTCTATTTGGCTGAAAGGGTGCTTAATAACATCTGAAATTCTGGCCTTGTTGGTTTTTAAGGCTTACCAAGTTGTTACTCACAGTTTGCAGTAACTTGGCCATTTGTTGTTGGTCATTTAACAACTACTGTTGGGTACCCCTAAGCTCTTGCAGGTCTAGATTTGCTGGAACAATGTTATTTTGTATTACTGCTTGAAAACCTAAGGTTGGACCAATGGGTGCTATGGCAATAGGAGGTAGTTGGATAGGCATTGATGGATGAATATCAAGGAAAAAGGGCATGGGAAGTCTTGGTAAAATTTTGCTAGCCCAAATCAAGTTATTTTCAGCTCTAATGGCTATCTCAAATGCTGCAGGTAGTGTCACTCCACCCATAGATTGTATCATCATAACAATGTTAGAATTTAATGCTCTAAGATAATACAAAAAAGCGTGATCTGGTGAAGGTCTTAGCGTTGTTGGTATATGGTTCCAGGTTCTTTGAAACTGGAAATTAAAATCTGTCATCTGTTCTTGTGGCACTCTCTTTATAGTCGTCATTTTCTTGACTAGAGATAGATGATCAGATTTGTCAAAAAAATGTTTGCTCAGCTTGTCTCCTAAATCATCCCATGTCATGACAGTATTAATCAACAAACGTCTAAACCACTGAAGTGATTTTCCCTTGAATGATGTTGCTAACAGCCTTAATGCCACATTTTCTTGAGTTACTTGATGAACTGCACAAATTGAAGCTACATCACTTATGTGTTCTATTGGCATAGTTTTCTCCTCGCTAGTGAAAAAGGGAAGACTCTTCAAGGAAGCCATCAGTATGTCATTGTGCTAGGCTAAATTCAATGGGCTGCCCCCATTCAATGGTACGAAAGCATGAGCTCTGGCCATCAGAGTGCTCTGGGAGGTGGTACTTATAACACTGGTACTACTCATGCTACTAGAAAAACTGGTACATAACTTGAAGGTCTAAGACTGGGTGGTGTAGAGTTAGATCTGGATGTTGATCATGATCTTTATTTTGATTTACTCAATCTCGTTCTTGTTGTCCTGCCTCTTCTCTTGGGCAATGATAGTTTCAAGTATTCGAATGGATCAACACTTCTCATGTGCTACTAAAATTTTCAATTTAAACCAGGTAAATGGACTCACCAATCAAATATAAACCTCTGATAGGTAAAAAGTTGTTTTAAAATTGAAAAAAATATTGTGAAAGCTTTGAATTCTTTCTTTGAAGTGAACTTCAGAGTCCCACCCGGCATGCCAAAAACTGTTATCATAGGGATTTGCACCCGCATGCAAGGCTGGAAAGCTCTACAATCCCGTGTAACATTGGACTAATTTCAGGTTGTGGGTACCCTATTGTGAAACTAGACCTCCAAATTATGGGTTGGCTCCCCTTTTGATTCTCCTAGAAACTACTGAATTGGAAGGAAAAGGGTGAGAAAGATTGACTGAAAATGGAAACTAAACTGAGTCTAGGAGGTGATTGCACCAAATATGATGATCTAAAGGGCAGATTAATTGACAATTGTAAACTCAGGAAATACTTCACATAACTCACTAATTGCAATATTATGACAAAAATACTTCAAAGGAAGGATAATTAACCTTTTCTAGAAGGAAACAGATGCTTCACAACCTAGAATTGATAATTGCATGCACAACCTAAGACCTAAAACTTGATTGCATCCAAGAATTTGTAATAATGAAAGAGACAAAATTTAAAGGTTTTGATTAATAAAACACATTAAATTTCATCAAATCAATCATTTACTGCATAAAATCAATTATAAGAAGGTAAATTTTGTATCCTTAAGCCAACAAAAGGAAAAACTATGATGAAATAAAATAACTATAAAAACGGTTGCTGCATATTGAACTATCATAAAAGTGAGTTACAAGATCTCTCTACAAATTGCAAAGGCAAAAATAAAGAACTCAAGAAAAACTAGGTCTTTTCATCAATATATACAAAAATGGCATGCATAATGCATCCAAAAGATGAAACTCCATGTGAAATGGAAGTGAGGAAAAGCAAGCATACTTCTCACGAGCAAAAAAAATGCCTGAAAAAGAGGCCCTCCAATGCTGTGAATTGAGCTTGAATAACAAAAAACTCTGCCTCATACTGTGTCCAACTGAAGTGTAACTCAAAAAGGCTCCAAAAATCAACCAAGTTGCATGGAGGTGGCACTGAAAGTGATATGAAATTGAAAACTCCTTCCCACGAGCAAGGATGAATACCCTCAAAAAGAGGAGTCAAAACTATAGTAAACGACACTCGAACTATCTCAAAATGGTCTTGCATGCAAGTTGACCTAAAAAGTCTCCTAAAAACGCTCGTCCAACTGAATATGTAACTCAAAATACTTCATGCATGGGAGAGTCTTAAATCCACCTCTAAATCATGTCTTTGTTTACTCCATCATCAAAATCACTCTGTGCATGAGCAATTTAAAAAAATAAAAAAATTCACCCCTTTTGATAATAGTTTGTTTAAAAAAAAATCATTGAAAAAAAACAATTATCAATTTTGTTTTAATGAATTTTTGAGACAACTTTATAATAAATATTGGAAGGGGGAAAAAATAAATTTATTTACAAAAATTATATCAAACTCCTTATTACTCCTTTTCACCACAACATATGCATCAACACAACATTATTCACCAACACCATTATACAATTGCATCATTACACATTACCGACCACACTAGGCACATTGACATAAAGTCAAGGCCACAGACAAATAAAACAATATGATTGATTTTATAAAAATTGAATAAAAAAACACTCCATCGGCTCATGCTAGGTAAATGATTAGGAAACCCTAATCATATTCATTGTTTACTTAGAGGTTTCAAAGAGAAGCTTGGGAGAGAGCCACCACCATGGGAGACTGTTGAAGCTTGCCTTTATGGATTTTGTGTTGTCTCAGTCATTATTCTCCACCTGGAAAAGAAATGCTGAGGTAGGCCTTGGTTATTTTGATGTTCAAGCCTCCATTTGATGGCTTATTCACTATTTCTCATGCATTTTATAAAGCCGCCATGGTTTTCTTTATCTCTTTGCAAGAATAAATGTTTGGTTTGTATAAATCTTCATTCGGCTGTTTGTAGCTTTGACTTTCTTTTGAAGAAAATGAAGAAGCATGGCTTTGCCTTCGTGATTTTTTTTTTGTAAATTATAAACTCGAATTTTAGGCTGCCATGAGAGCATTTGAAAGCAACAATTTTTATTTAGGGTTTTAAAAACCATATCTCCATATACGGTATTTTGCTCCTGTGTTTTCATCCTTATGAGACTCAGCCTTCCATTCACCTTCGACCGCCATGAAAAAACCTTTTGAAACAAAAATTTAAATAAGGGTTTTGAAACCTTTTTCTCCTTGCAGCTCAGTTTCTATTTCTCTTTTTTCCTGTGTATATGAAAAATGAAGCTTGACCTTTTCATGGCCGCCATGAAAAATCAGTCTCCAGTGAATAAAACAAGGGTTTTGGAAAATAACGTATAAGGGTTTGAAAAACCCTTACTACTGTCAGCTCTTCTTTTGATTCTTTCCTCATGCTTGTTCTTGAGCAAGGAAGCAAGACTTGGCCATAAAATCTATATAAACTCTATATAAAACATAAAATAGGCTTGGCCCTTCTTTGTGTATGCAACCTTTGATTGTTTGAAGATGATTTTCAGGAATACTGAAACTTCTTAAGGTTCGATCTTTAGCTTGGAATGAAACCCTGTTGAAACTTGTGAACATGCTTGGGGCTTTGTATATTACTATTTTTCTCTCAAAACAAAATGAAAAAAGTTCTAAAAATGAAACATATAAAGGGTTAAAACCCTAACCACTGTTGCACTACATTTTCTCCTCTGTGAAATATTATGAATACTGTGATATCTTCCATAATTGAGATACATTTCTCCTTCAGATAATGATTCTCTGATTGATTACCTCCTCCGTTTTAAGAATTCATGGATAAATAACATACTTAATAGCTTTGAAATCATTCTTTAGCACTGTGACACACCTTTAGTTGTTTATAATGATTTTCCTCACAAGCACTTCCCTTTCTTCCTTTTCAGTTCTGTTATTCTATAGGAAATTAGGGATAACGAAAAAACAATGGCAGCCATACCCTTGATCTTTTGTTGATTCTTTTTTGATGCCTTTATGTGACAATGCCTTTACTACAATCATGTTGTTTGTCTTCTTGATGACATTTTTCCTCCTGAGTCTCTTGTAGATTATGTATATACCTTAAGATTATGTGGAACAGTTTAACACTTTAATGTTATGTTTTCCCTTCAGTGCAAAGGGGCTCCATACTTTATGTAAATGCAATGTAAATATAAAGTAGAGAGGAAATTGAGGCAATGAATGCAGTTGCTTATGATCCTTCAAACATGTCCTTCATTTTTCCTTTTGAATGATGAGCAAAAGGATGAATTACTCAATCTATTTTCATTACAATGAATTAAAAATTGCTTTATGAATCTCTCTTATTATAATAGTTCTACTTGATGACTGTTCTAAATGTTTTATGACTCTCATGTATTGATGTTGGCTAAAGGATGTCCTCCTGGTATGTTGGGCTCAACCCTTGTCGGAGCCCATTTTTCTCCACATATCTGATGAAATATATCATGAGCATAATGAACCTATTCCTGCACAATGAACAAATATGTTAGATAAAAATAGTACTTCTGGTGGTTATGACATCATTTTTCCTTGGTGATTTGGTTTTGAATATCTGATGTTTGAATTGATCTGATTGTGTCGGTTGTATCTAGTAATGGTTGTAGACTATATTTGTATGGATGGGAAGTGTGATAAGGCTTATATCCGAAGCTCTAACAGAATTATTTTCCAATCTTTTACAGGTTCAGTGAGTGTTGAAGAATGAGGGAAGCTAAAGGCACTCAAGAGGAGGGTCAACCCTACAACAAGCCTAGAAGGAAATGATGGATATGACTCTCTTCACATTTTCTTCTCTCTATTTTAATCTTCAAATGTATAGTTTACATTCCATTATTAGATGTAATTAGTTCAATCTGATCAAAATCAATTCAGTTATTCCCATGGCTTGTGTGGGACACTTGAACACATTTTTGGTTTTTAAACACCAAATAGAAATGGTTTATTCTATGATGTATCTTTTCCACTTGATGATGAATAAAAAAAACATTACTATGCAACATTTCATGAATTTTTTGGTGTTATAATTTTCTGCATAACAAACTAAATTCACTCAAATGAACTATCAACATAAAATATGTGTACCTTTCACCTCAATATAATGATTTTTTTCCAGCTCTACCAAATTGAGCTGAGGTGAAAATTTTGGTAACATAAGTGTCAAGGTCTTAAGGGATACATCCAAGATACTATTGATCGAGGAGATATTCTGGTGGAGGGATGCCAATCTACCTCATCTAATGCTCAATTACAAATATTCCAAAATGCATTCCCCAAGCACAATCAAGTTCTTAGCATTTCTAATGCCAACACTGGGTCTAATAACAATGATCAAAATAATCAAACCAACAATATAAGTAGACCCACATGTCTCCATGATTCGAGTAAAGGGAAAAGACCCTCAATGTTTTGTCACATGTAGAACCTACATATCAGTTCCATGAACATCCACTTTATCCCAACCAACACCTATAAGCTCATAATATTGTATAGGAGTGAATTTTCACCCCTTATGTAAATTCCCCTTTTACACATCCTCATCTTAGAAAACCAAATTCAGAGGCTAAATTCCACATAAGCCCACTGCCTTCATTCCACTTGGCATCTATTTTATACGTCGACAGAGGAATAACTATCAGGGACACCCACGTTGCATGCTGACGTCCGTGTGGTGCACTTATGTCCCTAGCAGATTCTCGCATCTGGAGCCTGTAGAGGCATTACACTTCCCATTGGGGGTTGACTTGTAATGCCCTCTTCAGCTGGCCGACTCGAATATGGCCATTTTCTTCATTCCTCCTTCAAATTCACTCCTTCTTTCATTTCATCCTCTAAGAACTGAAATTGATCACTCTCCAAGCCTTCTAGAATTCACTTTAAGCATTCAAGTAGCACTTTTCACTCCATAGGAACAACTACATCACTCCATCAGCTCAGTAGAGCAAGTGTTGAAAAAAATCATTGCAGTAGAGGCTTGATTCCTCTCATTTTCTCCCCCATTAGCCTTGATTGCTCTTGGTGGAGGTGGTAAGCTTTCTACTCCTCTCCTCTACTATTTGGTTGAGTAGGCACATTTACTGTTTTTTAGTTTTTTAGTGTTCTTTGCTTCATTCCTTTCTTTATCATACTATTTATCTATCATTGCAAACTTGGTTGTCCATGGAGGTGGAAACACCAAAATGGGGGTCTGAATGAGGTAGACCCCTATACAGCCCCCCAATAATTTTCCTCTTTATTGTGTGTAGGTGGATGTGCTTCTTGGAGCTAGCTGGAAAACAAGCTTTTTTGTGAAATCATTCTTGTCACCCTAGAATTAATCTACTTGTTTTATCATATTTGTTTATACATTTCCTATCTCATAGTGTTATTTTTTCTCCTAAAAACCATTAGATAGGCTATTAGTCCATTTTCTAGTGTTCAACCTTGTCTTTCTAGTCCTTTAGTCATATAGATGCTAGCACACCTAAGAGATGTCAGTGCAGTGCACTGCAATCCCAAAACTGCACTTTTGTCCTCAGTGAGAGAGTTATTTGAGATGCAGTGTTGAATCCAAAAACCAACTCGCCTAGCCCCCTTTCAAGTCTTGAGTTTGCAGAGTGATCGAAGGACCTTATAGTCCTCATCATTCTCGTCTCTCATTTCCTCACTCCCTTAAGTTGAGGTAAGTTAGGGAATCCTTCTACACTCAACCCTTCGTGACCTAGAACCTTGACATGGTTGGTCCCCCTTTCTTACATTTTTGGTGAACCTGACATGAACCAACGCCTACTCATTTTTTGGTTTTAAGCTTTTCCCTTGTACCCTCTAATTGTTGTACTCCTGAGTGTTGTGAAGGTTTATGAGCATCATAACCCAGTTCGCAACCTTTGGGTATATTGTTAGGAGAAGTTTACGACTCATTCTGATGGAGAAGAAGAAGGTCACTTGTAATTTCTCTACAAGTCTTTTCTTTGGTTCTATGGTTGGCCTTGCTACTCAGGAGCACGTGTCACAAGGCAAGTCAAGATTCTTTGATGAAACTAACCACATCCCTACTCCTCCTGCATCTCCCACATCATCATCCATAGATGAGCGTGAAGCTGTCCACATCCCTTCTGATTATGTCGCTAGTCTGAGCAAAGGGTTAGGTTCTTTGGAGAATCACTTGGAGAAAAACTTGAAGCTGGACAGGGTTGCTAAGGTTATCAGAAAAATAAAGTATTTGGTAGGAAAAGACTGAGCAGGCGTAGAACTCTTGGATAGTCTCACTAGTCTGTTTGAAGTGTGTGCTCCTTCAAACCATAATAGCATGATATGAGGTGGCCCCTTCGAAGAGCATGAGAGAAATTTAGGAGTGTCAATGCCTCCCACATCTGTGTACATGGCCAACATGGTCCCTTCAATCAGTATACCCGCTGCTTTCAAAAGTTTTGAAACTATCAAAGTAAACAAGACCCCTCTTGGTTTTCACTTCACACCTCCTGTCATCTCCAGCAGTGGAGGATTTGGTGGTAGATTTGGTGGTGGAGGTGGCATTGGTGGAAATGGTTCTAATGGAGGTCATGGTGGTGGCTTTGGAAGTGGTGGTGGCTCTGATGGAGGTCACGCTGGTGGTGGTGGCCCTGACAGTGGCTTTGGTGGTGGTTCCACTAGTCCTATAACTTCTAGCAACTCTATTCTTAACACTCTTCTTCAAAATATGAGGAAGATGTAGAACCAGTTGGCAAATCTCTCCCAAGCTTCTACCCAGCCTATCTTCCAACCCTTCTTCTGACATAGCCCTTTGTTAGTAGTGATCCTAAACACTCCTTTCCTATAAGGGATGGAGATTCCTAAATTCAAGAAATACGGTGGCAAAGGGGACCCACAAACTCATGTGTCCACCTTTAATGCCTTATGTAGAAAATTATTGCATCATGATGCACTGATGGAAAAACTATTCCCTCAATCTCTCAAGGATACAATGCTCAAGTTGTACTATTCCTTGCCTGAAAATTTTATCTTTACATTTGATCAGCTTCTGAACTAGTTTCTATGATAGTTCCATGCCAACATCGGACCTAAGATGAACTTCTATGACCTTGTTCGATGTAAGAAAGGGGATAAAAAGAAGATTATTGATTTCATAGTGTGATATCAAGCGCTCTTTTCATAGGGAACTTATAAAGACCTTGGCAAGAAAAGTTTTCCATTACAAAATATCCTTCTTTCACGCATTTTTGTGCAGCTCTACAAGAGTATCAATAGATAGTGGCTTAGTTTAGGGGGACCATCCTTACACTCCCATCCTAAAGGGAAGGCCATTGTGTCAATCTCTAGAAAAGGAAAAGTTGTTGTGAATGTAGTAGCTGTTGTAGATGGCAGCGACCTTAGACACAACTATAAGTTCACAAAGTTATCAGAATCTTATTCCTCCATCTTGAAAAAGTTGTTGAAGGATAAGATCATAAACTTGCTAAACCCTAAACTTGTTAGGGAACCCTACCCTAGCTGGTATGAAGAAAATACCTATTGTCAATACCATCGATTTAATGGACATGATACCAAATGTTGCATGCCCCTACATCATGAGATACATGATTGCATCAAAGATGATACTATTCATCTTGATGGAAGCAAACAAAATACAAAAAAATTGGTGGTGAATGCTAATAGTGAATTGCAGATATATACATACCTATTTTTGTCACATTTTTCTAACATGATTATCGATCCGTCTGATTTTGTTACTCAGCCTGAAGCATATGTTAACATGGTTACTGTTACTCCTTCTCCTCGTCCTTCGACCGATTCGCCGGATGTAACATTTACTCCATAGGATTTACCAGTGAGAAAAAAACCTTCTCCGCTTTACATTCCTACTCACCTGAATGGCAACATTGTGACAAGAGTCTTAGTCGACCTTGCAAGTAGAGCGAATGTCATCACGAAGGAGACTCTATTGTTGAACTCCCTGTAGAGGGAGGAATATGAAAAAGAAAATTCCATCATCTATACACATGATGGCCTTTCTCTAGAACCATATGGATTAATAACTCTATCCATCCTGGTTGGCCCTAGGAATGTAGACATAGTTTTTGATGTTGTTCCGAAGTTGGATCTATTCAGGGTGAAGCTAGGTATAACTTGGCTATCTTTTGTGAATGGGATCACCTATGTTATCCATAAATGTTTAAAGTTCTCCCACAAAGGTGTTGTGCACATGGTACATGATAATAGCTATCAACCCTTGGTATCTCATGGGGGGTATTCATTGGATCACTTTTGGCCCACCCTAGTTGGTACACTTCCTCCAAGAATGAAAATAATTTATAAGAACTACATAAAGTATTAAACTGGGGGCAAGGGATAGCTGAACTAACCCTTCTCATAGCACAGTAGCCAGCTACCTCCTCTTCCTGAAAGGGAAAGGAGAAGCTTACTCCTTGGGCTGCCTCATCTGCTCCCCTTTCTTGGGAAGAGTACTGGATGAGTAAGCCTGGTTTTTACCCGCTGAGTCTGATGGTGCTTGCTTGGAAAAAAAAAAAGATTAGGATATCAGATCTCCCTACCAAGCCACCTGGATGTTTTTACTACTTGTACGACATACATAAATCCCCCTTGTGGAGAATCCTCTATGGGTCGGCCTCTGGAGCCTTCTATCACCTCTGCTCCTAAAACAGTGAATAGGAAGAGGCCCACCATCAAGGCATTAGAGTCGACTCCCCCCATTGTTTTTGAACCTGCCCCTCCTCCTCCCATTCATGAATCTATCCCTCCATTGGAAACAGCTATGGAGGACACTCCCATGGTTGACCAGGAGCCTTTCGTTCCCTCGCAACCTCCGACCTCTAGTTCTAAGAATCATAGGAACTACCTTATGCACGAGCGCAAGCACCGAAGAAAGGCTCTATTGGCTGAGTAGGCCACCTCATAGAGGAAGGAAGAGGAGATGACCTCCCCTATATTAGGGCCTCATGCCATGTCCTCCTCTCTCCTACCCTATGTTTCCATCCAAACCAACTTTGTATCACTTTCGGCTTCCACTGCGAGTGCATATACGCCTGACCCTAGAAAGGTGCAGGTGTTCATCACTCCTTCAGTGGAGCAACCCTTGTTGACATCCATTTTGGATGTCCCACCTTTCTCGAAGCCCATAGTAATGATTAACACCTTGATCATATCTATTGCAGTTCTTTCCTCATCCTCTTCCTCTGCCCTTCTTGCCTCGTCTATGGGAAGTTTTCCTCCCTCAGTGAAGAAGGTGGAGAGTGGTCCTTCTAGAAACAAAGGACGTAAGAGGAGCCCACCTTATTTGAAGGGTGGCCCCGCGTTGACTTGTTTTATCCTAGTAACGAAACTAGTCCTGACTTCTCTTGAGTTTATCACTGCTCCTGAATCGCTCAATGAGCTTTGCGATGAAACTCAGGCACAACCTTCTTCGTCCATCGATGTGAAACATGGAAATCCTATTAAGTGCATGTTTAACCTAGTGGATGATGTTTTGACCCTATCAGTGATCTTCACAAAGTCATTGACCTTAGACCTACAAGAGTTGAGTGAAGTAGATATTGCAAGTCCTTCTTCCTTAGCCCTTGTTGCAGGAGGGTTGGAAGCTCCTCCCCTTACCATTCCACCACTGTAGGCTTGTCCTCCTTCCCCCTACTATTATGTAGATTGGGAAGATAACAACCTCTTGGTCGTTCAGTGTTAGGGGGAGGAATCTTCTTTATCTTTAGATTAGATGTGTGTATGTGTTGTGATGTGTTCCCCCGTAATCATGCTATGTGTTCCTGGATGACCCTCGTCACCCCTGTTGGTGCCTGGATACAAGCATGGTGTTTGTGTTGTAAACCATCTTCTATTTGTATCACCATTCTTCCATGTTTGTGATTGAATTTTGGAAAATTGGGGATGATGCAAAGTGGTGGAAGCATTTAGGCTTCCCTTCCATGTTGACCCAATTTTTTAATTTTACTTTGTCTTCTCGTGCATTCCTCACATGACCTGATATAGTAGGGGTTGATGACAACTCATTTATATACTATTATTATACTTATATAGATTGATGAGCAATTATGAACCCAAAATATCAAGCTACCCCTGTGCCCTTTGTTCATGTTCTCTTTCCTTTTTTTCTTTTCCTTTATCTTTATCTCCTCTTTGCTTGAGTTGTCCCTCTCATGTGTGACAATGTTGCCTCTACATCACTTTGATCTTTAGAAAATGAATTCATTACCAATGAATATTTTCTCAAGAATCTTCACAAACTTCTTTGTAAGAATTGCATTCTCAACTTGAAACCCTAACAAAACACGTTTCCTTAATCATGGGTTCGTAAAGAAAGAAGTTGGGAGCCTTCCACCAAAGTGAAAATAAATTTGATCTTCCCCTTACATGAGGGCATATTCTTCCTTTTGAATTCCTCGATGAAGTGAACATATTTCAAAAGGATTCCTTTATGATGAATCAATTCAAGAAAGAAGACACCAGCTTTCAAACAACGCGTCCCTTGAGTGGACCCCCTTTGAAAGATATGTTCTCAAATGAATTCCATGGAATCTAGCTTGGGGGCAGCCCAACTAGACCTATTTCATATCTCAGTGTCTAGCTTGGGGGTAGCCTAACTAGACCTATTTCACATCTTTGCATCTATCTTGGGGGGTAGCTTGACTAGACCTTTCTTTTTCAAATAGTGCATCCCTTGAGTGGACCCCTCTTCCTTTTGAAGGGTTCTCGAGGGACCCCTTTGAAATTCTTCCAATATGTCGATAGTTTGTGTGACTGTCCACTTACTTGCTTGCGTGGCTACTTTCTAACATGTTCGATTTGCGGGTAAACATGTTACTTTTTGGGTGCACTCGTAAAGCCACTTTTTGACTCTATGGAGTCCACTTTCCTAGGTCTCCTTCATGCGAGAGATCTTGGGATACTACTTCCTTGCTGGTCTGTGGGCCTGTAAGGTGCTTACTTCTTGGGGCTTCCTTGATGTGAGAGATCTTGGGGGTTGCCTCCTTGCAAGTCTGTAGGCCTGTAAGATTCTTTCTTTATTTAGCTTCATATTTCTACGAAGCTATGAAGTCCTTTGCTTGTCCTGCACTCGCGGGTTTTCCAGATCGCGGTCTATTTCCTTGACAATTAAGGTATACATTTCTAACTCTACTACTTCTTTTATCTACTTTATCAAAGCACTCATTAATATTCGTTCTCGCTAAAGTGGGGGGAAAATGTATAGGAGTGAATTTGCACCCCTCACATAAATTCCATTTTTACACATCCTCACCTTAGAAAACAAAAATTGAAGGCTAAATTCCACATAAGCCCATTGCTTTCATTCCACTTGGCATCCGTTTTGTGTGTCGACAGAGGAATAACTGTCAGGAATGCTCATGTGGCATGCAGACGTCTGTGTGGAATGCTTATGCCCCTGGCAGATTCCCGCATTTGGAGCATGCAAAGGCACTACACTTCCTATTGGGGGTCGACTTGTAATGCCCTCTTTGACTGAATGACTTGAATATGGTCATTTTCTTCATTCCTCCTTCAAATTCACCCCTTCTTCTTTCATTTCATTCTTTAAGCACTGAACTTGATCACTCTCCAAGCCTTCCAGCATTCACTTTAAGCATTCAAGGAACACTTTTCACTCCATAGAAGCAACTATATCACTCCAACTCAGTAGAGTAAGTTTGAAACAACACCATTGCAGCAGAGGCTTGATTCCTCTCATTTTCTCCCCCATTATCCTTGAGTTCTCTTGATGGAGGTAGTAAGATTTCTACTCCTCTCCTCTATTATTTGGTTGAGTAGGAACATTTACTGTTTTGTAGTGTTTTAGTGTTCTTTGCTTCATTCCTTTCTTTATCATACTATTTCTCTATCATTGCAAACTTGGCTGTCGGTGGAGGTGGAAACACCAAAATGGGGTTCTGACTGAGGTAGACCCCTATATAGCCCCCCAAAAATTCTCCTCTTTATTGTGCATTGGTGGATGTGATTCTTGGAGCTAGTTGGTGAATAATCTTTTCTATGAGATCTTCTTGTCACCCGAGCATTAATCTACTTATTTTATCATATTCGTTTATACATTTCCTATTTCATAGTGTTATTTTGTTCCCCTAAAAACCATTAGCTTTGTTAGTTCATTTTCTATTCCTTTGGTTGTACAGACGCCAATGCACCTAAGAGACACCAGCGTACCGCACTGTCGTCCAAAAACCATGCTTTTGTCCTCAGGAAAAGAGCTATCTGAGACACAATGTTGAATTCAAAAATTGACTCACCTATCCCCCTTTCAAGTCTCGAGTTTATAGAGTGATAGAAGTACCTTATAGTCTTCATCATTCTTGTCCCACATTTCTTAACACTCCCTTAAGTTGAGGTAAGTTAGGGTAGCCTTCTGCTCTTAGCCCTCCGTGACTTGGGGCCTTGGCATGGTTGGTCCCCCTCTCTTACAAATATAATATCTTTAACCATCTTGGAAAGACTCCTACATAGATATCTATCTTGGATTCACTAAGGTCTTCCCATGCCTACCAAGAGATCCTCACTAAAGCTTTATAGGACACTCATGTACCAAATGATATAGACCCCACTCAATTTCAAGCTCTTGTGGGACATTTATCATCTACCTATTAGTTGGGATTTAGTCAACATGATATGTCACCCATTGATCTTGCTCATAATCATGCCCTTCATATTGAATTCCTCATCACCAAGTATAAGGTTAAGATGGTCTTGGTAGATAATGGATCTGCCCTTAATTTGTGCACTTTGAAATTCATAAAATAGGTGGGGTACACTCACGTTGACTTAAAAAACAATCAGGTGATCACAATTAAAGCCTATGATAATGCATAAAGAGATTCAGAGGGTATCATCTCCCTCCCCATTCAGGTTGGTCTAGTTGTGCAATACACCACTTGTCACATCCTTGATCTTGACTTACCATACAACCTTCTCCTCAACCAACCATGGCTTAATGCCATGCAAGCTATCCCATCCACTTACCACCAATGTCTGAAGTTCCCACATTATGGGGTTGAAATTAATATCCATTTAGATCCTCAACCTTTTGAGTATTTCTATGATCTGGAGGCATCTTTCCCACATTCACGCCATTGTCTAGGAATATAAGTGGGAACTTCTTAGGCATCACCCTCCATTCCATCCCCCGTTCCATCTTCCACATTTGACTCCTCCATCACTAAAGTCAAGATCATTGACAAGGGTTGTGGGGAATATGAGATGCATACTGCACTTAATGTGGGAACAATGCCTCCCTCTCCCTACACATATGGCTGGTCATCTGAATATTTACAAAAGGAAGAGCCTGTAACTAAGACAATCAGCTCTAAGAATATGGGTTCCACTACATTTCAGTCTCTAGGAACATTACAAGATAAAATGGATGAGGACATTAGCCAATGGGTTTACAGAGAAGAACCTAAGCCTTCACCTACCCTAATTGAATATTTTTAGGAAATTTATTAAAAAGCTTCTAAGCTCACGCTGAAATATATAATTTTGGGGTAGGCTCGATGTTGATGAACATGGAATACGAAAACCCATTGAAACGCCCACATTTCCTAAACACTTGGGTCTCAGCTATGAAAAGAAACAAAAGGGATCCACTACATCCACTAGTGTGTCAAATAATGTTAACTCAAAAATTGATTTTATTGAGGACATCCCCGAGGAGGAAGACATCATACTTTCTTATGATGATTTGGATCTCCCATCCTTATTCGAATCCACATCTATTTTCTCCATCAACCTTTCACATCACCACCCAAACCTTATTGACTGGGACCTACGGGGAAAAAAACCACTTGATATATTTACCTTAGAGGAGGAATATGTACATCTCATGGGATTAGGAGAGGACTATGAAGTCTAATTTGGGGAGGATGAACACCCTAACTGCAAAAGTAAAAAGAAAAAAATAAAAAATATGTCATCTAGTGAAAACCTCTCTGAGGCACTTCTTGATTCAACAAAAGTAAAAACAAAGGGTGTATCCTCTAGTGAAAGACTTGATGAGGCACTAGAGGATGGGGATGTTCATCTTCTCCTTATAGGAACTCACTTTTTTGAGTGGTCTTCAATCTTGGTTGAAGACACAAGAGAAATTAATCTAGGAATAGAAGAGGAATTGAAAATCACCCACGTGGCCAAATCTTTGTCTGAAGTGGAATATCCAGTCATTGCCAATCTATTCAAAGAAGGAATCATCAATTTCATGTTGTCTTATTCAGATATGCCTGGGTTGGATCTTGCTCTAGTAGTCCACCACCTTGATGTACATCTAGATGCAAAGCTTATCAAACAAAAGCTTCAAAAAATGCATCCACAAGTGGCTTTGCTTGTTAAGGTTGAGTTAGAGAAAATGTCAGTTGTTGGGTTCATAAGGCCAATTGATTATTTAGATTGGATATCCAACATAGTATCTATAGCCAATCCCATTGGGAGCATTAGCATCTGCATATATTTTAGGGACCTAAATAAATCTTATTCAAAGGATGACTTTCCATTACCCAACATTGACATGTTAGTTGATCTGACAATAGGACATGCCATGCTATCCCTCATGGATGGATTTTATGGGTACAACTAGATTAAGATTGCACCAGAAGACCAACATAAGACTGCCTTCACTACTCCTTGGGGTATATTTTTCTACAATTTCATGCACTTTAGTCTTAAGAATGCGGGGGTAACATATCAGTATGCAATGATAGTTATCTTCCATGATCTTATCCACATCATAATGGAAGACTGTGTTGATGATCTATTGGGGAAATCAAATACTAGAGAGGATCATCCTAAAGTCTTGAGATAATTTTTTGATTGATTGGAATAGTATAAGCTACAGTTAAATCCTAAGAAGTGTGCCTTCGACGTCACATCTAACAAGTTGTTAGGCTTCATCATTTCCAAAAGGGTATTAAGGTTGATCCTACCAAGGTTAATGCTATAAGGGAAATGCCCCTGCCTAGGAATCTCAAGCAATTAAGAAACCTACAAGGAAAATTGCAATCCATCAGTCGCTTCATCGCCTAACTTACAAATAAGTGTCAGTCTTTTACCCATCTCCTACACAAGGATAAAATATTAAAATGGGATCCTCCATGCCAAGAGGGATTTGCTAAAATTAAGGAGTACCTTATCAATCCACCTATATTGATGTCCCCATACTAGGAAAACCATTGTTGTTATATATTTCAGCTATTGCAATTGCATCAGGGGCATTATTGGCACAACATGATGAGTCCTCAAAAGAAAGAGCCATTTATTGTATTAGTAGAACGTTAGTGGGATATGAGATCAATTATTCTCCCATGGAAAAATATTGTTTGGAAGTTGTTTTCAGTTCCCAAAAGGTACGACATTACATGCTTAGTCACCCTATCAAGTTGATATCTAAGGTTGATCCACTCAAATATTTGTTGGCTAGAAAATCATTGATTAGATGTATGGCTAAGTAGGTTATGCTCCTAAGTGAATTTGACATTGAGTATGTAGACCACAAAAAAATTAAGGGGAAATTTACTGCAGATTAGTTGGTTGATGCTCCCCTTGTGGATGCTTATCCTTTAGTGAAAAAATTTCTATATGAGTCCATATTCACTATTTCATAATCAGATATCTAGACACTTTATTTTGATGGGTCCTACACATATAATGGAGCTGGAGTTGGTATAATTTTTTTCACCCCCAAGGCAACTATATACCCAAGTCATTTAGATTGGATTTTCCATGTGCAGATAACATTTCTAAGTATGAAGCTTTAATCACATGTCTTAGAATTGTAGTCTAATGGAACATAACACATCTTCATGTTTATGGAGATTCACAACTCATAATCAAGCAGGTCAATGATGAGTTCCATACAAAAGATGATAAGCTTCTTCCTATAAGTGCATGGTTGATGACTTCAAGAAGTATTTTAGTCATATCCAATTTGAGCAGGTCCCTAGATTGCAAAATAAAGTTGCAGATGCCATGGTGACAATCGGCTCCCTTATAGACATGCCTTGAGACCACACAAATTTTGAGTTCTTGGTTGAACAATTATTAATCCCTGCATATGAAATTTGAGAAAATCAAATGGTGTGTGACATTGTAGGTCCCCAATCTCCCTAGTACCATGATATATACGCCTACCTTCATGACAACACTCTACCATATGATCTTAATCACAACCTACGTAAATCCTTCATCCAACACACTTCCTGTTACACCATCTTAGGTGATATGATTTATCGTAGGGGTTATGATGGTACTCTTCTTTGATGTCTGAATGAATAAAAATCTCACATTGCATTAAATGAAGTATATAGTGGTATTTGTGGGGCCCATACTATTGGAATGGCCTTGGAAAATAAGATTCTCAAAACTATATATTATTGGCCAACTATGGAACATGATGCTTGTGAGTTTGTCAAAAATTGTGTATAGTGCCAACAACATGTAGATTTGATACATGCTCCCACAGAGGACCTGCAACCTATCACTGTGTTGTGGCCTTCTTCATAGTGGGGTCTTGAATTGAATGACAAGATCTATCCTCCATCATCCAATGACCATACTTCTATAATCACCACCACCAAATATTTCACCAAATGGGTGGAAGCAATTCCACTCTCCCAAATCATTGGCATCCAAATATACAAATTCATCCTTTACCATATTCTCTATAGATATGGTATCCTTTCCACCATCATTACTGATAACACAAATCCTTTCAAAAAATATTATATGTGACACCTATCCAAAACATACCACATCCAGCATCGTTGTTTCACACCCTATTACCCCTAGGGTAATGGATAGGCTGAGGCAGCCAAAAAAACTCTAATCAAAATCCTCAAGGACGCTATCGATAATACTGGGTG
Source organism: Sequoiadendron giganteum (assembly GCA_007115665.2). Lineage (NCBI taxonomy): Eukaryota > Viridiplantae > Streptophyta > Pinopsida > Cupressales > Cupressaceae > Sequoiadendron > Sequoiadendron giganteum. Next base: position 166,444,196 of record CM021102.1, on the reverse strand, counting down.
TGATTGGAACCTCCATCTTAATACCACCCTTTGGAAAAAACAAACATTGATCCACACCCCTACTGATGCAACTCCATAATCCATTTTCTATGGTGCCAATGCCATCTTATCGATAGAAGTTGAGATCCTATCACTTCACATCTCTCCGAAGAACTTGATTAGTGATGAAGAATCTTGCGTTGCACGTTTGAGTCAGTTAGAACCCCTAGACGAGAAGCATCTTAAAGCTTACGATCCCCTTTGGTCTTAACAACATCGACTTAAGAAAAGCTATATTAAAGAGGTTTGTCCCTATTAGTTTCAGGTCGATGATCTATTCCTCAAGGAAAATCAACGTACCAAATAGGATTGAGAAAATAAAGGAAAGTTTGAAGCTAATTGGTTGGGTCCATATGTCATCACCAAAAAGTATGGTTCTAGAGCATACCAAATTGCAACACCTAAAGGATAAAATTTAGAAGATCCTATCAACATCCTACATTTGAAACGGTTCTACACCTGAGTCAGCTAGGTTGCCCCACCTAGAAAATACCAAGAAAAAAAGTAAAAATTCCAGAAAAATACAAAAAAAATAAAATATGTCAAAAATCCAAAAATAGTAAAGATAAATAAATCATCCTATTGTGAAAACCACCCTTGGTGGTACCTTGGATAAGTACATTTTGTGAAAACTTGGAAACAGGCGCCATGCGTAGAGGGCTTATGTATTATCTACCTTGCGTCTCACTTTCCTATATATTTGTGTCTCTATCTATCCTATCCACACATCCTATCCTAGCATCCTATTGTATCCATCATCCATTTACATCCTATCATCTATCATTTGGTGTATTTTGATTGATCATTAGATGGTTTAGACTTGTTATTTCCAGATCTTGAGCTTTTCATCATTTTTACACTGGTGTCATGTTTTCAGTCTTGTGTCCCCATCTAGGGTCCTCCATCGTGTTTTTTCATAATTAGGTCTCATGTTTCTTTGGTCCTTTTGTAGAACTATGTTGCCTCTACACTTTCACATAGGAAAGGCCATATTTGATGAGCCCCTAAGTCTTTGGTCTGTCCTTTTTTATTGGTCCCCATCATTCATCTTTCTAGTACTGGGTTTTGTCCATCCATTTGAGTCTTCATTGTCCTCTTTCCACTTTTATCCAGCATCGGTCATCAATATTTTTATTAAACTACAAGGTCTCTACACTTTCATGTAGGCAAGGCTAATCATTGATCATCTCTCGAGATCCTAGGTCTATCCTTAGGGTGTGTCTTGGTTTTGTTTTGTGTCATCAAGTGTGTCCCTATTTAGTTGGTTCCTCACAACAAAATCCATTGGTACAATGAAGTTCAATCCATTTTGAGTATCCTAAGTCATGTCGATCAAACGATCTACCCCCATCCATCTTTTGTCTCAACAAGATGTATCCTTCCTCAAATCAGACCACATCAATCCAATCCACCTATTGGTCCTATGGAAAAGGATATTTGAAATTTATTGTGATCTTTTGATGTCTTTGCATTTTGTTTATCATTTGAGATTCTTATTATACCTACTCAAGGTTGCCACGATCCATCATATCATGGTGTGATTTGACTTGTAAACATAGCGACATATCTTAATTTTCTATGTGATCTTGTCTTCCTGGTTTTCCCACATAGTACTCACCAAGATCCTTGTGGTCTTGTGTTACCTTTGAGCATCCTTTGTGCTTGTGGTTATTCTAACATTAGGCCCTGCCAAAGTATTAGTGTCTTTGGGATGTTGGAATAAATTTCTTGTTTTTTGTGTCAGTCCTACACATATGATACTAATTTTCCTCAGTTCCTCATACCCTAACATATCATGTCCTATGCTATACTAAATTTAGTGCTCCTAATATGATATAATGGCATTGGATTTGCATTCCATTCATCCTTCCATTGTATTTCATTTATCTCGATCCATTTTCCCTATCCTATGGTTATTGATTTTAGGTTGTGCAAATGTTATCCTCCATCTATTCTTCCTATCAAGGTCCCTATAGTTTTTGACAGGTACACTCTATCACCCATCATGGCTCGTTTCACTTTGCATTTTTATTGTCCTTTAGGTTAATTTCATTCCATTTTATTATCCATTTCATTACATTGCATTATCCATTTCATTATCCATTTCATTATCCATTTCATTATCATTTCATTACATTGCATTATCCATTTCATTATCATTTTATTACATTACATTATCCACTTCATTATCATTTCATTACATTGAATTATCCATTTTATTACATTGCATTATCTATTTCATTATCATTTTATTACATTACATATCCACTTCATTATCATTTTATTACATTGAAATATATATTTCATTATCATTCCATTAGGTGTCATTATCATCTCATTTTTCATTATAATTATCGTCATCATTTTACATTGCTTAGATTGATATAGATTTTTTATTCTATGCATATTATTCTTTGCATTAAATTCATTCCATTATACTACATTCATATCATGCATTCATAATCAAACATCACAATGGAATCCATGAACATCCATTTCACACATAAACACATGCCATAATCCCATCTGTATACATAATAAATCATTCTCACATCACCACCTGCATCACAAACCATTGGTAGCATATCCATATCACACATCATAAATCATAAAACATCACATCCTGCATCACAAAGTGTTAGACATAATCCATGCCATCCACATGATACATGCCATCATAAATACATGCATCATTATCACAAATATTTACATCCATCATATTCACAATCATACATATATGCATATCAAATATCAAAACTATCACATACACATCATACATAGAACATCATCAAAAAATTTCATAACATATACATTTATCAAAATATAAACTCCACATAGTTCATAATAAAAGTCTATAATGTCCATCATAACATCCATAATAAATTCCATACATATCATGTCCATCGAATAATGTATGCATGTACAAAAGAGTCAAAATGTTCAAATACATATGGGTACACCTGACACATCCTGTGTCCTAAATCAGAAAGAATAAAAGAATCCCTAGATCAATCCATCAAAAGAATCTATACAAAATAAACTATATGTCAACTCTATATCTATATACACAACATTTGATGTACACTGTCTGCTAGGGTATCTATCAAAATGGGGACCTTGCACTTGTCACCTATCCCTCATGTCCTCCCATATTCCATCACTATCCTCCTAACCATTTATACCTACATTTGATTGTTGTGGGGAGTTAGTAACTCTCCCCCTATCTTTCAGTGGAGTCTCTCTATAAGTGTTGGTCTTGCCTAATCCCCTGGTCTATGTGGGAAATGATCAAGACAATACTGGTCTCTGTGCAATCACTCGTACATACAGAGCCACCCTCTATGTAGGATCAGGCATGGTTGTATAGTAGGCACCCATCCAATAACCTACCTCCATCCTTGCATCATCTATCTCGACTTCTTGCACCTAGGCCTAGCCTCTCTCTAATCTATACCTATCGTGTTGTTGTTGCAACCTCCCCCTCTCCAAACCCCAGGTGTCCTATGCTAATCTCATATGAGCCACCTATGCCTCAGCTTGCCTTGCTCATCTAATCACCTCATCCCTCTCTCCTTGTAGTCTCTGCATCTGTACCTTTGCTAGCTCTACTCGCCTCACCGTGTCATCCTGTTCCGTATGCATGGCCTCAAATAATCCTTGTGCTCTCTCCACCTGTAGTCTTGACCGCTCTACCGACCCCACCACCCCATCTCTCTCCCCTTGGGTGGCCTCCAACAAGCCCTACAATCACTCTACTTCTCTGTGCAACCCATCTATCTCTTTTGTTGCTCCACCTTCTGCTCCCCCTTGTCCTCCCTACATTTTGTCTACCTTGGCCTATAACCGCTCTCTCTATCTTCGATTGCCTTAACCTCTACTGTAAAATTCAGATACGAGCCTACACTCCTGCTAACCTCTTGGCAGGGTCCTTTGTGGGTGGTAGCTGGTACACCACTATCGCTCTCTCCTCTACCTCTAGTGTGTCCACCTCCGTCACCACCCTCTCCTCATACAGTGCCACCTCCTCTCCTTCCTTTCTCTCCACCCACCTCCTCCTTTGGGGCCTCGCCTTCATGTCATCCTCCTCCTCATCTCCCCACCTCACTGCTAGCTCAATTGGCTATATTGGTGTGATCCTCACTATCAGTCTCCCCTACCACCATGTTGCATATCTACCGATAATGCCTGCATCATCTAGACCTCCCATACATCCTCATGCCTGCTCACCTAGCCGGTCCCACTCTTGTCTCACAAAGTTTGTAGGTACAGTCTGGCCCTATCCCCTCTCTCAGGTAATACATTGGTATCTCTCCTCCATTGTCGGGATGTCCTGTCGAGCCCTAAACTATCTGGTAACCCAATCAGGCCTGTATAGCTCAATGGTAAATGGATCTCTCTTGATCAAATAATACAATGTAAACATATAGACTCTATATAATTTGTCCTTTAGCCTCCATGACTGGAACCACCACTCATTGTATGATCTCCATATGATCTAATCATCTATGAGATCGTCAAAAAGTTGACTTCAATACTCCAAGCTCTGAACCTATCTATAATGCAACATCCATATGTACTCCCATCCATATCAAAATGCGATTGGGAGGGAGTCATCTCTCTCCCTTGCTCTCAATATATCTGGTTGTGTGATTTGAATTTTCTCCCATGCTCACACCTGTAAAAGGGTGACATGGGTGACGCTAACGGCTCCTCGATAGCATACCACATGCATATCTATGTATAGTTGGGCAAAAAAACAAGGCCCCCATGTGAATACCCCACACCTCTACTCTACAATATGTTGCACCACCTCAATCATCTTGAGGTTGAAGAATCCCCCACTCCTATCTGGGAGGAGGATCCCACTAATCAAACCACACAAAAACAATGGTAGTGGTGGTACAACTCCTATGCATGCATCTATCTCCAAATCCTTCCCCTGGTAGGGAAGTCCTATAGTCCCAAACACAACCCATAGGGTCTACTCCAAAGGCCATCTCACCCCTCTACTCACTAGGTGACTCTTGATCGGTAGCCACGATATCCGTCAAACATCCTCTAAAGTCACTATCATCTCCCTAATCGGGAGGAGGATGGTGCAAGTATTAAAAATCCATCTCTCCATCAAAGTTGTCAACAGTGGTTGATGGGCCCTAATCGCTAGGTATCCAACCATATACAACAATCCTTCCTAATCTAGTGTCTCATGATTCATGGGTTTCGTTGCCTCCTGAGTGGTTGCCTCTCCTACGTCTGCAGTGCGTCTATGCTTTGAATTCATACAAGCCATTTGTCAGATCTTTTATAGTCATGTTTCTTCTAGTCCCTCTTTCCTTTCTACCCTATTCTTGTGAGTTTTCCTTTATAGGGGGTGACACCCATTCCCTCTTTTTCATGAATTTTCCCATCAGCTTAGCGCATTCACCCCTGCGACCCTTTTTCTAGTGAATTTGCCTCTTTTTTTGGCATATCCACCTATTCCCTTTCCTAGGCACCATTTCACCTTTTTTTCATAGAGGTAAAATCATGTTTTCCCCTTAATTCGATTCACCTCGTTGGGAGGAATCACTTTTTCCCATTTTCTATTGGGGGATTGCACATTTTCCCCTGTCTTCCATTTCCCTTGTTGGGTGAAATCACTCTCACCCTTCTACCCGATGGGTGAAGTCGCATTCTCCTTTGTCCTTGGTTCCTTCCCTTGGGCGATTTCACCCTCACCCTTTTCTCCCAAGAGTCAATTTTGAAATCGCCCCTCCAGTCATGCACCCACCCTTGCAGAAGCACATTTTCCCATCCCCTGCAAGGGGTGATATCACAATCGCCCTTCCCTGTGCACCCTTGCAGACATGTGTTCGCCTATTTCCCCTAGCACATCTGCTCATTCACTATAGAGGAAAATACTCTTTACTAGAAGGGAAAATTTTCCCTCTCGTGATGATCCTATTTCCTCCTAATCTACTCGCCCATCCCAAAAACCATGCAATCATGTGTGAAAATAAAAAATTCAAATAAAAAAGTTGGTTTTCGAAGCCTACCTATTGGGGGATGACCGATCGGTGGTAGAACTTGAGGACTATGTCTACTAGGTGGATAGTGTTGTCATTTGCCATCTCACTTGATATTGCAGTCACCTCTCACTCTTGATCACCCAATCACTCTTCACACGTGTGCACAATGAAAGAAAGGTGAACAATAACTTTTCCAATTTACTATTTATAGGTTTTTACCTTTTGATCCTAATTAACCTTGCTAATTTTGGGGAATTTTTCACCTTTTTTCACCTTTTTAAATCCTTTTGACCTATTTCTTCTACGACCACTATTTGCACCCCATTTATCCATTTTCCTTTGTTCAAAATCTATTCTTCATGGCTTTTAATCCTCTACTACATGGTACCCTTCATTTCTTCCTATTGAGATGTCACCTAGGGCCCCTTTTCTTCCCCATCCGCCCTCTCAAGGGGGCATGCATCATCATATTTCCTTGTTTTTCCTCTCTATCACCCTACCTATGATACTGGGACATCTATTAGAGTCCTCTTCTTCTACTGAGTCATCGACACTTCATTTTTCTTTGAAACACCATTATTTTAATGATATTTCAAAGAGGGGAAAAATGTAGACACCTAAAGTTGACCACCCCATATGGTCAAATTCACTCTTGTATTCCTCTATCCCTTGTCCATAAGCCATATTAATTAAATAATTTATTATTTGGTTAATATTCATATTTTTTCTAATGTCATATAAGGTGTTTAATTAATTAATTAAATACCTTATCCTCCTTCTCTAAATTAAATAATTAGTCCAATTTATTTAATTTAGTCACTTTAGCCGAATGAATTAAATCAATTTTTAATTCATTCATTTTATCTCTCCTTGTCCCATCCTCCAACATTTTCTTTAATCCTGATTAGCCCACTTAACCTCAATTTAAGGTGTGCACATTCCTAATCAAGATTAGGGTCACATCCTCCATAAAATGCAAGTGGCTCACTAATCAAGGTTAGCTCACCTAATCCCTCATTTGCACAACCTAAATCAGTAATTTAACCTAACCTAATCCCCATGCCATTTATGGCATCCACCCTTAGTCAACTCTAAAATGACTTTCTCCTTTTGGAGAATTCATCTCCATACCCTTTGGAATTAAAATGTCAATTTATCCCCCCCATTCATCTTGAGGAATTTTCAATTTCTCTCTTGTCCTCTCATAACATGTTTTTGTACAAGTGGACAAGAAACTCCTTAATGAGGAGATCTTTCCCATTTCCAAGGTACTTGCAAGTACCCTCATGTGGCATCCACCTCATTTCCACATCATCGCCACTTCATCCTATAATTTCCACCTAAGCCTCCACATGTCCTCATGAGATGACCCTTGATCTTTTTCCCTAGGGTTAATCTTATCCCTGCATTATTTTGGAGGCACTTTCCCTAAAATCAATGAAAGTTGCTTCATTTTTACAACTCACACTTATGAAAACTTAGCTCTCACACTTAGCCATCAAGACCTCCATTGTTGCAACCAGTTTCAAGCTTGAACATTGCATCAAATCCATCAACCATCATCACCATTGCATTCACCATGGAATTTTGCATCCATTTCATATAATTTTTAAGCCATATTGTCAAAGAGGAGCACACATCTTCATCAAATAAAGGGCCAACCAATTAATGAATCTGGACAAGGTAAACTTACTTGTTTTTGTTGTATTTTATTTAGATTCAACTAGGCTAACCTTGAGGTGTCTTATGTCTTCCTTTCTTGCACTTCATTTCATTTGTTTTGCATTTTTAGAGTAGGAATTCATAGTGATCACAATCCTCAACAATGATTACACCTTGATCAATAAGCTCTTATATTATATTTTTAAGTTTCATCCAATTTGACTTTTCATGACCTTTTTTACTATGATATTGGCAATAAGCATTGTCATTGTATCATGAAGGTTTGAAGATAGGTTTGTAATAATCTTGTGAATTTGGAAGATTGATAAAATTGGATTGGACTAACTTTTCTAACATGAACTCAATTGGATACTATAAAGGAGTTTACTCACGTTTGGTTGCGTTTATGGATTGTAATGTGTTGGGGAGCGGACTCATGTTTTTATTGTTCGGTTGATAGATTTGTAACATTTGACATTGATTAAAATCTAACATGTGAGAAGGTGTTGCAAAGTCTTTATTAGGGATACCCATAATTGTTAAGCCATTGAAGATAGTAGGATATGATGACCCGTGTAGGGATGAAAAGGAAGTGAATTTCGAAAATAGATTGATATTAACATGTTTTTCTGATTTCAAGAATTAGTTTTGCAAATACACCTAAGTGATATTGGACCAATGTTTAGATGATAAGTTTTTGGATGAATGAAGGATGTGAAACCTTGAAGTTTGGAAAAAGTTTATTTTGGATAAAATCTCTTATTTAAGATGTGTTTTAGGGATGGTACATTCTTGTAATAGAAAAACAAGTCCAAGCTAAGGAGAATGGTAATGAGATTCACAAACTTTGGGAGTAGACTAATGAGTCCAAAGCTAGTTAACCCACAATGTTTTGACACTAATTCAACTAAGCACTTGAAAGAAGACAAATTTTCAAGTAACAAGCTAAACTAGGAGATGATGGTAGATATTTGAACTAAAAGTGAGCTATGTCAATTTCTAGGTCATTTTTTTTTAATGGATTGGTTTGTTGTTTCCAATGGGGTTGAATTGATCCAATGATGACTAAAATTATTTAGACAAGTTAAATGTGAGGTATATGTGAGATGGAGATGGAAATATGGAGTTTACTACTATTTTGAATGACTATAATGACTAAAAGTTTATTCTACATGAATATCAACTTTTGGGAGATGAAAATAAAATAGAAAATCAACTCAAAACTAAAATGAAAGACCAGATCTGAGTAGATTAAATATAGAGCTAACAAACACAATTTATTTCATGCAAATTGGATGAGTGGAGGACACATAAAACTTATCTAAAAAACAGTTGCAAAGTGTCCCTGTTGGTTGCAAAGTGTCCTAAGATAACTTTTTGACAAAAATAACTGAACAGGGGTTTTGGGAGAAGGATTAAAAATACCAAATGCACTCATTCATGACATGTAAAAAGTGGATTTTTTAGATGAAACATAATACTAACAAAAACCATTTATTTCATGCAAATTGGATAAAGGGAAAATATTATGGACCTGTTGCAAATTGATGTTTTTGGAAGCTATCTAAGGACTCATTCACCCATTAGTGAATGGTTCTTTATTGAGCTTTCTCAAATTTATTTTTGGGTCCTTTGCTCTTGTGTCTGCACTTCTAGATTCTTTGGGTTTCATAGTCGGACAGTCAGAAATGAATTCAAGATCTGAGTTTCCGTGAGATGACAACAAAGGTGACAACAAATGCAACTTTGCACTTTTGCACTTTTGAGGTCTACAACTTTTCTTCAACCTACAAATCTAAAACACAAAAAGAGGGGAAAAATGTGTGTTTTTGGTGAATGGGGGTTTACCTTGGTCAAACCCCATTTTGGTAATTAAACCTTGAAATAAAATGAAATAGCATGAAAGGAATGATGCATGAACAAATCAATCTTGCAACTCACCAAACCATTGAATGAACCTTTGAAGGACTGAAATCTTGATGTTGATATTGCATGAAATGGATTCAATGGATGTGGATCTTGATGCTTGAATCTTGCTTTGAATCTTTGACTTGAATTCTTGGATTAGATCTTGAAACCTACATCACAATGTTATCTCCAAAAACATGCATGAATGAACATAGCTTCGACATGATGCTTGAGATCTTGAATTCTACAACAAATGATGAAGAAATATACTCTTGAATGCTCTTGTGAAAGTTCTCTCAATTTTTTTCTTGAAATATCATGTTAATTTGATAAAATAACCTTGTATTTATAGATATTTATCCTTAAATTCTCGAAATTCAAACATTACAAGTCGACCTTTGAAATTTGAATTTAGGATGATAAAAATACCGCCAAAAACATATTTAAATATGGGTTCCAAGGCTTAGGGAGGACCCATTCACCCATGGGCGAATAGGTCCTAGGTCCTTATTCCTGGAACACACATTGCTCAATGTAAAGTGTTATGTATTGGCATTAATTGATGTTGGGTTTCCTCTTTGAAAAATGTAATTTAATGGGATTGTAAATAAATTATGCTCAATTAATTAAGGGAGACCTAAATAAGTGTGAAATTGTAAATAAATACATTTTACAACACTAAATTAAGGCACAATCAAGTCCATTTTAACTAGGAGGCCCCAAACAAGTGAGAAAATGTAAAGGCATACATTTTTCTACACTACAATTTTAAAATATGTTTAATGTTTCAATTTAAAATTTCTCTTTAGTGACATGTATGGGCCTATTCAATTAGGGTCTAAGCCCACTATCCATGGTAATTTTTTTTGGGGGATTGAACAAGGATGATGTTGGAGTTGATTGTTGAACTTCCACAACTCCCAGTGATCCTCTACAACCAAAACGCCTATCACACATGAGAGAAATCAAAGCAATGATTATGTTGTACAAAATTGAGAAGAAATAGATTGAATCCAAAAAAGAAACTAATATGTGCAATGTATTAATCTAAATTATTTTGAATTAGTGATTACAATATACAATGAATGCTTATAAAAGCAAAAAAAAGAAAACCCTAGATGAGGATTGCATTAGATTGTGAAAAGAGTCTTAATCTCATGTAATGAGACAACTAGACCTATAATGAGCCCACTCTAAAAATAAAAAAGTACTGCTAACTTTAGCTTAATTAATTAAAGTAATAAGGGACTTAATAATTAATTAATGATTTATTAATTATTAAGTGATTATCCTAATTACTCTAGTCTCCAACACCCCCTTTTTAGATCAACTTAGGGAGTAGATAAAAACCTTGATGAAGAATACAATGAAGGATGCATGGATGGGTGGATGGGTCCTAGATACAAGTACTAATGAGGTACCCATGTACAAGCAAATGAATCTCTCATAACTGGAGAAAAGGAGAAAACCGCATGGGAAAAAAACTCCTCTCCAAAAGAGAAAAAAACTACACTAGTGAAAGAAGGATAAAAGGACTCAATGCGACCCCACCAAGGACAGCTTCTATCACAAAAATAAAATAGGTGTCCCCCTAGTATGAGAGATAAAATGAGTGTAAGAATTCCCCATAAAGAAAGAGCTATTGTGCCAATGATGAACACCTGAAGACAAAATATGATCTACTTCCTATAAACAACATTTCTCCGCTTAGGAAGAAATAGATCCACTCGTGATTAGAGAAGCCAATCCAAATCCAAATGATGTGTGTCTCTAAAAATTGATCAAGTGCCCACATGTTAGAAAGAGATTATGTCAATCTAGAAATCTGTGAATATTGATGTAGAACAAGTTCCAAAGATGATGAAGATGATGGTGGGATAACAACGGTAATGTGGTTGTCAAAAAAGAGGAGATGAATATCCTTAAAGTAATCCTCCAAATCTGCAATATAGGATTCCAAAAACAAGGATGATATGTTTGCAAGATACGAATCCCAAGTAGATATGTCTGGAAGAAGATGGATTTCCTACTAAACTGAATCAATAGTGGCTAAAGATGTGTCGAAGCCAAGTTGATTAGGAACAACGAAAGATAATTATGTAGTCTCAATCTAAAGAGTGGGAACATGAAGACAAGTCTCTGAACCATCAGAATGTGCAAGACCTATGCTATACTAAGCTCCTCTAAAAAAGGCATGGTAACCTAACCCTTAGCCTTGGACTTGCAAGTACAAGGTCATGGCAATGTCAAGAGAAAAAACTGACTTTGGCAATATGGTGGTTGAGTTTTTTTAAGAATTATTTTGTGAAATTAAAACCCATTATAGATGATCTGATATCTGGTTTTAAAATATGTAAATTTTTAATAATTGAATTATTTTTTCTATTTTTTAATTATTTTATGATGAAACTGGTCCATAAACTTGAAATGTTGGGTTTGTATTTTTTAATTGAATTGTAAAAAAAGTATATGACATCAATCTAAAAACAGTTATTTACACAATGAAAAAAATTTAATTCAAAAAATGGTTAGTTTAGGTCAAATTATGGTGTTCATACATGAGGGTTTTCAAAAATAACAATTAGGTCCAATAACAAATTAATTAAAAAATAATATTTAAAAAAATATAAAAAATATACTCATTAATGTTCAGTATAATACACATTTTTTTCTAATAGAAACTATAAAAATAATTTTATTTAGGTCAAATTATGGTGTCCGTGCGTGCTTGCTATGGTCCTCAAAAAGTGACTTTTAAAAAATGGTTTTTATACATGCCTATTAAAAATTATTTTGTATCATCTAGGTATTAGAATAAATTACATATTTTGAAAACTAGACTCAAAATACTAAATTTGATATTGTTGGACATTTTTAAGATTCAATGTGCAAGTGCTTCAAAATTTCAGTCCAACCGTGACAAATTATGAAAATAAAGAAAAATACTTCCACTTTTTTAAAATTTTATGGACCCAACTTCTTGCACTTACCCTCATGCAACCTACTATTGGTACCTTGGCTAGCTTAGGTATAGGGGTACAGGGGTCTATGAACCTTGTACTACTTTTTTATAAATTTTTTTAATATTGTACAAGAATTTTTCAAATGATTTTAATTTTTTTTTTAATTTTTTTAATCTATGCATAGTTGATCGTAGAATTGTAAGGTTGCATATAGGGTAATTTTTTCTTCTTTAGGACCTTGTAAAAAATATTACAAATTTAATATACATATTTACTATTTAGAGCCTCCCTAATCTAATGGTGAGGTCTATTTTGGTCCAAGAGGTCATTTTAGAAATTTCTCCTCAAAACCCTCTTGGTGAAAACCTATGAAAAAACCCCTTTTTAACAACAAATAAACTCTTATATCTATAAAAATAACCAAAAATTTACACACACAAACCCCAAATTTATAATTCTCAAGATTTGCACAACACACCTTATGTGTTGAAATGTCTAAAATCTCTCCAACATTGCCACGGATTCAACTTTCCTCCATATCTACTCAAACGATACTTAAATAAAAACATGTAGCTCTCATCTCCTTTAGTTACAACCATAGATTTGATACTACTTATAAGGAAATTACCAAGTTGATCAAACCATTTCCTACATAACCCTATGGGGAAAATGCATACAAGATTACAAAATAACCATAATGCAAAGATCAAAGACATACCACAAGATTGTATAAGATATAACTTGGGAAAACCCTCATGAGGTAAAGACCAAGCCTTAAAAATCATCCACACTTAATTTATTATTTAATAATGAAAATTCTACAATATACTTACAGAGTCTCCATGAATACTTATGAACCATCAATCTCCTCCAATGCATTCTTCATGTGTTTAAGTATAATATTTGTATAACCATACAACCGCGCATCCCATGCCATGCTTTACACATGCACTCTACAAGGGAGCTCAAATCAAATGACATCCAACCCATCCACTAAACATGTGCTCCATTTTATAAACTAAACCTCATTCAAATACACCTAGTGGTATTGGCTAAAGCATGTGTCTCAAAATAATGAGAGCACAAAACCTTGACCCAAGATTCAATTTTTGGTACGTAATTTTTCCAATATTAAATATTTTTCCAATGTACAATCCACATATAAAATATCTAACCAATATCATAGTATAATTTTACAAGTGGATCTAGATAAATATTTATTGTGGATAAACACATCTCCAAAGATGCACCACAAACAAATATTTGTTTCACATTATTAAAATGACTCTTTTCTTGTGCAAGGTGTACAACACCATTTTCCCCAAAAAATCTCCCCTCACTTTTTCCCTATTGCCATTCCAAATTATCCTCCAACAAGGCTTCCTAAAATCACTAATCTACTCCATTATCCCATCCTAAAAATTTACCAATCCATGATTCCCTTTGCCAAAATTACTCGAGTTTCTCTAATATCTCTCTTCACCTCCACTTACACACAACCTAGAATAGAAATCCCCTTAGGTTTTATTTTCTTATATCCAAACCATTGTGCACACCATCATCACCCCATCTAGGGTCACACATGCCCCAAAAAATTCAAGGCTACTATTGAGTCTCAAAATTTCAACCTAGGGGATTGACTAAGGTAGTCTCCCAAATAGATAAACCCTTTTTTCCTTTCCCTCCCAAATTTAACATTAATATTATATGATCAAATAATTATTCAAAGACCTTACAAATGGGAATGGGATTAGAGTACCGAGGTGACATTCCTTAATATTTTTAGTACTTTAAGACCAAAAGACATTAATGGTCATACTACATAGTGTTAGGTAGTCTGAGTGATCACATGCCTATTAGGATATAACACCCTAGGTGCATAAGTACTAGGTTGGAGCATGTAGCTCAAATGTTAGTATCCTAGCATATTATAGAGAGATAAAATTTTACAAGCATATCTTTATAGTATTTTATAGTTGATGTAGGAGCATCCTTGGTTCTTGGCAATCTTGCATCAACCAAAAATACTTTCATTCAGTTTTGTTCTTGTTCTGGTTCAAGTTGGGAGATCCGTTATTTCTTTATGTGTGCTCACCAGATCTCATGTACCTATGGTTTCATCATGGACATGTTCAATTACCTTATTCCAAGTTTTCAGCTCAATTGGATCTTTTTCCGGCAAGTTATTGCTTCCAGATTGAGTGACAATTTTTGGAACCGGCCCTGGAATAACTTCAAAACCTAATGGCTAGTTTGATTGATCGTAGATCCTTCTCGTAACTTGTGGATCCTCACGGTGTGTTTCTTATTGTTCTGTGGAGTTTCCCCGACCTTGATTTTAGGTCCACACTTCATCATGCGCATCTACTATGGAAGAATTTCAAATTTGAGGCTGACCTGTTTGTGCACGCATTACATTTTCTTCACCGAAGATTGTAATGATCTTTGGTCGACACAGATGTTTCTCAACCCACGGATATGATATAAAGCTTGTAATGAATCATTAGAATAGCGGTGAATCATGATCAAGTAGATTAGGATGTATATAGAATTTGATCTATAATATTTTCGCTCACATGTATGAGCACTGTATTTTGAACATGTTGTAAGCAGGCCTGTGAGCCGAATCTGTATGCCTAGATGTGGCCAACTATCTGTAATTGAATTTTATGACAATAAGAATGTTTTAATCTGCATTTTCCTCCATGTTTTGTGTTGCTTCTGTTGTGTTACTCTAGTTGCATGGCCTAGATCGTTCTCTTTGAGGACCCTCCTACCATGACTGATACTAGATTGGTATCAGAGCGAGATTCGTTCCTTGTGAGATTGTCAAAATTTGTGCACTCTTGTTGAAGATTTGTTGTGGGGTGGCAGACTAAGGATCTGACCTACAATTACAGAAGACTTGTGTAAGGATGGCGGGAAGAATAAATGGTATAGGAGTGGAAATGCAGACGCTACTGTAATGGAGATGTTGAGAGGAATTGTTGCTAGATTGGAAGCAGTTGAAATGGCCCAGAGGAGAGGTCGACTAGTTGATGATGTGAGTGATGAAGAAGTAGAAGAACAAGAATAAGTTGCAAGAGAAGAGAAACATGGTCTCGATCAGGGAGAAGAAAGGTTCATAAGAGCCCTAACTAGAGTAAACACTAAGCCATATTTTAATCCACCGGATTATAATGGTAAGTTGGATTCAGATGAATTGCTAGATTGGATAACAGAGATGGAAAAGTACTTTGATTTTGAAGGTACCTCAGAAGACAACAAGGTGAAATTTTCTTGTACAAAGCTGAGAGGACATGTATCCCTTTGGTGGAAAAATTTGTAGACAGATAGGCAAAGAAAAGGAAAGGAGAAGATAAGATCATGGGATCAGATGGTGAATAAGCTAAAGAAAAAGTTCATGCCTGCTGACTATTAGATCAGTTTGTTTAAGAATTTCCATAATTTGAAATAGAAGGAATCAAGTGTGACAGAGTATACTGAGGAGTTCTATAAGTTGAACATCAGATCTGGACATTCAGAGGATGAGATTGAGAAAGTATACAAATATGTAAATGGTTTGAGGTCATCTATACAAGATGACATCAGTTTGATTAAATTGTTAAGTGTGGAAGAAGCATATCAATGTGCCCTGAAAGTAGAAGAGAAGCTAAACAAAAGACATGAGCAGAGACAGAGAGGAAGAGGTGGAAGATTTCAGAGAGGAAGATTTTTTACTAGAGGAGGAAGAGGATCTTTTCCAGATTAGAAAAAAGATAAGGAGGTCAGTAAGAATTAGAATTCATATTGAATATATGATGGAAACTCTTACCGAAGAGGAGGATATGGTGGTTACCGAAATGGATATAGAAAAGATGATAGACGACAGGAGAAAAGAGTATTCAGGGGAACTTGTTTCAAATGTGGTGGAGAAGGACATAGAGCCTTTGAATGCAAACAAGGAGAGACAAGTAGAAATACTGAGAACAATACAAGAACATCCTTTATTGAGGAGAATCATGTTGGATTGCCTAATCAACCGAAAGAAGGAGAAGTGTTGATGAATAGGAGAGTGTTGTGTCAAAGTGAATTGTAGAAGGAACCATTGCAGAGAAATAATTTATTTCGGACCAGATGCAAGGTAGATGATAAATGTTGTAAAGTAATCATTAACAGTGGAAGCTCAGAGAACCTAACTTCTGAAGAAATGGTGACCAAATTGAAGTTGGAAAGATTGAAACACCCGAACCCCTACCAGATAGCTTGGATTCAAGATGAGCATAAGATACTGGTAAGTGAACAATGTTTGGTGAAATTGAAGATAGGAAATTATCATGATGAAGTTTTGTGTGATATCATGCCTATGGATGTATGCCATATTTTTTTGGGAAGACCTTGGTAGTACGATAGACAGGCTATTCATGATGGAAAGAAGAACATATACACTATTGTTTCTAATGGGATGAAGCAAACTTTGTTACCCTTGGAGGATGTTCCTAAAGTTGAAGTTTGTACAAATGTTAGAATTTGTTTGGTTGATGGAAGGAGATTTCTGTTGATGTTGTTTTCTGCACAGGAACAACTCAGACAAAATATGATATCCTATCTCTCTTGAAAGGTAAATCTCTATGGGAAAATAGATAACCCCAAGGTCTCTAATGTCAGGTCTTGACAATGCAGTAAAACAACTCAGTGATAAATGTGAAAATGTTGGTAATCACAATGGGACCTTAATATGAGCAACACTAGACTTCAAATCTTATCAAATATAGACACTAAAATGATACTTTGAAACTTAATTGGATAATAAAGAAACATCAAAAGATAAAGGTTTCAGAGATAATCTTAATACTACTTCTAACCCTAAGATTGAAAATGCAAAAGGATAAAATGCTTAAAATGGACCGATCTCTCATAAATTATTTTTTGTTTGACCCAGATAAATCTACAATTTCACATAAATAGTGCAATCTTCTAAGGTATTGAAAGATTTTCAAATCATAAACATTCATTCAGTCAATCCTACAGCAATTGAGATGAATAAACCTTCACAATTGAACTAAGCACAAATATAAGTCTGGGCTAACTTTGCAAAGCAACTAACAATCAGCTAACTGCAAAAAGTATGGACTAGAGATCGCTGCAAACATTCCAAACATGAAACCCTAAGCATTATCAAACCATTTAACCATAAACATTAAGTAATTTGAAAGATAGAATAACAAGAACCATGCCAGATGAGATTCCAGAAGATAGATACCAAACACAATATCCCTCTTATATTAGATCATCCAAAAATGGCAACAATTTCAGTCTTCTGTTACAACATTTGCTTGAAAATAAACCCTAACTTGCTTTAATATCACTTAGCTACTTTCCTGATCTACCTATCCTTTTATCTCTATTTTCTAATCTCTCTATATGTTATTCAAATGAGGCAGCATGCCCACTTTTATAGAGAATCTACAAGATAGGTCGGCCCAAATTATAATTTACAATAAAAACATGACCTACAAGAGGTCGGCCTAAACGACGTTTGAACCATATGAAATGTGCCATTGGGACCAATTTCATCCAAAACCGCCAAGATATCAAAAGTTCGGCCCAATACATGTGAATTGATGGGAAGCACAAATATCAATGTAACCCTATATAATCACTCCCCATCCTTTTCCTTAGCTCTATCCTCTTCAGCATGTACGGCCAACAAGACCCTATCCAGCTTAGCAACAGGTGGCACAGGAAAAACCCTAATCTTTCTCTCAAGAATCTTGATATCTTCTCTTGCCTGCCAAACTATATCATCCCAATCGGTTTTGTTGGTCAAATATTTGTCAATGACTGTAATATAAGTTGCAACATCATCCAACTAATGTTCAGTAACTGGCCCTTCGCTGACTGGCGAATACACATCTCTCCACCATTCTCTAAGTTGCTCCAAACTGAGATGCTTTGGAGCAAACTTCTTCCTTCCAGTCATGACCTCAAGGAATTAAATACACCTCTCATGAACACTAGTCAGAGCATCCTCAATTTGCTTCGCCTGTTTGTGGATATTTTTCAAGGCCTTCTACCTCATTTGCAGGACTTCAAACCATTCCCAAGGTTCAGAAACTCTTGGAAAAGGAAGAATCTTGCACTGTACTAACTTGTCCTCAGTGAACCCCATGATAGTTGTAGTCTTTTGCAGCAAGAGGTTGGTATCCACATTATCTTGTGCTAATGTAGCCTTCAACCAATCAATCGACCTCAGTGCATCCCCTCTAGTGGATAATATGCTCTTAATGGCCTCATCTCCCTTAGCTTGGACACCTTGCAGCCAGGTAACCGCAGCATGTGAAGTACCTTTCATCTTTTCCAACTCAGAAATTATCTCCTGGGGTAGGAATCCTGCAGCAGAGGAGGAGGAGCCAATAGCTTGCAAAGGTTTCATCAAGTCCTGCAAGTATTTCCTTAGTTTTTCATTCTCCTTCTCTAGCTCATGCCTAGTTTGTACTGCCTTCTTCAACCTCTCCACAATAACTGCACTGGAACCCTCATATTCTTCAATATCCTGCTCAACAGTAGCATGTCCCAAATCAACAGTCTGCACATTATAGTCCTGGGCAGTCACATTATTTCTATCTTTGTTTGGAGTAGGGGTAGCAATATGGGCCACTCGGTTACCTGATCCATCCCTCTTAATCCGGGATACAACCCTTGCCTTCTTTTTGGTATTTTCCCTTTCAACATTAGCCATGAGGGCATCCCAATTGGGAGGAGCATCCTCCACTATTACCATTTTTCTCCTCAGTTCTCTCTCCAACCAATCCAGAACGGTAGAACCAGTAGGCACTGTGTCTTGTTTATCTTGTTCTTTCTCCTATTGATCAGTAGTTGCATCCCTCTCAACACTTGGACTTGTAGGAACATCCACCGTTGGGTTCTCTTCCTGCTGCACCTGCCCTTCCACAACAACCTCCACCGGTGAAGGGGTCCTAGCTAGTATTTCCTCCTCCTTTTGAGGAGACTTGTCCATTTGTTCTCTTGCAGGAGAGTCTACATGTGCCACTAAGGGAGACTGAACCACCTTATCAATTTTTGGCTCTGCATTAAAGAGGTCTCCCTCTTGGAATTCTTCCTCGCCCAGATTGTTAGGACTTTCAACTTGTTTTGGTTCTCCCCTTTTGCTACCAGCATCTTGAGGAATGGAGGGACCAACTTGTTCAAAAATAGGTATACTTATTGAAACACCCTCTTTGGCTACAGTATCCCTTGGGGAAGGAGTCCTTGATCTCCTCATATAGACTTGTGTCTTCTCCCTTGAGCTTTCCACCTATACCACTGGTGGCTCAATTTCCCTGTCAGCCTTAGGAGCTTCCTCCACCTTCTGGGATGTCCTTGTGACTCTTCTCTTTTTCACTAGTGCATGAAAACTCTCAACCTCTTCTTCCTCCTATTTTTTCTCAACTTCCTTCTTAGAGGCATGCTTCCTCTTCTTAGAAATAGGCCTCCTCTGTTTGACCACCTCTGCAGCCTTTTCAACCAGCATCTCTCTTACCTGAATTCTGAAAGGAGAGTCTACTTTCTCTTTGCCCTTTTGATTTGGCTCAATTGAAGCTTCGGAAGCAAAATGAGACTCTAAGTCTCCCATCAGCTCATAGGTGCACGGAACACCCTCACCCTCCAGCTCCAACATTTTGTGCTTCAACCACATTTTGGTATATTTAATTACTAGGGCCATGACCTGATCTAAGTCAGTCTTTTCCTCCTCTAACCAGTCAACTTCTCCCACTAGTTTATCTTTTATTGCCTCATACACATGACCTTGGATCACATTTCCATCCTCTTCCACTTGGTCCGGGATGGCTTTTACATTATATAATCTTACCAAATCCACTGGCAATCTAGAAAACCTCTTCTTTCTTTCCTCGAACTCATCAGCAAGGTTAATCCAATAATCTTCAATATGAGCCTTATGGATATAATCCCTACTGGCCTTCTTCTGAGCCTCACCAGTAACATCAAACCTTTCTCTCTTAGAATGAAAAGAGAGCCCAAGAGTACCCATCTCCTCCTCTGAAGCATGAGTAGACTGAATGGAGGCACAAACTTCACCCATTCCTATCTTCAAAGGGAAATCGTTCCCAAAACCTGTCTTGTGCATTTCTCCCTTCACAACATTGTCAAATTCACAAATTTGTCTAGTGACTTCCAAAAATACAACATGGTTAGTGGGATATCTAGGGAGTTTGTAGGGAGCCCTCTGAAAACCATCAACTCTGATATATGAGAAGGTTGGGAACTGGATAAACCAGGCTCCATACCTCCTTATCAATTATTTTTCCTTATTTGAGATTCTTACATGTTCTGCACCCTAGAGCAGCTTGGTAATGTACATTGTGAAGGCATCATTCGACCTCCGGTAGCTTCCACTAGTCAAATGCAACTGTGGATATACCTCATAGATAGCATCCTACCCAAAAATACCTCTAGTTCTCAATCCCTTGTATGGATGAAGTCTGGCCAATGAATACACTAGGTAAGAGGTCATAGTGAAAGTCTTGGTCTACAAGACATTGCACAACTGATGATGGATCATATTACTAATAACTCCTACCCAATGATAGTCTATCCCCTGTTCCATTCTGGCAATCACATTGAACATCCATGTTTCAAAAACACCTGCACTCTTCAATCCTATCAACCTACTGAGAAGGGTTATGGCATTGTAATACTCCCTCTTGAACTTCAGCCTGAATAGTTGCTTGGGCAACTTAGAGAAATGAGATTTAGGATTCTCTAGCCAAGAGTTGATCACCTATTGAGATTTGACAATGTTCTCCTCATAATATTTCCTGGAAACCTCCAGGTCGAAGCCAACCACATGAGATCTATCAGGTATGTCAAAGGTTGTAGCAATGGCCATAGGACTGAAACCAGCAAGAATCCTTCCCTGAGGACCGATTATCCTCTATGTTCCACTATCATAATTTCTAGCGCACTCCAGTACCAACTCGTAGCACTGCACTGTAGAAGGGAAACCTACCACATGAACCAAGCCGGATTCCACCATTCTCCTTGACAACATAGGAAGGTTTGGTGCTAACATCTTAGCCTTGAATTCTACGTAATCCCACATTACCATGTTAGTATCCGTGATCCCTGACCAAATTGAGGTCAACTTGCTCTCAGGAATTCTGCTCTTTATATCCAACTTAACCTTTTCTGCATCTGAGATGGCAGAAGCCTCTACACCAGGGTTAGTTGCCTTTCCCTTGCCTCGACCAACAACATTCTGTCCTGATCCTGCCTGTGAACACATAAAAGTAACCACAATTAGATCCATAAGAAACAACAAGTGTAGAAGATCATTATCTTAAAATTCGGGATTTAGCTCCCCTCGCGGATTCTGCACTGGGAAGGATTTTCGGGAAAATACAGACCAGGCGGATTCCAGTGAACCAAACATACAAAACCCCATAACATCAATTAAATCATCAACTTAATAAAGGAAAAAGCATTGAGAATACTTAGCATAAGCCCCTTAAATCAATCAAATAGATTACCAAGAAACCCACCATCTATTACCATCAAATTCAACACTTCCCCAAAACACCCGGAAGAAGGAGAAATTGACAATGGTTATAACTAACTTGGGGAAAATGAAGGGATGCAGACTATTCGAGAAAATCCGGATGGAACGGATTTTGGCGAAATCCAGATATAACAGTATCAAAGCTCAAAAATCGGTAAAATGACCCGATCGCGGACCTCGGGAAAATCTGGATGGAACGGATTTTGGTGAAACCAAATAAAATCCGATAGAAAGTGATAAAAGAGGAGGAGATAGAAAATTCGGGAAAATCTGGGGGAAGCGGAATTCTGCGAAGACCTCAAAAACCTGAACCTGTCTACATCTTCACTACTTTCACCAAATCGACTCAAATCACTCCGGATCTAGGCTAGAACTCTAAGACCAACTCAACCTAGGACCCTAAGAAATAAAACGTGAACTAAGGACACTCTTCACAAAAATTTGAAGAGGATTGGCCATGCCCTAGGTCAAAAACTCGAAATGTCTGCCATGAAAGCACATACGACTTGCTCATATATCTAAATGGAGATTATTAAACCACAACAAGCCCATGCCCAAAAATAGAAACAACACCAATCTAAAACGCACATGCTTGATCAATAAAAATGGACTGGTGCACCACATGAAAAACCCAAAGCGCTCAATGATGATGCGCATCCAGAAAAACCAAGAAACCCACGAAGGACTCCCTGAGCAAACAAAGAAAATCCATTGAAACCAACAGAGAGAAGGACACATCTACATACCATGGAAACACAAAGGTTGTAACTGGTGAAGTTGAGATATAACCGCTCAATGCAAACCGAATACAGTCCACGCATAGGAAATGCAAACGCACAATCCAAATGGCCTCGAAAATCCAGATATCCAGCAAACACCAAGAACCTCAAAACACAAGCCCAAATGATATCAAATGCACAAACTCAAATGATCAATATATCAAAGCTCGAAGACCTCCGCACAAATGCCATTAATGCATTCGATAAGACAGCCATGACCACAAAAGACTTTTGAGGATTCGACATCACCACAGATTTTGGGGATTCGACACCACCACGGATTTCGGGGAAATTTGGGATGTGTGGACTTTCCTGAAAGTAGTGCAAAAGCAGCAATTTCGGACGGTGGGAAGAAACCGGGAGAATCTGGCCCAAGCGGATTTTCTCGAAAACAGTGAAAAACCCGAGGTAAAGCCAAAACTTCATATTTTCAATATAGTTCAAAAGAATGCCACTTCAATTGGAAAAATGTACATTAAAACACAAACCCAAGCAACCAAAAACCCCCAGAAAATAAGGGCCAAAACACCAAAAAGCGAAAGAAGAGGGTCCCCACTTTCAGTGGGGTGTGTGTGCAAAAAACTGCACAACAATTTCTAGATGGATCGAGACATGAAAAAATGTGTTATGCCTTGGTGCCTAAGAAGGTGGAAGACTTGAAGCATATAGAAGGACAACCTGAGGAGATAAAGGAATTGTTGGCAGAATATGAAGTTATCATTTCAGATAATGTACCTGATGGATTGCCACTTGTAAGGAGTATTGGTCATTGCATGGACCTGATTCCTAGAGCTAGTTTACCTAATAGAATAGCACACCAGATGACACCGGTAGAGAATGAAGAATTGACCAGACAAGTGCAAGAGTTGTTGAGAAATTTTTTTATCATAGAAAGCTTAAGTCCTTGTGCAGTACCTACAGTGCTAGCACCTAAGAAGGATGGAGAATGGAGGATGTGTGCAGAATCTAGAGCCATAAACAAGATCACAATGAAGTACATATTTCCTTTTCCCTAGATGGATGACATTATGGATTGTTTGAGTGGAGTTAAATACTTTACAAAAATAGATTTGAAGAGTGGATATCATCAAATCAGAATTAGAGAAGGAGATGAGTGAAAAACAACATTCAATACAAATGAAGGATTGTATGAGTGGTTGGTAATGCCTTTTGGACTTCCAAATACACCGAGTACTTTCATGAGGCTGATGAATGAAGTATTGAAGAAGTTCTTGGGTAATTTTGTAATTGTCTATTTGGATGACATCTTGATTTTCAGTAAGACTAGAGAAGATAATTTGTTTCATATAAGACAAGTTTTGCAGAGGTTGAGGGAAGAGCAGTTGTTGATAAACATCAAGAAGTGTAGTTTCATGAAGGAATAATTGGTATATCTGGGATTTGTGATATTAGTGGATGGGTTGAAGATGGATCCTGAGAAGGTGAGAGAAATTTTTGAGTGGCCTACACCTGAAAGCATTGGAGAGGTAAGATCATTTCATGGATTGGCTAGTTTCTACTGAAATTTCATTAGGAATTTCAGTTCTATTTGCAGATCTATGACATAAACAATGAGAGGAGATAGGAAGGATTTTAAATGGACATCTGGAGCAGACATAAGTTTTGAGTTGTTAAAATAGAAGGTGATTGAGCAGCCTGTATTGGCTTTACTAGACTTTAGTAAGGTATTTCAGGTAGACTGTGATGCAAGTGGAAATGCAATTGGAGCAGTGTTGAGTCAAGAAGGAAGACCAATAGCTTATTTCAATGAGAAGTTGAATGACGCAAGGAAAAGGTATTCAGTGTATGATCAGGAGTTTTATGCCATATTTCAAGCCTTGAAGAAGTGGAGACATTACTTGTTCACTAAGGAGTTTGTGTTGTATAGAGATCATCAGGCTTTGCAATATTTGAATAGTCAAGGTAAGTTGAATCAGAAACACATGATATGGGTGGAATTCTTGTAGAGTTATACTTTTGTTTTGAAACATAGGAGTGGAAAGTCAAATAGAGTTGTTGATTCTTTGAGTAGGAGAATAAATTTATTGACACAGATGAAAGTGAAGGTATTAGGCTTTGATGAATTGAAGAACTTATATGAAGACCCAGATTTTGCAGAACCTTGGAGATCATGTAAAGAACCAGTTTTGGAGGATAGAAGTCAGTGGTTGGATTATTTCATTTAGGAAGATATGTTGTTCAGATGATATACCCCGAAGTTCAACGAGGGATAACTTGGTAAAAGAAATTCATGGTGCAGGATTGGTAGGACACTTTGTAATGGATAAAACAGTGGCATTGGTAAGTGAGAATTACTTTTGGCCCCAGATTCATAAGGATGTCAGAAAATTTGTGTAGAGTTATAGAGTTTGTCAAGTTGCAAAAGGGAGTAGTCAGAATATTGGATTGTATAAACCTTTGACAGTTCCAAAAAGACCTTGGGAAGATATTAACATGGATTTCATACTTGGTTTGCCGAAGACACAGAGAGGTAATGATTCTATATTTGTGGTAGACAGATTTTCCAAGATGGTACATTTCATACCTTGTAAGAAGACAACAAATGCAATACATGTAGCAGACTTTTTTTTCAGGGAAGTGGTTAGATTGCATGAATTACCTAGGAGTATTATTTCAGACAGAGATACAAAGTTTGTTGGTTACTTTTGGAGGACACTTTGCAAGAAGTTGAAGATGAATTTGAAGTTCAGTTCTACTTTTCACCCATAGACTGATGGAAAGAAAAAGGTAGTGAATAGGAGTTTGGGAAATTTTCTGAGATATTTGGTTGGAGAGAAGACCAGAAGTTTGGATTTAGCCCTTGCACAAGCAAAGTTTGCCTACAATAATTCAATAAATAGGAGTACAGGAAAGACACCTTTTGAGATTGTTACTGGAGTTCACCCTAGAGTTATATTAGAAATGCGAGACATCAGTAAAGAAGATAAAAATAGTGTAGAAGCAGAGGAATTTGCAGAACGTATGAAGAAAGTGCATACTCAAGTAAAGCAGCATTTGGAAGATATGAACCAAAAATATAAGGAGCGAGAAGATGAAAAGAGGAGACATAAGGAATTCGAAGTTGGAGATGAAGTAATGGTATATTTGAGGAAGGAAATATTTCCAGTTGGCACATACAGTAAGCTCAAGATGAGGAAGTTTGGATCCTGTAGGATTTTGAAGAAGTTTGATTCTATAAATGCATATGAAGTAGAGTTGCCATATGACATGGGTATATCACCTATATTCAACATTACAGATCTACATCAGTACCATGAAGCAAAATTATGTGAAGACAATAAAACAAAATTGGAAGAAAAACTTCCTAAACAACCATTAGATGGGATAAAAGAGATTTTGGATGTCAGAGATGGGAGAAACACTCGTGGAAGACAGTATAAAGAATATCTGGTGAAGTGGAAAGGTAGACCACTGGAGGAATCTTCTTGGATTTCTCAAGTTGAGGTAGACCATATTGGTTTCCCTTTGGCCCTAGCAAAGTGAGGGACTCACTTTTCATTAACCCCAAATGTCTGATGTAGGAGCATCCTTGGTTCTTGGAAATCTTGCATCAACCAAAAATATTTTCATTTAGTTTTTTTCTTGTTCTGGTTCAAGTTGGGAGATCCAGTATTTCTTCATGTGTGCTCACCGGATCTCACTTACCTATGGTTTCATCGTGGACATGTTCAATTACCTTATTCCAAGTTTTCAACTCGATTGGATCTTTTTTTGGCAAGTTATCGCTTTTGGATTGAGTGGCAGTTTTTGGAACCGGCCCTGGAATAACTTCAAAATCTAATGGCTAGTTTGATCGGTCACGGATCCTTCCTGTAACTTGTGGATCCTCACCGTGTGTTTCTTATTGTTCTATGGAGTGTCCCTAACCTTGATTTTAGGTCCACACTTCATCATGCGCATCTACTATGGAATAATTTTAAATTTGAGGCTGACATGTTCGTGCACGCGTTACATTTTCTTCATCGGAGATTGTAATGATCTTTGGTCGATGCGGATGTTTCTCGACCCACATATATGATATAAAGATTTTAATGAATCATTAGAATAGTGACGAATCAAGATCAAGTAGATTAGGATGTATATAGAATTTGATCTATAATATTTTCACTCACATGTATGAGCACTATATTTTGAACATGTTGTAAGCATGCTTGTGAGCTGAATCTATACTCCTGGATGTGGCCGACTATCTGTAATTGAATTTCATGACAATAAGAATGTTTTAATCTGCATTTGCCTCCATATTTTGTGTTGCTTCTATTGTGTTACTCTAGCTGCATAGCCCGAATTGTTCTCTTTGAGGACCCTCCTACTGTGACTACCACCAATAGTACACTTCTCCAGTAAGATCCAATGTATCTTCACTCTTAGGGATGCTTATTCTCACTTGTATTAGTTTGGTTTAATTTTGATATATATGGGCTTAGTGTTTTACTTTGCAAAGTGCATCTCATATCTATGTTATATTATACTAATTTATTGAAAGAAAAAAAACTATATGATAATTTATATTTTTAAACTATTTACCTAGGGTTCAAAAATTTATTCATGTATATTTAATGGGAAAAACTGCATACCTATGCCCTTTTCTCCTTGTATTTTGGGTCTAAAGTGACCACATTATCTTTAGCACATCAACTAGTGTGTAAGATGGTCTATTTTGTAGAGAAGTTGGAAAATAATGCAATCCATTCTTGAATCCCAACATTGCTCATTCCCCCGAAATGCACATCATTCTCTAAATACCCATTGTAGGTCCTAGTTTAAAAAAACTAATCTTGGGATCAATTTCATGACCATATATATTTGAACCTCGAAATTTCAAATTTTAACCTTTTGGAAACTTTTTCACTTGATCATTATGAGCCAAATAGAATACAAAATGTTCAAATTGTCTGCTAGGGTGGTGTATTTAAAGATCAATTCTACTTGGAATTGATCATCTAGAATGTGAAATGAACATATAGGTCAGGGAGCTTAAATAAGAATCAATTATGAATTTTTTACTTGTGACATCATTAGGTAGAAGCATATTGAATTTTATTTTATGATCTTGAACTTCTTTTTCCACCGTTGAATTAGTCCATTTAGGGGTTTGATTAAAGAGAACATGACCCTCATAATTTGGTAGCTTCCTCAAATGTATTTGAAAACAATGACTATCCTTACACAAGTTTGGATATTAGGAATCAAGGCAAACATATTTCAAATTGATAAGTAGGAGGCATTTTACAACATTTCAAATTGTAAAGTTATCTCAATTAGTCCCAAGAATTATAGGTTCAGATTTGTGCATCAAGTTTACTTCCGCACTTGCGAAAATGAACCTAAATAGTGTATAATTAGACTTACAAGTCATCCACAAATTACAAAATTTTGACACCCTAACAAATAAATTTTGACATCTAAACAAAGATGTCTACAGTAAAACCGAACTAAAACCAATGCATTTAGTTTTCAATGATTTTAATTATCAATCCTAAGCTAAATTTGTATCATTGTAATTAATAGATCACTTAAATAAAAAATGTGTTATACACATATACATACAATTAATGGCCAAATATTATATATTTTCCAAAGATTTTTTCTCACTAGAAACATTTTTCAAGCTAGAAGAGAATAAGCCTGAGAATATTCGAGGATTGATAGTTCAATGATTTGTTACCTAGATTGCATTGTTTTTTTTTTCAAACAAGTTTATGTATCACTTCCATTCCCAATTTTATTCTCTTGATATAAGCATTTGAAATATAAAGACTTAGTACAAACTTCCATCCAATCATTTTTTAGTAGTGAGGTTCTTGTTATGGCAAAGGAAAAAATACAATACCCTACACAAAAGTTTGTAGATTTTCTCTAAACATGTAAATGAAGACTACATCCTTCTTTGTCTCAGCCATAATAGAGTTATGCCTTGTCCCTACATTAAATGGTACATTAATAAAGGATTCTTAGCTCAAGATTAGTATGAACAACTTGCCATCCCTTATTGAACTAATTGCCATCTTACAATTTGAACATAAGACATGAAGAATCACATTATTCATGTAGAAGGCTGCATGCAAATATCATATTGCCATGAAAAACTCCCAAGTGAGATTTAAAGTTTACTGAAATGCTAAACAACAAAAAATTGCAAGCACCCTAAATTGTTAATTAAACATTTTTGGGGCAGGCTCTATGCTATATAGCTAGTGATGACTAGTTCACCATGAAGCTTCTCCCAGGGATCAGTATTGCTAATGGATGTGTTCCCTGCTCTTAAGGCCTGCTCAGCCTCTTCTCTCCTATCAGCCTTCTCCCAACCCTGTCTAAAAGAGTGGGATTCATCTATTTGGTTCCTTGTGAATGTTCTTACTATTATGAAACTATATCTCCTCTCTATTTATATGCTTCTTTCCAGCATCTCTTGGTAGCTTCTATAAGAATCTTGTTTCTCAAGTCTCATCTTTTGATGGAAGTTCTGAATGAAAGCATCTGCCAACTTGTTGATTTCTTCCGCAGGGCCAACCATACTCTTATTATTCACATCCCCATCAATCTGTTGCATGCCATATATTGGGCTGCTCAAACACAGAGCCATATCCCTCCCACCCACTAGGTCATGATTACAGCAATCATCCATGAACTTCTCCTCTGTTAAAAACCTATGCAAAAAATCATGAAGATTGACAGATGGGGAATGCAAGATTATCCCTCTATGGCCATTCATCTTCTTCTTGACAGCATGCAAAATAACACATTTTACTTTGTTAACATCTTCTCTCAAAGATCTTAGAACTTGAATGGCCTGTTTTGCAATCTTCATCTTCCCTGGTATTTCTAAACACACATGAATGATCATATATGGCTCCTAAACTCCTTGTTTATCACAGCAAGGCACTGAGATTTTATAGTTGAGGAATAACATGCATATCATGATACAAATCAGAGATTAATAGGTTTCTTTGGTGGAGTTTCAACTCCATGGAAGAGATAAATGTTACACGTGACGGATCAACTGATCATTATTGGATGGGGAGATGGATCAATCATTAGGAAAAAAAGAAAAAAAAATCTTTTGAGAATTGGCATTTTGTTTTTGGAGTGTTTGAAAAAATTGAGTAGAGGATGAAATTTTCTTTGAATTATTGCTTTGGTAAGGCTACTTTAGTCCATGAAAGTTAAAGTCATGTCATATCAGATGGGCTTGATTAGTCATTCTTTTTCTACTTTACATTACAGTCACAGTCCTATGGGACCTGTGGCCATGAGTGATTTAGTTTTGGTGGCCATGGTATAGGAAAAGCAACCTAGGCTTACTTTGGCTATGATTTATATAATTGATATTTTGTATATCTTTGTAAAGCTATAGAATCTTTGGGTGGTTGTTAAAGGCAGAATTTTTTTTATTTTAATGCAACATACACCACGTACTAGATTTCATTTTTTCTTTCTTGCAGGAGTGGTATCAATCTACTTATTTCATTTTGACACCATTAGGATTTCTTTGTCTGACACGTTGCTAGTGATTTTGACAAGAAATGTAGTGTGTTGGAGTATTAGAGGATCTCGTACCAGAAGTCATTTACAGTAGACCAGTGACAATTGGCCCTCACTTATTGCTTTGAGGAAAAGATCTTAAGGTTATCAATCAACTTTTAAAAAGGAAAGCCTTTACATTTGTGCAAATTTTTCTTGTGTATCTTAAGCTCAAATGATAAACATCCTAGCATAACTAAAACATGTTTAAATTTTCTTGTGCATCTTAAAACATCCTAGCATAATTAAAACATGTTTAAATTTTTCTTGTGTATCTTAAAGTTCAAATGATAAAACACCTTATCATAACTAAAACATGTTTGAGACCAATTTAAAAAGTCATATACGGAGGAGGTCAAGAAAACTGTCACAACAATAATGATTATTTAAGTTGATGCGAGTTTGGAGATTAGGTGGTGTTTGATTAATAATGGATGTGACTTTTAGTTTTTATCAAGTGCAAATCAATGTCAATTTAATAAAATTCTTCTACGTTATGATTTGGAGGTTATGATAGTATGTGTTAAGATTTTGTTTCATAGGTTCCACTATATATTGATTTCTTTTTTTATTTTACTTTGTTTATTAAATTTATCTTCAATTTATATTGTATTTAATTTGTTGGAGTTTGTTAATGTATATGGTAAGATATTTTATTTGTAAACTCACAATTCTTTCTTAAGAAATATATTTTTAGTTAGGTTGTTTGAACTCATTTCACTAAATATATTTCTTTTTTACTTTTGACAAGGTTTTAAAATTAAATTGTTACTAACATAAAATAATAGCATGAAAATAGGGTTTCAAGAACCCCTAATTCAATCTACATCACAAACATTTATAGTCTTTCTTATATAACACAATCTAATTGTATAAAATGAGCAATGCAATTCATGCTAATAATAAACAAAACAAAATCATATTAGAAGTAACTTAAAGACACCATAAGAATTTTATTAACTCATAAATTGTCCACTAAAAGGAACCAACAATAACACTAACACTAGATACTCAATTTGATAATCATCCTCATAAATGAGTTCAGATTGGACCCACTAGAACCACTTACTACAACACAAGGTCCAAAAATGGATTTATTGGTAATTGCATGCACTCTAGAAATTGATAGATTAACATGAATGAACTTTGATTAGAGTTTATAACTCATTGGACTTGGATTGTTTGTTTTTGTTTATTATAATATTTTGATTATGCATGTGCTCCCTTGTTTTTGAAATAATGGACCATTATACTTGAATTTTTTGAAATGGTTCTCTACAAAAATTTCCCATGCTCACCAAAAATGGCTCCATTTGAGGTTATTATATCCCACCTATATCGTAAGATATTATTAATTCTTGTCATATCAATCATGGGAACATCGGGACCTTGCAATCCCCCAAAGTGATGGGAAATCCCAACCTCTAAGAAATTTAGAACAAACTTTAGAGTAGGTTGGTTTCTTCTATTATAGTGCTAATATTGAGATTGATTGGGGTGAAAAGGGAGAAGAGAGAAGACAAGGGTGAAGAGAGAAAAAAGGGCAATGAATTAGAATAGATAGAACCTTCAAACTAATAATTATTGTTTATCTATACATAGAATATGTTAACTTTCAAGATTTACTTAGCCACGACTAAAATGACAATACAAGAGGTAAACATTTTAATAAAGCAATTAGGTTAAACCATTCATGATTAATTCACATAAAGAATTGATAAAATAGACACACCATAATTATAATAGCTTTGTAGAATATGCATTTTCATTTAGTCCTATAAGGCAAAAATACTCAAAATATTAAAATACTAAGGAAATATTACAAACAAAGGATTTCATATCCTTCAAAATGAGCTTAGAGTGCTTATTTATACAATCTATTAGGTTTTCAACTTATAATACTTTTAAATAAAATTATAGAAAGAAAAATATTTCATGAACATGTAGAGTCCCAATCTCTACCAACTTCCATATTTCTATTAATTTGTTATACTTGAAAGGAAGAAAGTCGCTAATTTTCTCTCTTGACTAGCTTATAGAAGTCTTTGATGTTGGTTATGATCTTTTGTAAGTGCTTGAATGAGTCTTTGTAGCCTTATTCTAGTTTCAAATCATTTTCTTTGACACTAGAAATATATTATATTTAAAATGATTGTAATTATATGCTAAAGATAGAATAGGATAGGTATACAATATAATTAGAAAAGTGAATGGATGAGGAATATAATATCTAAAACAAATATTTTGAGGGAATTATGTATTTTACAATTACTAAATAAGAATAAATGCTAACTTTTAGGTGAATTGAATAGTATTAATAGATGCATGTAAAAGGAATCCATTTATCTAGCTTTAGTTAGTGTTGGGGATAAGTGCTTATATAAACCTCATTGACATAACCTCTTTTCATAAAATGAATGAAGTAGTGAAGTTCTATCATTTTTCATTATCTTTTTTTAAGGGTAAACAAATATTTATTAATCAAGATAACTAATTGCATATATCTCAATTATATTTCAAGACAACAATAGCCAACAAGATAAACCAAATACTAGGAATTCACTTAGGATACATGTAATACCAATTGGATAAGGAAAACAACCAATCATACCACACTTCCTTCAGTCCAATTGCCTACTACTAATCCAATTGGTCATTTTGAATAACTTGAAGTAGTTGTTAGGTCTTGAGCCACTCCAACCCATTCTAATCCATAGCGTTCTAGTTATTAGTTCCCTTAGAGGCCCATTTAACAAGGTAATCAATCCTTCTTCCATTCTCTAGAACAAAATATATCATCTCAAAATTAGAAGAAACTAGAAGAATTTGTTTGACCACTTGAGAAAGCATCCAAGATGCATCTTCTAGATTACTTCTATTCAATAGAGAAACCAAAATCATAGAGTCCATATTATCACACACAAACTTCGCCCATTCAAGAGCACTTTCCTTTTTTGTCCCTAAGAACAACCTAAGGGCCTCCATCAAATTATTGGATCCCACCTCCATATAGGTAGAAAATAAGAATTGAACAAAGCCCTTGTAATCTAGATCAATCTCTCCAGTTCTAGGAGGACCAGTATTTCCACAACTTGAACCATCATTGTTTTATTATTAATCCAACCACTAGGGGGAGGAGACCATTTTCTAGACCTATCCACTTTTCAAGAAGGTCCTCCATGACATGGCCTAATAGGAAAGGTATCGAGCAAAAAAAATCCAAAATATTGGTAATTTGGCTATCCAAAAGGGATAGAGGTACCTCAATATAGAATTTGACTTTAATAGTTTCTTTGAGCATACTTCTAATTGTATTCCAAACTTTCCAAACTAGACTCTAACCCCCTTGAAAAATTTAATGGTTTCTCTCTAGCCATATTTTCCAAAGAATAAAGGAAGACCATATATCCCAAGCAACCACTAGGAAATGAGAAGAAACTAGAGGCAGGCCCATATTATCTCATAATTCAAAGAGAGAAAGTGAAAATTCTTGATTTGCTCCAAATATTCCACCACAAGTACAAAATCACAATGGAGGAAGGATACTGAAAACAAAAGATGATTAGTTGATTATTCATATTTGTTACAAATAACACACCTAGATGGCCACCAAAAACACCACTTTCTTACATTCTCCCAAGTCAGACATTTGTTTTGAAATACAAGCCACATGAATATATTGCATTTAGGCCAACTAAATATATTCCAAATTCTCTTCCACTAGGGGCAAACATGGTTCCCACCATATTTTATAATAACTTTGTAGAATATGCAATTTCATTTAGTCCTAGAAGGAAAAAAATACTTGAAATATTAAAATACAAAGGAAATATTACAAACAAAGGATTTTGAATCCTTCAAAATGAGCTTAGAGTATTTATTTATACAATCTATTAGGTGTTCAAATTGTAATACTTTTAAATAAAATTATAGAAAGGAAAATCTTTCATGAACATGTAGAGTCCTAATCTCTACCAACTTCCATATCTATATTAATTTGTTATACTTGAAAGAAAGAAAGTCACTAATTTTCTCCCTTGATTGGCTTATAGAAGTCTTTGATATTGGTTATGATCTTTTGTAAGTGTTTGCATGAGTCTTTGTAGCTTTATTCTAGTTTCAAATCATTTGCTTTGACACTAGAAATATATTGTATTCAAAATGATTGCAATTATATTCTAAAGATAGAATAGGATAGGTGTGAACTATAATTAGAAAAGTGAGTGGATGAGGAATATAGTATCTAGAAGAAATATTTTGAGGGAATTAAGTATTTTACTATTTCTAAATAAGAATAAGTGTTATAATTTAGGTGAAACATATACTATTAATAGATGCATGTAAAAGGAATCCATTTATCTAGATTTAGTCAGTGTTGCCAGGGATAAGTGCTTACATAAACCTCATTGACATAACCTTTTTTCATAAAATGAATGAAGTAGTGAAGCTCTATCATTTTTCGTTGTCTTTTTTGTAAAGGGTAAAAAATATTTATTAATCAAGATAACTAATTACCTATATCTCAAGTAGATTTCCGGGTGGCAATAGCCAACAAGATAAACCAAATACTAGGAATCCACTTAAGATACCTATAATACCAATTGGACAAGAAAAAATAACCAATCATACCACACTTCCTCCATTCCAATCACCTAATACTGATTTAGCAAGGCAATCAACAACCTTTTTCCATTATCTAGGAATGTGAACAAAAGATATCATCTCAAAATTAGAAGAAACTAGAAGAATTTTCTTGACCACTTGAGCAAGCCTTTAAAAGGGATCTTTCAAATTCATTTTATTCAACAAAGAAACCAAAATCATAGATTCCATATCACACACAAAATTTGTCTATTCAAGAGAAATTGCCTTTTCTGGCCCTAAGAATAGCCCAAGCCTCCATCTGATTATTGGATCCCATCGCCCTATAGGCAGAAAAGAAGAATTGAATAGAGTCCTTATAATATTGACAATCCCTCCAATCCCAACAAGACCAAGATTTCCACAACATAAACCATGAATATTAATATTCATCCAACCACTAGGGGGAGGAGACCATTTTCTAAACCTATCCATTTTTTTAGAAGAAGGTCTTCCATGGTATGACCTAATAGGAGAGGTACTGAGAAAAACAAGCTCCAAAAGATTGGTAATTTTGCTATCCAAAAGGGATAGAGGTGCCTCAATAAATAATTTGGGTCTAAAAATTTCTTTGAACATACTTCTAATTTTATTTCAAACTTTCCAAACTAGAATCCAACCCCCTTGAAAAATGTGATGGTTTCTCTCTAGCCAAATTTTCCAAAGAATAAGGGAAGGCCCCATATCCCAAGCAACCACTAGGAAAGGAGAAGAAACTAGAGGTAGACCCTTATTATCCCATAATTTAGAGAGGGAGGAAGCAAGAATTCTTGATCTTCTCCAAATATTCCACCACAAGCTCCAAATCACAATGGAGAAAGGGTACTAGAAACAAAATACAGTTAGTTGATTATTCATATTTGTTACAAAGAACACACCTAGATGGCCACTGAAAACCCCATTTTCTTATATTCTCCCAAGTTAGAAATTTATTTTAGAATATAAGTAATATGAGTATATTGCATTTATGCAATCTAAGTATATTCCAAATTCTCTTCAACTAGGAGAAAATATGGTTCCCACCTTTTTGCAACTATAAATACTAATATCCAAGAGAGACAAAATAAGTACCTTTACCATTATAGCCCAAAAAAATAATCTTAGGCTCCCCCAAAGAGCAACAAGGATGACTAGCAATAATAGAGGAAAGCGTGTTTTGATCTTTAGTAGATCCTCCACTTGGCTAGCTCTGGGGCTCACACCATTAATAGATCATAGACCTTTCGATAGTGGAAGAGAACTTGAATTCTACTACTCTCAACCAACTAGCTTCCAGGAATACCTTACTTAAGGATTGAAGATGTAGAAAAGAAGAAATAAAGGGAGGAAATTTGTCCTAGGAATTATACCAAAATAAAACATTGTCACCCTTATTAATCATACAAAAAATCTACTCTTTAATTAGAGAGGCCCCCCTTTTGATTGTATTCCAAATCAAGGACCCCTTCCAAAATAGATCCATCTGAGAGATATTCTTATCCTCAACTCCTAGATATTTATAATTAAAAATTATTTCCCATGGTAGTAGAGGATTTTTGTACCATCGCCAAAATAATTTAGTATCAAGGGCTTGAATTTTTAGCTTAGAAGTCCTAAGACCGATACCTTCATTTTCTTTGGGTTGAAAAACTTGCTACGAACTTACCAAATACAATTTGTGAGTATCTAACATTCCCACCCATAAGAACCATCTAGAAAAAGAATCATATTCCTTAAGAAAAATCTTAGGGGAAGATAAAAGAAAAAAAATATAAGTAAGAAGAGCTTGTAAGACCAATTTGAGAAGAGTCAATCTTCTAGAAAAAGACAACCATCAAAAAGACCAATGATTGAACTTTGACCTAAATATTTCAAGAATATTTCTCCAATGCTACCTATTTAAGGTTCTTGAACTAAGAGGAATTCTCAAGTAGTCAAAAGGAATCTATGCCCAATTTGAAATAGAGAATATTTTCAATTATTTGCTAAATAAGCTGTAGAGAATTAAAGAAGAAAATGCTAGACTTTTCCTCATTATTTTTTTGGCTAGAAGCATATAAGTAAATATACAGGGTTTATTTGAATTTGATAGCTACTTCAATTTTAGTGTATAAGCATGAATTTGCACCCCTAACACAAATTCCCTTTTACCCCCTTGAACTTTAGAAAACCGAATTCAGAGGCTTAATTCCACCTAAGCCTGTTGCCTTTGTTCCACTTGGCACCTGTTTTGAGCGTCGACAAAGGAATAACTTTCAAGGACACCCATGCGACACATAGACATTTGCATGGTGCGCTTACATCCCTGATAGATTCCCGCATCTAAAACCTGTAGAGGCATTACAATCCCCATTTGGATTCGAATTGTAACACCCTCTTCGGTCGACCGACCCAAATATGGTCGTTTTCTTCCTCTTTCCTTCATATTCACTCATTCTCATTCCATTTCACGACTGGTTGATCTCTTCACATCCCTTCTACATCCTCTACAATCTCTTCACAAGCTCCAAGCAGCTTCTTCACCATCTCAAGCAACACTTTACACTTCATAGCAACAACATCAACACTGCATCACTTCAATAGAGCAAGTGTGGAACGAAACACCATGGCAAAAGAGGCTTGAGTTTCTCTCATTTTCTCCCCCACTAGCCTTGAGCACTTTGGGCGAAGGTGGTAAGCTTTCACTCCTCTCCTCTATTATTTGGTTGAGTAGTATAACACTATTTTGTAGTGCTTTAGTGCTCTTTACTTCATTTCCTACTTTTCTCTCTATCTATTTGGTTGTCTGTGGAGGTGGGAACACCAAAATGGGAGTTTGACTGAGGCAAACCCCTATGCAGCCCCAACACTTTCTCTCTCTCTTATGTGCAGTTATTGAAGACATTCATGCGTTGGAGGCTTCATCATTCACATGGTTGTGAACATTTCCTTTCCCTTCTTTTCCTCATCTTTATCAGTTCTATTATATTCCACTACTTTATTACATTCCAAGGGTTCTCAGCAATCAAAGAAGTAGTCACTTAGCTTTTCTCTGAGATAAACCTGCTTTCTGATCCGTACAAGACACCAGCGCACCCTGGAGATGCTAGCACACCACATTGTCATCCGCATTCTACGCTGACGTCCTTTGGCTGAGAGCTTGTCAGTTTGTCCAGAGAATCTCTGTGACCTACTCTTTTAGATTCTAGAACTCTCACTGTTGTCTTTTGAGGTAGTTTAGGGCAGTTCACCCCGTAAGGATCTCTGAATGAAGATAACTTGTGAGTAGAGAATCCCCCTTCTCTACATTTTTGTGAACACGATGTGAAGAACGTCTTTTTCAAAAACTAAGAATTTGTTTACCCCTACTTGGTAGGGTCATAACTTTTGACTCGATGCTCAAAATTCAGAACCGTTTTCATCATTGGAAAGGTCTCCTAGAGAACTAGTTTAGTACCTAAAATTCTAGTGCCTTTGACAGTTGAATTTTAAGGACCTATGCAAGTTTCAACCTCAAATTCCGTCCAAAGACCTCCGAAAATACAAATTACTATAACATAGAAAATATCAAAAAAAATCATAATGAATTTAATATCTTATGTTATTAGTTGTATATCTAATTTTGTTCAAAATATTAATGATATTCCATTTCATGCATGTGATAGTGACTTGGCTTTGCCCATGTCACTTTGTATCTTTGATCCTTCTCATGTGAGTCCTCTCACTTCAGAGGATATCTTGTTGCAAGAAGATGAAATTATTGATACCTTTCTAAATGTTACTCTACCTTCTATTCATTCTAATGCACTCTCTTCTAGAGATGATGCATTTGGGAATTATGAATCTCCTACTCATTCCAATGCACTCTTTTCTAGGGACGTTGCATTTGTGAATGATGAATTTCTTATCTATTCTAATGCACTCTCCTCTAGAGATGATGCATTGGTGCATGATGAATCTCCTTCCACATTTGATCCTATTTAGATAGATTTTGAGAATATGTCTTTGAATAATTATTCTACTAGTTGTGATGATTCTGTAAATGTAATCTATGTCTTTGTTGCCCCTCAAAGGCCTAAGAGACCGATCATTTATGTGACTCCAGCTAGTCCTTCTCCTGAAAGGATTTGTTCTATTTATGGTGTTCCATTTGATAGTGACTCTCCTAATATTTCTAAGGCTCCCTCTCATAGAGCGATAGCCCGTACCTATGATACTAGAATGAATAAAAAACTAAGCGTTCTTCAAGCACTTGAACCTACGGCTAAAGCACCCAGTGATAACGATCTTGTCGAGCAACCTCAGGTTACTCTGGCTAATATCTCACTGTGGAACTTGCTTTAGTTTGCTCTGGTTTACCAAGATATGCTTCAGGAAGCCTTGCAAAAGATCCTCTTGCCTTCTTCCACTAGGTCGACAGATGCTGATGCGTTGATAGCTTATATTTGTGCAGATTCACCGAATATTACGTTCTATCCCTAGGAGCTCCTACCTTTGAAAGTACAAAAGCAAGCGGATCCTCTAATGATTATAGTTAATATTAATAAGATCGGCATTAGACGTACTCTCATTGACGCTAGTTCAGTGCTCAATGTATGCAACATTGATCTATTGCCTAAGATTAATATTGATCCATCCTTTCTTAATGCTTCTTTTGTTGACATTCGTGGGTTCAATAATGTTGGTTTGCCTAAGATTATATATTGATCCATCTTCTTTCTTAATGCTTCTCTTTGTTAAGACATTCGTGGGTTCAATAATTGTTGTTGGTTGACAAGCCATCGATGTATACTCCAATAGTACCTACTACAAAGGATACTCTTGAGATAGATGTCCCTGAAGAAGATCCTTCTGAAGTAAAATTTGTTCCTTCTACTTCTTCTCAAAAGGAACACATTTCTTGGTGATGATTGGGGTCCTTTAGACTTTATGGATTCCTTCATTCAAAATATAAAGTCGACCCAATCTACTTAGACCTTCTGAAAACATCATTCACACTCACTATCGAAGATGGGTATTCCTCTATATCGCAGGATAATGTGAATGCCAACTGTAATGTCCTTAGCATTGATCCTTCTTCTGAGGAAGACGATTACGCTTTTGCTAAGGAGGATAATGCTGACAGTCCTATCAAGAAGAATGATGAAGATCCCATAGAAGAGTATGTTCCCCCTTGTTGGAATAATGTTCTCTATGAGGATCCTCCTTCTCGTGATTTGCAAACACGTTTTGGCCCTAGCTTTAAGCTCGTCTCTAAATATGGTTATGAGCGTAAAGGTTGTGGGCGTAACTAACAAGGCATTCAAGCCCCTGTAGAATTTGTGCCTCACAAGCATAATCTAGGGCTCGGTTGCTCGAATGAACAATCTAAGAAGAAACCATGGTTGAACGTTGATGTGATGACTGCTCAACCTCGTTCTCGTGGATTGGTCTATCCTCCTTTGTCTGCTACCTTTGTATCTTCTTCTTGTGAGAAGTCAAACTTTTCTCTGCAAGAGAAAGGGTTGCTTCCTACTCCTCATCCTTTTTTTGAACAAGAGCATATTTTGTTGTGGCTTCTAAAAGCCTGCTTAATTACTCTTCCTCCTCGTAAGAAATCTCATAAACACGATAAAGAAAATAATTCTTTCTGTGCATACCATCGAGTGCCTGGCTATTCCACTAGTGAATGTAAGGCCTTGAAAGATAAAATACAATAACTTTGTGATTCAGGTACCATCACTCATTTGTTTGTCTGATGCACCCGTCTCCTCTTCAAATGACAAGTGATATCGAGGTTTACCTCTATCCTATTCTAAATATTGCATGGTTCTCCTCCCCTATATGTTGGGGACAGTGATAAATCATTCTGGAGATGTGCATCCTTCTTAAGGACCCCCTCTCTCTCTCTTCTCTCTATCTTTCGAATGTAGCGTCCCTTGAGCGGACCTTCTTTCTTTTGAAGGGTTCTCGAGGGACCTCTTTGAAATATTTTCTCTCAAATGAATTCCATTGCATCTAGCTTGGGGGCAACCTGACTAGACCTATTTCTTATCTTTGCATCTAGCTCGGGGGTAGCTCGACTAGACTTTACTTTTCAAATAGCACGTCCCTTGAGTGGACCCTCCTTCCTTTTGAAGGGTTCCCGAGGGACCCCTTTGAAAGCCTTACAACTTAGCGATGGTCTGTGTGACTGTCCGTTCACATGTCACCATCTCTTACTCTACGGAGTCCCCTTTGCTCGACCTCCTTCATGTGAGAGTTCTTGGAGGATACCTCCCTTGCAGGTTCGCGGGTCTGTAAGGTTCTTTCTTGATTTCCTTCATGTGAGAATTCTTGGAGGATACCTTCCTTGTAGGTTTGCGGGTCTATGAGGCACTTTCTTGGTTTCCTTCATGTGAGAGTTCTTGGAGGATACCTTCCTTGTAGGTCTACAGGTCTGTGAGGTGCTTTCTTGGTTTCCTTCATGTGAGAGTTCTTGGGGGATACCTTCCTTGCAGGTCTACGGGTCTATAAGGAGCTCTTCTTGGTTTCCTTCATGTGAGAGTTCTTGGAGGATACCTTCTTTGCAGGTCTGCAGGTTTGTAAGGAGCTTTCTTGGTTTCCTTCATGTGAGAGTTCTTGGAGGATACCTTCCTTGCAGGTTTGTGGGTCTGTAAGGTGCTTTCTTTCTTTAGCTTCATAGTTCCACGAAGTTATGAAGTCCTTTTCTTTCCTTGCACTCTTGGGTTCACTAGATCACAGTATGCTTCCTCGACGATTCAAATATACATCTCTTACCTTACTACTTCATTACTACTCTACTTTACCGAAGCGCTCATCAGTACTCATGCTCGCTAAAGTGGGGGCAAAATGTATAAGCGTGAATTTTCACCCCTAATGCAAATTCCCTTTTACCCCTCTTGCACTTTAGAAAACTGAATTCGGAGGCTTAATTCCACCTAAGCCTGCTACCTTTGT
Organism: Sequoiadendron giganteum; assembly: GCA_007115665.2. Lineage (NCBI taxonomy): Eukaryota > Viridiplantae > Streptophyta > Pinopsida > Cupressales > Cupressaceae > Sequoiadendron > Sequoiadendron giganteum. The sequence continues at coordinate 166,402,195 of CM021102.1, read as the reverse complement.
TCCACTTGGTGCCTGTTTTGAGTGTCGGCAAAGGAATAAATATCGAGGACACGTGTGCGATGCGTGGACGTTTGTGCGGTGCACAGACGTCTGTGTGGTGCGCTTATGTCCCTGAAAAATTCCCACATATAGAACTTGTAGAGGCGTTACAATCCCCATTGGGAATTGAATTGTAATGCCCTCTTCGGCCGACTGACCCGAATATGGACATTTTCTTCCTCTTCCCTTCATATTCACTCATTCTCATTCCATTTCATGACTAGTTGATCTCTTCACATCCCTTCTACATCCTCTACAATCTCTTCACAAGCTCCAAGAAGCTTCTTCACCATCTCAAGCAACATCAACACTCCATCACTTCAATAGAGTAAGTGTGGAACGAAACACCATGGCAACAGAGGCTTGATTTCCTCTCATTTTCTCTCCCACTAGCCTTGAGTGCTTTGGGCGGAGGTTTTAAGATTTCACTCCTCTCCTCTATTATTTGGCTGAGTAGCATAACACTATTTTGTAGTGCTTTAGTGCTCTTTACTTCATTTCCTACTTTTCTCTCTATCTATTTGGCTGTTCGTGGAGGTGGGAACACCAAAACGGGGGTTTGACTAAGGCAAATCCCTATATAGCCCCAACACTTTCTCTCTCTCTCTCTTGTGTGCAAGTATTGAAGACATTCATGCGTTGGAGGCTTCATCATTCACAAGGTTGTGAATATTTCCTTTTCCTTCTTTTCCTCATCTTTATCAGTTCTATTTCATTCTATTTCAATTCTATTACATTCCACTACTTTATCACATTTCATAAGTTCTTAGCAATCAGAGAAGTAGTCACTTAGCTTTTCTCTAAGATAAACCTACTTTCTGGTTCGTACGAGACACCAACACACTCCGGAGATGCCAGCGCGTCGCGCTGTCATCCGCATTCTGCACTGACGTCCTTTGGCTGAGAGCTTGTCAGTTTGTCCAGAGAATCTTTGTGACCTGCTCTTTCGGATTCTAGAAATCTCACCATTGTCCTTTGAGGTAGTTTAGGTCAGTTCACCCTGTGAGGCTCTCTAAATGAAGAGTATTCATGAGTAGTGAATCCCCCTTCTCTACATTTAGCAACCTCCATTAGAGCATTGTCATCAAAAAACTACATGTGGGTTTGAGAATCCAATTGGTGGTCCCATTGCCACCCTTGGATAAGACCATTACTTTTGAAATGCTTTACAATTCTTCCAAGGACTTCAACTAATATAATAAACAAGGAGAAGAAGGGTCCCCTTAATGAAGACCTTGGGGGCATAAAGAGATTGAAGGAGCACTATTAATTAGAATAGAAAATGAAGTTGAAGTGACACAAATCATGATTCACTCCACCACTCAAAGTAGAAACCAAAGGCTAAAAAAATACATTGAAGAAAAGACCATCTAAATTTTTCATAGTATTTTGACATATCAATCTTGATGAACACGAATTTTTCTTTAGAAAAAACCATAGAATGAATCACTTCTTAAGACACAATAATTTCATAAAAAAGTTGATGGTATTTAACAAAACTCCCTTGTTCTAGAGATACACACATGATACATGGTAGGTAAGGGCGTGGAAGTTATAATGCTTCTTTCTCCTTCGCATGGTAGGTGTAATTCTTGACCCTTAATAAAGAATAAAAGAGGTTGTGGGCGACTAAGGTAAGAAAAAGGCAAGGATAAGTAGGCAAGAAAATAAAGGAAGGTTAATTATTATAGCACACAGGAAAAAAAGAAGACAAAGGAGCCATGCCATGTTATTTGCAATACCTACCTCTCTCCGATGCCATGAACATTGCAACACCTCTCATTTATCCAAATCTGATCCATGAAGGTGGTTAGGGAAATAGTAGCACTCATATCTTCTTTTCATTTGTATACCCCTTTTTTGTCGAGAAACATCTCCAGGTTATTTTTGCAATAGATTTTCTTCATCAAATTCATCAATGTGCCATATTTTAGAAGCATGGGGAATGTTCTTCCACATTTCCTAACAATCAAATTGGATTCGTATTGGACACTTGACTACTGCATGTTTGTGGAGGTTGTGGCTAGGGTTTTTTGTGTTTCATAACTTTCTAGCAACATGTTCACCTTACTTACATGGGTATATCTACCTTGATTTCCATACTTTGAGGGGAGGATAACAGTTTTGGAGAGAGGACAATAGGAAAGAGAAGAACTTACACAACAAAATCGAAGGGTCCATAGTTTCTAGCTCTAGAATAGCTTTTTTTTACTATAATGATCTGGGTTCATCCTAAAATTTGTAATAACTTATAACCTTTGTAGATTGATTGATTAATGGAAAATTCAACCTTGATTTAGTGTATCCATGTGCTTGGTATCCATTTCCTATTGTGTTTTCGATTAGTTATCTAGTCAAATGACTATAAAATTATTGTGAAGCTTTTGCAAGATATCTTCTTAGAAAAATAATGGAAGTGGATAAGTTCATGGATTACTAAGTAGACTCATTTAATATTCTAAAACTATCTATGGTTTTTCTAAATGTTTGTGTAGAGCCTAGCTTGCTTGTGCATTTTGGAAAACCTAGTTTTTTGTGGTGTGTTGATTAATGCATCACTTTGGTTTTAGTTGTTACATGTTTTGTATGGACACAAAGACTTTGTTTCCCAACTAGATAAAGTATCGATCTATTATTGGTATTCTCTCCCCACCATCCTCAACACACTAAGAAATCAATCAACTTAAGCATCTTTCAATTTCTTTAGTTTGTGTGTTATGTTGTCATGTTTTAATGTTTGTGGCAACTAAAAGGGGTTACCATTAAACTCATTCATTGAAAAATATATGGAATATTATATTTTTGACAAGGTGCTCATCCTTACATATTCAAACTAGCACATAGGTATATTGTGACACCAATATTGGGATACATTATGCAATGGGTATAGTTTTTTATATGGTAGTGTTTAGTATTTCAATCATCAAGTCAACACTTCAGGGAAACCCCCTTGGTCTTGTAGAGATAGAAGTGAAGGAGGTCTTACCCACCTCAACAATTGGTCCTTAGTTGCCCAACTGAAGACATGTTTGTGGTGATCTTACCAAGTTTGACACCACTCTCACTTGGGAGATTATCATTCCTTATGTATTTGGGACCTACAACTCAAATCGTCAACATTTTTTTTGGGTTATAGACAATTGTCCTTAGGAAAAGATGGGGCACAAAAATAAAACCTCTAGGATATAGGTACTTCACCATCCTAGAGGCTCTAACACACTAATGATTTTTACAGCTTTATTTTAGGCCCATATATGAAGATGCATTCACTATTACATTATGAATAACTAGATCTATATCCACCATCCATGTTGGGTGAAGAAGATGAAGAGCAACTACTATTGTCATTTGAGGAATTGGTTATTAACAAACAAGCCATACTAAAAAAGGATCTAATATTGATAAATAAGACCATAGAGACCATAGGAGATGCGTAGGAGTCTTGGAAAATACGGCTCAAGGACAAGTATTAAAGCAAGAAAAATGGTAATTAAAAGAGAAAGTGAAAAATATTCCCACACTTATTGTCTCACTAAAATTTTATAGGACTTAAAGAATCTTTCAAAAGTGAGTTATACTCCATAAAAATCCAAGAATTGATAAAAACCTCGATTTGTCTCTTTTTTTCCCATAAAAGATGAAATATCCCACTTTGTCTTATCATTTGCTAAGGAAAATATTCAAGAGTAGATGAAATTTTCTCTTTGTCTCTACATTTACTAAAGCAAGTAGACATTTAATTTTACATAGCTAGTACATATTTAAGGGCATGAAGAAGGTGAGTTACAATATTGGATGCATGTTTAAGTGTTGAAGTGACCTAGAGAAGAAGAACCTAATTGAAGAGTGAACTAGCAAAAAATTAAGAATAACTAGAATTTGTATTTTTTATTTTGATAAACAAAAATTAGGTAGATGAACATTTACCACTACCAAGTGGTTTCTTTCCCAACAAGGGGTATTAAAGATAAAAATATTGTGTTGTATCACAAACTTTCTTCATTTATAGTTCTAAACAACATTCCAAACCTCAAATCAATTGTCATTTGCACTCCTCATGTATCCTAAGAACATAAATTGGCTTGTTTGCTAATTTATACTATAATTTAGAGAAATTATATATCACAGGAGAAGAAGACATAACAATTGGTTAGGGATGGGAAGAATTAGCTATCTATGATTTTGAGGCACCATAAGAATTTGGTGGCCTACTCCTCATTATACACTTATTCACTTTCTTCTTCATCGTCCTTTGAGCTTAGTCTTAGTCTTGTGCATTTTCTCTTCTTATGATCACCATAGTCATAATCATCATCAATGCTACCCAATGGTCCTACAAATATCTTGATTTGTGATATTTTCATGGTATGAATCATAATTATTAATTATTGTTATGGAGAGGAACCACCTTCATTGGACTTTGGCCACCAATTGAGGCTTCTAATAGACTTGTAGTGTTATAGTCAAGGGTAGGGATCCAAGTGAATGGTGAAACTTTCCTTCTAGCAAGTATTCCACAAAACACTCTAAAGGACTTATAAAGGGGTCCATTACACAATTAAGCAAACTAAATTTAATAGCAACTTTATGGGAACTAAATTATGGAAGAAATTGGTATTGACTAGCTACACATACTTGACCATAACTCAAATTTAGATATAATTTGAAGTATCATTTAAAGGATCTTATTTATAATTTTTAATAGAATCAACATTTAGGAAAATACATCACTTTGTTGATTTATAATCATTAACAAAATATGGAAATTATCTCTCTTCTCTTACTAATTTTAAATCTCACAAAGACAATACAAATATAGGGAAGGTACTAATTTTATACTGCGTAAAAGAACAGAATTCACATCAAATATTACAAGAGGGTTTAGACAAATTATCCCCTTATAAATGAACATATATTAGACCTAAGAACATACAACACTAATATAGAATCCATACATGACATTTCAAAAACTCCACCCTTAAGCTCCCAACTTGCAAAAACACTTCAAAAACTCCATCCTTGAGCTCTCAACCTCCAAATAAACTATTTAAGGGAATACTACCACTTGCAGCCTATAAAAAAACATGTGAAAGATAACCCACTAATTCTCTACTACTTTTATCAAAATTTTCAATGTGGTGCCAAATGAGAAGATTTCCAATGAGTTTTCAAGAAATATTGAGAGAAACTAGGGGATCATCTATCAATTTGATACCTAATTCCAAAGTCAAGAGATACTTTGGGAGTGAAAACCAACAAATCTTGAGTGGTACCATTATTAAGGGGAGTCAAAAGATGACATGTAAGAGTCGAACACGACTCCTACAATCTAGCAATTGATTGTGGGCATGCAAATCTAACATGACATACAAAATTCTCTACTAGACACTACTCCTCTATATGGGTGCACCAATTGGGGATCCAACTATGCAAACAAGGGTTTAACATGTAATTTGTATTTCCCTCTAAGTTTGTCTCTACAAACCCATCTTTCCAAGCACTTAGATTGCAAGTCAACTCCTTATGTGGGAAGTGGAGTCTTCCACATCTTTGGCATGGATCTAAGAAGGAAAATGATTTAAATTTGAATATCTAAAGTTCCTTCTAGAGAAAACAAACATAATACACATTTTTTGGGTTGATACTAATTGCTCAATTTTCCAAGATGTTAGTTGTATCATGTAGCCTATGGTTATCAAATGTAATGATATAGTCACTTCTACAAATTGTTTAAACAATCTAACTTCAAATATATATCAAAATGGTTTTAGTAGATAGAATTCCTTTACTTTGTCTTTCATCTATTTAAACTTTATTTTTAGGGTTTGATGGGATCAAGAACACCTTGTGTAGAGAAGTCTAGTCCACAACTAACATAGCCTTGTTTTTTAATAGAAACTCCCCATGATATATTTTAAAATATAAGGTTTTGAAGACCAATCCTAATTTATAGCTTTAAAAAATTGAAGGAGAGTAGGAATGTGTTGTGCCAATGTTGATTACTCTACACAATAATATTCTTTTGAAAAAGAAAAAATGATGTCCAATACATATACATATAAAACCTCACCTATTTAGTGTTAAATCAATTTTGCACAATCAACTTAAATATACAGACACTATATTGTGTCAATGTTGATTTCTTTGCATAATAATTATCTTTTAAAAAATACTTGGATTAGGGGTATATATACATATAAACCTCACTTACATGATGTCAAATTAGTATTTACACAATCAATGCAAATATAAGGACACTACATTGTGTCAATTTCAATTAATTTGCACAATAACCATCTTTTGAAAAATACATGAATTGGAGGTATATACATATAAAACCTCACCTATTTAATATCAAATCAATGTTGCACAACTAACTTAAATGGAGGGACACTATCATCCATGACTAATGATAGATCATGGTCTAGAGCATCCTAAAGAAACTTACATAATAAAAGATTGAAAGAAAATAAAGTAAGAACACAAAAGCAATGTAGAATAGGATGTACAAACCCAACACATCTTGTAGCAAGATTATTTAGGTCAATCCAATCCAGTTATGATCCTCCACATATTTTACAAATATTTTGTTTCACTATAATTAAAAAAATAAAAAATCTTATACCATAATATAATTTTACATGTAATATAAAGTATTGTATTACTAATAATTGCAATTCTAATCATAAATACGTATGTTTCTTGATAATTTTAATATATACTTAATAATAAAATAAATATCCATCTTTTAAAGTATAAAACAACTTTTTAATAATAGGTTTTATGGTACAACTTAGTTAATTTGTTTTAGGATGTATTATTCAAAGTTTTTAGAAAGCTTTTTGGGAAAGTAATCCCTTGAATGTTTTTCCTAATTAATTTAAGAAAGGAAGATAAAAAAAATGGAAAAGACAAAATGTACAAACATATTTGTGGTTAAACAATAACTTTGTAATTTTAACACCTCTGCTGCTAATTAAAAGACCACCACTACATATAATCATACTATATGTATACTTTTATACATTTAAATAATTATTTAGAATTATTTTTTAACTAATAGATACTATAAAAAAATGCTACAATATATGAGATTTTTCATAATAAGGCTTATATCATATTTTCATAAGCATAATTTCAACCTGTCATTAACTTTGAATTCTAAAAAATATGATATGACTTAATATTTAATTCATTAATTGTTAAGGTACAAAAATATGACTTTTTAAGTCTGTACATTGAATAGATTTTTAGGTGTGAAGACTACCTAAAATTCTCCGCCTTTTATTGATTTTAGAATATTAAGGTAGATGCATGTGAAGTTGAATAAATGTTTAGGTGTCAAGACCCTTACCTAAATTGGTCTGACTTTATCATTTTCTATATTTAAGGTAGATGAATGTGAAATTAGTTGAATAAGTTTTTAGGTGTCAGGGCCTTACTTGAATTTGTCCGACTCTTTATCATTTTCCATAGTTAAGATAGACGCATGTGAAATCACTGAACTATCAGAATAAAGAGTAAATGCAACAAAACTTTTCAATCAAAAAAAGACGACAATAAATAATATTGTTGTATACATAATCCTGCATAGAAGAAAATCACAGCTCCATCAATTCTACAACAAATTACATAACTTATTAAAATACCGATGTTTCATCAGTCTGTTATATATATATATTTATATTATAAATCAGTTATATAAGTACACAGCTGTCTAGTTGTGATTAGACTCCACACGCAAATGATTACTAGTCAAGTTGTTCAAGAAACCTATTAGTGGCCTCACTGTTAACACTGTTTCCTCCCAACCAAAACAGGAACTCATTATGTTAGACCTGATCCAGACCCAAAACCCTTTGAAATCTTCAAGGAAAAAAATGAAAAACAAATCTGTCAAACCAGTCCCTCTACCCTAAAGCACAAAACTAAAGAAGCTCAATATTGTGGACATATGAAGGGACTATATTATATATCAATCTATAACGTTAGACCTCGCAGTTTTCAAAAACATTGTGATTATAATGGACCAAGTATATAAATGAAGCACCTCTCAACAGGACTCACGAACAGAACATGCAACCAATTGTGCCCAATGTCTCAGCTTGGTCTTCACCTCCTGAGAATCTTCACCTGCCAATAAATCAAATATAATAGTACCTCAGAACCTTCCCAAATGTTCTGGTCTCAAATGGAGATCATAAAATAAAAACAAAGATCTCAAGATTATATATGTACTTATATAAGAATATCATTAGGCCTAATACAAACATAATCAGCCATTAACAGAGACATCCAACCTACTACCAGGATATTGAGCATTCATAACAATATTATGAGCCTTAAACTAAGAGCATTTAATCTGCTGCTGACATATCTATGAATATATTAACAACCTGAAACTAACCCGCCACCATATTACAAAATTTAAGCAACATTTAATCTTGCCCTAAATTAAAGCATCCAACCCAGTACAATATATTACATATTCCCTAAGAATGTCAAATAACTTTAAACCAGGGCATTTAACCAACAAGTATCAAAAGGTAAGTAATTCAGACAAACTACAGGAAAATTGATTCAATACCAAATCCCACATTCAGATGTTATTGCCTTGAAATAGGCTGCAACCTATCAAAAAAAATTTATTCATCTCACTCATCAATGTAGTGCATTTCGATGTGAATTTACTTTGAGATGTTTCCCTCTTAACTAAGAATCAAATAGTGCTGAAGGGATTTATTTAAAACTCTAAATTCATTGAAGAAAATACAATAAAAAGGTATATGCATGTGGTAAAATGGCACTAGTACTTGAAAAATAAGCTAAAATTTTATAAAGCAAAAATACATATGCATGCAATAAACCCATGTGTATACCTGGGCTAGAAAGTCTCCATGTATCACAGATTGGACTTGAAGGGCTTGGAGCACAAGATTCTGATCCATGCACTGAACTGCCCTCTGGAGAAGACTTAGACTTAGAAACATTGAATTGCCTGTTAATGGCATAGTACAAATCCAAAGCAGGAAAAGTATTGCAGAGATGATCATGATCTTCATCATAGCTAAACCTAAAACCAAGATCAATGCATCCCCTAAGTTCCTCCAGATCTTCATCCCTGAGACATCTTGATCTGTCCCCACAGTCTGATACACTTCTATTTACTGCTCTGCTCTCTTTTTCACACTCCACCTGATCTTTCTTTCTCAGCCATGCTTCTTCTCTTGACAGTTCATTACATGACCTTTGCTTCTGAAGCAGATGCTTCTTTCTGCTCACCTTAGGAAGATTTTGTCTCCTACATTGAATACCATCACTTTTGTTCCCATCACATCCTGTATTTTTACAGACACTGCCATTGGGATCTCCACAACCCTGTACAGAGAAATTTCTTTCCTCACCTGCCATCTTAGAAGAAAAGCTGCAATCGTATCAAAATCTATATAAAACGAAGGCTTTAAGGAAAGCTGAACCTCATGCAATGGACCGAACAATTTATTTATAAATTTAATAAGAAAAAACCTAAAAAAGACTAAAAATAATATAACCCTAATATTAGAATTTCAATGGCCCAATTTCCTACTTCCTGTGGATCCTTCCCTCTAACCTGGAAACTAACTTTATTCCTCTCATAATCATTATCATTTGCACTGTGATTTCAAATTCAAATCACTTTAGTGCCTTTAACATTGGATTTTTTGATCTCTAAATTAAAATTTTAATTAGGATTTTTAGGTTTCCCTCCACTTCATTAGGGTTTGTATTGTATCAGGCCCACACTTTATAAAGTGGTTATATGAAAAAGACTATGGTTTTCATCAAAATTTTATGAAAATTTCAAAATAAAAAAAAAAAAAAAATTTATAAAAAAAATTAATAGCAACTTAAATAATGGAAATGATTTGATAAAGATTATTATTTTATTTATATTTCATTCATGATTTATTAGGAAAAACATCTAAAAATATAAAAAAGAAAATTGTCCATCAAAATTCAGCTAACTTTATTCTTTTCATAATCATTGTCATTCACATGATGATTTCAAATTCAAATTAATTCAAAATACATTAATGATTTTTAACATTATTTAAATTTTCTTTTAAAGTTCAATTAGGTTTCTAAGACTTCTCCCCGAACATTGTGATTTCAAATTCAAACTAATTCAAACTATATTAATGACTTTTAACATTATTTTTATTTTCTTTTAAAGTTCAATTAAATTTTTAAGACCTCCAATTCATTATAGTTTTTATTATATTATAGAACTTAATTGTTTTTCTATGAAACTTTTAATAGCATTCACATGATGGAGATGACTTGGTAGAGACTATTATTTAAGTGTATGAAACATCTCGTACATGACTTACTAGGGGAAGACCACCCTCTTAAACAAGGATCAAATTTGACCATTAACAATAAAACTTGGAGTGTGAATTATTTTAAGGCATGCTTTCCATGCTAGTTGGCTAGGGTGGGTTAGAAGTTGGATTTTACCTTTTAAATATATATATATTTTTAGCAAAACAAATTTGATTAGATCATGATGAAAGTTAGTGAGATTATAATTAAGAGGTTTCATTTTTGTCTGTTTTCTAGGGAATTGAACACAATAAATATTTTGATAAATATACATGATATTTTGTAAATATTTATTTGTTGCGATTCTTATCAATATAAAATAATCACAATCTAATTTTTATTCTCTTAAATAAAGAAAACTTTCATTATAATTTTATGTAACTAATTACACCTTAAGTTTTGAAAATTAATAAGGTTCCATAATTTATTTCAATTAACATTATATATAACTAATAATCTTCTCTTAAAATACTAAAATAACTATAAATTTAAAAATTAAATTTAACAATTTAACAATTACTTAAATAAATTAGAAAATTTAAAAAATCATAAAACTACTAATTCAAAATAAATTTCTATTTTTTTCAACATTAATAAAGCAATTTGAAATAACTATAATTTAAAAATTAAATTGTAAAATTTAACAATTAAAAAAATAAATTAGAAAATCAAAAAATTCATAAAACTAGTAGTCACATGTTAAGGTTTCTAATTAAAGTTTGGGTTCGTAATAACGGTTGGAATTGAAATTGAAATGACAACCACTTGAGCGTTGTCCCGCAACTCCACTCACTCAAGAAAACTGTCAGCAATCATTATTTAATATGCTTTTTGCGGGCATACGGACATTATTCCACTCTCAACTTTGACTTTTATTAACTAGGGCTGCTTTTTGTTGGGCTCATGCCTTGTTTTCAAAGGATGCCTTAATAATTCCCATCTTTTGAAAAAAACATTTTTTTTATATATTAACCTCAAAACTTTTAAGAATTAGAGATAGTGGAGAGCTATCAACGCTCCCATAAAGATTTTTTTTATCACTATTTATTGTATTCCTCTAAAGATGAGCTTTTTTATTTGGTGCTTGCCAACATAGGCATAATTAGTGTTTCTATTATTCCCTTCTATTCTAGTGTTATTAATTAAACTTGTTTAAGATGATAGCGTTGCTAATCACATTGATAATTTGGCCCACCTATACATGATTTTGTATGTTATTCTCATGGCTTTGTACATTCAAAATAAGTGTAATTATAGTGTTGGGTTTAGTGGGGATTGGTTCTAATGTTTTTTAGGTTGTTTTATTATCTTGGTTCGACTAAATATGAAAGATGTACCTACTAACATAATTGTTAAACTTTCTTAAAATAGATTGATGTAAGGCTGGTACTATTTTATTTTCCTTATACTCATGACTATCACTAATCAAAATAATTAATATTAACTTTTATTTTTAGATTAATTTTTGAATAAGAGGATATATATTTAATTAATTAATTCTTGGTGTTATAAATGAAATTTTGTATGTAAGAGAAAAAAGAAGTCAATAAAGACTAGGTTAAGGAATGGTGTTATGTCTAGAAACTTCCATCATCATTTATAGGAATAAGCATTTAAAAAAGAAGAAAATTGTAATTATCAATCACTTCAAAAGTGTCAATACATGATCTAATGATATCTATAGGAAAGTGAGCTCAAGTAAGGGGGGGAAAGTAGATAATTATAGGTGAAAGCATAATTGCTCCACTAGAGTTCCTCTTAGAGGTGGCGACCTCAAGAATAAAACATCATATAAATCTTTAGTCAAATCAACAAAATAATTTAGATGGTGAGATCCTCAAATATCTATACAAGTAGTCTTACTCTCCAAGATCTCATGATACACAAGGCCTCCATAAATGAAGTTTTATTTAATGTGTTCGCCTCTTTAAGAGAGCAATGACAAAATATTTGTCTCCATTAAAGATATGGCTTTTCAATTATGTTCATACTTGGTGGAAATTGGCCCTCAAATTCTTATTTGGGAACCATAGTCCATACATCAATGGTATCAAAGGTATCTAAAATAATATGTAAAAAGTGATAACTATCTTGAGTGTAAGATATTTGAGAGGTTCGAATATCACAAATTTCTCTTTTTCAATTAATATTGTCTTCTAATATATTTAGTAATAACATTGATTAGAGAAAGAATTTATGGGGGAATTCAAATAATATCTTGTTGGAGCAACAACTTATGGATGCAATATTCAAGAACTTCCACAATAGAATGCATGTAACAAGAATTAGCCAAATATTATCATGAAAAATGTATATGAAGGTGCATTGATCTCCTTGTATATATAGGACAAGGAAGAAGTAGGAAGGTAAAAGCAAAACATTGACTAACCCTCCAAGAGGTGTGACATATGTAGAACACTTAGAACAAGTGTGAGAGTATTTGTCATGTGTACATTGGTAAGACAACTAAACCACTAAGTAAGCTTAATTTATTATGAATAGGTCTACTAGATCTATGAACTAGATAAACGCAAACTAAATGTGTAATATATTTTTACACTAACACCTCACTTTAAGTGATACTTAGGGAGTAACTCACTAAAAAAATAGTCCTAACATCAAGGCTTGATGAGGCACTCATGTACAAAATAAAAGTATCTTACAAACAAAGTAAAGGAGAAAAATTTATGGGAGAAAGATCTTCTCCAATAAAGATAACTAAATACAAAGGAAGGAAGACTCGAGAACCCCCAAGGAGAAATTCCTTCATCCCAAGAAAATGGTGCAATGCAAGTTAGCAAGGTGATGCTAATTTTTTAGTAAAGATGTCTATAAATTACTCCCATGTAGAAAAATACTCAAAGAAGAGAACACCATCATGGATAAGTTGTTAAAAGAAATGCATGCAAATTTTGATGTTCTTTGTTCATCAATGCTCAATTGGGTTGTATAAAATTTGAATGGCACTTTGGTTATCACACCAAAGAATAGTAGGATGATTAGGTGGTAGACCAATTCTCTCATAAGTTGTCAAAGCCATAGTACCTCTTGGTTAGCAAGAGTTCTACCTCAATACTCAACCTTAGTGGATGATAATTTCAATAGTGGTTTGTTTCTTACAAGACCATGCCACTGGACTAGAACCAAGTAAAAAAAACTTGGAAGTGGACTTTCATGAGTCAACAACACCTTCCCAATAAAAGTAAATGTAGCCTACTATATATGAATCTCCTGATGTGTATTGTAATCCAAAATGTGTGGCTCCTTGAATATACCTCAAAATGAATTTGGATTCCTTCGAATGAATCTCATATGAGTCATGTGAAAAATGAGAGACAAGCCCAACAACAAAGGTGATATCAAGATGTGTGTGTGTCAAATATAAAAGGCTACCAATTAACTATATGTACAAAGTAGCATTAACACTAGGTTTTATGCTAGTGATAGCCAAAGTGACACTACATTAAAATGGTGTAGGGGTAGGCCCTACAATCAATCATATGAAATTGGTGGAGCAAGTCAATAGAATATTTTTTTTGGTATATGGAGATCCCCTCAACAGATTGAAGAATCTAAAGACCAACGGAGAAACACAGAATCCCAATATTTTTCATATGAAAGTGCTCCATCAAATTTTGATGAATATCTTGAAGCATAGATGAGGAAATAGTAGTGAGAATCAATACATTGACATATAATACTAGTATCAAAAGGTCATATTCATGTATCTTGATGTAAATTATGTGATCTAAGTGGTGGCAAGTGAAACCAAATGCAAGCAACAAACCATAAATCTTCTCATACCAAGCTTGAGGGGATTTTTTGAGACCATACAAAGAATGTGATGACCTAAAAACAAGTGAAGAGTCCTAGATAAATCTTGGAGGTTTATCCATGTAGATCTCCTCATAAAGATCACCATATAAAAAATACTCTTCACATCCATTTCATATACTAGCCATCCCTAAGATGTAATAATAGATAGAACAAGGTGAATTGAATCCACCTTGGCTAGAGGGGTAAATTTATCTTAGTCAATATCCTCAACATGTGAAAAACCATTACCTTAAAAATGCCTTGTATATTTCATGGAACCATCAACTACATACTTGGTGTGATACACCCACCTACACAAAACCATCTTTCTTCTCAAAGGATGAGTAACCAAACCCCATTTATTATTCTTCATCAAGGAGGAATAATTCTTTGTCTTAGCACAATCCCACTTTGGAATATGGAAATCTTCTAAAAAAAATGTGAATCTAGAGATATTGCATTACTCAAAATACTAGTACTAAAGTTTTATGAGAAAGTGCAATGAGAAGTCATAGGATCACCAACTAAAGATCAAACCTTCTGAATAGTTTCATGAGCCCACTTAGGAAAAATTGAGTGATAGGAGGTGGAAGTGGTGGTGTAGGTGGAAACGGCGGTGGATCAATACCATCATCTAAAGTATCATATAATGTAAAGGTATCCTCATGATATGGAGAAGGCATAATAGGCAGTGAGGAAGAGGAAATGGATGAAGTATCCATCTATGTGAAAATAGACATATTGAGTGATAAGATCAAACAAACTATAAGATTTTACATCCTCACAATATCCAAATAAGATGTATGGCTGAATCTTCTTCTCCATTTCCTTATGCCAACCATTCAATATGAATTCCCAAGCCTCACTACCAAATATCTTGAAGAAGGAAGCATTAGGCATGATATTGGACCAAACCTCTTTTGGAGTAATATTCTAAAGAACTTTATGGGGAGTGTAGTTTTGAATATAGTTAGCATAATTAATTTCCTTAGCCCAAAGGGATGGGGCCATAGACCTATACTGGAGAATACAATTATTCATCTCGAGCTTAGTGTTTGTTCTTTTTTTTTAGCAACACCATTTTGTTGAGGAGTATATGGAATTTAACATTGATGATGAATAGAATGATCATTAAAATAGTCTTGAAAGTTTTGGTTCACATATTCCCCCCATTATCTACATGTGTATTTATCAAATAGAAGAAACCGGTTGCTTCTCTACTACCCTAAAATTATTGAAAGTGGTGAATACATCACTCTTATACTTGAGAAAGTACACCCATGTGTGATAAGATTAATCATCAATGAAGGTGAGAACATACTTGGCTCCTAAAAAAGGAGTTGTAAATGTCATGAGGTCACTATGAACCAACTCAAACAAGGTAGTATCAAGATGGGCCCTACCCTTAGGAAAGAGTTCCTCATGATATTTTTTAAGAACCCAACCTCAAAAAAATTCCCTTTATGTATAAAACCTTAGGAAGACCAAGTATCATCTTCTATGTACTCAACTAATGAAGATACTTGTAATTGAGGTGTCTAAACATATTGTGTCAAATCTACTCAAAGAGTTTAAGAAATGTGTAATGCACCACAAGATGAATCAAAACCATGGAACCTATACAATCTAGACCCATGATTATCTCTGCCTAAAGCAACAATGATCTTTGGAAAGTGTAGTTTTCAGATAACTACATCATGTGGTAGTAACACAAGTGTCTTTATTTCCCCAATAGGAAAATATAGAATATGGAGAGAAGATTAGCCAAAACATTAGGAAAACATAGAACATATCCAATGCAACCATCTATTAACTATTTTGTACTTGACCCCAAAATTGGAATATGTGAAGAATTACCCACTAAAATTTGAGTAGTGTTGTTAGAAATAATGTAAAGAAGATCATGTGAATGATTCATGTGATACATGAGATGCTTGAGTCAACAATGTTTAAATTATCTATGGATTACTGCATTATGTTGTTAGTAGCATTGTCATTGATGTCAACCTATGTCAACCTATGTCAACCTCTAGTGTGGCTATGATGAGAAGGTGTTTGTGGTGTTGAATAGGTGTTGCAAATGCAACATGGTCACTTGGTCTCCATGTGTTTTTGGGAAAAAATTCATAAATAGTGTATAAGGTGACGAGGGTGTGTTATGTATTGTGCTCCACATTTCTTCATGCTTGAAGATATGCTTGTGTGGTTCAGATATGATTTTTAGAAGTGTTCAAAGGTGTTATATCCAAAGTTTCAAGTTCTAGATCGTGCAATAGTAGAGGATGTGTTTGATAGTGTTTGGCATGTGCGGAAGGTTGTCTAGGAGAAATGGAATTGTTATGCATTTCTCTATATTGAAGTTTCTTGTCTTGAAAATTTGGGAATGTTCTAGTCAAGGATAACTTTAAGAATCCCCTTGGAAAAGGTGTAAGAACCTAGTGAATCTTGTATACTTCTTGAAAAAAAAAAAAATTCTTAACAATTTTTTTCTTTTTTTAGAGAAAAATAATAATCTTAATTGGCGAATCTTTTGTGATTGCTAGAAGTTTGTAGAAAATCCTGGAAAATTATATTTTTTTTGAAACCAAAAAATATTTTTATTGGCAATTAAAACCTATTTTCAAACCAATAAAAAATTTCCATTAGCGAATTAAACCTATTTTGAAACCAAAAAAATATTTTTGTGGGCGAACTAAACTTGTTTTCAAACAAAAAAGATATTTTCATTGGCAATTGAAACCTGTTTTGAAACAAAAAAAATATTTTATTGGCAAACTAAACCTATTTTCAAACCAATAAAAAATTTCATTGGTGAATTAAACCTATTTTCAAACCAATAAAAAGTTTTCATTGGTGAATTAAATGGGTATGCCAATAAAAATTCATAACGTGGGTGACAAAAATATCAAATGCTATATATTGTTCTATTCCAAGACAAATTTTCTACACATCCAAATTCCTTCATAAAGTCTCTAGAATGGAGATAGGTGTCAACATATTATAAGTTCTTATCAGAAGTGAGCTACTGAGTCAAGCACTATGTCTGAAGCCAGATGTCAGTGCAACTTAATGACTAGTAACTATGACAATGAGTTATATTATTTAATAAGTTAATACAACATTAATATACTCAGAAAATTAATATAATTGTTCGATGAATGTTCGATGGACAACTGTAGTTGTATTTCAGAAGCAAATGTCTAAAGCACTAAACTTGCCAATTCAAACCTCCAGAATAACCCTAGAACCCTTAGATTTGCAAATATCAATGGTTGACCTTTTATTACTTATTAAATGGCCCCTTATAAATTTATTAAATGTAATTATTTACCTTCCTAGATTATTATGTTCCTCGGATGCTTTGGACACATTTTGATGTTTCACATTGTCTCTATGGTTTGTAGAGGCTTTGGTTTTGTCATTTTCCAGCCTCATGAAACCCCGAAAACATGACACATGTCCAAATTTTTCAATGGGATAATGTTTTTATCCAATTTTTTAATTACACTCTGTTGAGCCCTATTTTCTCATCCATGATCGGTCCCCCTTTCTCCTAGTCACTTTAAGTTGTTGAATTAAACATATGTGTTTCACGAAGGCCATTCTCTTCATAGAGCTCTAAAATTTTGACACATTCTTCCTCTTGAAATAGTGAAATATCGACACGTATTATAGCATGTGCTAATTCCTATCACAAATGCTTAGGCCTTTGTGGATCCATGGTGGGACTGATGTTTTGTTGTTGTGAAGTTGCAAGATGATGACAAGTGTCGAATATTAATATACTTAAAAAATTAATATAATTGTTTGATGGACGAATGCAGTTTCATTTCAGAAGAAAATGTTCAAAGCACTAGACTTGTGAATTCAAACCTCCAAAATAACCCTAGAACTATTAGATTTACAAATATCAATGGTTTACCTTTTATTACTTATTAAATCACTTAAAGTCATGATTCATTTTTTGTGAAATAATATTCACATCAACATGTGTGTCTTGTGGTGAATTAAATGTTCAAGAACTTAGTATTGATGTCTTCTTTCTATATATACTTCACCAACTTGATGTTCTTCATGTCATTTATAACATATTTTCTTTCTCACTTCTCTATTCGCAATTTCATTGCGATATTACGGAGTCTTCATGGCGTGTCATGCTACCCAAATGTTTTTGGGAGAAAAGAAGCAACAATGCATATGATAGAAAAAAGTTGGGTATGGTTTTCACTATTCATTATGTGTAGGTTGAGGAGGCTATAAGAACACTTATGGGTAGAAAATGGCTCAAAACAACCCCCATGCTCTATTTTCTGAGATAGTTTTTTCGTTCTTGTCCAATTGCATGGATATTTTGTTGGATAAAGAGTTGGTGAAGATGCTGACAATACATTATTTTCAGCCTTTCATTTACTCTCTTTCTTTGTTGGAGTTGGCACTAGATCATTATAATTTTGAATTTGGGTTAGCACCTTTTAGTGGAATCTTTCCCAAAGTTGAAATGACCACTTCTACAGTGCAAGCTCTTGCCCTAGATGTTATGAGGCGTGGTCTAGTATGTGATATGACAAATGAATCAATGTAGAGTCTGGAGTTTTGGAGGAAGGATTTGGGTGATGCCATTTTCTTCTCTACTCTTACTTTGTTCAATTCAACTCGCCTCCTTCTCAAACACCCAATTTAGGGACTCTACTAATGATAAAGATTTTTTCGTAATGAATTGTGTCTATATTTTGTTGTACATCTCTTGTAATATGTATTTTATTACTGGTTTTTTGTCACGATGCCTTTTTGGCCAGGTTGGCTATGTAATTCACTCTTCAGTTACTTAAATTAAAATACTTTTTGTAGCTCCATTCTTGTAAATATTTTTTTCTTTGTAACTTTATTCAATATAAAAAAAGTGGCTTTTAAGAGTTTAATATTGAAAAGACATTTATAATTCTTGTATGATTCATTTGCTTACTTCTTTGACATATATATTTAATATTACTTGTAATTTTCAATAAATTGGTATGCAAATGAAAATTGTAGTATAGTACACAAAGATGTTATTATTTTAGAAGTTAATATACTAATAGTTTAAAGTTAATCTACAAAAATATTTCACCGTTCGATGGGCGAATTATCAACATATAGTTCTGATCATAAGTGAGTGAAATTTATTGTGACTTATTAGTGGACATTGATAATGATTAAGCTACAACAAACCATTTAATTCTCTATATTTTTCAGTGCTTCAAAGTACTCTTCACTCTACCTACCATTTAATTCTATATCTTTTCAGTGCTTCAAAGTACTCTCTACTCTGCCTACCATTTAATTCTCTATATTTTTATCTATTTCTGCAATTCTGTGGGATTATCGTTCATTGAAGAAAATATGGTCGTGGAATCACAGATTAACACTATATGTACCTAGGAAATCTTTAAAAGATTCAAAATTAAGTTCCTCTTCTAATCTAAAGTGAGCAAAATGATTGATTTGATAACATGATACTAAAAATGGAAAAAGGTATGGAACACATTTTCTTTTTATCAATTTCCATAATTTCATGGGATTATTGTTCATTGAAGAAAATGGGTTGCAGAATCATAGATTAACGCCATATGTACATCTGAAGTAAGTGATTGGATAACCTGATATTGAAAATTGCACAATGTACTATGTACATGATGATGTCATGAATCCAATTATCAATCGAAATGAGATTTGTAATAGATTTCATATCGTTTGAGTGGTGTGCTTGTTAATATTTAGCCAAATGCCAATAAAAAAAATAATTATACCTCACACGATTAAATTTGGTTACTTGGTTAGCACAAAAAAATAAGTATACCTCAAATGAATCATGATTAAATAGGCATGGTGATCTCATAAGTCATAAATGGCCCATAAATAGGGATAGTGAGCACAATTGAAATCATTCGTAGAAGGCTTTACTATTGAATGCCAGTGTAATGCTCTAAATTATGATAAGAATTTTTGTTTTTAAGGTTAATAAGTAATAAGTTTATGTTGTGGTATTATTGGGGATACTCTAAATTCTCCTACCTCTAGTTATGTAGTTATAGAATTAAAGACCAATTTCCTTCAAGTTTAGAATGGGTGGAATTGGAAAGAAGTTGATCTAGTTTACCTGGCTTTTGAGCCAATTTTTGAACTAGGATGAGGAGCTTTTATGGATATAAGTTCTTTCACAAAGTGTGAGGCCACACAAGTATTTTAATCTTGTTTTCATTGAAATTCATCGACTTCTCATACTCCATTTTGAAAGAGGCCCTCAAAGGGGAATAGTGGACTTTCAAAGTCATTCTACGCTATCTTGGTGCCTTGGAGATTCCCAAAGAGGGTAGGAGAAGATTTACTACCCCTTATCTTCTGTATAATTCCAATTGGTAACCAAGATAGGTACATTTTCTATATTCATAGCTCCCATTTTGCTAGCATGGTAGGTAAGCTCTATGGATTTTCATAGTCATTTTGGGCTATTTTGGTGGGCCATATTGAGCTTATGCAATATCATTTGTATTAAATATTTTAACTATCAGCTCATGCTTCACCATAGTGGGATGCATAACCAAGATACAAAATTCTCTATAAATGCAAAACCATAGTGGTGGCTTGGAGCTATCATGTGAAATCCCTAGATCCCAAGCATGGTTGGTAAGCCTTGTGGTTTGAGAATATGATTTGCATCTCATAACACCACTACCAACTTGGAATCAATTGCTTCTGATGTAAAGTGACATGTGTCATTTATACAAAACAAGAGCTTGCATTCTCTACTCATCTTTAAAAAATCTATGCAATAATGTAACATTGTAATTCAACTGTAATAAAATAAATGGTTGTGTTATTCTTTGTTGTAAGAATTATTTTGTGTGTTCAGTTTCTATTCAAATTATACAAGTAATTAACATTAATGTTTCTAGTAGTAGCACTTGCACATAAAATTTAAAATGTTAAAGCATGTTCAATGATTACACCGATAGAAAAATATGTGTATGTTAATATGTTACAAAGTATGTGTTTGTGCATGCATGGGCTGCAAGTTGAAAGTTCTAGTTGCATGTAGTTGGATTAAATAATTAATAATAAGTGCTAAATAATGAAACAAAATAAACTTAGACAAATCAATTTTTTTTCCTTCAAGAAATTAAGTATTATCTATTTATGAAATATTTGTATGCAGATTTAAAACATAAAGAAATACAATTATACAAATGAAAAAATAAAGTTTCCATCAAATTGACAAAAAACAGTAACAATAAAAATGTCACAAATAAACTTAAACAAATCAGATTTTTTTCCTTCAACAAAATAAGTATTATCTATTTATGAAATATTTGTATGCAAATTTAAAACATAAAGCAATATAAATGAAAAAAATAAAGTTTCCATCAAATTGAAAAAAAACACTAAAAATGTCACTCTTGTTAGGGTTTGGTAAAATGTTGTCACTCTTGCTAGGCTTTGCCGAAATGTTATTTCTAATTTATCGTTGACCTGCTCCTTGGGCCTGCAGTTCCTAGTGGCATTATTCATTAGTCATTTTATTAAGTCCTTTGCAATGTTAAGTTACCAATCCCTTGATCCTCTCCTAGTGCTCACTTAAGAAGAAGATTCCACATGTGCTTAGTTAGATGGATTAAGTGAGCACTGAGCCCACACTATGGTTCTGCAAGTCCATGGATAGTTTTATAAAGGTTAAGTTAGTTGCCACAAAACCATGGAAAGGGGACATGTGTCAATCAATTCCTTGATTTTAAAGGGATTCCACGAGTCCATGTGATGATTTAAGAAGATTTATATGTGACTTGCATAACCATAGAATCGACACATGGACTCATCTCGATTCTTAATGTCTCTACCAAATTTTCTATGGAAGGAAAATCTCATGAGGATTGTGCATCCTAGTGCATTAAATTTTAAAACAACTTTAAAACACATGTTTATATCATAGATTACTTGATTGTTCAATGAACGTTTGATTGATGGTTGTAGTTGTATTTTGGAATGAGATACATAGATCCTTAGGCTTGTGAACTCAAACCTCCAGAATCACTTTATAATCGTTATATTTACAATGATCAATGGTTAAGAATTTGTTTGAGATGGAACATTTGAATGATGATGTATCTCAATGAAAGTGATCAATTAATAGAAGGTACACAAATGAAAAAAAACTATTCAATTTATTTCTAGGTTTCTATACATAAATGTAATGTACTAATTGTGTAGTCTAGAGGTACACGTTGATGTTTTATTCACTTTAATATTAAAAAAAAAGTGAACTTTCTACTGCTAAGTGATTTTATTTATAAGTGAGAGGTTCAACACACAATGAGATTTTAAATTGCTCATTGCAGTGCACCAGGGAGATTCTAGGTTCTAGCACAACCAGTCCGCACCTATCAGTGTCTCTATGTTAATATGTTCAAGAATCAAAATCTAGGTAAGTGAAAGATAGAAATCCTACATTTCGTTGTTTCTTAAATTCTTGATTTTTCAAAATTTGGGTTTAGGGTTGAAAACTTGAGAGCCTTAAGAAAAATTAGGGACTTAAGAGGGACTTCACATTGTACAAGAAAGTCTACCACAACTCCCTGACTCATTTTTGGCAAAGGCAAAGAAAAATAAAATAGAAAAATAGATTATGCTGGAGTGCTTAAAACCTCAAGTTTCACAAATGAATACCATGATATTTATGATCCTAAAATCTATGGTAGGTGTAACTATGGATTTTTCCTACAAGATTAGATGTTAGAAAATTCACATGCATATTATATTAATCCATAGTAAAATAATGAAGTGCAAAGGAAATGAAAAGAAAACATAAATGGAACAAGCTCACCAGGTGTCTTCAATCTCCATGGCTAACCTCCATTATACCTTCTAGCTTGCTGAAATGTGAAGTGACCTTAGATTTTGATGAACAACTCTATATGATGGACTAGTCCTAAGCAAAGTGTTGAAGGATTTAATTACTTATGCAAGAGAAAATCAATCCTACATGCAAAACTAAGTGACTAAATGACAAAGGCTAAATAATGCTCAATTCAAGAGAGTGCAAAAATAATTTTCAAGATATTAAGAGATTCAAGATTATTCAAGATGTCGAAAATGAGGACAAAATTGGCATTTTATAGAAAATGTAATTTTGGATGGACGGATGAGATTAAAGATTGAGAAATACCCTAGAATCAATGGTCAAGATTCAAAATGGCAACTCTCAATTAGGGTTAGGGTAAGATTTTAAAATGAGTGGACAAGATTTAATTTAAGAAATTAAATCAAGAACGGAGAATACATGTGACAATAAGATGAAAATTAGTAAAATCAAGAGATAAAGTTTGAACAAGAAGATGAGATTTAGATAATCAATAATTTTAGCAATTACTTGATTTATAGAGGAATATTAACATTTTGAAAGTGTGATAGTAAATAATTGATTTTGAGATTATTTACTAAAAGAAGTGGCAGTTAATTATGCGAGGCCATTTTAAATAAATTATTTTATTTAAAATGAGGGGAATGTCAAATAAGGCAATTAAATAATTAAAATAATTATTTAATTTAGAGAAGGTGATCAATTAATTAAATAAATTAATAAATCTATTTAATTATAAGAAGACTTGAGAATTAGAGACATATTAAATAAATAAATAAAATATATTTATTTAATAATCAGGAGGACATAAATGGCAGAGATTAATTAAATAAATTGAGAACTTTATTTAATTATGCAAAGAGATTAGATAATTAGTGACACATTAAATAAATAAATAAAATCTATTTATTTAATAATCATGAAGAGTAAAAAGACATGAATTAATTAAATAATTATGAATTATTTAATTAATAGTCGAAGGTGGACAAAAGACATAATTAAAATGTCATAATTATGCTAGGAAGAAAGTGGTAAAATAGAGCTTGTAGGCCTAGGCCATTTTTATGTGTCTACAATAGGCTTACCTCAAAACTTAGATTTTCATGTGAGAATAAGATTGCAAAGCATATACAATTTTAAAATAGTAAAAAAATGCCAATTAATAGTATCACTCCACCATGGGTAGTTGGATTGGTGCGCATGATGTTACATGAGATTTTCCCTTGCCCATAATTTATCATGGCCTAAGCCCACAATTTGTTGCAACTATGAAGGCATTTTCATTGATGTCAACAGGAATCCTACTGATTGATGTTGTCATTGATGTCAACTATGTGTTGATGAAGATTCGAAGATATTGAGAAAATTGTGAAAAAGAGAAGAACAGGTTGTTGTAGGTTGTACATGTATAGTTTAGATATTGAGGAAGTGTTGTGAGTACATGGAGCTATCTTTTTGTTACAATGTCTGAAGATGAGTTGGAATGAAGTAATGAGCTGAGATGATGTCTTTGGTACTTGATTTCCAAGTGCTTTTGAGAAAATTTGATAAACAAAGAGAATAGTGTTGTGCAAGTGTTCAAAATGCGCTTTGATATTGTGCTCAAAATTTCTTTTGTGTTGATGCTATGCTTGTGCAAATATGGTATATTTTTCAAGGTTGTATAGGTTGCTATATTTAGAATTTGGGTTTTTGGATCATTGTACAGTGTGATATATTTTCATGAGTGTGTGAACCAGTTTTCAGTGATGTTTTTTGTGGCCCTATGAGAAATGTATTTTCTTCGTGTTTCTTCATTGTTTGGCTTTAGGTTGTGTAGATTTGGGAAGTTTCTTATAATTCTTGTATCTTTCATATTTCAATATTTCACTTGTTTTGGTGTAGTACAAAATGAGTTTCATATGTCAATGTTTGAATAAGGTTTACCAGTTGTTCTAAGTTGAAGTATTTGTATGATGTGAGTTTGGATGAAGTGTTTGATGAATCTTAAGTGGTTTGAGGTTTATTCTAGATCACACTCAATTGAATTTTGTTGTCTGAAACTTTCAGATTGATTTAAGGAAGTGTGTACTTAATGTTTAATGTGTTTTCATGGGTAATGATTGACCTGGTGTCTACACTACATTAAAAAATGTTCAAGTATTAATGGAAGTGTAGCATGGCGTATGAGATTTAATTTTGGGTATCAATTAAGTGTTGTTTTGGTCCCATTTAATTCCTATCCACTGCAGGAATGTTTAGGTGCTGACCTAATTGGAATTTGTAAAGCATAACAGATAGTTGTCGACCTTGGAGAAGGTGTCTAAGGTTGAGGTTGATATAAATAAGAATGGTGATGTTGTGAGTTGCAAGGAAGAATCAAGAGAGAAGAAAGATAGATGCGTGATCGATGCGGGTGATGTGTGTGATATGAGTTTGAGCAGAGTAGTGAAAATTTCAAGTGTTTGGATTCCAAAAAGAAGTGAGTTGAAGGTGTTTGAAATCTTTCATGCAAGACTACAAAAGTGTTGGATAATTTGTGGTGGATTCCTTGTTGCATTGAGAAAGTGTTCTTTGTGTAACATTTCTCTTCTATATTCTTGTTCTTTCTGTGGTAGTGAGCCCTTTTGCACCGATTTTCCTATTACTTATATTGTGAGGTAATCCTCATCGTGGTTTTTCCCTCATTGGGTTTTCCACGTAAATCTATTGTTCTCTTGTGTGTGGTGTTGTTATTTCAATTTCTGTTATTTGTAATTCATGACTAATCACATTAATAGAATAAGCGTTTATTGAATGCATGTGGATCTGACTACTATTGAGGGTTCTGATATTTTGATTAGATACAACTGATACACCCCCACTTCTCAGTTGTCTTGTTGATTCAAAAATTGGTATCAGGGAGAGGTTCCTTGGAGAAGAGTTTAGCCACTTGAGGTAGATTCGGGATGGCGAACAAGGTTTCTTTGGAATGCCCTAGATTTGATGGCATAGATTATGCATTCTAGAAGAAAAAGATGGAAGGATATATGGAAGCTCATGAATATAAAATTGAATGGTAGTAAAGAATAAATATGTTGCACCTCAAAATGGTCCAAGTACAAGTGTAAAGATCAAGGTGCATGAGATCAATGCTAAGGCAAGATGTAATAACCCATTCAAAATTATTACTTAATTAATATTATTGTAAATGACACATAAATATACTCCAAATTAAAAAGACATAACTAGTGGCTAAAGTCAATCATATCTACACATCTCCATTTAAAATGATTCAAAGATTCATATATTTACTTCAAAATTCAAATTACAATACTAGGTTTGACTTGGCTCCTAAGGCCTCAAAGTCATTACATTGTACATTTTCCATCAAGTACATGAATGTATTACATCAATTTACATCATATACTTTAATAGTCTTGTGAAAAACTAAGGTTCTTCTTGGGCGCTCACCTCCACTGGTGGATGAGAACATGGTTGAAACGCTTATGCTTCCTCGGTATTCTTTCGACTTGAAGAATTCTTGACCTTGCACGAAAAGTTTAGCAAGAGAACAATCTGCAAGGTGGAATCTGGTGCATTCCCATACATCAACATGCAATTTCTATCTACAAGTTAGAAAAGAAAGTGTAAGATCTATACTAGGAATGGCAGAGAGTGAATTCATAGAGTTCATACATACATAATGAAATATATTTCTTGGCCAAGCATAATAAATGTGTTGCAACAACAATTAACAATAGGTTATGGTAAAGCAAACCTATACTCTATAAACTCCATTTTGGAATCTGTCCCAGAAGGTAAATTTCTACTATACATCTCATAATAGCTATCTACCCTCTAGCAACATTCCCCCCTCGAGGTGCTCTAGTCAACTAAGGTATCATTGTTCTATTCACGTATTTAAAAATATACTTTCACAAATTTCTTCAAAAGAAGAAACAAATACTAATTTATACTCTATACAAAAATTAGATTTATGATTCACAAAGCAATTCAACATTCAGTCATATAATTCTTATGACTATTTTCTACTTATCATCTTAAGCATTTTCATTTTAATAAATGTACTAAAAAGAAAAAGAAGGTATGTCACAAGTATGTGTATGTACATAGACAAATTCTATGTGCATACACATATATGTGCCTACTTATGTTTAAAATTTGTGCATACATTCTGAAATGATTATAAAATTCAAATTAAAATCTTAAAATATTATTCCATTGATGTTTCTTTATCAAAAATAAGGAATTAGAACAAGTTTGTGCTAACAGTTTCACACATACTATTATTGTATACTTACAACTGAGATATTGTAACATTGTTGTCTACATAAGAACATTCATTGTTTAAACATAACAAGTATTGTTTCCTACTAAACAATTATAAAACAAGTTATTTACATATGAACATTCATTGTTTAAATAGAACAAGTATTGTTTCTTACTGAACAGTTATAAATCAAGATATTTACATATGTACATTTATTGTTTAAACAAAATAAGTATTGTTTTGATTAAAGGTAAAAGACGGGTTTTGAAGGGGCCCAAAACCCTGTACAAAAGAGAGAAGCTAAAAAGAAAAGATAACAACAACAAGCAACACTCAACCCACTGAAAGAAAATCATCAGCCAAAAAACAACCAAAAAGAAGCTAGCCAAACACACTACATATTCTTCAAGGTCTCAACAACTTCCATGTTAGTATCAACCATCTTTTGCACATCATGCACAATATCAGCCACCTCCATTCCAGAGGCCCCAACCTGAGTTTTCATTCTATTTCTGGTTCTAACCCCTGGCCCACCAATTTTTACCTCATCAATCAAAACCTTACCTTTAGCAGTATCCTTCTCACTAGCACCGCCCACAACCAACACTTTACCCCCAACAACAGAAGCATCAACAAGCCCAAACTCTTTTTTTTTTTAGCAATTATCAAAGGAGAAATCGTCATGGAAGAAACCAGAGTTCCCACAAGAGTGGGCACCTCACCACTCTTCAGCACCACTTTCCTCATAAAAGAATCTAAAGTACCCACAAGCTTAGTTACCTCACCACTCTTCATCAACATTTTCCCAATTTTATCAATTTTATCCTCAAGGGATAAAATTCTACCTTCCAAATTTTGCTTCAAATTAATGGTTTCCTCCACCACAGTATTTATCCACAATGTTCAGGGATTCCATTAAATTGTCAATTTGGATTTGAACCATGGAATCCTCAGTTTTAATAGCCACAACCCTAATCCTAACATTAATCCTATTAATTTCATGAAAAAACCATTTAAAAATTTTAAACCGTAGATTAGTAGTCTTACAGGCCGAGCCCAAAACATCGAACAATACTTCCCTTTCAACCCTATCCTCCACAACATCATCCTCATCAGCAGAACTAACCTGAATTTTATCATCCACAATATCCTTACCTTTATTAGTAGGGGTAGGAGACATCAACTTGTGAATGGAGCAAGCGAGATCCTTCACAATATTCTTCCTTTTCAACTCCTTAACCTCCCCCACTTTATTAGAAACCCTAGCAGGACCACCATCCACAACACCATCCTTACCCTGCATAAGCCTAGTGTCAACAATCAGAGAGGCCTCACCAAAAACACCACCAAAAAGAGAAAGAGGGAAACCCTTCTCCAGGATTTGACTGGTAGATCTCGGCTCCCTACTCTTATGACTCCCCATCTCATAATCCTTAGCATGTTTAAATTTAGGGGGAGAAGAGGAAGCTTCCCCATAAAGATCAATCTTATCCTTGGCATCTTTAGGAAGAATTGTAGTGACTACATCATCACTACATGTATTGTAGCCCTCTTTGTCGACCGACTTTCTATTCCTTGTTTTACCGGGAATAGGGGACGAGGGACCCTCCTCAAAAGAGGCATAAGAGTATGAGGCATAATCAACATCACCATATTTTTCATACTTCGACTCTTTGCTCAGAACAAGCCTCCTCCTCTTGGATCTTTTGCTAACCCTTTCTTCACTTGACTCAATCTCATAACCCTCTTGGGCTTTGCCAACATTATCCTTCAGGGAAACTAGAGATATGTGCACCTCATGTGCTTTCACATGTTCATACATCAAAAGAATTAAACCAACATGCAAAACTGGGTTATTGGGGTTTTTCATGTGATCCTTGATCCCCGTATCCAATGACATCAACAAATAATAGGGAAATGAAACCCATTTCTTACACCTAAAATGATTAAGCAGAGGAAAATGGTAGTTATTAATGGTCGTGTACCTACCCTCCAAGGTAACATACCTCATGACTTCTTCCGCCAAATCACACCAGAGCTCTTTCAAAGAACTCCTATACCAACCACCACTTTTAACTTTCCTAAGATCAACTGCCTTATTACCTTTGAAGAAGATCGACATAGCATCCTGTGAGTCTTTCTTGTCCCTAAAAACCTTCATTCCCTGTATGGCCAAACCAGTAAATTGAGCAATAAATTCTTCATCCACCATGACATCTTTGCCACCCAAATTAAGGTTTTTGTCATTCCAACCTTTAACAACCATCTTAGTAACCTGCTCATTAAAACCATGCAATCTTTCCATATAGATAGTTAAACAACGCTTCTCGAGGATCTCCCAAACCTTCATCTTCTGCTTAACAGTGTCACAAGACTTGGGTTGAACACGATTCCTGTCCCCATCCATCATGAAATTCAACACCACACATAGCCAAAACCACCTGAAAATAATACTCACACCACCCAGGCCGAAAATACAAAAAGAAACCTCCAGAAGCTTTGGCTAAAGACACCCAGAATCCGTGCAAGACCCACCATAGGAAAAAAGGGAAATAATGAAATGTATCTTCGAACCAAGTGAAAACCATCCTTCAAAATAAAAAATTTAACACCCTCATTCAAATCTTTCACCCGTGTGACAAAGGACATACATCCCACCAGATATCAACTCTCATTTATGATAATCACCGACACTTCAAAAGGAATGGAATCATTAAAATTCCATACCTTTTGTTCCGTAACCCCAAAGTTAGTGAAAAAATCAGCTAACTTATTACCCTCCCTCAAAATATGGGATATATAGACATTATCAAAAGAATTTATGATATCAATAGAATCCTTAATCAAGGCTTCAATAGTCCACGAAGGGGGAGAGACCAACTTCAAATTGTTAATAATATTTAGGGAATCACCCTCCACCCAAACTTTCTTAAATCCTTGATGTTGAGACAATTTGAGACCATTGTAGACAATAGCCACCTCCGTGAAGTGGTTTGTTTGGGTTCTCAAAGGGAGCGCCACAGCGAAGATGAGCCTACCAATCAAATTTCTAATGACTCTCCCACAACCAGCAGGTCCCAGATTTCCTTTAGCCACCCCATCAAAATTTAGCTTAACCCAACCAACCGAAGGTGCCTTCCAAGCAACATCCTCTCTAGATGATTTCCCTTTACAGATCGAAAGAGAAATATCACAAGGCAACTTCCACTTTTGAGCAATAGAGATATTTGAAGAACTAAGATTAATCTTATCACCAACATGAAAGGAAACTCTAGAAAGAAAGTTCTCCTTAATTCCCACACAAATTTTATGAGCCACAACCTTAGCTGGGAGGGCAGCACTCCTAAAAAATTCTATTATTTCACTCTAGCCACACACCCCAAATCAGATGAGGCAAAGTGAGAGACTACAAGATCTTTAGAGCCAGATTAGCGGAAGGAGCCGACCATTGGAACCAAAAATCCTTTACAGAGCCAGGAAAAACCCAACATATGTTCCAAAGAGAGAGCACATGCTTCCAAATCTCATCAACATATCTGTAGCCAATCAATAAATGACAAGTAATTTTTGCTTCCTTCTCATAGAGAAAGAATCTATTAGGCATAACAAAACCTCTTTTAATCAAATTGTCAGTAGATAAAATTTTGTTTTGACAGAAAATCCAAAAGAAAATATTGATCTTGGGAATCAGTCTAGAAGACCAAAAAGAAGCCCAAAAAGGTGGTGAACCAATAACAGTGTCATCAAGATGAAAGGGTGAAGCAATAGAGAAGTTAACTGAAGATGAAGGCTTCCAAACAAACCTATCAGGAGAAGGAGAGGAGGGGATATGAACAACCGAAAGAGCCTTATAAATAACAGCCATACCAAGGTCCACCTCATGCAATTTTTGCCAACAACCTCCAACAATATAATCAAAAACATATCTCCCAACCTGACGCACACAAAGATCCATGAAAGGGAGATCTCATGGCTCATCCTTAAGAGGCCTATTACCAAAAAATTATCTTCCCAAAACAAGATACTCCTCCCATTACCCACCTGCCAAAAGAGACCCTTAACAACAAGCCTTCGAGCCTTCAACAAAGCATTCCACAACATAGAGCCATTCAAAGGGTTAAAATAATTAGAGAGAACATCTCTAATCCCAACAACACCATGAAGGTATTTAATCTAAGCAATTTTTTCCCAGTCACTTTTTTGTAAGAAAAAGATTCCACAATTGTTTGCCAAGGAGGGCAGTGTTAAAATTATGAATTTATGGATTCCTAGCCCCCCAACCTTTTTGGGATGGAAAACATCATCCCAAGAAACCAAATGTGTTCTTTTTTTTATCTTCAACACCCATCCAAAGAAAATTCTTCTAAATTCCTTCTAGGGTATCCACAAATTTTCTTGACATATAAAGGAGACTAAGAGCATAGACATGGATATTCTGAAAGGTAGACTTAATCAACTGAACTTTACTAGCTTGGCTAAGAAAAGCCCCCTTCCAGCCAACCAACTTGGAAAATGATTTATCAATCAATCCACTCCATAAAGAATTAGGAGCCTTAGAGCATAATGGGAGACCCAAGTAAGAAGTAGGAAGCTCACCAATTTGGCATTGCAGGATTCTCGCAATCTTAATCTATTTTTGAACCAGAGTGTTGAAGAAGAAAATCACACTCTTCTATAAGCTAACCTTCTATCCAGACGTCACCTTGTACATTTGTAGAATCCATTTAATAGCCCTAGCTTCCTTAATCAAAGCCTGCCCAAGAAAGAGAGAATCATCCATAAATTGCTAATGAGAATGCACCAAATTAGTAGAGGAAGGGGCTAAACATTTCAAAAGACCAAAATTAACAAATCTTTGAATTAGGCGACCCAAGGACTCAACCATAATGATAAACAAGAAGGGAGAGATAGGATCCCCTTGCCTCAACCCCCTAGAGCAATCAAAGAGGGGAGAAGGGGACCCATTGATGAGCACTAAATACCAAGGAGTCAAGACAAGTTGATGCACCAAAGCCACCAATTTCTCCCCAAAACCAAAAGATAGGAGGATCTTAGACAAAAATCCCCAATCCACTCTATCATAAGATTTGAGAAAATCAAGCTTGAGGATGAAACCAGCTTGCTTATTAACTGAGAGAGAGTGGATATTCTCATGAACAATGAGAATAGAGTCCAAAATTTGCCTGCCAGCCACAAAACCATTCTACTGAGAAGAGATGAGCATGGGAAAAATTTTATGCAACCTCAGAGCCAAAACCTTGGAGAAAATCTTATAAATCGAATTACAAAGACTGATAGGACGAAACTCCTCAAAAGACGCAACACCGGGCTTCTTAGGAATCAAAACAATAAAGGTAGAATTCAGATCCTCAAGAAAAGAACATTATCTGAAGAACTCCTTAGTAGCCACAACAATATCTTTCGACACAATTTACCAAAAGGACTGAAAAAAGAACATAGGAAAGCCATCAGGACCCGAAGCCTTGTTACCTTCAAAGGAGAAAACAACACACCTAATCTCCTCCCTTGAAGGAATACAAACTCAATTCCTGTTGAGATCCTCATCCACTAGCTTAGGAATATCCCTCAGAATGTCCTCCTGATAGGCCAAATCTAGCTCACCCTCTGACAAAAGCAAATGAGAAAAATAAGAGGTGATTGCATTATGCAAATCAACATCCTTCTCTAGATCTTGATTGTTAAAGTTAATCAAATTAATTATATTAGAAGCCCTGTGTTTAAGCATAGAGATATGAAAAAACTTAGTATTTATGTCACCACTCTTCAACCACATGATCCTCGAGCATTGCTTCTAGAATTCTTCCTCCTTTGCCACAATATTATGTAGCTTGGATAGCAAAACATTTTCCTTTAGCATCACCTCTTGATCATACCCAGACGCCTGTATAATTTGCTGGACAGAAAGAAGCTCCTTAGAAACCCCATCTTTCTCCTTAAAAATATGGCCAAAGGAGGAACGGTTCCATTTTCTAACATTCATGTTAACACTAGCCAATTTTTTAACCACTCTATACATAGCTGACCCATCCACATGAATATTCCACCAATCCTTAACCAGATTACCCAAATCAGGATGACAAGTCCACATTTTCTCAAATCTAAACGATTTTTTTTTCTTACCACCCAACAAGTCCATGGATAAAGTCGAAGGAAAGTGATCTGAACCCAATCTCGTAAGAGCTGAGAGGGAGAAATGATAATGGCCATGCCAGTCAGGGGTTAATAGATCCTGGTCAAACTTAACTTGAATAAGAGAATTACCCACATGCCTGTTCGACTAGGTATAGGAGGCCCCCTTCAAGTCCAAATCTAGAAGAGCCGAGTCATTAATGAACTGCATAAGATTTGATCTACTCTCATCCACATTTTGTAAACCACCCATCTTATCAACATCATGCAAAGGCATATTGAAGTCACCAATGACCATCCAATTAGAGGCAAGATTCTCCCAAAGCTTTTTTCTAGCACTCTTGCAATTAGGAGCATAAATATTAGACAAAGTCCAAGAAAACTTATCATGCAAGTGAAAGAGATAAGTAGCCACATGGTTACTATCATTAAAAACCTCCACCCCTCTAATCACCCGGATATTCTAGAAAGTCACAATGCCACTAGAAGCACCCACCGCTTCAAGACAATGCATACTAGAGTCCTTGAAAAGCTTCATTTTCAACCTATAAAGTTTCTCCATACCCATTTTAGTTTCCTGAATTAAAACAATATCAGGATGATGATCTCTAAACAGATTGGCCAAGAGATCATGCTTATGAGGGTGATTCAAACCCCTCATGTTCCATGAGATAAGCTTTATTGGAGTTTAAAAGTGATGGTCTTAGAGAACATATCCAATAGAGTTCTCTGTGTGCCATAAGCTATTTCCATCTGACTCCCCTTATCTTGAACCGCATTAGCAGGAGGCCAGCCTCGACCATGTAGCTCATACCCACAATCAGTCCTCTACCTATTTCTAGTCACAACTCCTGGTGAGGATGAGTGTTTCTTCCTATTGTACCCACGAGCCTGCATATAAGGCATAGTGTCCACCTCTTCCAACTCCTCAAACTCCTTGACCTCAGGATTCAAAGCCACCCCCTCTATTTTCAAAACCATACTATGAAGATTTCCCCACCTAGAAGGAGAACTAGATTCCACACAAACTGAGGTAATATTCTCCACCAATAGCTTAACCCTTCCCTCTATTAGGGGCGAGCACTTCTCATCTTGCCCCAGATTCAAATCTTCCTAAAAAGGCAGAGAATCCACCTTATCAGACCCATCCGAACCTCACAACCCTCCAAAGAAGGCACACCATCAGGATCCACCTCCATAGCCAAAGGTGTAATAGATTCCACCTCCATGACAAGGGGTTTCTCAACCTCCCGCCATTGTTTGGTAATTTGCTTAGGATCTTTGAGAGGACATTTTTTTGCCCAGTGACCAAATTTTTTACAGTGAAAGCAGGCAAAGGGATTCGACTCAAATTCAACCAACTGCTCTCACACCCCAAGTTTAGAGCTAATCTTAACCATAGAAGTCAAATCAACTGACTACTCCACATTCACATAGAACTTGACATAAACCAGTCGCTTCCTAGAGGTCCTCATTTGATCAATCCACAACAAGCAACCAAATGTGTTGGAAATCCCCTTAAACACCTCCTCATCCCAGAATTCCAACGAGAGTATAGGAAACCTAACCCACACTGGGGCATCCAAGAAAGAGCACAAGTTTGGATTGAAGCCAAGTTTCCACTTCTTCAACATCAAAGAAGACTTACCAAGGAACCCGACCACCTACCAATGCCACCACCATATCATCTTCACAGTTGAAGGAAAAAGAAAAGAAACCTTTGGCCATAGCTGCCATATCAACTTGTCCTTTAGGTTTCCAATGATTAGCAATAATTTGCGTACCAGCTCTATATGGGGCCCAGAACCAATTTTTTTTCCCACAAGCACCATGTACATATTAGCCATTCTTTTTTCAACAATACAACTCAAAACGGACACAGAGTACTCTCCAATCTTTTTATCAGCCACAAAGGGCACCAGAGGGGAAGAACTTTTTCCTTCGGGCTTAGAGCCAAACATATTTGAACATAAAGCATTCAAAGACTTGTTAAGCCCAAGGCTCTCCAAATTAGGAGTCCCATCACAACCAATCGAGGACAAACCATTCCCTGACTTTTTAGAGCCTAGTACCTCCTTTTCAGAGCCGAGCACCAAGGAATGTGTCAGACACACACTCTTCGAAGCCTCCAAACTGACATAACAAACATTATTCACAAAAGGGGACCCACTCAACTTACCTACAACATGGACCCCACCTGACATTAGCCTCGCATCAACACTCTCACCGCCATTGTCACCTGAAGCTTCAACATGATCTCCCTCCTTTTCAAAATTTGAAAAATCAGCACCTCCATCGCCACCACCTAAGGACCCTCCCATCACCAATTTAGAATGTAACATAACAAGTATTGTTTCTTACTATACAATTATAAAATAAGTTATTTACATATGTAGATTCATTTAAAAAAAAAAAACATGTACTATTTCCTACTAAACAGTTATAAACAAGCTATTTCCGATTGAACAGTTTATTGAGCAAGGCTATTTTCAGATACAAAGATAACTTTTCAACAAAATAGTGTCATTTGCAAAATAATAATCACCATTTACATCAGCATTGTACTATTTCAAACTAAATAGTTACTCTTAAAGACAAATAATGTCATTTACTCTATTTGTTTATCTCATGTTGTTTACATGCTAAAGGATCACTTTACAAGCAAATGTTCACCATTGAAAACAAAACGGGTTTTTCCACAATCAGCTGAAAATAAACAAATCAATTAGCCTCATTTCATGCATAAGGATATAATGTCTATTATTCAGATTCTCGAACACTTTCATCACTAGAAATTTGATGAGCAACTTTAATATTATAAAGAAACTATGTTTGACATGTTTGTCGATGAAATACTTGAGCAAATATTTCAGTCAAAGAAGGCATAGAAGCTTCAGATTCAAACAATACTCTTGCCTTTCAAGCTACAACAAAATAAACTATGATTGCTCTGGATCGACCAATATCGATGGTTGGGTATCTTCTTTCTAAAATCAAATATATATTTGAAATCACCCATGAGGGCTTACTGGTTTATCCTATGCATTCAACATTTATACAACATGCAAACTTATGTCTGTACCATTTTTACATGAAGGAAATCAACCTCGATCTTCTAGATCAACCCAAGCAAGGCTTGGTGTGTCTCAAGCTTAAATTCATACCATCATCCCTATTGAACGAAGTTGGCTCACACAAGATATCAACATACATGTTGTGAACCCCTAAACCTGCAAATGCACAAGACGACAAACATGGTTAGATGTTAGTTCAAAATACATGCAAATATGAGGGATTCCCCATAAAATCCATCTATTCAAGCTAAAATTAGGAAATAAATAACAAAACTCAAATAACAATGAAAGCAATCCTAATTAAGCTAATAACATGATAATCTTATGGGGGAATTGGTGCCAATGAAGTGTTGCAATTGGCCCTTTCCCAATTCCTAAGTAGCAATGATATGTGAATCTAGAAATGGTCAAATCTCTAAAGAGATTTGAGCATAACCTTGGTATCAAATGTGATAAAATGATGAATGCTTGGATATGATGAGCAAAATTAGTTCTCAATTGGAGAGAGTAACTTTGCATGTGAATTGTGGATGAAGATTGAGGAGAAGAGTCTCCAATTT
Source organism: Sequoiadendron giganteum (assembly GCA_007115665.2). Classification (NCBI taxonomy): domain Eukaryota; kingdom Viridiplantae; phylum Streptophyta; class Pinopsida; order Cupressales; family Cupressaceae; genus Sequoiadendron; species Sequoiadendron giganteum. The sequence goes on along the minus strand of CM021102.1, from coordinate 166,365,052 downwards.
ATAGACTTCTATTTGGAAGAAGTGAACAAGATTAAGCAATGTGGGACAAAAGATAATCCAATGGCATTGTGCCACTTGTCCACATGTGATTGGATGAGGAATGATCACATTTTGGCCAATGTGCATGATAAATGCATAAATTTGAATTTGAAATGGTGAGTTGACTTGTTGAAGGGGGAAGAGAAGTGAATTTAATGTCACTTGGCTCAAGGTCAAGGACATGTAAGAGGCATTGAATGCCTTGTTGGAAGGACCAAGTCCACTTGGCATTTTTGAATTCAAATGAGGGAATATTCCCTTTTGATTCTTTGTGAGGGAAAATAGATGAATTAATAAATCAAAGTATTTGATTTATTGTGCAAGTTGCATTCTCTAGGGAAATTTAATGAAAGGGATTAAGTTAATCATGGTTTTGATTAATTTAATGAAGAATTAGATGATCTGACAATTTAGACTTAGATTTGTGAATTGATTTAAGTCAAGAATTGAGAGGAAATGATTTAACTAAATGATTTGATTTATTTAATCAAGAAGGAATATGTTAGATTAAATCAAATAAGGTTTAATTTATTTAATTTAATAGGAGGACTTTAGAGATTTTAATTAAATAAAATGATTCATTTAATTAAACAGGGATGCAATGGTTAATTAAATTATTTGATTAATTTAATCATTGAAAGAGGAAGACTTAATCCAATAAATAATGATTTATTAAATTAAGAGATAGAATGTGATGAAATGCTGAGAATGTGATTTAAGAGGAAACGTTGTTAGTACTCGAGATCAGGTGTGCCAAAACAAACTTGTACATTTTCCATGTCTACATTTTGCCCCTCTTTGAAGCAATGTACTTGTTGCATTGATTCAAAGAATAAACTGCTGTGATCAAAGGTCTGAGATTTTTTGAATTTTTTCAGATGCCTCATTGCTGCCCTAGTGGAAGGATATTGCTGGGTATTGCCCCCTCGAGAGATCAGATGAAAATTTTAATTTTTTGGATGATCTCGTGAAAAAGATGACAAGGTGCCTGATAGGCCATAAATGCCCTAGAATGCTAGAAAAATGGATTAACATGCCAAAAGGGATGTAGAATGACTCTCGGTTGGACGAAAATGGGTTTGGGGGACCAAAACCCCTTATGGAATGTCAAATTAGGTCAAAAAACCCTAATTTTTAGGCTTAAATAGACCTTGAAGGGTCATTTTCAATGCATTTGCAATCTTAACCTTTGAAAAATTTGACACTTTGAGCTTTGAGTCTTGGTTGAAATGGCGCAACAATAGCTTCCCAGGCACACATCGGAGAGGGTTCAGATGCACCAGCAGCCAGTCGACGCAGGACCCATGGTATGTACCCCTATCCAACTTTCAAATTTATTGTTTTACATGCATTAAATGGGGTCAAAGTCTTGCACAAATGGTGCGATGCTATATGGCACCACGGAAAGTGCCTTATCTCAACCGCGCGGTCCCCTTTTGCACCGCATATGTGAAGTGCGCCACGTGGGCCACTTTGCAAATTAGGGTTTAACTGACCAAAAGTCTGCCACGTGACCTTACTCCACCGCACGACGTAGTTAGGAAATTAGGGTATTCCTTAAGTAGGACCACATATGCAAAGTGCATTGTGCGGGCCACTTTGAGACTGTTAAAATGTCAAACTCCACTGCGGTAGTGCAGTTTGGAATTTTCCAAACCGGGTCGCACCCGCAAATAGCGTTGCATTTGCCAGTTTAGGGAAAAATTTAACGTGAGATGCAAATGAAACTTTTTTTTCTAACGCGATGGCCTTCCCTGTGCAGGAGGAGCATGGTGTACTTTACTCGTGGGAGCACCGATGGCTGGTGCTTAGTAGACTAGGGGATATGCATCAGTTGGTCCAGGAGCACCTTGGTGCCCTTGGTCTCTGGTATGTTGCGTACGTCCCTCTCGTTCAGGCTCACTTAGGTATGCTTATGGCTCTGGTAGAGCGATGGCATAGTGAGACTTCCTCCTTCCATCTTCCTACCGGTGAGGCCACCATCACTCTTGAGGATGTATGGCACATCCTCTAATTACCTATTCACGGGACCCGAGTCATCTATGATCTGGACATTGGCAGAGAGGCTTGTTATGGGGTTATGGAGTTGGATGAGATTGACTTTTGTGATGGTTAGATTGACTTAGAGCTATACCATGACCGCATGGGCACGTACAGATTGATTATTGCTGCTATCATCTTATTCCTTGTAGTACATGATCGGTGGGCCGATACTTCAGTCCAGGATGGGGACTAGCATGGGATCAGATGGTTCACCGCAGGGAGTGCTTTGCTTGGGGACCGGTATTACTGGCATCCCTCTATAGGGATCTTCATGAGTTGGCTTATTTGGATAGTAGGTCCATCAAGGCTGGAGGTACCTTACTGCACATATGGGCATTGGAGAGGATCCCAGTGCTTCACCCAAATATCACACTAGTTCTCCTGGAGATAGATGATCCCTTTGTTTGACGGTATGGCGGGGCAGCAATGCACTTTTCTTTCACTGGCGCAGGTGGTATTCCGCACTGGCGGCGAGTTCTCGATGAGATGAGAGAGTTCATCTGAAGACCGTGGATGGGTGTTGGTCCATGGCAAGATGATGATCAACATCTCTTCTTCACCCGGTAGGACAGATTGATGCAGGGCCGAGAGAACACCATGATTGAGAGGTATCTTTCGGACAGGGTTGCTCGTCAGTTCGGGGAGGTACAAGACATGCCTGATGACCAGTATGTGGCCATCTTTGCATGTATGACTAGAGAGATAGCATGGGGCTAGCCCATCCTAGTAGCCGAGGTGGTGTCCTCATTTAGGTAGTTAGTGGCTCGACCATGGCCATATGATCAGGGGTTGATAGATGCGGGGGTCACTCCAACTTATAGGGCATGGTTCAGACCTCCACTCAGATTGACAGTTCCAGGTGCAGCTATCCCACGACGTAGACGTAGGGGTCGGATAGCTGGCAGAGCGCAGGGCAGAGGACAAGGTGGGCCACCTCCTCATCAGACACCTCCCAGGGATGTGGCACAACAATCACGTCCCCAAGTAGGGGAACATGATGGTTAGCCGAGGGTAGATCCTCAGTAGTAGCCAGGACAGCCACTAATAGGGCAGCCAGCAGGACAACCTGATCATTGAGATGTGTTGATTCAACAGCTATAGGGGTAGGTACAGGCTTTGACTACAGAGAGAGACCAGGCATGATCCGAGAGGGATCAGGAGATAGGCCGACAAAGATAGTTAGAGAGTGCAACATCCTCATCCTAGGGCTGATTGGTCGATATTCGTGATTATAGAGAGGCCATCAGAGAGGCCGAGTACTATCGACAACATTATCGATAGGTAGTACCATCAGGCAACAGAGTGCCAAACTTTTCCCAGCAGATAGGGAGGTGACCGATAAAGGCCCATGGTGAGAGATAAGATGGGAAGGGCAGTAGCCAGTAGGGCCTGCCCCCCTCTTGATCACATGACAATTTGCTTCATTTTTGATATATGGGCTGCAGTTTTTTGGCCTTATTGTATTATGTATTCGATGTACATCTGATCCGATTTGTATCATAACAATATTTTTTGATGATATATATGAGATGATTCACCCTTTTATAATATGTATGGTGCACATGTATGATATGCGGATGTATAATATGCAAATGTATGATGCTATGAGATGTTTTCTATTCTTATGCTTATGTGATGTGATGTATTTGATGTATGCATTTCTTTTTGTATATTTTTCATGTTTTAATGATGTAATGCATATTAATGATGGTAATGGATGCAAATGGTAATGGTTGCAAATGATAATGGACGTAAATGATTATTTATGATGTAATGTTGTCTTAAAATGTTTTAGAATAACAAATTTATATTATTCCTCATAATTTAAGATAATGATATGATGCAATGTGCTTTTGATGCTAACGATCTAGTGGATGCATGATGTATGCATTGGCGATTTTTTGATTACTGTTATGATACCATGTTAGTGTGGAAGGAAGATAGAAGAAGAAATGCAAAATTAATGAGTTAGTTAGGATGGAGATGATGATTTGCATTGCTAGGAATTGGGATTTTCAAAGGGGTCAATTGCGTTATGTTTGATAACGCACATAGGTACGATGCATCAAGGTATAAAGGACCAGGATGGTATGGTACCTAGTGTGATGGACTTTGACTCGACAATCAGATAGGATTTTTATTGTTCACACTTAACATACATACTTCATTCAAGATGTAGTTCATACATTCTAAACATCTCAAACCAAAACACAGAAAAGCAAGCTTTCTTATGTGGTCAACAAGATATCTAAAACATCTTCTCTACAAACCAAACAAAATATACATGACTAAGTTATTTTACAAGTGTATCCTACAAGCACAATAGATAAAAAAGATAATGATCCTTGCCCCATTCCTTTCTCTCTAAACCTGTTTTGTTTAGGCATCATCGAGAGGTCCTTGGAATGAGCGCAAAAATAAGATAAGTCAAAAAGACCAAATAAAGTAAAACAAACAAGCTAATGTTCTTCATACCGCTAGCCAAGACTAACTACTGTGAGGGGTACTTGATGCTTATGTCCATCGTAGGAAATCTTCATCCTAGAACATCTAGTGATTAGGGTTTTAGTGGGACTGATTCGGGTGATAAGCTATTGATACTTCGAGTTGAACAACTTGCTTGCTTACTGACTTAGACCTTCAAGGCTCCAACGATTAGAGCGTTCACTTTTAAACCTGCTAGACTTGCTTTTGACTAACTCACCAAAGGGTGAAGGCAACAATTGATTTTACTATGAGCGACGGTTATCGCGGGTGAAAGCGAAATGAGAGGGATGCACCATTTTGGATTTTTCAGATATTTTGAGGCTGTTTTTGGTATTTTTGAGATTTACGACTTGAAGGACTAACTTAAAGACCTATCCTAGGGGTCTCGGGAGCTGATCCGCAGATTAGCCTTGCCTACGTTATACATGCAGAGACCATGTAGTTCGACGGATGATAGAATCGATGATGATAAGATGGACAAATGGATTTCCATTTTATTGTTTGAAAGACTGACGTAAGATGCAGACTAGATGGGCAAACAGATTGCCAATGTGATGGACGCCTAAAGGACTTACCCTAACTATCTCGGGGGATGATCAAGGATCAACCTTGCCTACGTTCAAGCTCAAAGATGACGTAGTTCGACAAGGTGAAAAACTGACAAGACTCAAAGATGAATTTTTTGAAGATTTTCTGATATTTCAACATGTTTTTTGGATTTTTTTGAATGATTTGGATGTTTTTGGATTTTTGATGAATTTGAAGAAGATCACGAGAATATACACGAATCCGATCTGATGTATGTGGGAACATGCCCCCAGCGTGGTGTGATAGACTATTTTGATGAAGGCTAGATGAATTGACCCTAGGAATACGCCAAGTAGTATCATGGTGGAATATGATATGGACACTAGCTTAGGCTATGGTATGGATGCGAGCGGATGGGTGGATGGATGATTTATTGAGATGCGATGGAATGATTGAGTCATGCAAATCCTAGTGGATGGAGAGTGCTTTATTTACACTTAGTGCTTGTTTGCCAGGTTTTCACCAAGGTACTTGTCCAAAGCACCACCAAAGTGGTTTTCACTAGAGGATGAATTTTTTCTCTTTACTATTTTCAAATCCTATTTCTAATTTTTGTGGATTTTTGCATTTTTTGATTTTTTTGTTGTCACCAAGATGCCTGTTCACCTGGTTTTCATTAAGGTAACCATTTTTTCAGGACTTTTTTCGATTGTTTTTATATTTTTTGGTTCCATACCTTGCAATTTCTTAGGCATAAATTTTTTTGAGGTGCGAACTATTCATGGGCTCCTGCAAAGGTTCGCCTTTTGGTGTCGATAGCTGATATGCCCCCGATTTGTAACTTGTGGTGATGATGAAGGGTCCCAACCAGTTGGGCTCAAACTTTTCTTTTGTATCTGGGTTTGGCACATTCTTTTGGTTTTCTTTTAGCACAAGGTCACCAACTTGGAAAGTGCGTTGCCTGATCTTCTTGTTGTAGCTCCATTTCAGGCGATTCTGGTAGACCTTTAGATGATTCAAGGCATCCATGCACCGTTCATCTAGTAATTACAGCTCATTTAGTCTTGTAACCCTGTATTCCTCATCTGTGATGAGGTTTTGCAGTGATATCCTCAGTGATGGGAGCTCAATCTCAATAGGGAGGATGACTTTTGATCCATAGACCAGGGAGAATGGGGTGGCACCTATTGGCATGTGGATGCTGGTGCAATAGGCCCATAAGGCAGGATTTAGCTATAGATGCCAGTCACGACCTGAATCATTGACTATTTTCTTGAGGATTTTCAGGATGGTTTTATTTGTAGCCTCTGCTTGGCCATTGCCTTATGGATAGTATGGAGTGGAAAAGCGGTGTTGGATTTTGAAATATTCACACAAATCACGAACATCCTAATTTTTGAAGGGTGTCCCATTATTAGAGATAATGGATTGGGGAACACCATATCAGCAAATGAGGTAGTTCAAGATGAACTTGGATATTTTTTTTCCCGTGATGTAGGTCATGGGAATTGCTTCGACCCACTTTGTGAAATATTCAATGGCGGTGATAATGAACTTGTGGCCATTGGATGAGGTGGTTGAGATTTTACCGATGAGATTGAGCCCCCATTGTGAAAAGGGCCAAGGTGTAACAATGGGATGCAGTTCTTGAGCTGGTGCATGAATAAGGTCTCTATGTTGTTGGCATTACAAACACCTTCTGACAAAGTTATGTGCCTCTCTCTCCATTGTCAGCCAGTAGTACCCAGTTCTCAACAACTTCTTAGCCAAGGTCATACCACTCGAGTGCGAACCGTATGTGCCATTGTGTACCTCAGTTAGAGCAGTCATGGCCTCCTCAGGTTTTAAACAACGTAGTAAGGTTCCATCGATACTTCTACAGAAGAGGGTCTCTCCTAGGATGACGAACCGTGAAGACCTTTTGACAAAGGTTCACTTTAGGTTCGGGGTGATGTCATTTGGGAGGATTCCTAATCTTAGGTAGGTGTATATGTCATGGTACCAAAGATCACTGGGACCAATGAGTTCACACACATATTCTGACTCTGGTACCTCGAACGTGGGTATGAGAAGCTGTTCTATGAGCAATTCGTGTTTCGATATGTTGCAAGGAATGTCTAGCAAGGATCCAATTGTTGCCATCGCATCAACTGCTCTATTGTTTGTCCTTGGTATTTGCTCAAAGGTGATGTTGATGAATGATTCCTTGAGGCTTTCTACCACCTTTTTATATGGTGCGAGCTTATCATCCTTAGTTTGGTATTTTTCGTTGAATTGGTTGATGATAAGTTGCGTAGACCTTTAATGCCATGATTCACCACTGTATTGCAATCTTGAGGCCTATGGTTAAAGCCTCATATTCTGCAATATTGTTGGTACAGGGGAATGCTAGTTTATATGATCTAGGTATACAGTCTCCTTGAGGGGTGATGAAGAACACACCGGCTCCTGATCCATGTTGCGTGTGGGAACCATCAAAGTATAGTTTCTAGTGGTCGGCTGTACTGAGATTAAAAAGGGACTCATCTGGAAATTCTGATGCAAGCGGGTTATTTGTGTAGAGGGGGGCCTCTGCTAGCTGGTCCGCAATAACTTGTCCTTTGATTGCCTTTCTCTCAACATATTCAATGTCATGTTCGGATAGTATCATTACCCATTTAGCCATTCTGCCTGTGAGCATTGCTTTTGACAATAGATATTTCAGGGGGTCTATCTTGGCGATCAACTTGATTTGATGAGCTAGCATGTAGTGTCTAAATTTCTTGGCTGCAAATACCAGTGCCAGGCAATCCTTTTCTATTGATGTGTAATTGAGCTCGTGCCCCACCATTGTTCTGCTGATATAGTAGATGGCCCGCTCGGTTCCCTTTTCATCATGTTGGGATAAAAGGGCACTAAGGGCAGCTGTTGTTGCTGATATATATAGAATCAATGGTTTCCCTACAATTGGTGGCATCAACATAGGTGTTGTAAGTAGATATTCTTTAATTTTGTTGAATGCTTTCTTGTACTTGTCGTTCCACCTGAATGCGACTCCCTTGTGAAGTAGGTGTGAATAGGTGATCTGTTTACCTGCTAGCTATGCTATGAATCTCCAGATGAACTGGAGTCTACCTTGTAATCCTATGAGTTGCTTTAATGTTCTTGGCGCTTCCATTTTAAGGATTGCTTTTACCTTTATAGGGTCCACCTCTATCCCTCTCATTGAAATTATGTACCCCAACAACTTTCCCGATTGTACCCCAAAGACACACTTCTTCGGGTTGAGTCTAACCTTGTATTGTTCCATTCTATCAAAGATTGCACTTAGAATTGCTATGTGATCTTGCCTTTTCTTTGATTTAGCCAATATGTCATCCACATAATCTTTGACTATTTTATGGATCATGTTGTGGAAGATCAGTGTCATGGCCCTTTGGTATGTAGCTCCTACATTTTTCAACCCAAACAACATCACATTCCAGCAGTAGGTGCCCCAAGGACATGTAAAGGATGTCTTATGTTGGTCTTCCTTTGCTATCATTATCTGATTGTACCCCGAGAAGCCATCCATTAGGGATAGCATCTCATGTCTGGCCGTCATATCCACTATCATGTCAATGTTGGGTAGTGGAAAATCATCCTTAGGACATGCTTTGTTTAGGTCTCTGAAATTTGTGTAGATGTGGATGCCCCCTTTCGGTTTTGAGACAAGTACAAGATTTGATACCCATTCTAGATAGTCGATCGGGTGTATGAAGCCAACCTCCAGAAGTTTCTGTAGCTCAATTTTGACGAGCAAGGCTATTTGTGGGTGCATCTTCCTTAGCTTTTGTCTGACTGGTTTTGCTCCGGGGTAAATAGCCAAATGATGAACCACCACCTCTGGATCTAGACCTGGCATGTCAGCATAGGTCCATGCAAAATTTACCTTTCTTTCTTTCAGGAATGCTACCAACAGTTCCTATTCTTCTACCAAGAGAAACTCTACGTAGAATGTGATCTGTGGTTCTGATTCCATTCCTAAGTTGACCGGGTTGCATTGTTCTGCCAATACTGCTGACTTTTCTTGGTGTAGAGTAGTAGGGGGAGATTGAATCCTTCATCCTCTAGTGCCTCAAAGAGGTTTTAACCATTGGATGCATCCTTTATTTTTACTATTTTATGGTTAGAGAGTGCCACAGTGTGGTTTTCACTCAATAACTCCGAGCTTATTCTTGATGTTTTCCTTTTGCAACTGAAGGACTCAATCATCTCCCCATAGCATGCCTATGTGTCCAGTGTGATGTTGAATCCAGCCTTGTGATCCCCATACGACACTATATCCCTTAGTCCCATGAATTTCGAGAGTGCCTCATCGGTTTTGAACAAGTCTAGAATTGGTGGTCCTCATTGGTCGTGATCGATGAGTTGGGGGTGTACTAATGTGATTCGGTGGGTTGATTGGTTTGACTCAGCTGTGGAAGAACTCATCATTAACAAGGTGGAATCTTTGAAAAGCCTAGGGAGACCTGCTATGGTATCATCATTGTCACTATTGGGATAAACATTAGTGATGTCAAAGGTGTAATTATCGAGTGGGATACCTAAGAAAACAGGTGGTCTAGGAGTGGTTGTTGTTACCTGAGGAGAGGACCCGACTACTCTTCTGGGATTACCTCTACCATGTACGGTTATACTAGGAGGAGTATACCCAAGGCCAAGGTTCTGCATTCTTCTTTCTACAATGATGGGCTCCAACTGTCCATCATTGTTTCTTCCCAGGCTCTCATTCCTGTTATAGCCCATACCAAACATCAATTGTAACCCTCTGTTAGTTTCCTCAATGGGTAGGGTGGGAGTGGGTCTTTGATCTTGGTATAGTGTGTTTGAGATGTCCTCCTCATCCACATTCTCTTGATTGAGATCCCCCCAATGGTGGAATCCATAGGGTTCTGCTCTAATAGTGCGGACAGGTGTTTGAACTGGCTGGGGTTGTCCATGCGACCTAGGAGATTGTGGTAACTCTCCTACAACAAATGCATTTATTTTCAATCTATAATCACCACATCCATTGTCTTGGATCATGTTTTTAATCTCAGATATGTTAGGGATGGCGGGTGTCTCTATCGTAGAAGTGGAAGCAAGATTAGCTAGGTCTATGTATGAAGTAGATGGTCCTTCATCATTTTTGGGTACTTGGGGGATCTTATAAAACTTGGCTTCCAATTTTTTGCAGTAGGCAAAGGGTTCGGGATCCCCATATATAGTGACCTCCTCATTCTGATGTGAGAACTTGATGCATTGGTGATAGGTCGAAGCCACTGCGTTCATTCCATGTATCCATAGGCGTCCTAGGAGGATGTTGTATGGTAGGTCAAGGTCGAGGACCTGATAGGTGGTTTCCATAGTTGCCGGCCCCACTTGGATGGGGATTTTGATAGTGCCCTGAGACACTCTTTCTTGCTCATCATATGTCCTTATTGTGATGCTTTTGTTCTTATTGATGGAATCCTCGGCGAATCCCAATTTCTTTATGAATTTTAGAGAACAAATATTAAGGGCTGCACCTCCATCTACCAGGACTCGTTTGACTTTCTTTTTGTGGATTAGTACTTGGAGGTGGAGTGCATGGTTATGAGATGGCTATGGAGGGAAATATTGATCCGAAAATGTAATGAGATTTGGGGTAACGATGTTACCCACCATAGCCTGAAATTGCTCTGTGTCGAGGGTGGCGGCAACGGTAGACATAGCTAGTGCTTCATCAAGGATCTTCCTATGGGCGGTGAAGATTTTCAATAGTTCCATGATGGAGATTTGGGTGGGTGTTCTTTTCAGCTAGTCAATGACATTGTATTCATAGGGGATGGCCTTTGTATTGGAAATGGGGGTCTTAGCAGGTGCCCCAAGGATGGTAACCTTTCTGCCTCGTGTGGTGACTCCACAGTCATTGTTGGCTCCCTTGATATTTATGACAGTGACCATTTCGTCGACACATCCAACTATCTCCTCGTATACTAGATTAGAACTAGCATACTTTTGCTTGCCCTTATTATTCCCTTGATTATTTCCTTGATTGTTCCCTTGGTTATGGTTCGGCATCGGATTCGTGTATATTTTCAAGTCTTGGTTTCCGGCCGGTTGCTCGATGTTGATGATCTTATCCTCAATGAGGTCTTGGATGATGTTTTTGAGTCTCATGCAATTGGCAGTGGTGTGTCCTTTGACTTTGTGAAAGTCACAAAGGAGGTTCTCATTATACCATGGTGGCTTGGTCATGGGTTCCATGTACTGCTCAGAGTTAGAGATTTTGATTAGATTTTCTTTGACCAACTTCTTCATTATGGACTCAATCGATTCACCAAGAGCTATGAACTTCCTCTTGGGGGGATACTTGTTGCGGGGAGGTGGTCCTCCTCGATTACCCAAATTGTTGATTTGATTGGTGGAAGATGGTTGTGGCTGTGCTACTACTGTATTAGTCTGCACATTGTTGTGATTATGATTTTGCGGCTGATGATGGTTTTGGGTATTTTGCTTAGGGGCACTGATGACCACTTTAGCATCGACCATGCTGTCGTTCGTGATATTTTTATTCCTCGACCAAGTTTGAGGTTTATCATTGTAGTTGTTAGACGGGCGGTTATCCTGGGGTGGAGTGAATGTTGGTGTGCCTCCTCGCACAGTAAGGGCCTTTTCAATGTTGAGCACCTTTGGGATTAGTTGATCATAGGACTTGATGCACTGCATTTTTAAGTAAAATGCCAAGTTTTCATCTAGATTGGCTATGATGGTGCAAACTTGTTGTTCTTCCGGCATGGTCCACTTGCTCTGATTGGCCTTGGATTGCCATCTTTGCAAGAAGGATGCAAATAGCTCTCCTTTCCTTTGCTTGAGTGATGATAGTTCTTCCAAACTAATGTTCGCACCCATATTAAAAGCATAATTTTTAAGGAAAGCTTCCACGATTTCCTCGAATGTTTTAATGCCTGTGGGTAGGCGAGAAAACCATTCCATGGCTGGACCAGTCAGACTACAAGGGAAGAGTCGCATTAGATACGTGTCATGATATGCGACCTCCATGCAGTGCACTTGAAATTCCCTAACGTGGTTTTCAGGGTTACTCATTCCATTGTATTTGTCAAATTTGGGGATCTCGAATCCCTTTGGGAACGGTATCATGGTGAGGCTTCTATCGAATGGATAAGGGCACAAATTTCCTGGTGTCCTTGTGGTTTTTTGCTTGTAAGTCCAACACTTGCTGGGAAAGTAGTTTGATTTGTGTTGCGACATCTTTGCTCAGATCTGGAGGTGGGATGAATGAGTTGTGAGGTGTTTGAGGTGTTTGATGGGTGGGGAGAGTACTAGTGGGCATTTGTTGCAAGCTTGGTTGTGCATTCAAAGCCTGATGGTATGCCAACATTTGTGTCAACAAGGCTTGTTGTTGATCTTGTTGTTGTTGTTCCATCAATGCTTGTTGTTGGTCCATTTGCTATTGTTCCCATGAAGCCTATTGTTGATCAATCTGCTATTGTGCTAGTAAAGCTTGTTGTTGGTCTAGTTGTTGTTGCGCCAACAAAGCTGCTTGTTGGTCGAGCTATTATTGTGCCAATAAAGCTTGTTGTTTAGCTTCTTGTTTAGCTTGTTGTTGTGCTTGAAAGTTTTGTAGGGCTTGTTGGTATGCTTGCAGATGGATCGCTTGCAATTACGCTTGGTACTATGCTTGTGCTTGTTGCTGGGCTTGAGCCTGTGCTAGGGCTTGTGCTTGAGCTTGTGCTTGAGATTGTGCTTGCGCTTGAGCTTGAGCTTGGGCTTGAGCTTGTGCTTTTGCTTGAGCTTGTGCTTGTGCTTGCGCTTGAGCTTGTGCTTGGGCTTGAGCTTGTGCTTGTGCTTGTGCTTGTGCTTGTGCTTGCGCTTGAGCTTGAGCTTGTGCTTGCTGCTTTTACTGGAGTACTCTCTGTTGGTTGGCCTTTTGAAGGGTTTGGATTAAGGTAATGAATGAATTTGTTGTGTTGGATTTTGGTGGGATTGGTGGTGGAACTGGAATCATGCCAACCGTTGTGACAGGTGGAGGGATTGTGGTAGTGATTGGAATTTGGGTTGTTGGAGGGGTAGTGGAGATGTTTGGTCCTTGAGAAGGCATGCTTTGGGATATTTGAGGATGAACGAATGTGTTTGTCATAGTGGCTTGGGTGGTTGCCACTTGTTGTTGTGATGTTCCGGGCAAAAGGATGGAATTTGAGGTGATGTGCACATTGCCCTATTCCGAGAAGCTATCAGTATTTAGGGGAGGAAACCCTACTTCGAGTGGTGATGTGGTCGCAAATGGAAATGGGGGTAGCAGTGGTAGGCTATCTAGAAAGAAAAAGGATTAGCATCTTCAGTTGCTCTAGATAAATCACCTTCTCTTTGTGGTAAAGAAGTGGGTATGTTTAACTGATAGGTTGGTGGGGCATGAAATGAAGATGAACTAGTAGGATTATGAAATGCGAGTGGGACGTATGGGTGCAATGGAATTTCAGGCACAAGATTATCTGGTGTGGTGGTGACAACTACCTCTCTATTGGTCACTAGGCGATGCTACTGTAACTCTTGAAACATAGCACTTCCTTTGTTTCCAATTGGTGAGGTTGGAGTGATGGTTGTCGTGATATGGGGTATTTCTTGATTGATGTTTGACATTGGGGATGCATTTGTAAGAGGCATGTCCGTACTAGTGCTTGCATCAAGGTCGAAAGGGAACGAGACCCCTCCTTCTGTTAATGTGTTTAAGTACTTGAACATGGCACTAACAATTTTATGGTTCTCAAGGTTTTGAACCATTTTTATCATTTTGGATTGTGTCATCCCCATGTCTTCATTTGTGATGTCCTCCTCATAGCTCTCCTCTTGAGGATTTTGTGATGATAAAGGAGAGTTAGTTGGGGGATTGCTTGATCCGGCAAGGTTTATTTCAGAGGTTAACCGACTCATGTCCACAGAAGTTGATATGTCATTGATATTCTCCATGTTCTTCTTGTATTGAGATCTAGTTTGAACCATAAAAATAGGGTTCATTTGATCCTAACCTTTCAGGTTCAAAAGAGAAGAAACTGGGAAAGTCAAAGATCAAAGAGGGCGATGATGATAATGGGATAAACGGATGAAGTGAATGAATGAAACCTTTTGGAGAACTTTTAAAGGTATATGCTAAAATTGTAAGGGCTTTTAGATTGATTGTGATAATTTGACTAGATGTGTTAAGTCAAACAAGATTGCAGTGAAGTTGTATTCCCTAGGAAGTTGCATTATCCTAGGGGAACCTGCACAAGTGGATGAATTAGCTAAGTGTGTTAAGCCAATGTGATTTATGAACTAGTAAACCTTTAGGAAGTTGTGTTATTCTAAAGGTAAATTCGTCCAAGAGTGTTGACTATCTTGGCTAGGTGTGTTAAGAAAAGATAGGGTGATGTTGGTTTAGCCCTCTAAATTCAGCACGAGTAATTTTTCTAGAGTTCTCAAAAGGTTTGATGATGGGATGAGATTTGATTTCAGTGAAAAGATGGATGGGGATGATGCTTTGATCCTAGACTTGAACCTAAACACAACTCTTTCTTACAAGATCTCGGTGTTGAAGAACACGCTATACTTCCTATGGGAGAAAAGAAAACCTTTCAAAAAGTTCGGGATTCTGTTGGTAGTAAAACGCATACAAAGTCGGATTGTTCCTTGAAGCTTTTCTGTAAAAGTTGTATACAAGTCTTTCTCTGAATTCAAAAAGTCTCTCAAGATGCTCCTCATGAGCTTTCAGACAAAGCTTTTTGAACTTTGGCTTTGGGATTTTAATCTTGCGGGGAATCATTGGAAACAACACACATGAAGTCAGGGATAACTTTAAGAAACCCCCCCCCTCAACAAAGGTGTAAAATCCCGGTGAATCTTTCCTAATATTTGAAAAAAATATTAATTTTCATTGGTGAATCTTATGCACATTATTCAAAAATTTGTAAAATCCTAGCGAATCTTAATGAATAATTGGTAAAAAAAAAAATCACACTAGCGAATCCTAGTGAATAATTAGTAAAATGATTAATTACAATGGAAAATCTGTCCTTTAAAATTTGCATAGTTGGTCGACGTAGTTCCCCCATATTTTTTTTGTTTTTTTTAATATTGAAGTAGGGGCCTAGGGGTAGCAGCCACTGGCGGGGTCAAGGGGGCAGAGCCCCCTTGTGGGGGTCGAGGGGGCAATGCCCCCTTGCGGGGTCTAGGGATAGCAGCCCTGGCATGCTCCTGTCGCGATACAGGCGGGGTCGAGGGGCAGAGCACCTCGACACCAAGCATAAATGCACTATTGAAAATGCATTGGAGCACACATGGATGAAGTGTTTTTAAAAAATTCACTTGAAAATTAAGACTAAACGAAACTTGAAAATTCTACCATTGATTAGCTTTTAAATCAGATAGCTACAGTGCAAGTTCATTCCATGAGTGAATATCAGTGTGACTAAACATCATCTGTGAGACACTTAGAGATGTCCTGCCGATACGCTGATTTATATGCACTTAGTGAATTCTATTACTTAGTGAGTTTCATGAATTTATATGCACGTGACTTTTAAAAAGGTTGTTGGGTCCCGAAATTTGTTCTGGGCCACATGATCAAATCTAATCGTGTGGCCCAAAATTTATTTTGGGCCTCAACAAACTTTTTAAAAGGCACATGCAAATAAAGTCACGGAATTCACTTGCAGCCATTCGATTAAAAAGATAATCAATGGCAATAAATAATAAACCTATTCAAGGCTAAAATATCCCTAAAATGACACGGTAAACTATTATTAGCGGCGATATTTCCCAAAAATTAATTGTAAGAATATAAAATTACTGGCAAATATAAGTAATATTTGTATTTATAGTATAAACTACTGGCAAATTAGTTTCGATGACGCGTTGTTTAAAAATAAATGCATTGGAAAATTAATGGAAACAAATTTATTTTTTTGTAAAAACCTGGCAATTCAGCATCCTTTCTAGCTTGTATTATTCGCCATTTTTGGAGGTCCCGATTTCAAACATTAACCTAATTGGCGAAGATTCGCCACTAAAGTTTTCCCTGCATGAAGTTCAAATTGTCATTTTATCTTGGTTTAATGAATTTCCTTTTTATCAAAGACACTTGCTTGCTTAAGTTTCAAACTATATATCTAGTGTCCCACTTTCTTTCTCATCCCACAAGGTCCATTGTGTGGAAATCGAGGAAAATAGGGAAAAAGTTACCTATGTTTAACCTTCTTGAAAACAAATGATGATAAAATTCAAACACTTAGAAACATCTAGGGATAGAATCCCTAGGGAAAGCAAGATTGCTTTGAATTCATCAAAGGTATTTGTCTCCTTAAAGGGGTTTGAAATTTGAAGGTTTTGTGAATGTTTGTTTTCAAGTGTTTTGAGGACCAAGCAATGTGTTCTTTTCTTTCAAGCACTTTTACAATCCTAGGATGATGAGGCAATATCTTGTTGGGTTCCCACTTGGATAAATCCAGCTGCACATATCTTGTGCGAATGGCTAAATGCTTGACCACACTGGCTCCCCTCCATGACACTCACTTATTCGGGTCAGCCAAGCATTAGTACTCATGAATCTCCCATGGCATACTTTCCATTTCCACAACAAGACCGTATGTATAATGTGGGGTGGCTTGAAAGGACATGACCTTTTGCACCAACAAGATAGACAAGGTTTTGGAATTTTTCTAAACAAAGGGTTCTAATGCAGGCATTCCATTCGTGGGGGATTATCCAACATTGGTGAGAGTCCATTGCTGTCCATCTCATCGGAATAATCCTCGTGATTCTTGAACTTTCCTCAAGAATACACACTTATATACCGGTTGGAAGTCGCTTGGCTTTAGCGTGTTCCCGGTTGGGTTGTTCTCTTGGGTGATTACTTTTTCCCACAAGGCAGACCCTCTAAGATAAACAAAAGCGAGCTAACATATCCCATCGTTTACACAACCCTTGTTGAAAAACAAAGGGGAAAACCTCCGCAATATGTCATGCCCACACTTGCATGTTTTGTTCAATTTTTAAGTGCCCAAATTGAAATGTGGAGGCAATATTTTTAACAACCTAATATCACTAAAATGTTTTTGATTCTCAAGATTGCAATGAAGCGCGAGAGAAGCGCATACACATTTTGAATGATATTAACTTGTAAAAAAGATTGCAAAACATGGAAAAAATTTGTTCATTTTAAACCTCAAAGCAATGATGACTTCTTTTTAAGCACCAAATGAAGTGTGAGTTTGCCTTGTTCAATTGTTACCTTTTAAACAAAATCTAGTGTATTTGCCTAAAGTTCTTTTTAGCCCCTTGACAACTTTTGAAAGGAAATTTGATTGTTAATTTTAGAACCCAAAAGAAAACTAGTGTCCTAAAATCAAAGAACTTATCAAATCCTTTATAAAGTGTTAAAAAACACTTTGTACAAAATAAGCATGGTGTCATAAAAAAAATGTTGCTTGTTCTTTTTAGTCCCAAAGTAAATTTAATTTTCCTAAGGCCAAAGATATTTAACAAATTCTCTTAAGGAGTGTTAAAGAACACTTTTAGTGTTTAGGAACACTTGGGGTTTGTGAGCATGATATCATGATAAACTTCTCCTTTGCTTTTCCTCTTCGCCAACCTGCAAAATGACAGAAAACTAGAGAGCAATAATATAGCAAGCAAAGTCAATGCTTAGAAAATTAAAAATTAAAAAAACGTGTCCAAATTTTAAAAATAGATTGTTCCCCGTGGCGGATTTTAGGGGGTGCGGTGGAGTTAGTGGGTGCAGTGCTATTTAGAAAATAGGAGGTGCCATATAGTGTTGTGTGGTCGACTGTATGCGGTGCTCTACAGAAACAGAGACTGTGAGTGCGATGGAATTAGGCACGCAGTGGAGTTTGGAAGCGACGGAGCTTGGAAAATTTTCAAATTTCAAGAGTGGGAAGCAATTGCGGTGCTGTATAGGGTCGCGGTCTTTAAGGGGTGTGGTGCAATACAGTGCCGCATCTGAGTTAGCAGTGCAATACAGGACTACGTGCTTGATTCGAGGTGCAGTTTCTTGTGTGTGATCAAAAAACATGAAAACGACGGAATTTTTCACAAAAAAAATGTGATGAGATGGTTTATGCCCTCCTTCTAGTGCCAAAATGTGAACCCCTAAACCTGTAAATGCACAAAGCTGACAAACATGGTTAGATGTTAGATCAAAATGCATGCAAATATGAGGGATTCCCCATAAAATCCATCTATTCAAGCTAAAATTAGGAAATAAATAACAAAACTCAAATAACAATGAAAGCAATCCTAATTAAGCTAATAGCATGATAATCTTATGGGGGAATTGGTGCCAATGAAGTGTTGCAATTGGCCCTTTCCCAATTCCTAAGTCTAGGGAAATTTAATGAAAGGGATTAAGTTAATCATGGTTTTGATTAATTTAATGAAGAATTAGATGATTTGACAATTTAGACTTAGATTTGTGAATTGATTTAAGTCAAGAATTGAGAGGAAATGATTTAACTAAATGATTTGATTTATTTAATCAAGAAGGAATATGTTAGATTAAATCAAATAAGGTTTAATTTATTTAATTTAATAGGACTTTAGAGATTTTAATTAAATAAAATGATTCATTTAATTAAACAGGGATGCAATGGTTAATTAAATTAATTGATTAATATAATCATTGAAAGAGGAAGAATTAATCCAATAAATAATGATTTATTAAATTAAAAGATAGAATGTGATGAAATACTGACAATTTGATTTAAGAGGAAACATTGTTAGTAATCAGGATCAGGTGTGCCAAAACAAACTTGTACATTTTCCATGTCTACGCATGCATATACAATGCTCTAAAAATATTTGAATATGCCCCTTTTCTATTATCAACCCATTCAATAACAAGCATGGATGAAAAGAAAAGAAATACAAAAACATAGGGGGTTCAAGCCCTCCCACAACATTGTATTTGATCCTATACAAAGAAAAATATTTACAAATGACACACTTATAAGGAAAAAATTTCGTAAGCCTTCTCAAGGCTTAACATTATCTTATATATTAGAAATGATGGCCGAGCCCCACAAGGCTTTTGAGCCTCGACCTAACCCTACTCATAGCCATGAAGGCTTAAAATGCATTATGCTCTCCAAATTAGCTGGTCATAGGCCATGTGACTACCACATAGTGGGTTGAAAAAATTAATACATTCATCCCAAGGCCGATACATATCACAAATAGTGACTACTCATTAAAATGTACTATGAACACATTCAATGAAAAGAAAGATTATTTCTTGCTTGATTCAATAATAGCATTAAAGCTAAGTCTATGCAAAAAGAGGAGATCAATTTACCTCCAAATCGAGCTTTTGGTGGTGTTTTCCTCAGTTTTTTCCTTGTTTGAGTACGTCCTCTTCTTTTTCCCTTTGAATCCCCCAAATTGTTCCTCTCTTCTCTGCTTTTTCGTGCCGTTATTCGTCCAAAAGATGGAAACAATACACTATCTTTGCATTTTTTCTGGGCGATGGCATTACTATCATGCCATCAACCACCTTTGGATTTGATTATTGTCATTAAGATGGTGGCAGTCCACGTCCTTAGTGGATTTTCCTTATGATTTCTTCTTCATTTCGAATAGTCTGATTTAGAATATTTCGATTATCAACTTTGAATTCAAATTGAAATTGAATATATATATATGTATGTATGTATATGTATGTATATATATGTAATATATATATACATATATATACATATATTTATATATCTATATGCATTTAAATGATTTCATTCACATTTACCTAGTGTTCGAATAATGTGTATATATATATGTATGTAATCGTATTTATTTACATACATGTATACATATGTAATCATATATAAGTTGTTTGTTTGGAATGGATTATAAGTTCCATACACTATTACTTAAAGTAAGTGATACGGACAAAAATGAAATCACTGTCAAGTTTCTGCAAACTCCTACATATCCTATCACTCTTGATCACTCCTGATCAAGACATATGCTTAAACCTCTAGCTCTATCTCAATGTTTAACATGACCTTGAGAGTATTCCATGACATTGGATGGAATTGTATCACCACCACAGTGGTCGTAACTCGAGCCTGAACGTGGATAGCATATCCACCATCCTTCTCCTCGAAACTGTCTGCCACCGTACTGTTATTCTAAGGCCAAGCACACTGCTCAAACATTGTGATTGAGCTCAACCATGATGGATTCAGTTGTACCAAATACACAAAGCTTCATAAACATACCTTCCTCTATCTCCAAAGCGACTATCGAGCAAAGGTTTCTAGAACTGTCATAAAGAACCCGACCCATGAACAATACTTCCATTACTATCAAACCAATAGCGAGTCCCTCAAACTAATATGTATTAATAATTTGCAAAACATATAAACCAGAAACAAATAGAGCGAACAACCTGACAGGAAATGGAAACTTCACTTAATCACATTCCAAATATTAACACTGCAAAACCTTTCATACACTAAATGGCTCTCTTTTGTTACTCACTTCTCAGTATTTTCCCGTAGTTCCACTCTATTCCTTCCCCTCAGTATTCGGTTACATGCTTTCTCTTTATAGAGATTCTAGGGTATTTAAACAAACCATTCCTCTACCCGATATGCCCATTCCTACATTCGGTTACAACTGACATTTAATTTTTGTATGAATATATCATTGCAATTTAAACCATTTATTGACATGGTCCCATGAAATTATAAATGCCTAAGTCATTATAATTCAAGAGTCGAGGTGCTCCCGCACCATACTCCCAAGCGCAACAGATTTCCAACTCCCATGGAAATGCTGAGGTGAGACTGTTACAAACAAATCGGTCACCTCTGTGTCATCATCACTAAATCAAGGCATCTGCTGCTTCCTCTATTGTCGTTACATGACTCCCATCAATGGAGTTTATGCTGGTTGTGTCCTCCTCTCTCAATGCGGCTACTTCACACCACCATCGTACTACCATCTCACCCACACATGATTCTGGAAGATGCTTCCCACCCTTCTCTTAGTGGTTGCTCTCATTGCACCTTCTACCCAGCTACATCGTGGTGGAGACAATACTAAGACCCCAGATTGAGATCTTTACACATGCAAGAACAACTGTGTCCTCGCTGCAGCTTGGATGGATCAATTGGCAACCAAGAACCCACGCTACTACCTGGTGTAGATTCCCTTCTACACACTCAGAATCTTCTGGGCTCTGATACCAATCTGATAGGGTAGGGTTGGATGGAACAATCACTATTCCATGCTCTGGATCTTTGCTAGCAAGATCTCCTTGGTTTCTTTGTTCATTTCCTCTACCTTGGTAGCCACCTCTTTGTCCTATTTGATCTCTTTGATCTCTGCCTTTGCCTCTACTCTTAGAATCCTGATCATGTTTCCGCTTGCTTCTTTCCTCAATATTAATAGCTAATTGATAGCATTGGTGTACTGTTTTAGGACTTAGAAGAGTCATCTCCTCTTGGATGTTCCACTTCAATCCATTAAGATACCTAGCCACCTTGAGAATTTCATCTTCTGAAACATTGGACCTCATACAAATTTTTTGAAACTCCTCAGTGTAAGTGTTCACATCTTGGTCTCTTTGCCTCAAGCTTTGTCTCTTCTTGTGTAACTGAATCTCATAATCATCTGGTATGTATGCTTCTCTCACTTTTGCCACCATACCTTTCCAAGTTGAAATAGGCCTCTTGCCGTCCTTTTCCCTCTTTGTCTGAATGAATTTCTGCCATGTCAAGGAAGATCCTCTCAATCTAGACTTGACCACCTTCACCTTCTGTGCTTCAGTGACTCCATAACATTCAAAATGGTTCTCCATGCTTTCTATCCAATCCAAGACTAGGTCAGCCTCCAATTTGCCACTGAATAGTGGTATACCTTCAAGTGCTTTCCCACTCAAATATTTCAATGCCTTCAAGAAATGATCCTCTTGTAGAATAGGGTTAGGTTCAGGGGTCTTCTCTTCCTTTGCAACCTCTTCACTCTTTGGTACCCTGCCCTCCAATCTATCATTGACCTCATCGGCCTTGATTTGCACATTGCTCAATGCTTCCTCAAGTTGTGCCAATCTTTCTCTCAACCTCCTATTATCTTCCTCCTAATCTTCAACCATATTTTCCAACTCAATATTTGTCACCATGGTTGTGGAACCACTGGATTCAAGGTCTGACATACAAGATTCTATCCCAAATCTTTAACTTGCTCTGATACCAATCTGATAGGGTAGGGTTGGATGGAACAATCGCTGTTCCATGCTCTGGATCTTTGCTAGCAAAATATCCTTGGTGTCTTAACCACCTTAACCTTTAGGACCTTCTCTTAGGTACCCCTGGTTCTCCCAGTCAACCCCACTATCATCTCAATTCCAATCTACCAAGTCACCCTTGGTACAATGCTTGTATTCTCCCTTTAGCCTTTAATCTTCCCTAAAGACTAATATCCTCCAATAACTAAAGTTTAAATTTGTAGGGGTGTAGAGATGTTTCCAAAGGCTTCAAACCACCTCCCTAGGGTTCTTGACAATCCACCATACTCCATTTACAATTTGCTTCCACCAAACCCTCAGTTAGGGTTTATTAGGCTACTAGCCCAAGAGCCCAATTAGGTATCTATCTCCGAGCAAACACACTAATACTCCAAGGTTACCAAAGAACACTAGATTTACTCTTGGGGTTCTTGTTCTTCATGTCTATCACTTGAAGAATATAGTGGTCTTGACCTCCATCTGCCCGTACAATTCCTCAAAATGGAACTAATCAAGAACTTAGGTCTTTTTGGGTCTTTTCCTTGTCTTCTTGCAGACTGTTAAGGTTTTCCCTCACCAAATAGGTTGATGGGGCTTCCTCCTTCTTATTAAACCTTGGCAAGGCATTCACCTACCCTCTCCACACCATGAATTTCTAGGAGATAGACACCCCTGCCAGTTAAGTGCTTTGCACTTCCTATCCTTCCTAGCCGGGCACTGTCAAGCTCGCCTAGGAGAAGAATTTTTCCATGCTTCCTTGACTCCTAACCACTCCTAATACTAATATATATACAAAAATGGAGCCTAATCATAGTTCCCAAGGCCCATACACAAGGTACAATGGGATTATAACTAGAACTCCATCCTTTACAGACTGACTATCAGGTCAGCAACCTAAAAGAAACAATTTAACTAAACAAACAATGCCTGCAAATTGATAACACAACATAAATTCTACCACACAAACTTATAACACATTTTACACCACAAGCTACACCAATTTATAGAGCCATGATCACTCCTGACCACCTGAATTCAAAGCATAACATAGAAAATTATATGATTCTCTCCCTGTCCTCTCTGGTATTCATGAAGTCTTAAACATTACAAAAGCTTCTAACCCTGCTCTTAGGTTGAAGCACACCATAAATAGGTTCTCAAATTTAGTTAAGCTCGAGCCTAATTATTCCATGGCCACTTGTGGCTTTCCATAGACCTTATTTGCAAAATTTTAAAGAAAAATATCACCTAGGAAAGTCTACAAGGCCCTAAGTCATCCTTGTAGCCAAATCCCAAACTAACAAATGGTCAACATGACCTTCACTAACATAATTCAAGTTCTCAAATGCGTCTAAGGTACAAATTCAAGAGTTAGAAGGAATTTGCTACATTTGATCTAAAACAAATTGCTAATTCTTGACCTTCTAGTTAACTCTCCTAGATGAACTTTGGGGTGCTCCTGCACCAGTAAGGAAATTGAATTTTTATTTGAGCATCTATATATATCTACACTTGAAAAAAAAAATTCTTTAGAATGCTCACTTTTGTTTTCTTCAAAACACAGAGTTTAACTAGGAAATTTTTTTAATCTACAAGCCATTAATTTCAATAACAGAGAAATTTTGAGTTAGGAAATTTCATTCTCTTATATATGAAAATTAATTCAAATGCAATCATCATTCCATTTGTGGTGTGT
This sequence comes from Sequoiadendron giganteum, assembly GCA_007115665.2. Lineage (NCBI taxonomy): Eukaryota > Viridiplantae > Streptophyta > Pinopsida > Cupressales > Cupressaceae > Sequoiadendron > Sequoiadendron giganteum. The sequence continues at coordinate 166,340,978 of CM021102.1, read as the reverse complement.
GCACCTAGATTCCAACTGGCTTACCATTTGATCTAGCCAAACAATCCTACTTCAACTATGTTCTCGTCCTTCAACCTGTCACCCTAAAACTGCACACACTTGCACTTGCAAATTGATTAGTAACATTCAATTCTTGGTAACATATAAAATAATTTCCAAAAGTTTACAAGGTCAACATCAATCAACTTCTTTCATTCATTTTTTTGAAAATTCCAAAATCTCTATTAAATATTTAATTGAATTTATTCAATAATTCAATTTACCATATTATAATAAATATGCAATAAAATTAGGTTATGACATCCTTCCCCTCTTGGAAGAGATGTCATCCCAATGTCTAGTAAGTCAAAATAAAAGAACATCATATCAAATTTGAACATACATGTCTTTTTCAACATCAAATCAAAAATATATGTCTATTTCAACATCACATCAAAAATATATATGCGTTTATTTCAACATCACATCAGAATATATGTCTATTTCAACATTACATCAAAAATATATATGTCTATTTCAACATCACATCAGAATATATATGTCTATTTCAACATCACATCAAAAAATATATATGTCTATTTCAACATCACATCAGAATATATATGTCTATTTTAACATCACATTAGAATATATATGTCTATTTCAACGTCACATCAGAATATATATGTTTATTTCGACATCACATGAAAAATATAAATGTCTATTTCAACATCACATCAGAAATATATGTCTATTCCAACATTATATCAGAATATATATGTTTATTTCAACATCAAAATTTTAAAACATGAAATATCATAGTATTTCAATCCAAAAAAAATTAAAAAAATTTATTGAGTTTATTTTTCAAGAAAGAAAATATGGAAAGGAGCATTCTATTTCTTTAGAATCCTCCCAAGTAACACTTTCCTTTAAGTACTAGTCCCATTGGACCTTAAACTAAGCAATATGTATGCTCTGCAACTTAATGTTGTGTCTATCTAAGATTCTAATGGGCTCCACTAGCACCACTCCTGGATCCTGTACTTGTAAGGATTGCCAATCAAGCACATGAGTCACATTAGGATGTTATGTCTTAAGCAAGGAAACATGAAACACATTATGAAGTTGAGCCAAAGTAGGTAGTAGAGCTAGTCTATAAGAAACTAGGTTAATCACTTCCAAGACTTCAAATAGTCCCACATATCTTGGGGCCAACTTGGAAGACTTTCCAAAAGCAATAGAGATTTTATGAAGTTTAACTCTCAAGAAAAATTTGTCACCTATTGCAAACTATCTAAGAGTTTGATTCTTGTTGGCATAGCTCTTCTATCGGTCTGCCACCTGTTTCAATCTTCTCTTAGTGACCCTCATTTGTTCTTCCATTTCCTTAAGCATTTCAAGTCCTATTATGATCATGTCCTCCAATTTATCCCAACTAATGGGGGTACGACACTTCCACCCATGGAAGGCTTCAAATGGTGTCATGCCTAAGGATGTATGATATGAGTTTTTGTAAGAAAAAATTACCACAGGTAAATATTCTTCCTACTTATATTGCTGGTCCATACAATACATTCGGTGGAGGTCTTCGACTACCTGATTCGCCCTCTTTGTTTGCCCGTCAGTCAGAGGATGATAAGCCAAGCTAAAATTTAGTTTGGTCCCCAATGCAGTATTCAAGGTCATCCAAACTCTTGAGGTCATCCGTGTGTCCCTATAAGAAATGATAGTCTCTGGCATTCCATGTAAGAGAAAGATCTCCTAGACAAATTTCTTGGCTAGGGTCCATCCTTAAGGTTTCCCAGAATGAAGTGCACAACCTTAGTCAGATTATCAATCATGAACAAGATAACATCATTCTTATTCTTTCTCAATGACAACCCCTGTACAAAATCCATATTGATCACTTTCCATTTATATTGTTGGATAGGACAACTGAGAGGGGGGGTGAATCAATTGTCACAAATTTTAAGCCTAAATTCAACTACTGGAACTAACATATAAACTGATTAATCATCAAATGCCAATGCACAAACACAATAACACTAGATTTATGTGGAAAACCCAATGAGGGAAAAACCATGGTGAGGATTGACTCACACTATAGAGAATATCAAAACTGAATCCTGATTACAAAAGGCTAATTGCCTGGAGTAAGGCTCACTTCCTGGAATAAGGATTACTGCTTGGAATAAGGCCCATTTCCTAGAATACAGAATCACTGTCCATAGGGCTACAACCTGGATGGCTCACTACCACGAAGATACAAATAAGTCTTGTTACAAAGAGACAAAAATCCCAATGCAACAAAGGATTCCACCATAATTATTTATCCACTTACATGAATGATAGAGTTCACCTTCTGCTCATTGCATCTAGAAACTCATCTTTAAGCTTCACACTGATCAACCACACACATAACTCACACACTTTCAGAATAGAATCAAGGTTGCATCTACTCTTTCACTTATCTTTCTTCTTTTCACTTTTCATTGCTAGTGCATTCTGTATTTATACCATATCCAACTTTGAAAAGATACAAAGTCGGCCATCCAGCTTCAAATTCAAATTAGGTCAGCACCAAACATCCTAGGGTGGAATTAGAATGAGGGTGACCCAAAACACACACTTCACCAGGACCCATAATAGATCCAACACGCTTTATCGACATTGAAGATAGTGGTTGACACATGATCGTCCAAACCCATGTAAAACACATAGATCAATTAAGCTCAATACTTCCAAATGTCGAAACCATCTTCAATAGAACCATGGAAACACAAATCTAGAACCATAAAGATAAATTTGGAACAAAAAAAATTCTCTTAGACCTCAGTCAAAACATAGTTCACAAGTACTGAACCAACAACTAACAACTTGGAACTTTCTTTATATACAATTCTCTCAATATCCTCAACATATACAGTCAACTATAACTAGTAGATAACCAACTGGCCAGTTGACATTAATGACAACACTTTCATTCCTCTTTCCATTCTTGCAATAATCTCCCCCTTTGTCATTGATGGCAACACATGATGTGAAAAACCATCAAAGACGCATACCAACTCTGAAAATACTTTTCAAATTTTTTATTTTGCTTCTCCCCCTTAGAATATCATCTTCCTCATTACCTTCTTTCTCTTAGTAGCTTTCTTACCTCTTCATATGTTCTTTCTCTCTTTTTCACATGCTCTTTCTCCCCCCTTTGACATCAATGGCAAAGGAAAAAAGATATGTTCATTGAAACTTCCTTTGACATGAAAACATAATACTCATAATGACAACACTTAAAAACTGCCTGCTCCCCTTGAGAGGTAGCCACCAAAAACATCAGTCCAAAAAGATAGAACCATGATTCCACCGAAATAATGCATCTCCAAATGCATCTTAGTTTTTAACAGGTGGGGCAATAACCCCTAGCTTATCTCATAGATACTCAAAAGTATCTTTAGGAAGAGCCTTTATAAATATATCCGCAATCTGATCTTTTGTTGAAACATAATCAAGCTTGAATACATTCTCCATGAACTTCTCTCTCAAGAAATGATGATTGATAGATATATGCTTCATTCTCGAGTGAATTAAAATATTCTTTGAAATGTTAATTACACTTGTATTATCACAGAAGATAGGAATATGATCATCATACAACACTGTGATATCCTTCAATGTTTGTTTTATCCATAAAACTTGTGCACATCAAGATGCAACAACAATATACTCAGCTCCAGTTGTAGACAAAGAGACCGAATGTTTCTTCTTACTCAACCATGGCACCAATCTACATCCAAGAAAGAATGCACCACCACTAGTACTCTTTCTGTTATCTATATTTCTGGCCCAATCTACATCTGTACAATCAATAAGTGTAAATTCAGTATCTTTAGGATACCATAATCCATAATTTGGAGTTACATTCAAATATCTGAATATCCTTTTAACTGCAGTAACATGTGTTTCCTTTGGATATTCTTGAAATCTAGCCACAAGAAAAACCACATGCATAATATTTGGTCTAGTAGTAGTCAAATACAATAGTCCACCAATCATAGATATATACTTGCTCTGATTAGTATTAGGTGAATCATCATCTTTACCCAACTTACAACTAGTCACCATAGGAGTACTTACTGGTTTGGAACCTTCCATCCCAAATCTTTTCAACATCTCTTAAACATAATTAGATTGTGAAATGAAAATTTCTTCCTCTGATTGATTAATTTATAGCCCAAGAAAGAAATTCTTTCTACATCTCTTCTGCAAACATCTTGCACATCTTTTCATTTACTCCAAAGATAATGCCTTCAACATATACAATAAAAATTAGTATTTTATCATTTTCAATCTTGAAATATGAATTGTTGTCTATCATTCCTTTGTTAAATCCTTACTGACTCAAATAATTATCTAGCCTTGCATACTAGGCTCTAGGAGCTTGCTTGAATCCATATAAATATTTCATCAATCTACACACCATATCCGGTTGACCTGTTAATTGAAATCCTTCTGGTTGTTCCATGTATACCTCTTCTTCTAATTCACCATTCAAAAATGTTGACTTGATATCCATCTAATAGACTTTAAAATATTTATAAGCGACCAATGCCAAGAACATCCTTATTGCTTCCATTCTTTCTACCAAAGAAAAATTCTCCTAAAAATCTACACCTTCTACTTGTGAGTAGCCTTTGCACACAAGCCTTGCTTTGTTTATGACAACTTTCCCATTCTCATTCAACTTTTTTCTGAATACCCCATTTTGATCCAATGATATTTTTGTTGGAAAATGTGCCTCAACTTGTTGGCTTGAACCTCTGTTAAGGACAAGGATGAGTGCTTAGTGTTGGTGGTTTGTTTCTATCGGTGGAACCCAATCAATAGTCTCAATGATAGAATGATAAAAACTGTATCAGTGTGACTTGGGGTCATCGATGGAACTCTTCACCGGGCTATGCCGATGGAATGATGGTAGACAAAAGCGACTTGGATTCTAATGGGAATGGGGACCACAACAAAAGGTGATCTTGATCTACGGTTGTGATATGATTTATCCAATGGTGCTCATTTATTCCACGCTCCTTTGTGGTGAGGACCGACAAACTCTTGTGAAGCAAGCATAATTGACTGAGTGTTTGACACTTGTCGGCTTAATTAATAGTGCTCGCTAGTCTCATGCCTCTTGTGGTGGGTCCTGAGTGACTCATGAGGGGTTTGCCAGAGTAAAAAATGTGTCATTGTGTTAAGCCTTTTCTGAGAGGCTTATTGGGAATATTGTAGATTCCCTTTTGATTCTCTAAAATTACACAAGTAGTGTATGCGTGTCTTGGTGAGCTCTGGCGATCAGATGGTTACCACCATATCACGGTGGCTATTAGGTGATGCCATGATAGTGCAGTGTGTGGACTGCCATACCATGGAGGCTCTATCTATGACAAGTGGTAGCACAGTAGGCGGAGTTCAGGGCATAGCTGGTCGGTCTAACTCGACAGTCAAGGGGATGGACAAATGGTGTTACAACACATGGCACGATATCACTTGTTGATTTTACATTGCTGTTGTAAATCAATGATTAATTGGCCAAAACATTTATTCTTTGAAAGTGATATATGTGCATTAAATGTATATTCTGACTAGGTGCAGATATGATATATTCTTGGTAGCTGTTTAATGATGGGCAACCTAATGCGTGTTATAGGACGGTGCAATCAGAGATGAGGGAAGCTTGTCGGTGGGGTAATTAAATACCTTGATGGTTGTTGGTTGGATATAGGGGAGTTGAGCAGTTACAAAGTGTGTGTGTTCGAACGGTATGTATAGAGCATTGTAACCATGAACACGTAGACACAAAAAATATAAAAAGATGTGAACCCATGGTGGCCATTAGGCTGGGTTGGCCCAGAGGCTGGCATAGAGAGCCGACTGGTGAGATGAAATGAATCTGCACTATATGTGAGAACATTGCAATAGTGTGAGGGTTCTATTTTTATTGTTGCCTATATTCTCTAGATGGAACAAGATGTAACTCCTGTAAAGGCTATGAGCCTGAGATTGTACTGTAACACTGTCTGTTGTTGAATAATACAATGGCTTGATCTTTTAGAGGGTGGGATTTTTTACCCGAAAGGGTTTTCCCCATGGATATCTGTATGTTCATTAGTTTGTCTTCCATGCTATTAGATTTTGTGTTTCGAATCTGTGCATATGTGTTGAATCTGGTTTTGTCTGCATGTACTTTTCTTAGAAGGATCAATGGGGGAAATCAACTATTCTAGTTTCGATTTTATGGAATAGTAGTACGTGTATTTGAGGCAATTTGAAGGAATTAAAATTGCTGAAGGAACTGTTGTTCTTATATGTCTCATTCTAAGTTGATCCATTCTTTCCCAACAAGTGGTATCAGAGCCTTCTTCTGGATGCTAGTTTTGGGTATTTCTCCTATGAAGATTTCTTAGTTTGTCAGGCTTGAGGAAATCTAGAGGAATCAGTTGATGTTTGATCCTTTGATGAGTAAAAGTCTTTTCTCTCCTGAGACAACACACAATTTTGAAGACATTGAAGATGGAGAATCTGGAGTTGATCATACTATGACGATGCGGTCCGAGGCTCCTAGTTGGCAACAAATGATCCTGATGCAAGGGGTGTGAGTTTATGCTTATGGTTGTGTTGCAACAGAGTGTGGTTCATAGTGGGTGTTTGTGTGAGGAGCTCCCTGATTGTATGGAGATGCTTGAGCTGTTATTCAGCCATTGGAGTATTGTGCTTGTGCTAGGTGTTCTGAATTGGCATTGAAGGCGTTGTTCACTGTTACCCTAATTGCATAAAGGCTATGAAGTTGATCTCTGGGTGGTCTAAAAACTCCTAAACAACCTGGCTCTCTCGTATACTCGTGAATGAGTGTGGCTTTGGAATTGGTCTGAAATGGGCCTGGAGTTCCTATATTACCTGTATCTTGTACTAGCATGTTTTAGTTTCATGTTCTCTGGCTCTGAAGGTTTTCTATAGATTTTCCTAAAAAGTCTATGATGCATATTCATGTTATTTTTCATTGTTTTGGTTAACCATGATGGTTGTGTGCAGACTCTTGGGTCATCCAGATGTGCAGTGGATATGGATGTGCATGGGTGTTTTGGAAACACGGTGGTTTTGTAGGTTTTGCATGGTCAAGGAAAACTTGTGGTTATGTGGAGCTGTTGTTAAGCTATTTCCTAGACCTTGGCTTTTGGGGTGTGATTGGATGAGATAGTTGTAGTTTGACATGGTTTGAGGAGGTGTGATGTCTTCTCTTCATGGGAGTATTGGTATGTGTTTTGTCACTCAAAATTCTTGTGGTGTTAGTCACTGGTTTCCTAGACTATGGTGCTTGAGTTGTGGACACAATTGGCAAATCGGATTTGGTTTTGATCTGGTGTTTGAGTCAAGTTTATCTACATTGTTGTTCTCTTTGAGATCTCAGTTTTGCAGTTTCCTTTGCGATGATGGGTTTGCACTTTTGTTGTGATTAATCTTTGAGTTATGTGGCTAGTGGATTAGCTACCGATTGGTTGTAAAGAGATAACTTAGAAGTAGACTGTCTATATCCACAAGGTTGCTTTAGTGGTGGTACAGATCTGTTAGCTGGCCTTGTTTGTGGTCACTTGTGCTTTGGCATGGTTGCTTCTAGATGAGAGGATGGATGGAATTGAGTACTTGAATAGTCTATTATGGGGACCTATAGCGTGTGTATCATGATGTCATGGAGAGCTTGACACACATTATAGTGTAAGCTTTTGACAGTTATGGTGTGGTCTACATAGTTTAGATATCTTGTTACTATTTGGCATTGTTGTCAGATGCACATGTTGTCAATTGTACCTGGAGGGTTTTTACACCAGCAGATGTTTGGTCGTGATGTTTGAAAAGCTCGGATGTCACAGTTCAGTGGGAGCTTTAGTAGTCATTGTGGATTCATTATTTGATGGTGAATGATCTTTTTGGGTGTTGCAAATGTTACTAGGAGGGATTCTTAGATCCTGTTGCTGCAGAAGAGTTCTTTCGCATTAGTAGGAACACTAGTTGAGGATGTACAAAATCTTGAAACCATGGAGGATGTTTGAATTCTTTGGCTAAGCTATTGGTGGTGCTTGAAAGGTGATGTTGGTTTATAGTTTGTTTGCTTGATGTCATGTATACTCTTTCTTGAGCATTAGAGTTTTGGAATGTTGCATTACTCTTGAGACCATAGTTTGTTCACTTGAAGCATGGTATCTCCTAGGGGGGATGAGTAGATCATGATGCTTTGATAAGTTCGTGTTATCAAATGTTTGGAGCTTTGACAATGGTTTGGTAATTCTCTATGTTTTGAGTACATTGGTCATATGCTTGAGAAATTATTGGTAGTGTAGTAGTGCACTTTGGAGTTTAGCATGAGATGATCGGTTGATGGTGCTCATGGATACATGGAGAATGAGGTGAGGGTGTGTTTTCTCATGAGATGAGAAAGGTGATGTTTTCAATTCAAAGTCTGAGTAGCCTACACCTTTGTTGGACATGATTTCAACATAGATCAATGATGATATTGTTCTTGGATGAGTCATGGTGGCTTGTATATCTCGGAGGAGCATTTTCTTTTCTCACTCTTGGTCTACTCGGCAGTGAAGTCTACTTGAGAGGTATTTTCCCATTATATCTTTTCGATGTGTTTTACGCTTACTCTTTCATTGATATGGATCTTGAAATGTTGTTTTAAGATTTTGGAGGATTCATAGTGGAAGGTGGACAACATAGATTATCTCCTTGAGCTTTTGTGTTACATCATATTTTGATGAGAATTGGTAGGAGATAGTTATATGGGCTAGTTTGATCTTTGAGAGGCTTTCCTTTGGATGTGAAGGAGATCATACTTGACACAACTAGCATTTATAATTGTATGTAGGAGGATGATACATGTTATGATTTGTTGTTTCTCTTTAGTTTGGTTATTCTTCCTGTATGTTCAATCTCATATGACTTTAAATGTGAGATGTCTATGTGGAGCTGTGATGGTCACTAGTTTGTGGTCATGTGTTGTCACTTGGGTGATGACATGGAGGTTCTTATGCCTCTTTCTTCTGTCAGATATGGAGAACTTGGAAGAACTCTGGAAGACTATTGTGAGAGATGTTTCTTGTAGTAGTTGGTTGCAGGTTGTGCATATCATTATGGATGTTCCTTGATACTACATGGTTACATTTTCTATATGCTGAAATTGGTAGACTTCATTATGCCATTGTTCTTTCAGATGTGGAATTACCCATGTAGTGGGAGTACCTGTATGTGTTTGGTATTCTTGATTCGTTGGAACAAGGTACTTGTATCTGGGGTTGATGGGTTGGTTGTGCTGCTAGCATGAGTTTACTAATGTGGATACCTTGAAGGTATGGATGATTGGATGTACTAGCACCTGTTATGGGTGCTATTTTCAGTCACATGGGTTTGATCAGTTGGATGGTTGTGGTCAGTGTTTTGGTTGTTGTTCTAGCTAATATTCTGTCTTGTTTCTGGAGAATGGTTGAAGGTTGTATTTGGTTACATTGCTTGACAATTGGTTACAGTTGGATACTTGGTTAAGCTATAGATTGTCTGATAAACTATTATATGTGGAAACATGTTTGGTTGGGTGTCCTGGGTGCTATTATATAGGGTCTGAACTAGAGGGGCCAAAGATCTCCATTATGTTCATGATTGAGAGCTTTGAAGCTGTTGCAGTGTTGCTTATGTATAGCTGGTAAGCACAATGGAGTGGTGGTAATGTGATTCCTTTTCCATCTATAGGATCTAATGCTTATGTTCTTGAGACCGGTGTCTTAGTTAAAGCATGAAAACATTGTGTTAGATTCTTGAGTTCAAGTCTGGAGGAAGCTAGTAAGTCTTCGTCAAGTGGGAGCTTGTTGGAAAATGCGCCTCAACTTTTTGGCTTGAACCTCTATTAAGGACAAGGATGAGTGCTGAGTTTTGGGGGTTTGTTTCTATTGGTGGAACCTGATTGATAGTCTCAATGATAGAGCGATAAACACTATATCGGTGTGACTTGGGGTCATCGGTGGAACTCTTCATCAGACTACGCCGATGGACTGATGGTAGATGGAAGTGACTTGGATTTTGACGAAAGTGGGGACCATAGCAAAAGGTGATCCTGATCTATGGTTTCAATATGATTTATCCAATGGTGCTCATTTATTCCGCACTCCTTTGTGGTGAGGAATGACATACTCTTATGAAGCAAGTAGAATTGACTGAGCGTTTGACACTTGTCAGATTAATTAACGGTGCTCGCTAGTCCTGTGCCTCTTGTGGTGGGTCCCTAGTGACTCATGAGGGGTGCGTTAGCTTCAAACCTGTGTCATTACGTTAAGACTTTTCTGGGAGACTTATTGGGAATATTGTAGATTCCCTTTTGATTCTCCAAAATTACACAAGCACTATACGTGTGTCTTGGTGAGCTCTGGCGATCTGATGATTGGATGGTTATCACCATATAGTGGTGTCTATTAGGCCATGTCACGGTAGTGTAGTGTGTGGACCACCATACCATGGAGGCTTTGTCTATGACAAGTAGTAGTGCAATAGGTGGAGCTCGAGGCATAGCTGGCCGGTTTGACTCAATAGTCAAGGCAATGGATGAATGGTGTTACAACACATGGCATGATATCACTCGTTGATTTTACATCACTATTGTAAATCAATGATTAAATGGCCAAAAACTTTATTCTTTGAAAGCGATATATGTGCATTAAATGTATATTCTAACTCAATGCATATATGATATATTCTTGGTAGCCGTTTAATGCTAGGTGATCCAATGTGTGCAATAGGGCAGTGCAATTAGAGATGAGGGAAGCTTTTTGGTGGGGTAATTAAATACCTTGATGGTTGTTGGTTGGATATAGTGGAGTTGAGTAGTTACAAAGTATGTGTGTTCGAACAGTATGTATAGAGCATTGTAACCATGAAAACATAGACATACATAATATAAAAAGATGTGAACCTATGGTGGTCGTTAGGCTGGGTTGGCCAAGAGGTTGGTAGAGAGAGTCGACTGGTGAGATGAAATAAATTTTCACTATATGTGAGAACATTGTAACAGTGCGAGGATTATGTTTTTGTTGTTGCATGTATTCTCTAGATGGAACAAGATGTAACTCCTGTAAAGGCTATGAGCTTGAGATTGTATTGAAACACTATCTGTTGCTGAAGAATACAATGGCTTGATCTTTTGGAGGGTGGGGTTTTTTACCTAGAAGGGTTTTCCCCTCATATATCTGTGTGTTCATTTTTCTTCCATGCTATTAGATTCTATGTTTTGAATCTGTGCATATGTGTTGAATCTAGTTTTGTCTGCATGTACTTTTCTCAGAAGGATCAATGGGGGAAATCAACTATGCCAGTTTCTACTTTATGGTATAGTAGTACGTGTCTTTGAGGCCATTTGAAGGAATTAGAATCGCTAAAGGCACTTTTGTTCTTAGATTTCTCGTTCTAAGTTGACCCTTTCTTTCCCAATAACTTTTGTCTACAAGTCTTGGGACCAATTCCCAAGTTTGATTCTTCTTAATATACAAAATTTCTTCTTTCATTGCTTCCTTCCAATGTTCATCCTTACAGGATTCACTTACTAACTTCAGCTCAATCTTAGAGAATAAGCACAAATTTACTTCAGCAACAACTTTGCTTCTAGTTAATACACCTTTTGTCTTGTCTCCAATGATCTAACTTTTTGAATGATTCCTCTATACATATTTCAGTGTCCTAGGGGACATCACCAGAGCATCTTCTTCACTTTAATTTTTCTTTTCTTGCTCATCCTTATCATGTTATTCCACAACTTCTTCTATTATTTCACAATCATGTCCATTAGACATATACCCATCAATATCAATAGAATTCTTTACTGTTTCATCAACCTTCACATTCAAGATTTCTACAATTTTCCTCAATCTTTTGTTGAAACATCTATATGCCTTTCTTTTATTAGAGTATCCAAGAAATATTTCTTCATCACTTCTTGTATAAAACTTACCCAAAGTTTCCTTATCTCTTCTGATGTAGCATTTTCTTTCAAATACCTTGAAATATTTGATTGTAGGGATTCTTTCGTGCCATAACTCATATGGAGTCTTTGTATTATTTGCTCTTGCTTGAACTCAATTGAATACATATACAGTGGTGTGAATAGCTTCTTTCCAGTAAACTTTTGATAATCTAGCTTCAATGATCATTGACCTAGCAACTTCTTGAACTGTTCTATTTTTCCTTTCAACAACTCCATTTTGCTGAGGAGTTCTCGGAGCAGATAGCTGTCTCTTTATACCATGCACTTCATAAAACATATTGAACTCATAGGAGGTGAATTCTCCACCTTTGTAAGATTCTAAGCATTTAATCTTCAAATTCACTTCATTTTTAACCATAGCCTCGAATGCCTTGAATCTATCTAATGCATTTGATTTATCTCTTAGAAATGTAACCCATGTATATTTAGAATAATCATCAATTAAAAGCATAAAGTACCTTTCACCAAGTAGGCTTCACACTCTCATAGGAACACAAAGGTCTATATGAACCAAATCCAACAGTCCAGTAGTAGATTATTCTCTTGATCTATAATGACTTCTTGTTTGCTTCCCAATCTGGCAATTCCCGCAGATAGCATTTATAGGCTTTATAATTCTCAGTAGATCTCTCACGACCTGAACATAACTGATTCTTGCCAAGTTATCAAAATTCATGTGACACATTCTCCTATGCCATAGCTAGCTATAATTTATCTGAGTCATAAAACATCATCCATCAACACCTTTAAGTTGATAAATATTCCCTTCACATTTATTTCCTGTAGCAATCAATGTTCTGGATCCTTTCCAGATTTCACATTTCTCATCCTTAAACACAAGATCATATCATTTTCTTCACATCTGACCAATGCTCAAAAAATTATTTCTTAAACCTTTAACATAGTAAACATCATCAGTATGATGCTTGCCATAAAAACTTACTAAACCTATCCCACAAATTTTAGCACCAGTATCATCTCCAACCATAACCAGACCTCCATCATATTTTTCAAGTTTCACAAACTTCCTCTTGTCACCAATCATGTGATGTGAGCAACCACTATCAACTACCCAAAAATTATTTTCATGTTTAGCATGTAGGGCAAAGATAACTGTACCTTTATTTTTATCCTTCTCTTTCTCTTTCTCTTTCTCTTTCTCTTGAGGACTTTCTTTTGACTTTATATCTGATTTAGTAGAAGTAGGTTCATCCTTAATCACCAAGAAAAAGCATTCATTTTTATCTGGATCTTCATATTCTAAATCTTCATTTGAAATACTAGCATTCTCATTAACATAGTAAGCTTTGTTAATCTTCTATCCTCTCTTATTTTCCTCATATATTTGTTTATTCCTTTTAGCTCTTTCCGAACACTTTGCAACATAGTGACCAATTTATCCACAACTAAAACACTTAAAGGGAAATTTACCTTCATACTTATCGAAGCCTTTTCTCATTCTTTTTACAAAGTTAGCCTTGATTTCATAAAAGTTTTCTTCATCTACATCTTTAGTTTTTGTAGCTTTAAAATAATTTATTTTTTTACCTCCACTTCTTAGATTCAGCTTCCTCATCTCATAAGATGTCAAAAATCCTAGCAGCAGATCCTTAGTACAACTCTTGTAATCTATAGTCTGCTCAATAGAACTCACCTTTTCACTGTAAGCATTGGGAAGAGTTCTAAGTATCTTCTTTACAATTCTGGTTTCATCTATAGTAGCGCTAAGGGATCACATTCCACCCACAACCTCATCCAATCTCTGTACATAGGCTTTAATATTCTTATCCTCAGACATGTGTAAAAGATCAAACTGTGTTTCCAGATTCTATATTTTTTCCTCTTTTACCCTCTCATCACCATCGTGTGCTCTTTCTAAAGCATCCTAGACTTCCTTAGCTATCTTCAAATTATGAACCTTAATCAACTCGGAGTGTACCAAACTGTTCTTCAAGATAAACTTTACCTTATTATTCACTTCATGTGCTCTAATTTATTCAGGTGTACTCAAACCATTAGCAAGAGGAGTGTAGGGTTTCTTATAAGCTTTATCTACATCATATCCGCAAGACTCCAAATATAATTCCATCAATACTTACCAGATACCATAATTAGTTTTTATCAAACCTCAAATAATCATAGATCATTATGCTAGCCATCCTAAACCTTCCTCAAGCGGTTAAGCTCTTTACCAAGGAATCAAGCTTTGATACCAATTATTGGATAGGAAAAGGGGGGGGTGAATCAGTTGTCACATATTTTAACCTTAAATTCAATTATTGAAACTAACACATAAAATAATTAAGTGATTAACCATCAAATTCCAATGCACAAACACAATAACACTAGATTTATGTGGAAAATCCAATGAGGAAAAAACTATGGTGAGGATTAGCTCACACTATAGAGAATGTCAAAACTGATTACAAAAGGCTCACTGCCCGAAGTAAGGCTTACTGCCTAGAATAAGGCTCACTACCTAGAATAAGGACTCACTATTCAGACTCACTTTCCATAGGGCTACAACCTAGATGGCTCACTACCATAGAGATACAAAGAAGAAAAAGAAGACTTGTTAGAGAGAGGCAATAATCTCAATGCAACAAAGGATTCCACCACAATCACCGATCCACTTGCATGAATGATAGAGTTCACCTTCTGCTCACTAAACCACACACATAACTCACACACTTTCAAAATAGCATCAAGGTTGTGTCTACTCTTTCATTTATCTTCCTTCTTTTCTTATGTATACTTTTCATTGCTAGAACATTATGTATTTATACCATCTCCAACTTTGAAAAGATACAAAGTCATCCATCCAACTTCAAATTCAAATTAGGTCGGTGCCAAACATCCTAGGGTGGAATTAGAATGAGGGCAACCCAAAACACATGCTTCACCAAGACCCATAATAGATCCAACATGCTTCATCAACTTTGAAGATAGTTCGACACACGATCGACCAAACCAGTGTAAAACACATAGATCAATTAAGCTCAATACTTCCAAATATCAAAACCATCTTCAATAGAACCAGGGCAACACAACTCTAGAACCATAAAGAGAAATATGCACCAAAAAAATTCTCTTGGACCTTATCTAGAACATAGTTCACAAGTACTGAACCAACAGTTAACAACCTATAACTTTCTTTATATATAATTTTTTCAATATACTCAACATATACAATCAAAAACAACTAGTAGATAACTAGTTGACTAGT
Organism: Sequoiadendron giganteum; assembly: GCA_007115665.2. Lineage (NCBI taxonomy): Eukaryota > Viridiplantae > Streptophyta > Pinopsida > Cupressales > Cupressaceae > Sequoiadendron > Sequoiadendron giganteum. The sequence goes on along the minus strand of CM021102.1, from coordinate 166,325,700 downwards.
TGACATCAATGACAACACTTTCATTCCTCTTTCCATTCTTACAACAATACTCAAGTATGTCATGAGGATATAATAACCCAGCTGGATGTGCATGCTCATCCTTGACTCGCTAGCACTCCAAGAATCTAACTACGTACTCCACTACATCCTTCTTGAGTTTAGGCCAAAAATACAAAGTCTTCAACTTTGTGATCTTGGATACTCTGGGGTGTCCTTAATAAGATGCATTGTGAACCTCTTCTAAAACCAACTTTCTCAGCTCTCTAGAGTCAAGAATATACATCCTTCTCTGATATCTCAAAATTCCATCTGGTTCGATCTCATACCCATCAAACTAGTGATCAGAAGGATTTATTGCTAGGGCACTCTTCACTCTCTCATAGTGCTCATCCCTTGGTAGATTCTAAATCACCTACTTTCTCAAGTTAGACCATGTTGAGATCATGGCTACCATATGTCTTCATCTACTAAGAGCATCATCCACTCTATTCTCTTTCCCTTTTATCTATTCAATTCCAAATTCATACTCGCTAAGGAATTCCAACCACCTTCTTTATCACGCATTATAGTTTGGCTGGGTAAATATGTATCTCAACCCCAAGTGGTATTTCTTGAGTTCAAATGGCTTTCCCAAAAGATAATGCCTCCACATCTATAAGGCATGAACTATGGACACCAATTCTAAATCATGAGGCACATAGTTCACTTCTTATTGCTTGAACTTCGTTGATTTATATGCTACCACTTGTTTGTCTTGCAGTAATACTACTCCCAATCCCTCTCCTGAAGCATATGTGATTACTCTGAATCTCCCATTAGGATCAGGGATAGTCAACACTGGTGTTGTCATGAGCCTCTCCTTTAGGAGTTGGAATTACTACTCACATTTCTTGGTCCATTCAAATCACATTCCCTTCCTTTGGAGTGAGGTAATAGGAGATGCAATATGGGAGAACCCTTGCACAAACTTTATATAGTATCCTACGAGGCCCATGAAGCTACAGAATTCCAACACATTATGAAGTACTGGCCATTTCACGATTGCCTTTATTTTCTCAGGGTCTATAGAGACTCCTTCGGTTGAAATAATATGGCCCAAGTAGTGCACTCTATTGTGGTAAAATGGAAACTTGGATAGCTTCCCAAAGAATTTCCTTTCTCTTATTCACTAAAAAACTATCCTCAAATGTCTATCATGCTCTTTTATAGTCTTAGAGTAGAATAGAATGGTGTCAATGAAGATCAAAACAAAATCATCCAAGCAATCTATGCATACACTATTCATAAGGTTCATAAAGGCTGTTGGTGCATTAGTTAAACCAAAAGGTACCACTACAAACTCGTAATGTACATACCGAGTTCTTAATACAGCCTTCGAAATATATTCTTCCTTAATTCTCAATTGATGGTACCCTGACCTAAGATCAGTCTTAGAGAACACTGTCACTCCCTTCATTTGATCAAACAATTCATCAATCCTCGGGAATGGATACAAGTTCTTGATGGTCACCTTGTTCAACATCTGATAATCTATACACAAACACATAGTTCCATCCTTCTTTTTCTCAAAAATAATCGGTGCTCCCCAAGGAGACACACTAGGTCTTATGAATCCCTTATCCAATAATTCCATTAACTAGGCCTTCAACTCATAGAGTTATGTGGTGATCATTTGATAAGGTGCCTTGGATTGAGGCTCATCTCTTGGAACTAGGTCGATATAAAAATAAAATTCCTGCTTCAAAGGAAAATCCGTAAGTTCATTAGGGAATACATCTTGGAACTCCTTGAGAATAGGATAGTCATCTAACGACTCCTCAATGTCAGGATTACTAGCATGCACTGCATAAATTGCACACACCTTTCGACGAGCCTTCTTGAGCTGCATCACATAAATCTATCTAAGCTCTAAGGGTCTCTACATTCCACAAACCTCAATTGGGTTTCCATAATCATCCAGATAGTTGACCACCATATCCTCATAGTTCACTAAAGCCTTATGCTTAGTTAACCAATTTATTCCCAAAATTATATCATAAGAGCCTAAGGATGGCAGATACAAGTTGACTTGAGTTTGAAAGGTTGGAAACTCTAATTCACTGCAAAAGAGATAAGTATCTATCCTTTGCTCTGCTCGATTACCATACTGGACTGTCCATGAATTTTCCATGTATCCAGGTCCAATAGGTATCTTGGATATTATTCTAGGATCTATAAAACATTCAGTAGCTCCAGTATCAATTAAGATAGAAATAGATTGGCCATAAAGCTTACTTGTTAGCTGAATTAGTGAAGCTTGATACTCTGCTTGTTTTTCATCCACTACAGTGTGGATCTAGTGATGTTGAGTCTGCTAGTAGCTTCCTTCCTTCCATGAATTAGACCATTGAGGACAATTTGAGGCATAATGATTGCCTCCACAAGTATAACATCCATCTTGAGGCCCTTTGCGACCTCTTGGCTTGTCCTCTCTAAAGCCTTTCTACTTATGGTGGTCCTTACCCTTGCCTTTGTTTTCTTTCTTATTCTTTTTACCATTACCATCTTCATCCTTCTCCTGCAACTCACTTCCCCTCTTGAGATTTCAGATTTGATGGCTCTTGTCTCCCTTATGAAATTTCTTCTTCTCATACTATGACTTAGAATTTGAGTTGCTGCAAAGATTAGACAGTTGTTGCAGTTTTTTTTCTTGTTTGGTGGATTTTTTCAAGACTTCAGCTCCTATGTGAGGTGTGAGTCCCATTATAAATTTCTTCATATGGAATTGTTCATCTCCTTTATACCGGGGCACATCTTTCAATAGATTGGTGAACTTTTCCCAATACTAAATCACATACATATTTCCTTGGGTTAAGTTATGAAAATCCATCACTTTCTTGTCAAACAAAAACCACGATAAAAATCTCTTCATCAAATCTTGGAGGAAGAGTTCCAAAGTGATCACAAAAAACTAAAGATTCCATTCTAACTTCTCATTATCCCACCATCATTTCTTCACTTGAGATCTGATACGTAGACCATGTCGCCTTGGTCTATTTAGAAAGGTTATGAAGCCCAAAGTTTTTTTCCATTTCTATAATCCAAGCCTCAGCTCCAGCTCTGATAGCCTTACCATCGAAATTTGGTAGTGCTACTCTTTTGAGGTCTTTCCCAAGATCTTCCTCAATTCTACCTCATGGGCCTATCCCTAGACCACAATCTCTTTGATTGATTTCTATATTCCTATGGTCCCAATCCTCGTGTGCCACTCATAATTCTTGCTCTAAATGATCCATGCGAGACTTGCCAATTCAAAATCTCTAGAATTTGCTCCAATCTCTTGTTTGGTTCGTTAACAAAACCACTACCACCCCCATCTTTCCTGGTGGTCACCATGGCATCTCACATTTATCCTACAACACATTCATGTTTATTGCATCTCAACACTAAGTTCTACAAATAAACATTCTTATGCTAAATCACATTATTTTTTTATATGCATACATCCCTCATTCTAAAAGACATACACATTCATTCATAATACACACATTTTAGAGTCCTTCACTGAACATACCAAAAAAATATTATCTAATTTTATTTATATTTAAGGTGCGTCAATAGACCCTTATTTACAATAGGCTTCTTGTTACGTCATTCTAATTTCTCAGCATCAAAAAGAGGACATTCCTCGAGGTCCTTGTCTGAGTTTACATCAAACTTTACAAAAGAGGATGGTTGAGCATGTAGGCTCTCCTTTTCCTCTTTAGTCAAAAAGGGTGCATTGGTCCAAACCCTAGAGGCCAATCCCAGATTGCAGAAAGGTTTTTGATCTTAGGTGTTCACTTCTCCTCAATATTCAAGCCTCTCTCTAGCTTAATTTTTGTAAGAGCTTGAGCTAGAGTTTCATCAACAAGAATTTCTGATTGAACCTCTGTCTTGGCGTTTTCTTTGACCTTCCCATTCTTGCATTCAATTCAGGTTTAGTCGATTCTCAGGACATCCAAATTTTGGGTCAAGGGTCAACTACCCTAGTCAACTATGGTAGACTCAAACGGCCTAGAGTTGAACCCTAAGCTTTGATACCAAATGTAATAACCCATTCAAAATTATTACTTAATTAATATTATTGTAAATGACACATGAATATACTCCAAATTAAAAAGACATAACTAGTGGCTAAAGTCAATCATAGCTACAGGTCCATTTAAAATGAGTCAAATATTCATATATTCACTTCAAAATTCAAATTACAATATCAGGTTTGACTTGGCTCGTAAGGCCTCGAAGTAATTACATTGTACATTTTCCATCAAGTACATGAATGCATTACATCAAGTGACATCATAGAATTTAATAGTCTTGTGAACAACTAAGGATCTTCTTGGACACTCGCCTCCACTGGTGGACGAGAACATGGTTGAAGTGCTTTACCACCCAACCACGAAGCTTATGCTTCCTCAATATTATTCTAACTGGAAGAATGCTCAAACCTGCATGAAAAGTTTAGCTAGAGAACAATCTGCAAGGTGGACTTTGGTGTGTTCCCATACATCAACATGCAATTTCTATCTACAAATTAGAAAAGAAAGTGAAAGATCTATGCTAGGAATGGCAAAGAGTAAATTCATAGAGTTCATACATACATAATGAACTATATTTCTTGGCCAAGAATAATAAATGTGTTGCAACAAAAAAACAAACAATAGGTCCTAGTAAAGAAAACCTATACTCTATGAACTCCATTTTGGCACCCATCTTGGAAGGGAACTTTCTACTATACATCTCATAACAACTATCTACCCTCTAGCAACATTTCCCCCCTGAGGTGCTCTAGTCAACTAAGGTATCACTGTTCTGTTCAAGTATTTAAAAATATACTTTCACAAATGTCTTCAAAAGAAGAAAAAAAATACTCCTTTATACTCTATACAAAAATCAAATTTATGATTCATAGAGTAATTCAACAATCAGTCATATCATTCTTATGACTATTTCCCATTTATCATTTTGAGCATTTTCCTTTTAATAAATGTACTAAAAATAAAATAAGGTATGCCACAAGTATGTGTACATACACATATATGTGCCTAATTATGTTTAAAATTTGTGCATACATTCTAAAATAATTATAAAATTCAGATTGAAATCTTAAAATAGTATTCCATTGACATTTCTTTGTCAAAAATAAGGAATCAGAACAAGTCCATGCTAATAGTTTCACACATACTGTTATTGCATACTTACAACTGAGATATTCTAACATTTTTGTCTACATAAGAACACTCATTGTTTAAGCAAGAAGAAGTATTGTTTCCTACTAAATAGTTATAAAACAAGTTGTTTACATACGAACATTCATTGTTTAAATAGAACAAATATTGTTTCATACTAAATAGTTATAAATCAAGCTCTTTACATATGTACATTCATTGTTTAAACAAAAAAAATATGTTTCTTACTATAAAGTTATAAAACAAGCTATTTACATTTGTACATTCATTGTTTAAATAGAAAAAGTATTGTTTCCTACTAAACAAATATAAAAAAGTTGTTTCATATTGAATAGTTTATTGAGCAAGGCTATTTTCAGCTACAAAGATAACTTTTCAACAAAATAGTGTCATTTGCAAAAGAATAATCACCGTTTACATCAAAATAGTACTTTCTCAAACTAAACAATTACTCTTAAAGAAAAATAATGTCATTTAATTTTTTTTCTAATCTCATGATGTTTACATGCTAAAGGATCACTTTACAAGCCAATGTTCGCCATTTAAAATAGAACAAGTTTTTCCACAATGAGCTGAAAATAAATAAATCAATTAGCCTGGTTTCATACATAAGGACATAATGTCTATTATTCAGATTCTTGAACACTTTCATCACTAGAAATTTGATGAGCAACTTCAATATTATAAAGAAACTATGTTCAAAATGTTTGTCGATGAAATACTTGAGCAAATATTTCAGTCAAAGAAGGCACAAAAGCTTCAAATTAAAACAATACTCTTTCCTTCCAGGTTGCAATAAAACAAACTACGGTTGCTCTGGATCGACCAATCTCAATGGTCCGATATCTTCTTTCTGGTTATCAAAGATATATTTGAAATCACCCATGAGGGCTCACTGGTTTATCACATGCATGCAACATTTATACAACATGTAGACTTATGTCTTTACCATTTTTACATTAAGGAAATCAACTCGTCGATCTTCTAGATAAACCCAAGCAAGGCTTGGTGTGACTCAATCTTAAATTCATACCATCATCCCTATCAAACGAAGTTGGCTCACACAAGATATCAACATACATGCATATACAATGCTCTAAAAACATTTGAATATGCTATTTTTCTGTTATTGACCCATTCGATAACAAGCATGGATGAAAATAAAAGAAATATAGAAAAACAAGGAGTTCATGCCCTCCCACAAGATCGTATTCGATCCCATATAAAGAATTTACTGTGAAAATTAAAAAAAGAATCTCTCCAAACTTGTCTATTCATGATCATTAAAAATTTGGTGCTTGTTGTATGAAAATGCATTGTTTCAGCATATTAAACTTCATATATTTATATATTTTATAAATATATAAATATATCAAATTTAATATTTGTGTGCACCCATCTTTTTCCTAATTTCTGATATGGAAATGAAAACCAAACCTTGGTGAATGAAATAAATATACATATCCACATATATTTAATTGAATATATGTATATATATATTTACAAATAATATTAATGGCTGTATTTCCTTTGTATTACAAAATTTCTGAATTGAATCGAACTGTGAATGCAAGGGATTTGTTAATATTTTTTTTTAATGTATTGTTTTGGGGAGTGAAGGGCGGCTGCCACAACTGCTTCCCCCCCATAGGGGAATCAACGTTGTGGAGGAAATGCCTCCCCACAGGCTATGGCCTGTGGGGAGTCGCTGCCCCCACAGGCTGTGTTCCCATGAGGGGTTGTGGCTGCTCAAGCCTTTCCTCCCCAAACTTCAAAATATGTGAACATTGTAAACCTCTATAGCGAAAGCTTTCTGAGTGCTTCAACTCTTTGATTCGTATTTAATTTTTATTGGTATATATATATATATATATATATATATATATAAATAGGAATAAGAATATATATATATCCTACAGTTATTTATGTGTTATAAAAATGCATAGTTTTAATTGATTTCATATATATATATATACAAGTATACATAATGTATATAAGTATATATACATATATAAATAAATATTAAATCAATAGTGTTGAAAATAGACAATTAAATATAAATATCTCTGTAAATAGATAAACATTTGTTTTTTTGTACATTTTTGCTGAAGGCTGCAACTATCTTATTCTGAAATAGTTATACATTTTTATATATGTAAACATATATCTATATATATATATATATATATATGTATTCACTTGAGAAATAAGAATACTAAACAACATATGTCTAATGTTGTCCTGAATGTATAAAATTAGCTGAATGTGAAATATTAGTTGAATGATATGGTTTTTCTTTTCTATTTTTTCAATAACAAATGATTGCAATTATTTTTCATATGGGAGTAAGAATATTCTAAGAGTAGAGAGGATGATTAAAAACTGAATAGAAGGGTCAAAATCTCTTTTTTAAAATGGTAAATCCATATATTCAATTGTTCATTTCTTTAAATATTTAAATAAATATGCTACCATTATTCTCCTCTTTAATTGTTTATATTTCTACTTGGCTAAAAACCTTTTGGTGTTGAAATCATGTAATCTTTTAACCATTATAAAGTAGAAGTGAATTAATGATACTATGAAAACAAGTAGCAAGTTACACGTTTGAATTTAAATACTATCTTTCAAAGAAATGAGATTAGATTGGATAGAGTTAAAGAATGCAAACTACGAAACTGGATGTGGAAAGATCTTTTTGTAAGAAATTATCATGAACTTGGAATTTATCTTGAATTTTCCTATGAAATGTATGAAACTGTATAATTTCCACTATATGTGACACATGAGAAACTATGCTTCATTTTTTTTAATATTGTGAGAAACTTCCAGGACAGTATACCGAATGTGGGTACACATAGACGGTAGTTTAGCTTTTAACCTAAACTACCATTTATGTTTATTTTATGCTTGGCCAAGCAATGTACCATTGAAATAGATGGATTGAAATCCTAGAATGTTATGTTATTATGTCTTTGCCACATATTTCTTGCAAAAAATATGTTTTTCTAGTTTAGGAGTGCATATAGGGAAACAAGCATGCATCGAGAGTTCCCTCCTACTTTATTGTTTCAGGTTGCGAGGCTCCTCATGTAGGGTCTGGGATTTCTTTGAGTTAGGAAGAAACCTGAGGAAATCCTATACTTTGTGGTTGGGTGGAAAAGGCGCCTTAATCGCACTCTTGGCCTCAAAACAAGAAGACTGATGGTGTCAAGGTAGATGAGGTTCAAAGATTCTATTGCTATGGATATGCTTCATATATTGTTCATTGTATGGCTTGATAGCCAGTTTGTAAATTGAGACTCTATTTCATGAATGTATTTATTGATGTAAACTTGATGATGTATCATTGGAAACAGATGATTTGTAACACCCCTATGTGGTGTATGTAAACTCAAACTTGCAAATTCATTAAATTAATGTTGTTTTGGAACACTTGTGGATGTTAACTCTATTCTTGCTATCACTAAATCTCATTTATGATGTTCAATGAACATGGGAATGATTAATTTGAAATGTGTTAATTTTTTGAGCTTTACATTTTGGTATCAGAGCGTCTAGGTTAGAGTCTAGGACCTACACCTAATTACGCTTGGTGTTGTGTGTTCCAGAATAACTCCATGTATTTTAGAACCTATCAACATGAGAATCATGCAGGTGGGTCCTGTGGAGATACAATTGATAGGTTGGATCAGATTATAGCCCTGTTGAACTGATAGGAGGCCAAGATTGATAGCCTTGAGCAAGAGAGGCATAGGGGTCTGCAAGGGCCCAACTCTGGTGGGAATGAGGAGAATACAAATGTAGAGTAGCTTTAGATTGGAGAAAACCCTAATAGGTTAAACAAAGTGGCTCAGGAGTTGGGCAAGGACCTCAAAAAGGTCACCCCACCAAAATTTGATGGTAAAACAATTGGAGACAGAGGAAAATCTTGGATAATTGAAATGGAGAAGTATTTTTCTATGCGAGATTTGTCTAATGAAACCAAGGCTGAATGGGGTTCATACCAACTCACTAGTGAAGCTGCCACTTGGTGGGAGAATGAAAAAGCAGAAAAAAAATTCTTGCATGGTAAGGTGACTTGGGAAAAATTCCTACAATTCTTCAAAAAAGGTGGCTGGCACAGTCCTATTTTGATAAAAAAAATACTGAATTCTAGACTCTCACATAGGGAGGAATTACAGTGACATAGTACTGGGAAAGATTCTCTCATTTTCTCAAATATGTACCCCAATACCAACTTGATGATAGGTTCAAAGTTCGCAAATTTATTCTGGGGCTTAGGGCTCAAATTGGAGTTGAGGTGGATATGCATAACCCTCCCACCATGGATGAGGCTTTTGAGAAAGCCACTAAATAGGAACAAAAGCTTCAACAGGTTGCAAACTACAGGAAAAACAAGGATGCTAAGAGGAAGTCACAGGGGAACCATCAGAATAACACTAATTAGAATCAAAGTAACAATAGGCAGATCAAAAATTTGAAAAGGGGTACCAATTCTCAGGATCACCATGATAGGAACTAGAATAATAACAAGAAGGCCAATTACAATAATAATAGTAACAACAGGAGAGATGGTTCTGAAAATCCTAGAGCACCCCATGAAGGTTGCTATATATGTGGTAGTGAGCACTATGTTAGTGTATTCCCTCAGAGAAATAATCAGAAGAACAAGAACCAACATCACATTCATGCGGCGGTAGACAATCGCCAACCTGATTATTAGGCTACACCTATCCAGTTGTTGGGTAAGCTTTTTGGATGTCTGGGTTCTATTTTGATTGATATAGGAGCTACTGATAGTTTTGTTGACTCTCATATCATTTCTAAATTATTTGTTAAACTAGGTTATATGGCTAACACATGGAAGGTTCAATATAGTAATCGGGTAGAGAAAAAGGTAGAGCAATGCCTAACTTGCAGTGAACTCGAACTTCCTAGTTTCATGATGCAGGTCAATTTATATGTAGCACCTTTGGGGTCGTATGATGTGATTTTGGGGATAAATTGGCTTATAGAACATAAGGCCCTTGTTGACTATGAGGAGAAAACAGTAACTTGTTTAGATGATCTGGGAAATTGGGTGGATATCTATGGTGTTAAAAGGCCTTTTGAACTCAGTCAATTTTTTTCCATGACGTTGAAGGAGCGTAAAAGAGGGTGTGTAATCTATGCAATTAAGGCCACAAATCTAGATAACCCAGAGGCGATAGCTAATGATCATGCCATCCTGAAGGGATTCTAGGATGTATTTCCTGATGAGTTGATGAAATTTCCTCCTAAGCGGGTGTTTGACTTTTCCATTGATTTGCTACCTGGAACTAAGCCTCAGTCTAAAGCTCCATATAGAATGAATATTACTAAATTATATGAATTGAAGGCCCAGTTACAAGAATTGCTTAATTAGGGTTTTATAAGGCCGAGTGTGTCTCCATGGGGAGCACCAGTCATATTCTTGAAGAAGAAAGATGGAACCTTGAGATTATGTATTGATTACAAAATGTTAAATAAGGTAACCATAAAGAAAAAGTATCTACTCCCTAGGATAGATTATTTGTTTGATTAGATGAAGGGGGTGAAGGTATTCTCAAAGATAGATTTGAGATCGGGGTACCCCTAATTGAGAATTAAAGATGAGGATATCTCCAAGACTACATTTAGGACAAGATATGTGCATTACGAATTTACAGTGTTACCATTTGGGTTAACCAATGCCCCAACAACCTTCATGAATTTGATGAATATAATTTTTCGAGATTTCTTGGATGATTTTGTGTTGGTTTTCTTAGATGATATCTTAATCTATTCCAAGTCAGAGGAGGAGCATGACAGGAATTTGAGGATAGTATTTCAATGTTTGAGAGACCATAAGCTCTATGGAAAAATGTCCAAATGCACATTCTATCAAACCAAGGTGCACGATTTGGGACATGTGAAATCTAGTGATGGGACAGTTGTGGATCCAGAAAAGATTAAGGAAATTATGAAGTGGTCAACAACACATAATTTTTTTGAAGTCTGAAGCTTTATGGGGCTTGCAAATTACTACAGGAAGTTTGTCTAAGGGTTCTCTACAGTCGCAACACCCATCACCACACTTCAAAAGAAAGGAAATAAATTTGAATGGAGTGATAGATGTGAGAAGGCCTTTTAGTTGCTGAAGGAAAAACTTACTTCTACACCCATCTTGATTGTGCCAGATTTGAATGGGCACTTCACAGTGATAATTGATGCATCAGGTGAGGGTGTGGGAGTAGTTCTCATGCAGGAAGGTCAAGTGGTGGCATATGAATCCCAAAAGTTGAAACAACATGAACTAAATTATGCACCTCATGACTTGGAATTGGTTGCCATAGTGCATGCTCTCCAGATGTGGAGGAATTACCTCCTTGGGAAGCCTTTTGAGTTGAAAATCGATCATGCAGGATTGCAGTATATTTTCACTCAACCCAACTTGGACGCTTAACAAGGTGATGGTTGGAATTGAATATATTAAGGGAAAGGAAAATAGGGTAGTTGATGCCTTCAATAGGAGAAGACATCTAGCCACAATGGTTACAATAAAATCTACCTTTAGGCAGCAAGTAATCCCCACATTGGCAGGGGATGAGCATTAGGAAAGGCTGAAACAAGCCCTAGAGTGGAATTCCTCAGATCGAAGATATGATGGCTATATGTTTGAGATTGATGGACTTTTGAGGTACCAGGGGTGAATGTATGTACCAAATTTTGTTGGTTTAAGAGAATTGGTGTTGGAGGAATTCCATACTGCACCATATTCAGGGCACCCCGGTGTTACGAAAACAGTTGAGGGACTCAGATCCTTATATTTTTAGATAGGACTTAAAAAATATGTAATATCCTTTGCAGCTTGATGTTTGGAGTGCCAGCGAGTTAAGGATGAGCATGTACATTCGGTGAGACTTTTGTACCTACACAAAGTACCAGAATATAAATGGCAGGTGATTACGATGGACTTTATTCAGGGGTTGCCAATGACTAAGGATAGGCATGATGTTATTTTGGTTGTAGTTGATAAATTGACAAAGGTGGCACATTTCATTCCTGGAAACCTTAGAGATGGTTCTTTGGTGTTAGCAAAGAAATTTGTTCAGGAGATCTTTAGGTTACATGGAGTTCCCGAGATGATCATTTCCGATCGTGACACTCGTATGACTTCTAGGTTTTGGACCACATTAAATTCTTCCTTCGGGACTAAACTGAATTTTAGTTCAACATATCACCCTCAGATTGATGGTTAGATTGAGAGAGTGAATTAGGTGATGGAAGATCTTCTCATAATGTATTGCATGGAACAACAACATAAATGGGAAGAGTAATTGCCTCTAGTGGAGTTTTCCTACAATAATTCCTATCACGCCTCACTAGGTATGGCACCTTTTGAGGCATTGTATGACCATAAATGTCACACAACTATCAGTTGGGATAGGGTGGAGGACATAATTGTGATAGGACCCAAGATGCTTAAGGAAATGGAAGATCAGATGAGATTGATTAAGGAAAAGCTGAAACATGCTTCTGATCATTAAAAGAGCTAAATGTCGATCGAAATAGGACTTTTAGGCAATTTTCAGTGGGTGATAAGGTGTTCTTGAGAGTTCATCCAAATAAGGGTTCGCTTTATTTTGGCAAGAACTCAAAGCTTGCTCCTCATTTTTTTGGGCCCTTCAAAATCTTGGAAGTTGTGAATCTAGTTGCTTATAGGCTTGCTCCATCACTAGCTCTATCTCACATTCATAACGTTTTCCATGTCTTAGTACTCAAGCCATATCACCTAGCTGTTACTCATGTGATCCATTGGCATGCCTTGCAAGTTTTGGTATAGGGGTGATGCTAGTGGAACCCATTAGGATTCTGGAAAAGTACAATGTTAAGCTGCAAAGTCGAGAGATATTGTAGTACAAGATCTAGTGGGATCAGTATTCTCAGGACAATGCAACATGGGAGGACGTTGATGATATTGATAGATATTTTCCACACCTTGGATTCTAGCTTGATATTTTTCTTTCATGCATTTTTATGACTCTTGATATATGGATGATATAGACTATATTGTATGTATGTTTGCTCTTAGCCATCAAGGCAATGTATCTTCCTAGTGGCGAAGGATGTCACATCTCTAATTTTGGTGATGGCTACTTTTGCTTTATGTGGTTTTTGCTTCATGACTAAATGTATGTGTGGTAGATTAAATGATAATTAATGTGGTGTTAAATTTTATTAAAATTTGTAATGAATGAAATACTGTCTTGTTTTGAAAATAATGCAAAATGGAAAAGTGATATTCAAAATTAATGTATTTTGATCTTATGAGTTAAGTTGATTTGAGTCTATCTAGATACTAATCTCATGTTGGTTGCTCGAGTGTACCTGAGTGGTAGGTGGTCGAAGACCAAGGGTGTGGCTAAGGTAGGGAAGATTAGCTTCTTGGCAGGCTAAAGCAGGAATGATGCTCTCGATCACACACAAACACTTAATGTCATATAGATGCATTTAGCCTGTGATTTGGATTATTGTTTTATTATTGGTAAATTTTAAATGGTTACTTTCTTTTATATTCATATATGCAATCAAATGAATGGAAAATTAATTCTAGATTAATTAAATATTTACATATGCAATTGAACGTTGAGTGGTGTTGTTTATAATAATTGTTAGATTTCAATACATGTCAATTCCATGCTCATGTTTTAATATTTGAACGCAATAAATAGCTTATGCAAATATGTGTTTTTGGAAAAAATGTTGAAAGGTAATTAAAATAGGAAAAAAATAATTAAAAAGGAGATAAAAGTGAGTAGAAAATAAATTATATTTTTAATTCTCCAATTTCAAGATTAGGTCTCGGGAAATGAGAAGAGATATGTAAAAATGCAGAATAGACTAACCAGAAGCATAACGGTATTTGGCAATCTTTTGGGTTTGCTCTCAAAAACTGGGAAATATGGGGCAAGAAAGGGGTTTTTCTCTTTATTTGTAGCTTTGCAAAATAAGAAGCAGAGAAGAAAGTGAAAGAGGATATAGGAAGAACCAGCGAACAAAGGAGATCTTTTAGCTAGGGTTTCTGCAATCAAATTTGGGGAAAAGCAAACTCCAGGTTTTTAATCTATTCCATTGTATTTAAATTTTGATTGAAAGTATGGAAGAATTTACTGTGAAAATTAAAAAAAGAATCTCTCCAAACTTGTCTATTCATGATCATTGAAAATTTGGTGCTTACTATATGCAAATGCATTGTTTCAGCTATATTAAACTTCATATATTTATATATTTTACAAATATATAAATATATCAAATTTAGTATCTATGTGCACCCATATTTTTCCTAATTTCTGATTTGGAAATGAAAACCAGACCCTGGTGAATGAAATAAATATACATATCCACATATATATATATATATATACACATATATTTAATTGAATATATATGTATATATATATTTATAAATAATACTAATGGCTGTATTTCCTTTGTAATACAAAATTTCTGAATTGAATCGGACTCTGAATGCAAGGGATTTGTTAATGTTTTTTTTTTAATGTATTGTTTTGGGGAGTGAGGGGCGGCTGCCACAACCACTTCCATTCCCATAGGGGAGTCAGTGTTGTGGAAGCAACACCTCCCCATAGGCTACGACCTGTGGGGATTAACTACCCCCATAGGCTGTGTTCCCATGAGTGGCCATAGTTGCTCAAGCTTGGCCTCCCCAAACTTCAAAATATGTGAACATTGTAAACCTCTATAGCGAAAGATTTCTGAGCACTTCAACTCTTCGATTCGTATTTAATTTTTATTGGTATATATATATATGTACATATATATAAAAATGGGAATAAGAATATATATAAATGTATATATATCCTACGGTTATTTATATGTTATAAAAATGCATAGTTTTAATTGATTTCATATATATATATATATATATATATTATGTATACGAGTATACATAATGTATATAAATATATATACATATATAAATAAATATTAAATCATTAGTCTTGAAAATAAAAAAGTAAATATAAATATCTCTGTAAATAGATAAACATATGTTTTTCTATAATTTTTGTTGAAGGCTGGAACTATCTTATTCCAAAATAGTTATACATTTATATATATGTAAAAATATGTATATACTTATATATAAATAAATATATGTATTCACTTGAGAAATAAGAATACCAAACAACATATGTCTAATGTTGTTTTGAATGTATAAAATTAGGTGAATGCGAAATATTAGTTGAATGATATGGTTTTTCTTTTCTATTTTTTCAATAATAAACGATTGCAATTATTTTTCATATGGGAGTAAGAATATTCTAAGAGTAGAGCGGATGATTAAGAACTTAATAGAAGGGTCAAAATATATATTTTTAAATGGTAAATCCATATATTCAATTGTTCATTTCTTTAAATATTTAAATAAATATGCCACCATTATTCTCCTCTTTAATCGTTTATATTTCTACTTGGCTGAAATCCTGTTGGTGTTGAAATCATGTAATCTTTAAACCATTGTAAATTAGAAGTGAATTAATGATACTATGAAAACAAGTAGCAAGTTATGCATTTGAATTTAAATACTTGCTTTCAAAGAAATGAGATTAGATTGGATAGAGTTAGACAATGCAAACTGTGAAACTAGATGTGGAAAGATCTTCTTGTAAGAAATTATCATGAACTTGGACTTTATCTTGAGTTTTCCTATGAAATGTATGAAACTGTATAATTTCCACTATATGTGACACATGAGAAACTGTGCTTCATTTTTTTTAATATTGTGAGAAACTTCTAGGATAGGATACCGAATGTGGGTACACAGAGACGATAGTTTAGATTTTTTCCTAAACTTCCATTTATGTTTATTTTATGCTTGGCAAAGAAATGTACCATTGAATTAGATGGATTAAAAGCCTAGAATGTTATGTTATTATGTCTCTGCCACATCTTTCTTGCAAGAAATATGCTTTTCTAGTTTAGGAAGTATAGGAAAACATGCATGCAACAAGAGTTCCCTCCTGCTTTATTGTTCCAAGTTGCCAAGATCCTCATGTAGGGTCTAGGATTTCTTCGAGTTAGGAAGAAACTCGGGGAAGTTATGTACTTTGTGGTTGGGTGAAAAAGGTGCCTTAACTGCACTCTTGGCCTTAGCACAAGAAGACCGATGGTGTCAAGGCGGATGAGGTTCAGAGATTCTATTGCTATGGATATGCTTCATATATTGTTCATTGTATGGCTTGTTAGCCAATTTGTAAATTGAAACTCTATTTCATGAATGTATTTATTGATGTAAACTTGATGATGTATCATTGGAAACAGATGATTTGTAACACCCCTATGTGTTGTATGTAAACTCAAATTTGCAAATTCATTAAATTAATGTTGTTTTGGAACATTTGTGGATGTTAATTCTATTCTTGCTATCACTAAATCTCATTTATGATGTTCAATGAACATGGGAATGATTAATTTGAAATGTATTAATTTTTTGAGCTTTACATTGATTGAATAATAGAATTAAAGCTAAGTCTGTGCAAAAAGAGGAGATTGATTTACCTCCAAATCGAGCTTTTGGTGGTGTTTTCCTCAATTTTTTCCCTATTTGAGTACGTCCTTTTCTTTTTCCTTTCGAATCCCCCAAATTGTTCCTCTCTTCTCTACTTTTTCGCACATTTATTCCTCCAAAAGATGGAAACAATACACTGTCTTTACCTTGTATTCGAATAATGTGTACATATATATGTATGTAATCATATTTATTTACATACATGTATATATATTTATATATGCATTCATATATAAGTTTTTTGTTTGGAATGGCTTATAAGTTCCATACACTATTACTTAAAGTAAGGAACTTGAATTTTCATTTCGAGCATATATATATACACTTAAAAAAATGAATTTTCTTTACAATGCTCATTTTCATTTTCTTCAAAGTACAAATTTTAAGTAGGCAAATTTTTAAATCTACAAGCCATTAATTTCAATAACAGAGACATTTCAAGTCAGGAAATATTGTTCTCTTATATATGCAAATTATTTCAAATGCAAATCATCATGCCATTTGTGGTGTGTGCACCCAAATTCCAACTATCTTACCATTCAATTCAACTAAACAATCCAACTTCAACCATATTCTCATCCTTCAACCTATCACCCTGCAACTGCACACACTTGCACTTACAAATTGATCATTAATGTTCAATTCTTGAGAATATATAAAATAATTTACAAAAGTTCACAAAGTCAACATCAGTCAACTTTTTTAATTCATTTTTTTGAAAATTCTAAAATCTCCATTTAATATTTAATTGAATTTCTTCAATAATTCAATTTACTATATTATAATAGATATGCAATAAAATTGGGTTATGACACAGGAATTTTTATTGTGAATATTCTTTCAAATACTGAATTAGTTAAAGTTATGAGTTTGAAGACTGCTAAAGAGGTTTGGGATAAGCTAGAAAGTATTTATGATGGAGATGAAAAAGTCAAACAAGCAAAGCTACAAAATTTGAAGGCACAATTTGAGATCCTACATATGTCTAAAGATGAAATAATTAAAATCTACATGCAGAGAGTTGATGAGCTGGTGAGCACAATGAGAGGTCTGGGTGCACAAGTCAAATAATCTAAAGTGGTAAAGAAAGTTCTTAGATCTCTTCCTAATTCTTACAATGAAAAGGAATATTCTATTAAAGAAATTGCAGATCTTAGTACTTATTCTAGAGATCAGATGATTGGTACACTAACTTCTTTTGAAATGAGAAAAAAGGGCTTGAAAAATGGTAAAAATGTAGAGATTACTTTCAAGGCTAGAGTATTAGAAAAGGTTGAAAATTCAAATAAGGAAGATCTTGATGACGTGGAAACTAAATTTGTAAGAAGAATGAAGAAGGGCACTAATAAGTATAAAGGTAAATTACCTTTCAAATTTTTTAGCTATGGTGATATAGGTCATTCCGCTTCAAGATGTTCAAAAAGAGCTCAAAATCTTTCTATCCTCTAGTTCTTGCCTCCATTCTCTCATCTCTTGATCCTTCTTCTTGTTCTTTGTCTTTTCATCTTTTCTCTTCCTCTCTTTCTATGAACCCTTTGCCTTCAAATATCTTCTCAGAAAATCCATCTTCTTTTCTAAGCAAGTCCCTTTAACCTTGCTTCTCAACTTCTTTGCCTCTCACCTAGGTCTTTCCACTTTTCCTCTACCTAGTCTTTTGGCCACCAACCTACAAACAACCACAAACACACAACCACAAAACCACTAGCCCATACCTTTTGAGCTCTAAGATTTGAATAAGTTATAACCATTTTTGTGAGGGTAGGTCTGAACTTTGCCTAGGGTTTGTAGTTTTGGGAAAAATGCAATAACTTTCTTTTCCACTGTTGGATCTTCATAAAAATTGGACAAAAATTTTGTAATTATGTTATCTTCAATCTCATCGAAGCGATTGGATTTTTTTTTTTTTTTGTGAAATTTATTAATGAAAATTCATTGCATTGAATTGTGGGCTGCCATGGCAATGTTTCCAATGAGATCTAGAATGCATATATACATTGTTTGAGATGAATCAATTTATGAAAGAGTTCAAGTGAATCAAGTTTGTTGCATTTTTGTCATTGTTGGTGATGGATAATTGTTTCAATTGTGTCAAGTTGTGCTAAGTGAAGGTTCCTCTACATCAAATTGGTATTAGAGAAGAATATTGACTTTAAAATCTATACCATAACTTCTTCAGACTGTAAATTCTGGCAAACATTGTTAGAATAGGATAGTCTCACCAAAATAGTCATATCTCCCACAAAACTCAATAAAATTCAATGAGACAAAAATAATTGTAAACTAGAAAAAAATATCTTTCACATGGTCATTAAGAGACTAAAATATTTCACATGGTCATTAGGAGGCATCTAAGAATATTAAGATGCTCCTTCAAAATCAACCTATCCAAAACTCACCCTTAAAGGCCTTGCAGGCACAAAACACAACTTTTGAAGATCTCTTTTAGAGATGGCCATACAATGGCCAAAAAAACATCAATTTAGACTTCCCACAGACCCAACACAGCTTCCTCAAAAGATTACAAGTGACTTATTTGACACACCCTTGAGAAACAACAAACCACCCCTATTTTTAGGACATAAATTAGCCTCAATTTATAAAGAAGGTCCCTCCTAAAGACACTATTTTCACTCCAAATCAATGGGCAGTCATTTTTTATGTTCTAAAACAAAAAAATCCATGGTTAGTTGTTAGACACAAAAATTCTAAAGCAGTGTCCCAACAAACCCTCATTTTACATGCTAAAACCCAAGGGTTTATTGAAAGTCATATGCCCAGGACTTTCTAGACCACCAAAAAGCATAAAAAACCCT
This sequence comes from Sequoiadendron giganteum, assembly GCA_007115665.2. NCBI lineage: Eukaryota > Viridiplantae > Streptophyta > Pinopsida > Cupressales > Cupressaceae > Sequoiadendron > Sequoiadendron giganteum. The sequence goes on along the minus strand of CM021102.1, from coordinate 166,306,084 downwards.
CCAAATACCCTAAAAAAGCTTAAAAGTTCATTAGATCAACAAGTTCTCCACTGATTCATCAAACCCTACTTTAGTTCCTCATTTTTCTCTTACAAAAGGCTCTACCCAACCCTAAGGCTTCATCCAAAGCACATGTAATCTCCATTCCACAACCTACAAACCCATCAAGACAACTAAATTATATTTTTTGGGACCCATTCCATGAGGTAGAGTTGCCAAAATAAGTGGAATGGGTGAGATGGACATTTTAAGAGATGATCAACACTTAAAACTGTGTAAACAGGCTGGTACAAAAAATGAATGATTTCTCCTTCCAAACTAAATATTAGATTCTCAAAATAGATGCATATGAAAGCTAAAATGTGTCTCTACAACATTCAAAAGGTTCCACATCATTTGTAGGCTGTAAGGGTCCGTACAGATCCAAGAAAGAACAAATAACATAGGAAAACTGTAGAATTAGTGTTATTTTATGAAAGTTTTTTCTCAATCTCCCCTCCATCTGTCTTGTTTGAGCCTTTGGAGGCCATTTTATGCTTCAATATGTTACAATAGTGAGGATGATATTCAGATATTTAAGAGGCACACTAGATTATGGCTTGTGGTATCCTAAGGATACTTATTTCACATTAAATGCTTACATTGATGCAGATTGTGCTAGTTGTGTTGATGACAAAAAAAGTACAAGTAGTGGTGCATTATTTCTTGGATGTAGATTGGTGTCATGGTTGATTAAGAAACAAGATTTAGTTTCTTTTTCCACTCCAGAAGCTAGGTATATTGTAGTAGCATCATCTTGCACACGATTTTTGTGGATGAGGTAGACATTGAAGGATATCAAAATAGTGTATGATGAGCCTACATCTATATTTTGTGATAATACAAGTGCAAATAAAATTTCAAAGAATCAAGTGTTGCATTCAAGCACAAAGCATATATCAATTAGGTATCACTTTCTAATAGAGAAGGTTATGGAGAATGAGGTAAAGCTTGAATATTTACCTACAAAGGATCAGATAATTGACATGTTTACTAAGGCTCTTCCTAAGGATACTTTTGAGTATCTTCAAGAAAAGTTGGGGGTCATTTCCCCTCCTTGTTTGAACTAGATGCATATGAAGATGCATCATTCTAGTGGATCTATAGATCTATCTCTTTTTTGGACTAATGTTAGTGACTTCCTCTCAAGGGGAGTAGGTAGTGTCATGTGTTGTTATTGATTTGCTGATGTATTTGGGTGTACTCCTAAGAGGGATTGTTCAAAGCGGGTATTTTGGTTCAGTGTCAAAGGGAGAAAACAATGCAATTTTTTTTGTCCTTTTCCATTGATGTCAAAGGGGGATAATGTATCATGTGAAAATTTTTATCCACTTAGGGGGAGAGAAAAAGAAATCATAATAAAAGTTGTGTATGTTATCAAATCATTCAGGGGAGAAAATAAAGTGTGTTCATAACTGTTATTTTGTCTTTGATGGTTTTTCACATCTTGTGTTGCCATAAATGAAAAATGGGGAGATTGTTGCAAGTATGAAGGAGTTGTCATTGATGTTAATAGAAAGTCTATTGACTAGTGTTTTCATTGATTTCAACTATGTGTTGATGAAGATGTCGAGGATATTGAGAAAATTATGAAAAAGAGAACAGGTTATTGCAGGTTGTGCATGTATAGTTGAGATATTGAGGAAGTTTTGTGAGTACATGGAGCTATATTTTTGTTGTAGTGTCTGAAGATGAGTTGGAATGAAGTAATGAGCTGAGATGATGTCTCTGGTACTTGGTTTCCAAGTGCTTTTTAGAAAATTTGATAAAAGAGAGAATAGTGTTATGCAACTATTCAAAATATGCTCTGGTATTGTGCTCTATGTTTATTCTGTGTTGATGCTATGCCTATGCAGATCTGGTATTTTTTCAAGGTTGCTAGAGGTTTATATATTCAAAATTTGGGTTTTTGATTCGGTAAAATGTGAAATATTTTCATCAATGTGTGAACTAATTTTTAGTGATGTTTTATGTGGCCTAGGAGAGATTTATTTTCTCTATGTTCCTTTGTTCTTTGGCTTCAGGTGGTGTAGATTTGGGAAGTTTATTAAATGCTTGTATCTTTCATATTTCAAGATTTCACTTGATTTGGTGTGCAGTACAAAGTGAGCTTCATATGTCAATGTGTAAATAAGGTTTACCAATTGTTCTGAGTTGAAGTATTTGTATGGTGAGATTTTGGATGAAGTGTTTGATGAATCTTAAGTGGTTCGAGGTTTATTCTAGATCATGTTCAAGTGAATTTTCCTATCCAAATTTTTTGGATTGATTTAAGGAAGTTTGTACTTAATGTTTAATGTGTTTTCATAGGTAACGACTGAATTGGTGTCTACACTACATTCAAAAATGTTCAAGTATTAATGGAAGCATAGTGTGGTGTGTAAGATTTAATTTTGGGTCTTAGTTAAGTGTTTTTTTGGTCCCCTTTCATTCCTATCCATTGCGATAATATTTAGGTGCCGACCTAATTTGAATTTGTAAAGCATAACAAATAGTTGCCAACCTTGGAGAAGGTTTTTGAGGTTGAGGTTGATATAAACAAGAATGGTGATGTTTTGAGTTGCAATGAAGAATCAAGAGAGAAGTAAGATAGATGTGAGATCGATGCGAGTGATGTGAATTTGAGAAAAGTAATTTAATTTCAAGTGTTTGGATTCCTAAAAGCAGTGAGTTGAAGGTGTCTAAAATCTTTCATGCAATATTGCAAAAGTTTTGGAGCATTTATGGTGGATTCCTTGTTGCATTGAGGAAGTGTTGTCTGTGTAATATTTCTCTTCTATCTTCTTGTTCTTTTTGTTGTAGTGAGCCTTGACTATGAGACTTTTGGAGAGTGTGTGTTATTTTGGTAGTGAGCCCTTTTTGTACCAATTTTTCTATCACTTATATTATGAACTAATCCTCACCATGGTTTTTCCCTCATTGGGTTTTCCACATAAATTTGGTGTTCTCTTTTGAATGGTGTTGTTATTTTGGTTTTTGTTATATTTATTTCATGATTAATCACATTAACATAATAAGGGTTTATTGAATGCATGTGGATCTGATTACTGTTGAGGGTTTTGATATTTTGATTAGATACAACCGATTCACCCATCCCCTCTCATCTATCTTGTTCATTCAACATAATTATTATGATAACTAAAAATTAATTGTTAATAAAGATAACAAAGAATAAATGTTATCCATTACTATAGAAGAATTTGGAAAAGTTTTGCGGCTTACAACCAAAGAATTTGGAAACATCCACATTGACCTAGAAAATATTACTAGTGATTATGAAGTAGTCGATGAAAGGGAGAAAAATACTTTTCTAATGAAAATAGTTCAAGGTAGTAATAGTAACTTATTCAAAGCTAATTAGAATCCTACTTATAATTTAAGAATTTTTAAACCATGGGTTTAGGAGACTACTTCCATGCTAGAATTTTGCCTGAGACTAGATAGCAATCAGGAAGTGGGTGCAAGCCTCCTTGAAATAGTATTTAATATTCATTATAATGAACAAACTATCAAATATAAATTTCTTGAGCACATTGTAGAATCCATGCATAAACAATTTAAATGATTAAAGTAAATTCCACTAAGACATTTAGGTTCACAACCCACTTGTGTTGTTTTTTCTATTCAAATTTCATGGAATTTTTCAGACCAACAAGCTTTAGATTCAACCCTATACAAATGTTGAAGACAAAATGGATCTATTATATGATTGAACCACTAAGATAAGGATGCATGATTCTCGAAGGAACTATAATAATTTTTTAGACTAGTTTTTTTCTCCATTGTATCAAGAAATTACAAATACTCCAATGCCTAGATTGCCTATGTCTTCTAGAAATTACATTCAACTAGGAAAAGAAATAAAATTGGTTGATTGGTACTAAATGGAAGAATATATTGTGCTAAGATTTTATGGATCAGGAGTAGAGCCATACAAACTTCCAATACATGTGACTAAAATGGTTTTTGCATTAGAATATGTAATGCAGATGGAGAGTACTAATCAGCTATACTTTAGCAGTCAACAAAAGAAGACCATATTTCCTTCTTTACCTTTTTCATGTGGAGGGTTCACATTTGAGAGAAAATAATTTTGTGGTACATGATATTTAAAAAAAAAATCAATTCGATGTTATCTCTCACTGGCAGTATGATCCATGTGACACCATTAAATTAAGGATTGTGGCCAATAAGAATGCTTCAAGTAGAATTCAACATCAAAGTAAACACTTGATTGAAAACTTGAGAAACAAGGGTTCTTGGGATGAGGTCAAAGTAGTAATGGATAAAATGTTGTTGAGAAAGGTATTTCTTTTGAACAATTTTCACCATAAATTATGACATTGCACCAATAGAGAGAACCAAAGAAGCAAATTAGGAGACCTATGACAATTTTTATAAAAAAGTGATCTACTATCTACTAAAGTAAAAATACCAGATTATCTAAAAAAATGTCTTGTATAGAAAAAAATGGTCATAATAAAAAATTATTGCCTTTTTGTCTATGAGGAACAGGGAAAAATTTAGTGGCGAATCTTCGCTAATTGGTGAATAATTGAAATTGGGACCTCCAAAAATGGTGAATAGTACAAGCTAAAAAGGATGCTGAATCACCAAGTTTTTACAAAAAAATAATTTTGTCTTGATTAATCTACCTATGCATTATATTTTAAATGATGCATCATTGGAACTAATTCGTGAGTAGTTTATACTTTAATTAAAAATATTAATTATTTTCGCTAATAATATTATATTCCTACCATTAATTTTGGGGAAATATTGCCACTAATAATAAATTACCATTTAATTTTAGGGATATTTTAGCCTTGAATAGGGCTTTTATTTATTGCCATCAAATCATCTGTTGATGGTTTTTTTATGCACTTCTCAACACAGGTAATGCATAGGTGCATTACCTCTCTTGAAAGACAATCTTCCACAATCAAATTGTAGAACACTATCCCAAGGTCTCTCGGATGTCAGGTCATGGTGATGCTTGGAATATATCAGTTGATGTATGATGTAATTTTCTGGAATCACAAGGTGGTCTTACATGAGTCAACGCTGTAGGAGAATCGGATCTGTGAATAGAGTTCTTTGGATAGGAAATTACTGCACTTTTGCTCTAGGTTCAAACAACAGTTTTGAACTCCATCTTATCATTAAATTTGGCTTTACAATGTGCAATGAACCTTAGCATAGGTTATCTCTTAAAAAAAAGGAAAAGGGAAGGGAAGAGAGAAGGTTCCTGGACCTACAACTATCGATGAACAGTGATCATGGAGGTTCCTGCTATGGACAGTTTCCTTAAAATAGAATTTCACTTAACCAGAAATTTCACAATGGCATGAAATCTATGCTATCTTCTAAGGACTGCAGATATTTCATCATTCATTTTCCATATAGATGTGAATAAAGATAAATTTTAAAGAGCAGCTATAAAATCATGGTCCAGACTAACTTTGCACAGTCACCTACTAGCAACAAATGACTAAAAGTATGGACAAGAAAAAAATACACACAATAGGAATCTTCACAACCAAAGACCAAATTACTAAATCTACCAAGGACAACTAAAAGGAAATAAGAAATAAAGTAACTTAAACTAGAATCTTAACTTATGGGAGAAGAATCATGAAACATGTGAAGAAATCCAAAATACACCAAAATCACTGTATTTCTATTGCAATTTCTGCAACATGTCTTTACAACAACCAACTCCCTTAAAATGAGAGGAGGATACCCCTATTTATAGTTTCCAAAAAGAGAAATGAGTGGCCAAGATTCAATTCTATTGTGTGGTGAAGATTCACTTTACAGCAGGGCACCTACCCCCAAATATATTACATTTTAAAAACATCTTTTGTCTTTTCCCTGTTTTGTCTTCTAGTGGCAGCACTGTTGCATTTTTCTTCATTAATGATAGGTTTTCCCTCCCATTTCTTCAAAGCCACATACTCCATGAATCTCAAGATCATTGGATGAAGCTTGTCGACCTCAATGATGTCAGATCTTAGGACTTGTAACTCCATTCCTTGGAATTGTTAACGAGCTTTTCCCAGTCTTTGTCATACTTGGTAGCATTGTCCTTGAAAAGCTTAGATTGGGTGAAAGATCGAGCATAAAAGCTCATAAAATCTATGGTAACCTCGGCTGACATTCCCTTCTCCATCCTCCTTCAGAAGTGAGGATTTATGCTTTCTAGATTGATCTTAACAGCAGGCATCTCATACCCTATCATTAGCTTGAGGTACTTAGCACAATCTCCTCTAGCCTCCTTGGCTCTTCAATATCCGGAATTACTCGTTCTAGGATCTGTTCCAGCCTCCCCTTTCGGTGATCGAAGTCTTGCTTCCACACATCCATTAACTAATGGTCATCATCCTTGAAGGCAAGGTCCTTTTCCCAAACCTCACTTGGCAGTGCGAGGATAGCCTTGATTTTTGGGTAGGCAACCTTATACTTCTTTGGAAATTCCTCGCAGATTCGCCTCATGCCTTCAAGAGACGTTTGTACTTCTAGGAACTTGTTTGCTATTTGGATAGCCAAATTGATGCCCATATTCCCAATGTCCAAGACCTGTCGAAACCAATTTTCCATGGCCTTATCCAAGTATCTCCTTCTTTCCAACTTGTTGATCTCTTCCTAGGCCAACAACTACGGCGGGGCCAATGACGTGGTAGGCTGTTCATTCAGATATGACCATTGTTGAATGTAGGCCATCAGATTAGTCACTTGTGCTTTGAGGTCTTCCTTTGAAACCTTACCCTATTGAATAAGGTGCACCACTATGGTGAATGATTCCTGGAGGTGGTCGACCCTCTATTCCCTAGTGGCTACTCCCAAGTCAATGGTGGAGACATTATAGCTTATTCCTTGTTCTCCAACCACTAGTATAGCTATTTGTAGTGCCCTTTATCCAAAGGCATCCATCATTATGTTTGATATTATTCTTGGGTTCTTCTCCTTCTTGGTACTAATCTGAGGTCTAGCCAGTATTGCCTCCAGTCTTGCTTTTGGATCCTTTAGAGTGGGAGTTCTATTTTCAAGCTGCCTTTCTAGCTAGTTGGGCATCGAGGGTCCTTCCTTGGGTGATTCATGTTGATCCTTTATGTCCGCAACTACCAATTCGTCAGCTAATATATTTCCAAAAAGTCGAAAACTAAGTGATAGAGGTTTTGTAAAATCTTCTAATATGTTAATTGGTAAAAGTATTGGGGTTGGTTGAATATATTTACCAAAATAGCCTAAACCCTTCTTTGTAAAACCTGCATAAAAATAAGCTACTGATGTCAGCAAAGCTAGAGCTACTGTAGTATTAATATCATTTGTAGGTGCGGCTAATTCCCCATGAGGTAATTTAATAATTCCCCAAGGAAAAAGAGCACCTGCCCAGTTAGAAACAAAGATAAATAGAAACAGAGTCCCTATAAAAGAAACCCAGGGACCATATTCTTCTTCACCAATCTGAGTTCTAGCCAAGTCCCGAACAAATTCGAGAACATATTCCACAAAATTTTGAGCTCCGTTCGGAATGATTTGTGGGTCTCGAACAGCTAGAGTAGCTGAACCTAATAAGACAGCAATTACAATCCAGGAAGTTATAAGTACCTGTGCATGAACTTGAAACCCCCCGATTTGCCAATAAAAATGCTGACCTACTTCCACACCGGATATCTCGTAGAAATAATTCAGCGTGTTAATAGGAAATTGTACAATATCCATATTACCCTTTGTATATAAAGATGAACTTCAAAAAGAAATGATTTTGGTTCAATGACCAATTCCTCAATTATTTCACTATCATAAGTCAGGCTATGAAATAAAATAATGGAATGATTATTTGATTGATTAAGAAGATCTCTTTATTTCTATAAAAATATTTTATCTTAATCTATTCTATAAGGTTTGGGAATAGTAGCCAACTTAATTCTAGCTTATCTTTTTTTATTTTTAATTCACTTTTTATAGAATTACAATTCTCTACCCGCGTGAATTGCTAAAATTAATTTATTTAGGATCAACCGGATTGGTCCTCTACCATCATCATTGGCTGGGATCGGGATATCCACGAGATCTGGGTCACAATCTGTATCAACTAAGCAAATTGTTGGAATACCCAGAGTTCTACATTCCCGAATAGCGGTATATTCCCCTTTTTGATCGAGAATTATTACAATATCGGGCAATTTTGTCATGTATCTAATCCCCCCTAGATCCTCCTGCAATTTGTTCAATTCTCTCTTGAGTATTGCTGCTTCTTTCTTCGTAAATCGATCAAATCCTCCCGTATTTTTTTTTTTCGTTAAATTTTTGAATTTTTCAAGTCTTGCTTCTGTAGTAAACCAATTAGTTAACATACCCGCGAGCCATTTTTTATTTACATAATGACATCGAGCTGCTAAAGCAGCTAATTTAGCAGCATCAGCTGTTTGATGTTTTGTACCAACTATCATAAATTGTTTTCCTCTCTTTGCTCCATCAAACACAAAATCACAGGCTTCTGATAAAAAACGAGCGGTGTAAGTCAAATTTATAATATGACTATCTTTACGTTCTTTAAGAATGTAAGGTGCCATTTTAGGATTCCATTTTCTGGTCTCATGACCAAAATGAACTCCTACTTTTACCATCTCTTTCAAATTGATGTTCCAATTTTTTTTCGTCATTTTGTTTTTATTTTTTACTATGAACTGGAATATCTACATTCCAATGGAATGGGTTAGATTGCTTGCCGTAGCGTACTTGGTACAAGATATTCATTTCATTTTTTTTTATTTTAAAAGAACTAACAAGAAATTTCTTCATTTATACAAAATTACTTTTTGACTGCTCGTTTTGATTTTTTCTTTTTTATTTGATTTTTTCTTTTTTCTTTTTACTAGTTTTTTTATCACTTTTTTCTCTTAAATAGAGCTTTTTTTTCTTTATCTTGCTACTAATAAGACGAGGAATAGTATAAGATTAGGCATAATATACTTCACTTTCGTCATTTTCATTGAAGAATAATAATTTCAATTATTAATACCTAATTGAAATTTCAATTACTAGAATATTCTTACTTTTTTCTCTTAATTATTTTGTATTAAAATACAGTAAATAAAAATGAGAAGTAAGTGAACCTAACCCATTAACTGATTAATATATCAGTTATTCTAATATTGAAAATTGAGGTAGATTTTGAAAGTGAACCTTTCAATTCAATCACTTGAAATGATTCAAATAATTGAATATTTGCTTGTTAATTTTTTCTTTCCGAAAAAATGGATATGTAAGTCTGAATTCTAGATGGAATTATTTTCCTTTTATCTTTAATATCTAATTCGATTATGATGTACCAAACATTCTTATATTAATGTACTAGACATTTTACTTTGGTCGTTCTACCGGTGGAAAATAGATAGGAATTCAGATATAAAAAAAAGATAAGAAAAGGTAAATGGAAAACAAAGGAACTGTTCATTTTTCATTAGACTCAAATAGTATCGCTTTTTTACTTATGAATTGAATAAATGGAAAGGAACGAATAGAGTTCTTTCCTCTAGCTCTATGAGCTATAGAAATATCTCCTTCTTGTTGTTCCTATTTATTCGTAGAAATCAATAATGTAGTAGTAAAAAAGCATAGAGATTCATAAAATAGTTAGAAATATTACTATGAGTAAGGTTCAAGACGTAATAATATTCAATAGAATAGATTTTGTGAACAGTCTCTAGTGAAGAGCAGGGAGGAAGAAAAGCTAACTTGCTTTTCCAGCAATTGTTCTGTTTCTATTTATTACATTCAGAAGATAATTTTAGGATAAGAAAAAAAAAAAAAAATGGAATAGAAACAACTTAGGGTTATCATACATTTACTTATATTGTATTAGTTGAGTTTAACAGAATAAAATCTGTGCCAATAAGGAATCTTCGGAACCCGATTTGTTGAAAGGGATGACGGATGAAAAATTGTCCATAAATATACAAATCAGCGTATACCCTTTGATTCTATCAGATAGGGTGCTCGGAAAAGGTTGGAATAGTTAAATAGGAGGATCACTATGACTATAGCCCTTGGAAAGTCTTCCAAAGAGGAACAAACTTTATTTGATATTATGGATGACTGGCTACGCAGAGACCGTTTTGTCTTTGTGGGTTGGTCCGGTCTATTGCTTTTTCCTTGTGCTTATTTTGCGCTAGGTGGATGGTTCACGGGTACAACTTTTGTGACTTCGTGGTATACTCACGGATTGGCTAGCTCCTATTTGGAAGGTTGTAATTTTTTAACTGCTGCAGTTTCTACGCCTGCTAATAGTTTAGCACATTCTTTGCTGCTATTATGGGGTCCTGAAGCACAAGGAGATTTTACTCGTTGGTGTCAATTAGGTGGTCTATGGACTTTCGTTGCTCTTCATGGTGCCCTAAGTTCAATGGATTTGACATTAAGGACCTCCTGCTCAGCTCTCACATCTTCCTTCTCCTTGTTAGAATCTTGCATGAGCAATATACATTTGGTAGGAGATTTGGTGAGTAGCTACTTGTTAGAGTGTTCTTCCCTTGCAACACTCTTTTCTTCTTCATCTTGGTCATGCTCACCTTCCTCGGGCCTATCCTCATGTTCATCTTTATGGAAGGATGTTTCTTCATCATGCTCTGGGGTTTGACCATGTCCCTCCGCAGGAGACCTACTACCCTCAGTCTCCAGAGCAACAATTATTTCTGTCATAGGTTGTCCTTCAACCTCCTTGTCCTTGATCTCCTTGAGTTGCTTGTTCCACTCCACGTTGGGCTCTGGATCAGATATTTCTTGGATTATGTCCGTTCCTTGATCCTCGTTGTCCTCACTGGAAGATTCATAGGCCACCTCATCGATCACCTGATGTTTGTATATAGGATGCTCATGATATTCAAACTCCTCATCTTTCAGCTTCTCAGAAGCCTCCAGTTGCCATTGCTCGAGCTCATCCAAGATTTTCATTGTAGCCTCCATTCTAGGTGGTTCAGTAGGAGAAGGGAGAGCTAGGGCATTAACCATTGCCTGGGCGATTGCAGCTTGCACCATTGGATTTGCAAGCATTCCTGAAAGTTCAGATGGCACATTTTGCATATACTTGACGAAGGACTCAGGGAGAGTGAGGGCAAGCATTGGAATAGAAGATGAAGTGGGTGGAAGGGAAGGAGCTATGGAGGATGATGAGATTGGGGAGGTTTTGGTGGAAGATGAATCCACCGATATGACCTACATGATTGGAGAAGTGGAGGTGAGGTGGACAAAAATGTCCACCATAGGTGGAGAGGAAGCAACTATTGCAAGTGGAGTGGGTGGGATGGTGGTAATAGTAGCAACAATTGCAGCAACAGATGAAGTGGGTGGAGACCTTGGTGGGTTAGCCTCCACCTCCTCGCCCTTATGGAGTGGATCTTCAGGTATTACAGGAATCTCTGTGATTTTGCTCGTTCTTCTGTGTTTCTTAGGAGGCTCACCCTCCAAGGCCTTTCTGGAGTACACTTTTGGGTTAGGTTTCTATTCATCAACCTCCTTTCTCTTTCTCAACTTGACAAATGGTGGGGATTTGGATGTTTCACCAGTTGTAGTAGCATCCATCCCACCATCAGAACCACTTGACTCATTTTTGAGCCCCTTGAATGTCAAGGCGACTCCTTGTTGCTTTAGTCGAGCGACCTTCCTATCAATCCATGCCTTTGTTCAAGCCTCAATGAGCTTGGTGAGAATTTTGAGGTCATCTCCTTCTTGGTTTGAATGTTTGTCATTTTTCTCTAAGTTTTAACTTTTCGTGCGGCCGTGGAGAGGTCCAAGCCTGAAAGAGGCGGTTGCCTACTCTGGAGAACAGCAATGGGGAGGTCAAATTCTAGTTTTGATTTTTGGCCACCAATCTCATGATTTTCAATTTTCTAATTTGTGGGTTTTTCGCTGGGGGCACTATCTTACCAGTTTTCAAATTCATTTTGGATTTTTACTTAATTTTGAACTCCTAGTTTTGAGAATAAGGAAAGGGCAGGCGAGCGACGAACCTACCTTGAATCCCCAAATAATTTTTATGCCGAAGTCATGCAGAACGATGAAGCTAGAGCTTGGGCGCAGATGCAGAGGATGCTGGGGTGGGAGAGCACTTCAAATTCCTTCTTGTCATGTGAAAATGACAGGTGAAAACTCACTTAAGTAGCCCCCAGCGTAATTAATACCTTAGTAAATGCTCGGTATGGTAGTGGTTTAGGTAGGTGAATTCAAATTTCCTGGGCGATGGCGGGAGGTCTGAGGTCTGGTGGTCGGAAGGACGTCCATCCGTAGCCGTTCAAAACATTTTGCAAAGTGAAACCCAAATGACGAAACAAACTTCAGGGTCTGGGGACTAGAAAGATGAAGCTCAACGACTATTCAAAATGGCAAGGTAGAGATGGTGGCCCGAGGACAGAAGTCTGAGAGTCAGAGTCTGAGGGCCGGAAAGATGAAAGGTCACAATTGCTAAGTTTAACAAGTGATTCGGATGGTCCAGGAAAGCATCGGGGTTCGAAGTGCGGGAGGATGCCAACCATTGGTCATGGAGAATGACAAAGCCGAAATGGAAACCTGCAAAGGGAAACCCAAGGGTTCGGGCCTAGAAGGTGCAGAGGACGCCAGAAAGGCAATTTGACAGAGAAAAACTAAAAGGGTTTAAGACTTAGCATTTTCAAAGAGGCAAAATTTGGTCAACCCTAAAATGGGACTTTTGAGAACGTGTTGACCATCAAGGACATCATAAAGGGGCATGCAAAATGAGGGGAAACAAAAAGGACCTGGCAAGCCAAAAGGAAAGAGAGGGTCCCTGTTCCAAATGGGGCGTGTGTGCAATAGGCACAACATGATCCAATGCAAAAAACAAAAAACAAAAAAAATATGGGAGAACTATGTCGACCAACTATGAAAAGTTTTAAAGGAGAGATTCACCATTGTAATTAATATTTTTAGTGATTATTCACTAGGATTCACCACTGTGATTATTATTTTTACCAATTATTCATTAAGATTCGAAGAGATTTTACAATTTTTTTAATAATGTGCATAGATTTGCCAAAAAATATAATATTTTTTTCTAATAAAAGGAGATATTTTTCAGGATTTTACACCTTCACCGAGGGGGGGTTTCTTAAAGTTGCCCTTGATGGGGAAGGACATAGGTGAATCAAAAACTAGTTCATATTTTGAAGATATTGAAGAAGATTATGAGTTTAGCAATTTATGGAATAAAGAGCATCCCTACGAACATGAAGAAAATGATGATGAATGTGATGATGATAGGGAAGAAAAAAGTGTACAATATGTAAGCAAAGTAAAATATGGTTTAAGTAATACCACAAAACAAACATATACTTCAGGAGTAGCCATAGCCCCAAAAATGTGTTATGAAGGTAGTGGTTTGGGGTCCCAAGGACAAGGCATTTAAACAACAATAGATGTAGACCCTAGAGAACCTATTGATAGGAGAGGCCTTGGAGCTGATAAAATAGCCCAAGGGCATACAAGAAAAACTCAACCTCAAACAATTCATTTTGTTACAATTTCAAATCCTAATCCTCATGGTCAGATACAATCACAACTAGGACATGCCCATGGTGGAGAAACTAGTGCAACTGGCACTACCATTTGCGGAAAGGGTATGGGTAGTAGTACTAGTAGTGGTCAACATGTACTACAATAAAAAATTACACATAAGAAGCCAACAATATAAGATACTACACAAACACCCAGTGAATAGAGCATACTAAAGAGGCCATGGATTATGACAAGTCCAAGTCCAACTACCAATACCAATACCACTACCTTAATTTCCAGTTCCACCCGAAAGAAGTTATTTCTAGGCACTCCTCCAGTTTGTGTGACTACAACAGCATTAGAAACTTCAAGTACTCCTTCACCATTCAAGCATTGCATTATTTTTGCATCCCCAAGTTTTGATTACAATGATGAGTTTGAAAAGAAATCATAAATGTATAAAAAAGAAAGGAAGAAACTAATAGAGAGTTCATCTACTATAACTTTAGAGCCTACAACAACTAGGATATTACCCACATTTGACCTAAATAAATAAATCATGTACACGTTTGTTGTTCCCATAGTTAAAAATAAACTAGAGAATCAAATGAATCCTTCTGAATTTCAGGTGAGCAATTTCCAATTGGATTTTTTTAGATACAAAGATTCTGTCAAAATTAATGTATCAAAGAACAACAATGAATTGGTTTACACATCATTGCTAGAGAGAGAGAGAGAGAGAGAGAGAGAGAAGGTTATAGATTCAAATAGAAAAGCTATAGGAAGACCTAGAAAATGAGAAAGTAAAGAGGAAAGGAGTAGATAACGAGAGCAATGAATTAGAATAAAGAATTAAAAAATCTGCCTCTACATCTACAAGAAAAGAGGATAAAAAAACAAAGGTGGAATTGAATGAAGTGAAGCAAAGGTTAGATGAGAGAAAAAATAAATATTATGAGGAAAAATCCACTTTAGAAAAATTAAAACAAAACCTGGTGAAAAAAAAATAAAAATGGGAACAAAAATTAGAGGAAAAGAGAAAAAAAAAAGTGAAAAATCAGTGATAAAGCTGAGGGAAGAAAAAAATGAAATAAACTCTTGTTAGAATAAGTTAACTACATTTTATAGAGACACAATGAGACATATGAAAGAAAAGATCTGGGAGGAAATAATGCAGAGGATTGATCATTTGTGTGAATTGTTTCAATTGTTTGATGATCTGATAGTACATAATAGGAAGCTTAGGAAACACGTAGGGGAGAACAAAAAACTAATTTCAATCGAGAAAACCACAAATAAAATTCAACAAATAGTCTACAAATCCAATGACAATGAATTTAAATCAAAAGGAATTAATAATCAGATTGATGCCTCAATGAAGTTCTCATCTATCATTCAAAAGTGTTTGAGAATACGTGAAACCGAGGACTTTTTGGATCAGGCTACAAAAAGGATGAAGAAGCTGGATAAAAAGGTAAGGAACTTGTAGAAATAGCTTGGTTTTCCAAATGATTTTGACACAACTGAGCAACTAATTGGAAAGGATGATTTTAGAAAGAAGATGGAGAATACAAGGAATATTGATTTGGACCAGTTTTCTTAGAACCTAGATGAGGCAAACTATTTGGATTCCATCAAACCACTGATAACCTTGAATGCAACTTTGACTGAAACATTCAAGTCAAGTTCAATTTTCAATCATGAATTGTTAATAAATTTCAAGTCAAACACTATCAGTTAGAAGAAATGAAACTTCCATCAACTGAACAATGGAGCTTGCTACAAAAGCTGATAGAATGATTTGAGAATATGAGTTTCCAACTGAACTCTATGTAGAGTTGTCTTTGAGAAATATTTTACATTGCCTCTATGTAATCCTTCGTTTGAAAAATTAAAAATCAATAAAAAACTCAAATTCAATAATATGTTCAATTATCTGTATTATTTATTTTATCAATTAAAGAAAAAATATAATTTCTACTACTAGATACACATTAAGCAATTGTTGATGTTCATTGTTGTATATGTTATTGTTGTTAATATGTTATTAATCATAAAGTTGAGTGATGAATCATTAAGTACATGTAAAACTTGTTACATATCAGTATGACATAATTTAAATATGAAATTATTAATAATATGTCAATTTATTCAATCTTATTCATAATTTGAAATTTCATGTAATGCAATATAAAATATCATCAACTATAGTTTGGAATACGATTCATGAAATGGAGTATGAATACCTAAAAACTGTTAAAGCACTTCTGGTGGAGCTTGTGAAATTTCATGATTTTGGTGTTTTCTAGTGTGTGGGAAATTTTGAAATTCCTTGATTGTATTGAATTAGGGTTTTTAAGGTCTACAAGCTAGGGATTTCTAAAGCCCTCATATGCTAAAACCCTGGTATCCTTCTATTTTATCATTGATATGCTACACTTTTCCACCAAGTCTTTAAGTTACAACTTGAGGGTATTGGTGTCGTGTGGTCCACGTCCCCATCTTACTACGAAGTGCCACTTTTAAATTTATTAAACATAAATTATATTTACCTTCTTAAAGTATTATGTTCCTTAAGTGCTCTAGACACATGTCAATATTTCACATTGTCTATGGCTCATGGAGCCTTTGGTTTTATTATTTTCTAGCCTTGTGAAACCCTAAAAAACATGACACATGTCCAAACTTTTCAATGGGCTAATGTTTTTATCTAATGTTTTAATTAAACTCTATTGAACCCTATTGTCTTGATCATGATTGGTCCCGCCTTTTCCTAGTCACTTTAAGTTTTTGAATTAAGCATGTGCATTTCGCGGAGGCCATTCTCTTCGTGGAGCTCTGACATTCTTACACATTCTTCCTCACAAAACAATGAATTATTTACATGTATTATACCATGTGCTAATTCCTATCACGAGCGCTCAAGCCTTTATGAAGCCATGGCGGGATTTATCTTTTGTTACTGCAAAGTTGTGAGATGATGACAAGTGTCAGCATCATAATGCTTTATAGTGAGTCCTTCCTTAGTGGGTGTATATTTTTGTCTTATTATATCTTCACGAGTCCACAAAATGGTGACACCTATCTGCATAACGATAAAAGGAGGCTATCACTTCGCAAAGGTAAATTCAAATATGCATGATGACCATTGATCTTGGGATCAACGGTCCACATTTAAACTTGGCCAAACTTGGCCAAGTATAATTGTTTATGCAGCCTATGAGTTGTTCCATGTATTTATTCCTATGCCTCTTGTCTAGTATTTTGGTTGTTAGAAAGGTCTTAACTAGACATGGTGCCAAGTAACTCTTGGAGATTTTGTAATTTTTCTATTTGATAGCACATATAGGAAATGTTGTAATTTTTCTTTATAATAACAACAAATTACTCAAATAATCATTGTATTTCTTTAATTTTGAATATTGACCTATCTTTCTCTCCAATATTATATTCACTATATTTTGACTCAAAATAATCAAGGGTTATTTATAAGTTCTCATATCACAACATTTGTTATGGATGTTGAACTTTTAGCTTCTATTCAAGGAATGGATTAATACTACTTTAAGTTATTCATCAAAGATAATTAGTTGGAAACACCAACACTATTGTTGTTAATATGTTATTAAGAATTGAACTGAATGATGAATCACTGAATACATGTAAAACTTATCAATATGACATAATTAAAATATGAAATTATTAATAAGATGTTAATTTATTCAATCATAATTTGAAATTTCATGGAATACAATATAAAATATATTCAACTACAGTTTGGAACATGATTCATGAAATGTAATATAAATACCTAAAAATTGCTAAATCACTTCCATTTTCCAAATCACATCCCGGTCCTCACTCTGACGATGAGATTAAGAGTAATCTTGAATCTAATTCAGGTCTTCATTTTATTTGCCCCATGTACATTTGCTTAACTCATCTCAAGTTCAACATTCATCGCGTCACTATCATTTGTGCCACTGCCACCAACATTTGAAGTGTTGCACAACCCTCTTCTTTCACACATGGACTTCCAAATTTTGTGTTCCCTTTCAAATGGAAAACTTTGGAAATTGTACCTAGTTGCAAACACCCTCAAGAATTTTTCCAAATTATTGTCTAGTTTGTTTCTTATCTTTGATTTCAAAAACCCCAATGCACTGAAAACCCTCTCATCCTCCATCGACCCCAATATCATTTTTTGACATAAATCAACAAGTTTGAAATATTTTGATAAAAAATCACACAATATTTCACTCTGAACTAAGGTTGTCCAAAACCTTGATATTGATCCCACTTCCATGGGATTCTCCATGTACTCAACCTAGTCAATCATACTTACTACAAAATTCTTAGCTTGTTCTCCAAGCTTAGTTTCATTTATAATTCCTCCTATTTTTTGTCTATTGTGTTTTGAAAATTTTGAAAACTATTTGATCAAGGTAATTACATTTTTATGAAAATAGTTTGGGTTCCTTCAGTTGCTTTGAATGAAAAATTGAGGGTACATAATAGACATGGCTTCAAGTATTTTTCTCGAGGGAATCATTCATAAATCTATGTGAAAAGAGATTTTGCAATAGATTTTAAATTACCACTTACAAATTTAAGAATGTCATTAAAATCTTCCTTTGTAACAAGAACTTGTTTGGTAGAGCACTTGATCATTGTACAATAGATTGGTATCTCAAATCGACATACAAAGACACATAACTACCCACTTACATGAAAATGTAAATAATTTTCAAGATTATTCAAATTTGTGATTAACTTCCAACTTACAAAATTTGGACTTTGAAATTGATAATCTGTTAGATCTAGGTATAGATTATTGAGGGTCATGCATGTCATTCTATGTAGTTTAGTATATTCATAAATATACATAGTTCTATCTTGGGATTTCTTCACAAGATTGTTCATTTCTTCCAGCATGGGGAGAATACCAGTTAAAGTTAAGAGTGTCTCTATATTGCTTAACCTATGTCAGAGGTCAAGATATTTATCTACTATGTTGTGATGTTCATACATTACTCCAATCAAGGAATGATATTCCAAAAATCTCATTGTACTGGTCCATACAAGGACATCCATCTAGTATCAACATCCTTAAGAAGCTTGTTTCCTCCTGTTATTCCTTCAGTAAAATTTTGAAATTCTACAAAACATTTGGGACTTTGGCAGAAGTGTGTGTACAGCTCACAGACTAAATTTTAAAATTTTGATACTTAAGGAAACTTTATTACAAGTATAAATGCTAAATTCATTCTATGGGCCATGTAGTGAATGCTAATCATGTATGGTGAACAATAGTTTGTAACTTTTTGTAAAGACCTCTCTTGTGACCTTGCATTATTGTAGCTCCATTAGCTCCTACACACACCAACTTTTTGGCAATTGTCAAGTCATCCATACCTCCAATTTAATTCAAATATTTCTAGTTCAAATATATTTTGTGATTTTGAGCTATCCTTCATTTTATGAACACAGAGAAGATGAGGTTGGCAGACATGTTGGTGTATAGTATACACATGCATACATACCCAAGAAGTATTATCTACCACAATAACTATTAGGATTATGGAGCCTTGCAACATAAGAATGAAGTATGGATGGTTTATGTTGGTTGTTCCTATGTTGTCATTGATGTCAACATGGTGATAACTATATGTGAAGGATACATAGTTTACCAAAATTTGTTCTCTGCCAATAATACTCTTTTGTGATGGATCAGTGTGTTCGTATTTGAGTCCAAAATTCACCACAAGATTTGACGGGACACTAATCTCTTAACCAACTAATTCAGACAACTATATCATGGATCTTGAGACATTTTTGGTTGTGAGTAGAAAGTTATCTCTGACAGAGTTCAACTTTGTATTCTACTGTTGTTCCTTGCTTGGCATACTGTGTAGGAGACTCCGTATTTTATTAAGGTGAGCATTATTATGTTGCGGTTTTGTTGATAGTCTCTATGTTGGTGGTATGGTGGGAAATTAATGTGTTCTCAGATTTGGAAGGTATTTTCTTTGAGGTTTGGAGAATTGTGTTCTAGTCTTGGCCGACTTAGCATATGCAATATATTATGGAGACTAGTTATGTTAGCCAACTTGGTATAATGCACTACAGAAATAAAATGTTTAAATTATATATGGTGCTAGCAAATAAAGTTTTGATTATTTTGTTTTCATCTAATTAGGCCTACCTAATTGATGAATAAAATATACTTGTATATATATAGAATGAGAGGGTGATGAGTCAGTGTGGGTGTGTATGTGGAAGAAGAGGTGTGAAAAGGATTAAGGGGTGTGTGAAGATATGAGCCTAAATGCTTTATCAGATGTGGATCAGTTGAGCGATTACTATGTGAGGTAGTACTTCATATTCTGAGCTTGATTGGAACTGAACCCTACACATTGAAGGTGTATCCTATCAGTTCAATATTTTGGCAGTGAACCACTATCTTTGTATCTTGGTGGTTATCCATCCTTTTTACTCAAACAATGAGCCTTTTTAAGGAAATTGAGTCCTGGCAGTGAGCCTTGCAATATTTTGTATTCAAATATAATATATTGAGTTAACCCTCACCATGGTTTTTCCTTTTTTGGGTTTTCCACGTAAAAAACTTGGTGTTCATGTGTATGGTTGCATCATTTATTTGTTTTTATGTTCCTTCTTGTTGATTAAGTCAAAATTGTGATAATCATAAGATGGATTTTATTGTGGTTTTATGGAATATTGATTCACCCACCCTCTCAGTATTCTGGATGTTCAATAGTAACTCCATCTAAATATAATGCAATGATGTTTGAATTTTATTTTCTCCTATTAATCTTTATTTTCCTCCACAACAAGACAACTTTCCCATTCCCATCCAACGTTTATTGATCAATGTGCATTGGGAAAGTTAGGAGCACCCAAAAATTATAATAAATTAAAATATTCTAGGTAGTTTGTCATAGGATGCCCTCTAGAAAAAATGGAATTCCTCTGTATTTATCTGCATTGAAGTTTATTAGCTTGCAAATTTTTGAACATGCTATTATTGCCTTTATTTATCTTCCCTTTGATGGTTTGGTATTTATCTATTCCAAGAGCTTGGTTCATGAGTTGTATCTCAGTGACAGTCTAACTAGTTGCACAAGATGATAATGTTCTTAGTTGCATATGTCAACACCAATTATTTTGAGTCTTTTTTTTTATGTTGAAATATTCCATGATGTTGTGTAATGTTGCTAAGTGTTCTGGGAGTTGTTTCCAAACCTAGTAAAGTGTGTATGGGGTTGCTTGGTAGTGTTAATGCCAGTTTGGTTGACCTGACATGTTAGCATTACTTTCGGATTTCCTTCATTGTTTTTGGAAGCATTGTGTAGCATGTCAATGTAGATTTGGGTCTTGTTAACCCTTGGTTTGGTCCACTTTCACTTCTTTCCACCCTAGAGGGGTTTGGTTCTAACCTATTTGGTGGTTGCACGTTTGAGGTGCATACGTTTCATTAAGCTGACTTGGAGAAGATTGTTTGAGGTTGTGAAAGATATATATGCAATGTAATTTATTAGAGAAGTGTGATGTTTTGTGTGGTGAAAAATGATGTAATTGAGATCAAGTATTGTGATCTGAGTGTGAGCATGAATGCCTAATACTATCATAAGTAGTGAGCAGAAGGTGTATATATTTTAGTGTGCTTGAAGTTGCTAGAGGCAGTGAGGTGAAGGTTGAATATGGTGAAGAGTTATTTTGGTGGATTATCTTATTGATTGAATGTAGTGAACCTCCTTGTAACAATCTCTTTCTATCTGGGCAATGAGCCCTTGGTAGTGAGCCTTTCTTTCTTTTAGACAATGAGTCCTTTGGGTAGTGATTCCTTCTGATAGTAAGTCTTTTGTTTCACTGTTCATATTTATATATGTGAGTTAATCTTCAACAAGGTTTTTCCATGTAAAATTTGGTGTTCTATTGTGTATGATTTTTGTTGTTTTGATGTTTCAATTTTTAATATTCATGTTGATGCATAATAAGGTTTTGAAGGTTAATGAGGGTTTTAAGGTTTTAATATACAACTAATTCACCCCCCTCTCAATTGGATTATGTGTCTAACAATTGGAATCATATTAGAGTTTCCTTAGAAGAAGCTTAACCACTTGAGGTAGATTCAGATGGTGCACATGAATGGTGTCAAAGCTCTCAAGTTCGATGGAACAAATTATGCCTTTTGGAAAGCCAAGATGGAATCCTTTCTTGCATCATTAGGGTTTGGTGTATCGAATTTAGTTGAAGATGGATATACTATACTTGTTACCACTCAAATAAGTGAAGATGATATCAAATATTATGAGAATAATGGAAAAGGAAGGAATTCTATCTTGAGGGAGCTTTCTGATTCAAAACTTGTGAAGGTTATAAGCTACAAAACTGCTAAACAGGTTTGTGAGAAGTTGAAAATAATTTACGAAGGAGATGCTATGGTCAAGCAAGAAAAGATGCAAAATTTCAAAGCCAAATTTGAAACCTCGAGGATGTTATAAGATGAAGATATTGTAGGCTACATGCTTAGGGTGGATGGAATTGTCAGTTTCATGAATGGTCTTGGTGGAAAACTAGAGGAAATTGAAGTTGTGAAAAAAGTATTGAGAACTCTTCCTAAATATTATAGTGCTAAAGTTTCTTCTATTGAGGAAGCTCAAAATTTAGATCAATATATTCTAGAGATCAAATGTTTGGTGTTTTAACTACTTTTGAATTAAGAGAATTTGATCAAGATGCTTCAAGGAAATAAATTTATTTTAAATTCAACAAGAAAGAGGGGATTGATGGATCTAATCTGAATTATCTTGATGAGGTAGAAGAAAATTTTGTAAGGAGATTCAAAAAGGGCACTGGAAAATACAAAGGTAAGTTACCCTTCAAATTTTTCAATTATGGAAAGATAGGTCATTATATTTCAAAATGTCTAAACAAAGTTTCAAATGAAAAACATAAAGATCATAAAGGAAAATATTTCAAGAAGAGTTATTATGTTAAAGAAGACAATGGTGTATATGATGGTGAGGAATTAGACTATCGAGATGATGGAAGTGATGAATTCTTGTTCATGGCTTTGAATGTTGGAACTAATTATACTAACCTTGAAAGATGTGTGAAGAAAATTGCTCCAAAAATAGGTCATAGTATTGAAGGAAGTATGTTGACTACCTTTCATGCAAGAGAGGAGAGAAACTAATAGATAATTGATAGTGGAAGTTCAAATCATATGATTGGTGATAAGAGTAAGTTTGTTAAACTTGAAAATTATGATGGTGGTTTTGTTAAGTTTGGTAATGACACATCTACTAAGATCTGTGGAAAAGGTTCAACTAGTTTTGATGGAAAGCATAAGATAGATGATGTTATTTGTGTCAGTGGTCTCCAAAATAATATTCTCAGTGTAGTAAAAATGTGTAGTAGATGATACAATATATTTTTTTAGGATGATGATTGTGAAATAAAAAAAGGAAGCTCCATAACTCTAGCTGCTGCAGGAATAAGGACAAAAGGGAATTTTTATCAACTCAAAGGTGTAGGCAGTAAGTGCTTTATATCATTTAAATCAATGAAAGTTGGATATGGCATAGAATAATGTGTCATATCAATTTTGATAGACTAGTGAAGATCAACTCTACTCATGCTATGAGAGACATGCTAAGAATTACAAAGCTTATCAATACCATTTGCAAAGAGTGTCAAGTTGGAAAATAGACAAAGAAAAGGTTCAAGACTAAGGAATATTTGATTGTAGGTCCTTTGGAGTTGGTGCATACAGACCTATGTAGACATACCAGAACAAGAATCTCTCAAGGTGATAGGTATTTTATGTTGTTAATAGATGATTACTCTAGAATGACTTAGGTGACCTTTCTCAAAGAAGAATTAGAAGCTCTAGATAAGTTTAAAGCATTTAAATCTATGGTTGAAAATGAAATGGATTTGAAAATAAAGAGTTTGAGGTTTGATAGAGGTGGTGAGTTCACCTCCAATGAGTAACAATCTTTATGAAGAACATGATATAAAAAGACATTTATTAGGTCCTAGGACTCCTTAGCAGAATGGAGTTGTGGAGAGGAAGAATAGGACAATTCAGGAAGCATAAAGAACCATGTTGAAGGAAGAAAAACTATTGGATTTCTATTGGAGAGAATCTATTTATACCGTAGTCTACATTCTTAACAAAGGACAAACAAGAGTGAACAATTCAAAGACCCCCTATGAGCTATGGTATGGAAAAACTCCTATTGTGAAATATTTTAGAGTGTTTGGAAGTAAATTCTATATCAAGAGAGATAATGAAAACTTAGGAAAGTTTGATGGAAGATTAGATGAAATAATATTCCTTGGAAATTCTATAAAGAACAAGGCATATATGTGAAGATAGTTGAAAGTGCAAGTGTCAAAATGGATGAGTGATCACATTAGAGCTTAGTGTTGATAGAAGGATATGAATCTGATAAATCCCCTTGCAAAGAAGAAGAGAAAGAAAAGGAGATGCTAGTGGAAGAGGAAGAAGCTCCATAAAATAATCCTAAGACTCCTAAGTATGTTCATAATAATCATTCTAACGATCAAATAATTGGAGACAAAAGAAGAGGCGTGTTGACAAGAAGAAAATTTGCAATGACAGAGGAACAAGTAAACTTTTGTTTACTTTCTGAGATAGAACCTAAAGCAATTACTGAAGCTTTCAAGGATGAAAATTAGATCATAGGTATGGAAGAAGAGTTGAGGTAGATTGAGAAGAATCAAACATGGGAACTAGTCTCAAGACTAACAAACAAGAATGTGATAGGAACTAAATGGGTTTTTAGGAACAAGTTGAATGAGAATGGAGAAGTTATCAGAAACAATGCTAGGCTTGTGTGTAAGGGTTGCTCACAAGTGGAAGGAATAGATTTTGAAGATAATTTTACTCCAATAGTAAGAATGGAAGGTATTAGGATGTTTTTGGATTTTGTAGCACATAAATACTTCAAGTTATATCATATGGATGTAAAGTTTACATTTTTGAATGGTGAGTTAGAAGAAGTATACATTGAATAACCAAAAGGTTTTAAGTTATCAAAATATTCTAATATGGTCTGCAAGTTGAAGAAAGAATTTTATGTACTTAAATAGGCTCCTAGAGCTTGGTATGCAAGATTGGCAGGTACTTATTGTAGTAGGGATTCGAAAAGGGTACTGCCAATGGAAATATTTACTTCAAAGTTGAGGGAGATCAAATCATGATTGTAGTTAGTTATGTTGATGACATAATATTTGGAGGAAATGAGGAAATACATAAAACGTTTGTTGAAGAGATGCAAAATGAGTTTGAAATGTCAATGTTTGGAGCGATGGATTTCTTCCTTAGGATACAAACCAGTCAATCAAAAAGAGGTATATTCATTACATAAACAAAATATGTTAAGGAAATGTTAAAGAAGTTTGGAATGGAGGAATCTAATCCAATATGTACACCCATGGTTATTGGTTGTAAATTGAGAAAAAATGTTGAATATCCTAAGACAAATCAGACCAAGTATAGATCCATGATTGGTGGATTACTATATCTAACTGCAACTAGACTAAATATTATGCATGCAATATGTCTTGTGGCAATATTTACAGAAGATCCTAGAGAAGCACATGTGGCAACAATCAAAAGGATATTCAAATATTTGAAGAGCACTTTGGACTATGGTCTATGGTATTCTAGGGATATTGATTTTTCTTTGAGTGCTTATATAGATGCAGATTGGGTAGGTTGTGTGGATGACAAAAGAAGTACAAGTGGAGGTGTTTTATTCCTTGGAAATAGAATAGTTTCATAGTTTAGTAAGAAGCAAGATTTAGTGTCATTATCTAATGTAGAGGTAGAATATATTTTGACAATATGTTTTTGCTTATAGGTGTTGTGGATGATGCAAACATTGAAATATATCAAAGTATCATATGATGAACCTATCTCTATCTTGTGTGATAATACAAGTGCTATCAACATTTTAAAAAAATTGGTAATGCATTCAAGAACAAAGCATATCTCTATTCGGTATCACCTTTTAAGAGAGAAATTTGTTGAGAATGAAGTAAATTTGGAGTATGTGCCTAAAAAGGATCAAATAGTAGACATTTTCACAAAGTCTCTTCCAAAATATACATTTGAGTATCTCAAAAACAAGCTAGGATTTATTTCTCCTCCTTCTTTCAACTAGATGCATAAGTTAGTGCATCTATCTAGGGGTGTAATTCAAGATGAATTATTTGTTCTAGACTAATGAAGGCTACCTCTCAAGTGGAGTAGGTAGTGGTATCTTTGGTTGGTGCAGTTAGGAGGAGCATATTTTGTGCCTAAAAGTGTGTGTGAGAGAAGTGAAGTGTGCAAGTGTTTCCCTTTTCCATTGATTTCAAAGGGGGAGAGAGAAAAAGTAATCTTAAATGTAAGAAATGTTCAAGTGAGGGAGGGAGCTACTTTTGGGTTGGAGATCAAAATTTATTTTTTTATTGATGGTTTTTCAGCAGGTGTTGCCATCAATCACAAAGGGGGAGATTTTTGCACTATGTTGTCATTAGTGTTGTTATTGATGTCAACCTATATCAAAATCTAGGGTTGTTATGATGAGAAGGTGTTTGTGGTGTTGAGAAGGTATTGCAGATGCAACATGACCACTTGGTTTCTAAGCGATTTTGAGAAAATTTGCATAAAGAGTGTACAAGGTAATAGGGGCATGTTCCGTATTGTGCTTCACATTTATTCATGCTTGAAGATGTGCTTGTGAAATTTGGATATGATGTTCAAAAGTGTTCAGAGGTTTTATATCTAAAGTTTCAAGTTTTAGATCATGTGGTAGTAGAAGATGTGTTTGATAGTGTTTGAATTATGTAGAAGGTTATCTAGGAGAAATAGAATTGCTTCATATTTCTCTACATTGAAGTTTCTTGTCTTGTAGATTTGGGAATGTGTTTTTATTTCCTTTATCTATCTTCCCTTGGATGGTTTGGTATTCAACTGTTCCACAAGCTTGGTTCATGATTTGTATCTCAGTGACAGTTTGATTGGTTGTATAGGATGATAATGTTCTCAGTTGTATATCTCTACGCTAGTGATTTTGAGTATTCTATTGATATTGAAATATTGTAGGATGTTGTGTAATGTTTCTAAGTGGTCCATAGGTTGTTTTCAAATTTGGTCAAGTGTGTATGGGGTTTCTTGGTAGCATTAGTACCGGTTTGGATGACCTGGCATGTTAGCGTTACTTGTAGATGTGCTTCATTGTTTGTGGACATATGGTGTAGCATTCTGGTGCAGATTTGGGTCCTAGTTAGCCCTTGGTATGGTTTTCCTTCACTTCTTTCCATCATGAAGGTGTTTGGTGATGACCTATTTGGTGGTTCCACATTTGAGGTGCATATGTTTCATTGATGTTGACTTGGAGAATATTGTTTGAGGTTGTGGAAGATATATATGCAAGGTCAGTTTATTGGAGAAGTGTGTGGTGTGTTGTGTGGTGTGAAATGTAGTGTGACCAAGTGTTGTGATCTAAGTGCAAGCATGAATGCCTAAAACTACCAAAAGTAGTGAGTAGGGTGTTTACATTTCATTATGCTTGAAGTTGTTGAAGGTAGTGAGCCGAAGGTTGCAAATGGTGAATATTTGTTATGGTGGATTCTCCAATTTCTCTAAGGTAGTGAACCTCCTTGTAAGAGTATCTTTCTATTCTCTTTCTATTTGGGTAGTGAGCCCTTGGCAGTGAGATTTTCATTCTTTTGGACAATGATTCCTTTGGGTAGTTAGCCCTTTTTTTAGTGATCCTTTTGTATTTGATGTTGATATTCATATATATGTGAGTTAATCCTCCTTGTGGATTTTCCTTGATTAGGTTTTTCCATGTAAAATTTGGTGTTCTATTATGTATGGTTGTTGTGTTGATGTTCCATTTTTTTTATTAGAGGTAAAATAGGTTTTGAAGGGACCCCAAAACCCTTTACAAAAAGAAATGTTGCATCAAAATAAATCATGAAAATTAGCAAGCAACCAAGAAGTAGCAAACCAAAAGTGAAAAAACTACCAAAAAAGAGGAGTAGAAACAACACAGACTATATATTCTTTAAAATATCAACCACCTCCATATCACTGTCAATAATCTTTTGGTGCACTTACATCACCTTAGTGATCTCCTTGGAAGGAATCCCAACATTCAGTTTGGTCTTATTACGCGTCCTAGTACAGGGACCCTTATCACTTAGATATTTAATCAAAAAACTAGGAAGGCCAACCACATTACCATCAACATCCTTCCCACCCAATGCTTCCTCCATCCACTACCTCGCCTTCTCATTGAGAAGGCCTACACCCTTAGATTCATTTTTCATGGCAGACTTGCTAACATCCATAACCTTGTCTAATTTAAGATAAGCATGTTCTAACTTTTCTTCAAGAGCCACAATCCTTATTTCAAAAACTTGTTTCAACTTCAGCATCTCGTGATTAATGATTTTTATTGCATCAAAAATTTGATTGATTTGAGCCTGTAAAGAAGGATCCAAAGGATTAGAGGACTCCCCAACTTTACTAACAAAACTACAGACCTTCACATTGGTAAGATTCAATTCGTTGAAATCCCACTTTAAAATATTGAAGAGAGTTAAAGTTTCGTCCTTCGCCAACCCTAGTACGTTGGGTAACTCCTCCTTGTTGTAGTTACAAAAATCTCTATCATTCCCTGAGTCCTTCAGGGAATCCCTGCTAGGATTTTCACTTTCAATAACATCCTTCCCTTTCTTGGTAGAAACCAACACCTTAATCTTGTGAAGGGAACTTTCAGTTTCTTCAGCCACACTCCTCCCTTTATCTTGCACATTCAAACCTTGTTCTTGCAAAACTGCATTGTCTTGACCACCAACATCCTTTAGAGGCTCAACTAAAGGGGAATCAATAACAAACTCCTCTTGGTTGCACCCGACATTCCACTGAGCCTTTTTTTGGGTACTCCCACCCTTCGAACCCAACTTTCTCTTCAAACCGGACAATGGGGTTTTCCCAGCCTTATCGCCACCAATAATTTTCTTCCCTTTCTTCAAACCAGAGGAATCACCCTTCACAATTTTACCACCTAGGGACTTATCAACAACCACCTCTTCACTACCCATTTCATAATCAATAGAGATAGGAGGTTTTAAGCCTTTTACCTTTCTTAAAACTCTTTCCCTCAATAGGTGTAGGAGGCTCCAAATAAACCTCCATGGAATCATCTGAACCAAGCTCATATTCCTCATTGGTAGAACCCAAATCAGACCCAATTTGATAATCCAAATCAAGCTTCTTCTGCCAACCATTAGTAACCCTCTTAGGTTGCTCAGGAACAATATAACACTTAGCATACTTAGAAATAAGGAGGACAAGGACCACATGAAGAACAAGGTTCTTGGGATTATGCGTATGATCTCTAATACCGCATTGCATGGAAGCAAGCAAATAATAGGGAAAAGAGACCTTTTTCTTATGCCTGAAATGGTTAAGAAGAATAAAATGATAACTAGATAAAACAGAGAAATACACATCGAGCGTAAAGTACCTCATGATTTCTTCAACAAAATTTCCCCAAATCGCCTTAATAGAGTTGTGATAGTAACCCCCACATTTAGCCCTCTCTAATATATTCCTTTCATCATATTTAAAGAAAATTTCCAACACAACATTCAACTCATTTTTATCTCTGTAAACTTTCCTACCCTCAATAGAAAGACCCGTAATTCCAGCAATTAGATATTCAATAATATTGAACTCGGTCCCACCAAGCTTCAAAACCCTATGCTGCCATCCTTGAACAAAATCCCCAGTCACCTTAGGGTCATGCCCATGGAGTCTCTCAATGTATGACGTAACGCCTCCCAATTGCAACCTTTCCCAAACTTTCACATTGGTCTTCGAAGTGTCAAAAGAGAAGGGTTCGACTCTGTTCCAATCACCACCCATGATCATAGTCACCAAAAGACACAGAAGCTTGAGAAACTTACAAAGAATAAGAAGAAGCCTCAAGAAGAAATCCTTAGAGCTACCCACAATCCATGTGGGAGAGGTAAGGTGGAAGGGGGTAATAATTAATCTAGAAGGCTGCCCCTTACGAAACATAGTTAAATCATCAAAATACAAGGCCAAATTTGAATCGAGATCACACCAAAAAATACTCTGCCACATGAACAAGCTCATTTGAAATAAGGTGATGATGAAAAGAGCCCCCTCCTTAGCATGTTTTTCAATCATGATTTAAACTTACTTGGGCTTCGATGGGGAGGGGGTCATCCCCTTCCCATATCCTATGTTCATTGACCCCTATGCTAGCAAAAACATCAGCAAGACCATTTCCCTCTCTAAATATATGGGAAATGTGGCATTCATCAAAGGAGTTCAATATTTCCACAGCATCCAAAATGAGAGATTCAACCATCCAGAAAGGGGGTGTGGATTTCTTAAGGTTATTAATAACATTTAGAGAGTCGCCCTCAATCCAAACCTTCCTAAATCCTTTAGATTAGGAAATCTTCAATCCATGATAGCCAATGAAAATTGATGTTTCATTTGTTTATATTCATGCCAATACATAATAAGGGTTTGAAGGTTGATAAGGGTTTTGAGGTTTTAATAAATAATATACAACTTATTCACCCCCCTCTCAATTTTCCTATGTGTCTAACATGGGTGAGTCTATATCTCTAGTTGTAAGTGTTTATCCCTTACTAGGTTTGGAAATATCATTTTTTGGTTTCTTGGCAACCTCTTCCAAAGCAATCCTTTAATGAACAAATGATTTCATAATTTTATAATCCATAGAAAACACATGGTCTTCTAATTTTCTTCATTTTCTCAGAATTATTCTTACTTGACTAACAAGAGGATGTTACATTTGTGTCATTTTTCTTCTTCTTCTTATATGAATTCTCAATTTTTAAAGCTAAATTTTCCTTAGATTATTTTGAATACTTCCTACCTTTTCCCTTTGATGATTGGACCATGAGTTCTTGAATTTTTGAGGAAGTAATAAAATCCATGGAGAGTAACTCAAAATTTTCTCTTAGGAGTTCGTCATAAAATTGTTCAAAAGTATGCATTATAAATTTTATTCCAAGAGAATCCATGGTAGAGTACAAGGTAGAAGAAAAGAATTGATAAGAGTATTTTAGCTTTAAAAAATTAAGACACATTATTTATCTATTTTATTTTGACTGTGTTGCCCTAAATTTGTCCGATAATAGTCCATTCCCCTTGAAAATCTATTTTTAGCTCTTTTTGGTTAAGTCTGAAGCACATGGGTTGTCAAAGTTTAGGTGTCATTCATGTCTTTGGGTCCTAAGAAATATTTTCATACTTAGTCATTTTCACTTAAAATCAACTTTTAGAGGTGGTTTTTGAACTATTTTTGAGAACCAACAAGGTTCTCACAACCTCTATTTTTCCCGACCAAGCCTTGTTTTTGTGATGTTCGTCAAGAGTTCTTAGAAGTTTAGGACCTTGGGAGTTAGTCTTTCATAAGGTTATCAGAACTCCTTCAGGATCTACTGAATTTTTCAAAACCTTTAAATATCTTGAAGAAGTCCATCTTCAAGGAGAAAATGTTCCAAATAATATAAAAAGCAACATTTATTCATTGTTTTGAAAGTATTGTCGGGAGTTGACAAGGTTCTCACAACCTTGTTGGACTCTAACACCAAACCACCGACTTCATATTTTTAGGTTGAAGAGAAAAGTGAAAGGAATTCTTCAAAATTCCCAAGGCATAGGTTGTGACAACTCCTTCGAAACTTGATGAGGTTCTCACAACCCCATCAATGTCCAACACAAAACCCATAACTTGCATTTCTCAAAAGTTGGTAAAAGGAGAAATGAGGGAATGGGAAAAGAAAAGAAAGGAACATGAAATAGTGATGAATAAAGTGTCAAAATGGGAACCGATAGAGGTTTTGAAACCTCTATCAAACTCCAACAAGGTTTCAAAAACCTACCAAAGTTTTGACTCTCTTTTTTGAAGCACAAGTTCAAAAGGTTGGCGCCAATTAAAAAATGGATGACCCACATTAATTACTATCAGATTCAAGGTAGGTGAATGTAATGACAATGTATAAAAAAGGAATATTTCCCAATTCAAATCATTCTAAGCATTTGTAAGTGATAAATTGGGGATTTATGAAGTGTAAAGAGTGAAATTAACAGAGAATTTGGTGACGGAAAGAATAAAATTTTCCTTTAGAGTCACTCTTGGAAGCTATAAATTTGGTATGTATGCACTTATAATAATCTATTAATTCTTTTCATTGCCTATTATGTGCAATTTACAAATGAATCACGTAGCTTGAGTTGGGTACCCTAGGCAACATTTTGTCAAAATTCTCCAAAATCAAGAGGCACAAATTTGAGCTAAGAATTGGTAAAAATGAAGTATCAATATTTAGGATATGAGCATTTTTTGGGTTAGAAATCTCATTTTCTGAGATAGGTGACACCATGCTAGGGCATATCAACCTAGGAGAACTTTTTGAAAGAATAAACAATCCAAATAGACACCCAATCACCCAAAGATTAGCAGAAAGTGGATTACTCAAGGTAACTACTTTTCCAATTGTTGTGTGATGTATGGACATGGTACTTGAATGTATAAATATTTATAATTCAAAAACTATGGTAAATAGAACCAGTGATGACAAATTACTCATCGCTCTAGATAGGGACACTATTAGTGAGTGTTTCAGGTTACTCGAGAGGGAGGTATAGGCTAATTTTGATTTTACTACATCACATGGGTATTTCAGTGAAAAGAAAGGGTATTGTTGGAATATAATTTCCAAGAAATGGTTTATAGTTCCCAAGAAAAGAAAATCTCAATTTCCCAAAAACCTACATAAATCTCACTTCAAAGGTGAAATTACAAATATCATCATACTATTACATAGGATGATGGGTAACATGAATGCACATGCATTTGAAGAATGGATGTTTTTATTCATGCAAGTTACTTGTGTAGGTAGACAGTATTTGGATTTGTCCAGCTTAATCAGTGATAGGATTCATCATACGATTTCAAACTTTTCTCTCAACAAGTTCTTTTATATTTCTTCCTATCTTTTCTATGCTTTGGCTTGCACTAGATCATGGTCGGGACTCAATCTTGTTCAAGAATTTGATGAAAATATCCAAATTTATCATTATTATCTTGTTATAATTAGAGAGAATTTATTGTAAGTATAGAAAGGTTAAGGATGTATTCACAATGAGATCGGTCATGGAGCTACATGGGGATTTAGGCCAAATAATTTCTATTAAGGCAATTCAATTGATAAATCAATACGTGAGTCATTTTATTCAATTCCAAAGATTTACCTACATTAGAGTAGGAGGTTATGATGGGCTACCCCATAAATTACCCAAAGATGCAAAAGAAAAATTCATTTTGATAGAGATCTGTAGACAAATTGAAGAGGTTAATAAAATATGTGCAGAGAGGAAGAAAGGTTGTGTCCCATTCCCTATTGGTCTAGAATATTATCAATGTAAATTTCAATCAGATGCCATCAACATTGAGAGGGATATTGTGAAGTATAGCATTTCAACTTATGAGATGAGAATTCCATTTGACAATAAGAACTATGTGAGGGATAATTTACAACTTGGTCCTAGATTTCATCACATCCCTCACATGGAAGGTTATTGGGCTAATTGATATAATGATCATGAAGTGAGGAAAAGAAGTTGGATGAGGATGACTCTAAGGAAATTTTTTACCTTCAGATTAGGTTGAGATATTGAAGGAGTAGAAGATGTTGGAACTGATCTGATAGACCTAATCTATACTAACCACATACAATGCATCCAATGATTCCTATCATTTGGAACCTCAAAGAGCCTAACGACTTAGAAAATAGAATTATGATAGTCATAAAAAGGATACATATATGGATTTCCAAGAAGAAAGGTGAGGTTCCTAAGCCTCAAACTAAAGGGATACATAGAACATCAGAACAAGACAATCCCGATTAAGTTGGGGTCTTGTTATCAACAAAAATATCACCCCTCATGCAACATAAAGCAACACTAGGTGGTAGTGGGGATGGAGAAGAGCCTGTAGAGGAAAGAGGAAGTCCTAAGAAGACATGTGATGGCCCTCCGAATGATAGTAGTTTGGGAGATCAAACAAAGAAGGAGAAATAGATAGAAAGGGAAAAGGAAAATGAACAAGAACAAGAAACCAAAATAATGTAGGTTGATTCATCTAAAGAGCAACCAAATCCATCCCAAGAGGTAGCTAAGAGAAGAATGAAAAAAGGTAAATCTCCTACCTCCTTCCCTTTTCATCTACAAAATGTAATGAGGAATCCTCCATTGAAAAGAGATCTTTAGTTCTCCACACCCAATTCTTCTCAAAATCTCAATGCTACTTCTTCCCCCTCATGGCTGGAAAATACATTGGGTAAAAAGAGAAAAGAAGTACAAGTAAATTTTATAGATCATAATATTATGGGGCAGCTATTAAAAAGGTCCCAAAAACCAAAAAAAATAAAAGCTACTTCAAGGTTGATGGAGGATAGAAATTTTGGACATTTGTTCATAGAGATTTCCCATCCCTCCGCACAAAAAGAGCCTAGTTAGGCTACTGCAACTAACTACAATATGACTAAAGTAGATCTGTGTTGGTATGTGTGACTAATCATTCAAATACTATACACTCATAACGTATCCTTATTGGGGTTTCGTTAACATGTCAAGGTTTTCCCACTAACCCATCAAGGTTTTCCTATTAACACATCAAATGAAAAATGACTTTGTAAAACCCTAATTCTAGAAACTTCCAAAAATCTTGTTATAAGTGTTTGGGATGTATGTTGTGGCATGGTGTTTGTGAGATTGTAATATGTTTTGCACTTGGATAATAAAATCATTGGATGGTTGAGTTTTTGTGGATGTAACTCATATTGGGTGAACCACATTGAATTATGTGTTGATCTCTTTTGTGCTATTCTTCATGGTTATTTCTAAGTTATTTATCTACATATAATTGTTAATGTTTAATATTTCTCCAATCTACCTGAATCCTAACAACTGGTATCAAAGGTGCGTGTATTTCAGCTGATCAGTAGGAAACCTCTAGATTTGAGTGGGAGCAATGGAAGAAGGGAAATTCAAGGTTGAGAAGTTCAATGACCAGAATTATCAATTATGGAAGGTGTAGATGGAAGATTATTTGTATCAAAAGGATCTGTGGTCACCATTACAAGGAAAAGCAAAGAAAGATGTTGTGATGTTCGATAGAGAATGGGTGATTCTAGATAGAAAGGAACTGGGAACCATTTGGTTGTGCCTAACACCATATGTGGTGTTCAATATAACAAAAGAAAGGACAATAGAGGATCTAATGAAATATTTGGCTAAATTGTATGAAAACCCTCAGCCTCAAATAAGGTATTTCTCTTGAATCATCTATTTAATCTGAAAATGATTGAAGGTGGATCTGTGACAGATCATTTAAATGAGTTTAATACAATTACCTATCAGTTAACTTTTGTAAATGTGAATTTTTATGAAGAGGTAAAGGCTCTCTTGATTTTATGTTCTTTGCCAAAAAGATAGAATAGCTTGGTAATTGTTGTAAGTAACTCTATCTTTGGTTCAAATACATTGAAATTAGATGATGTTGTTGGTGTTATCCTTAGCAAGGAAATGTGATAGTAAAGAATAGGCGAGAGTTCAACATCGGGTAATGCTTTGACTGTAGATAATAGGGGAAGAACAAAGGAGAGAGGAAAAATCCCAACAAATCGTGAGAAGTCACAAGGAAAGTCAAAGAAAGGTAGATCAAAATCCAGAGGAAGAATGGATTGTTGGCACTATGGAAATCTAGGATACTTGAAGAATGATTTTTGGTCTTGAAAGGGAAAACAAGGAGACAAACAACATGATGATAGTAAGGAAGATAATGTTGCAAGTAATAAATTAAAGGATGCTTCAATTTTGTGTTTAGATAATGCTAATGATTCCTGGGTAATAGATTTAGCAACTTCATTTCATGCCACACCCCATAGGAAATATTTAGTAGATTATGTTCAAGGTGATTTTAGACAGGTATATTTGGGTGATGATGAACCCTGTTAGACTATTGGAAAAGGAAAGATAAAAATCAAGTTGCGTAATGGAAATGAATGGTTGTTGCGAGAGGTAAGGAGTGTTCCAAATTTGAGAAGGAATTTAATTTATGCAAGATAACTAGGTAGTGAAGGTTGCATGGTTACCCTTTTAGACAAAGTATAGAAGGTCACTAAAGGTGCATTAGTAGTAGCTAAAGGTGAAAAGGTAGGCACATTGTATTTGTGTATTGGTAATACTTAGTCTACCTTAGTTGCTACGGAAATAGGACTAGCTCAGGTATCTTCTCTTGGTGGCTCTTGTTATTATGTTAATTTTATTTATGATGCAACTAGAAAAACATGGGTGTATTTCCTAAAAAAAAAATTAGAAGTATTTGAAACTTTTAAAAAGTGGAAAGCTTTAGTTGAGAATGAGACAGGAAAAAAGTTGAAGTGTCTTAGATCTAATAATGGAGGTGAGTATTGCAGTAGATAATTTGAAAATTACTATTCATACAATGAAGTCTATAGGCAGAAAACGGTTCCTAGAATCCCACAAGAAAATGGTGTGTCTGGGAGGATGAATAGGACCATTATGGAGCGTGTAAGGAGCATGATATTGTATGTTGGACTACCCTTACACTTTTGGGAAGATGTTGTACATACCATTGTTAATTTAATAAACAAGGGACCTTCAAATCCTTTGGATGGTGGCATTCTAGAGGAGGCATAGATGGGTAAAAAGGTAAACTATTCATTTTTTAAAACCTTTGATTCTGAAGCTTTTTCCCATATTGATATTGAAAATAGAACCAAGCTTGATGCTAAGTATAAAAAATGTACCTTCATTGGATATGGAGTAGATGAATTTGGTTATCGATTATGGGATTATGAAAATCATAAAATAATTAGGAGTAGAGATGTTATATTCAATGAGAAGGTCGTGTATAAGGATCAGTTGTAGGAAAAGAAGCATGAACATGCAAAAAAGGAATTTGTGGTGTTGGATGAGATTCTAGAAAATAAAATATCAGTGGTACCTGATGCTCAAAAACAACAAGTTATCCTATAGACTCCTACAAGTGTTAGACATTCTACAAGGATAACTAGACCTCTAAAAAAATATTTTATCCATCATTATATTATATATTATAATCTGATTTTGAAGAACCTAAGGTTATGAAGAAGTAATGTAGGTAGATACCAAAAAGCAGTGGGCGCCAAGAATTAAAGAGGAAATGGATTCCTTATTGCAGAATTAGACTTCGGACTTAGTCTAAAAGCCTATAGGAAAAAGAGAATTGCCAAATAAATGGGTTTATAGGTTGAAGGAAGAAGATGGAGGCAAGAAAAGACATAAGGCCAAAATTGTGGTAAAAATTTTTGAACAAAAAAAAGGTATAATTTTGATGAAATATTTTCTCTTGTTGTAAATATGACTTCTCTTAAAACTATTCTAAGTCTTGTGGCTATGAAAGTCTTGCATCTCGAACAACTAGATGTGAAAACAATATTTCTCCATGGGGATTTGGAAGAGGAAATATACATGCAACAACCACGGGGATATGAGGTCAAGGGTAAGGAGGAATTTGTGTGAAGGTTAAAGAAGAATTTATATGGCCTAAAGCAAGAACCTCAGAAATGGTATTTGAAATTTAATAGTTTTATGGTTGAACAAGGTTATAAAAGATGTCATTTTGATTATTGTGTTTATTTAAAAAAATTGGGTAATGGTAGCTATATTATCCTATTGCTTTATGTTGATGGCATGCTTGTTGTCGAATCTAACATGCCACATATTAATGAACTTAAGTAGAAATTAGAAAATTTATTTGCTATGAAGGATTTTGGGTGCAGCTGCAACCAAATCCTTGGTATGAGGATCACATGGGACAAGACAAACAAAAAATTATTTTTGTCTCAAAGTGATAATGTAGAGAAGGAGTTGAAAAGGTTTAACATGCAGAATGCAAAAATGGTTAGTACACCTTTGCCTAGTCATTTTAAGTTGAATAAGGAGATGTTTCTAAAGACACAAGAGGAGGAAGAAAAAATGTATAAGATACCATATGCATCAACAGTTGGTAGCTTGATGCATGCAATGTTATGCATAAGGCCAAATATTGCACATGTAGTGGGAGTTGTGAGCACGTATATGAGCAATCCGAGAATGGAACATTGGAATGTGGTAAAATGAATTCTCTTATATTTTAGAGGTACTACTTCAAAGAAACTATGTTTTGGAGGAAAAAATTATGCTCTAAATGGATATGTCGACTCTGATCTGGCAAGTAATATTGATAGCAAGAGGAGTACTATAGGGTATGTTTTTATTGTAGGAGGTACTCTAGTCAATTGGATTTCATGATTGTAAAAGGTAGTTTCACTTTCAACCACTAAAGCTAAGTGTGTTTATTCTATGGAAGCTAGCAAGGGGATGATTTGGTTACAATGTTTTATGGAGAAATTGGGACAGCGACAAGAAGATAGCCCTTTGTACATTGATAACTAGAGTGATATTGGTGCAGGAGCACCCATGAGATTTTGGTTTTGTGTCTCTCTTAGGTTATAAGGTCCTTTTGGATCATCTTCATGTTTGTAAGGGTCTAGATGAGGTCTTAGGAGGATAGGTGTAGTCAAGTTGTCAAAAATGTAAAAGCTGCTATATGTGGTAAAAGTTGTCAATATTGTCAAAAAGTTGCAAATTATGGAATTTGAAGAGTAACATGCTGTAAATGAAGGAATTAGAAGGTTTGTAGTTTTAAAATAAGTTGTAAATGGTTGTTAAATGTTTAAATATCCTTGTGTAGGTTGAAACCAAGGTTGGTGGTTACAATTTTGAAGTTTAAGCAATAAAATTCCTTTGTTTTCTAAAAATCTGGATGTTGCATCACTATTCTTTGATGTAGTATGGAATTGTCTAGAATTTTCATGATCTATGCATTATTTTTTGTGATAGAGGATTGATTTATCTTTCCTTTCTAATTGGTTTGGTTTATTTTAGTTAAGTTTTATGTAAGTTATGATCAAATTGGTGACTACCACTTCCATATTTTTTTGGTAACCAGCCTGTTGCAGCACGTGGTACAAATTTTATATTCCATATCTTGATCTCAAAAAAATTGGGATTGAAATAAATGTGAATATAATTTCTAATGAACTTGGTCTCATCATTTTTTATTTATTTTGGAGAGAGATATTGCAATTTTGGAAAAAAATAGTTCAAAACTGTCATAAACCCGAGGCAGAGTAACTAGTGACTTTCAAAATATGATTTATCATGTTTTCCATGGTGGAGAATTATAATTTTTTGTGTGGGAGTCTAAATTTTTTTATATTACCATGCTCTAACATTTTAGGGTTCCATATTGACATTTGCATGTGTTTTGATGATACCCTAGGTCTGATTTTTCATGTTTTAGGCTAAATTGGCAAAAGGATGGTCCATTTTTAAAGGGTTCCATATAAAGTAATCTACCTTGATTTTGAAATATGTTGTATAAAGCCCAAATGGGTATCTATAACTGTGTTTACATTTTTAATATCATGTCTTCACTAAAAGTTATGGCCAAAAAACCTAATTTTCTGCCCCCATGTTTTAGGTTTTAAAGATTGAAGGCTTGTGATGAAAAACCCACCAAATTAGGGCTCTAGATTTGCATAGCTTGTTTGATTTAGTTAGTGTTGAATTCATCCACATTTTTATACATCAACTATTCATCTTGCTAAGAACTCAATTCTACATTCAAAAACTAAGCACATACAACTTAGACACCACTTCATCCGATTAGTTTTGGAGGATGGACAATTGAAACTAGAGAAAATTCACACTAGTAATAATCCTGTAGATATGTTCACAGAGGTAGTTACATGGGAGAAACTAATTTCCTCATCAGTTTCCATTGGCCTTCATGAATGATAATGGTGGACATAAGAAACCAACTAGGCCTGTAATCCAGTGGGAGCTGCAAGTGTAGCGATGTCATCCAAGATCAGTCTCCAAGTGGGAGATTGTTTGGTGTGGAGTCTATTTAGTCTCCAAGTGGGAAATTATTGGTATCTGGTGACTGATCATGTAAATACTATACACTCGTAACGTATTCTCTTTGGGGTTTTTCGTTAACACATCAGGGTTTTCCTGCGAACACATCAACATATTCTCGTTAACACATCAAATGAAAAATGACTTTGTAAAACCCTAATTCTAGAAGCTTCCAAAAATCTTGTTATAAGTGGTTGGGATGTATGTTGCAGCATGGTGTTCACAAGATTGTAATAGCTTTTGCACTCGATAATAAAATCATTGGATGGCTGAGTTTCTATGGATGTAGCCCATATTGGGTGAACCACATTAAATTTTGTATTGATCTCTTTTGTGCTATTCTTCATGGTTATTTCTAGGTTATTTATCTTCATATAATTGTTAATTTTTATTGCTCCAATTTGCCTGAATCTTGGCAATTTGGGACCTCTGAGCAAGGATGTCAATGACCATAATTTTTAGGTAGCTGCTACAAGGTTGGTAGAAATAAATGAGAAGTATAAACATGATAAGGATAATTTGAATAAAATAATAGAATTACTTTATAATTCCATAAAATCATTGGTTGATCCTTGCCCCCAACTATTCAATTGGGAAAGTTCTTTTGATCCTGGTTCTATGGCTGGTTAAGAGATGGTAAACAAAGTATAAAATGATAGCTATTATGGTATAATTACTCAAGAATGGGTGATATATATTAAAGATAAAGGCCTTCGTTTAATTGAAAAATTGAAGAAGGTCTATGATGAGTTGATTTTATTGAGGAATTCTATCAAAATTAAGATAGAGAATTGCAAACAAGAAAAATATCTTTGGTTCCAAGTTGATAAAGACCTTGGGGAAATTATAGATATGGGTAAATAGAAAAGGATGCAACAAAAAATATTTCTTCATCTACAGAGGACCCAAGGCCCATGATGTAGAAAAAGAGCATTGAATGGAAACTTTCATTTTTGAAGCCAAATTTCCAAGAATAAAATAAGCTACTAAAAGAGTGCAATTGCATCAATAATGATCTCATCAAGGAGTTCTCATATTTTAGTTGTCAACTAGTGAAAGGTGACAACAATGGTGTAGCTATGGTGAATGAACTAAAGGAGGGGTTCCTAAAGGTAGTCGATACACTATCTAGTGAGAAAGTCTTCAATTAAGAGACTATAAAGAAGTTGGCTAGAATTGAATCTACATTATCTTGGTATGATAATTCTCCAGCCAAATTTACTACCAAAATTGACACCATTTGTAGCAATAAGTCCATCTAGAATCTAAGGACAAAGAGTGTTACGATTCCCCAGCATACTGATATTCCAATTGTCACACAAGCATTCAAAGAGTACAAATCACACATGGCATCTAGTCAGAAGGGCCCAACGATAGATGAAGCACCTATGGGCCCACCCAATCAGCCACCTCAATAGCGTGCTACGTTTTATTTGGATGTTTTAATTTTATAAATTTTAATTGTAATGAACTTTATTTTGCGGTTCCTTTAAATAATTTTTTTTAAAGATTCTGGAGACAGCTACACTTTTCTAATGCTTAAATAGATAATTCAAAGATATTTGAGTTGTCCAAATTTTCAATCCTCGTTACACGGTGATGTAAGATTTATAATTGATCAAGAGAAGGATCAATATAAAAAAAAAAAGTTCATTCCATAAAAAATCCTTTGTCTGTGAGGATTGAAAATTGAATGTGATACTTTGTATGAATCTCTAATTCTGTGAGCTTGGGTGAATGCTTAGATATTTCCTTTCTTTGTATAAGTGATATTCAATCCTATAACACTCATTTATTTTTGGAGTGTAATAGAATTTCAATCTGAGCGATCACTTTTTTTCTATTAATGTTTTTAATATTTTTATTGAAGTATTGGTGGTATTTATAGTTGGTGCATTAAATTTATTACTTGAAAATCCATTTTTGATTGAATATTTGATTGTATTTGTATCATGGCTATGAAAAATGTTAGTTTTCCTTTACTAATTTTTGGTCAAAAGTATACGCATCTTTTAAATTTTAAAAATCCAAAATTTTATAATGCAAGTGAGATGTAACTTAATTAAAATTCAGAGGGAAGTTAATCCTTATTTTTCCTAGCTATTTGTTACATGTTTGTCTTCAATCTTTGGGGGAAAATAGAGTCATAATATGTTAAAATATGAGAAGACAAATCTATTCACCAACAATTTTTTTGTCTCTACTAGGGAACCGAGACAAAGATTATTATAAAGTTGCCTTATACATTCTCATTTAATTATTTCATGAGCATGCATGGTTTTGCTGCATAATGATGTTTTTATCATACTCCAACTGAATCTAAATTGGGTACAAGTCAAGCAAGAAGGCATATTGTCACAACTAAACACTTTAGCTTAGAGATTTAGGAGTGTAGAAGAATATCATAGAGTCAACAAAGTCTTGGAAAAAGAAGAAGAGTTTAGATACAAACTTAGAAGACTTAGACCAAGACAACAACTAGAAATCACTGATAGAATCATTGTCCTCTCGAGAGATCACATAAAAAGATAATTCTTGGGCCTTTCTAGTTACACTGGATTTTAGATGACATACCATAAGTGAATGAAGAAGGGGCATTATCGACCTAGTTTTTGAAGATTTGCAAGAAGGTAATTTCTCTATTTTTGCACACCTGAGTAGGAGAATCATATCTAGAAGCAGACCATCTTCACCAAAAAGAGGGGTATTGTAGAGCCTCTCTAATTTCTAATCAACTTGGTGCTACTAGGTATACACACACCTCAGAGGACGAATTCCTAATTGAGTAGTTAATCTTTCACAAGAGGTTG
The DNA here is from genome assembly GCA_007115665.2 of Sequoiadendron giganteum. Taxonomy (NCBI): domain Eukaryota; kingdom Viridiplantae; phylum Streptophyta; class Pinopsida; order Cupressales; family Cupressaceae; genus Sequoiadendron; species Sequoiadendron giganteum. The sequence goes on along the minus strand of CM021102.1, from coordinate 166,263,565 downwards.
CATTTAATTATCAACTAGGGACTCATAAACTTTAGACACTCCTAACACAATATATCCATTCATGGATCCTAGACATGTCCTATATCGATAGAGTATAGGAAGTTACACATGTTCAAAAGACTGTAAAACCTAGAAAATGAAATGAAATTCTAGTTCACAAAATAGGGGAAATAAATATAAATTGCTACCTTACACTATGATTATCTAACACTCAATATTGTAACTGTCAACTACTATAGAAATATAACTAATTCCTATTTAATTCCTCTAGAGTATGAAACCAACTTGAAGCTACAAAATTCAATTCAAAACTATAGAATGGCATTCATGAATTACACCTGCATCTAATTGGAACCTACTTAACTAATTTCAACAATGCATCATTTAATCTAATGATAGGAAATGAAGTGGAGTAGTAGTACCTCAAGTGGCCCTTGCTTGAGTTTTTTCTTCCACATAAGTTGTCAACACCTACTTAATTACTCAATAATTCATGATATCAACTAATTCTCTTTATTGCATAAAAACTATAAAATCTTACATACAATATGATAAGAATCTATTAGAGATTTCTTATTCAATCAAACATACCTATTTTTGTAATTGGTAACAAAAAACTAGCTAACAATTAACAACCAAAAATAATGATCAACAACTAGATTTACTCCTTGACAACATATACCACTATATAGGGTTTGTGAGGATTTTTATTCCTATAGGACTAAATTTAGACTCATAAAGTAGTCGTCCACTCTTCCTCAAAGATAGGAAGAGGACATATTATAATAATAGAAAGCAATAACTATGAAGCAGGAGAAGAGAAACTAATTTAGAACTTTGTGCCTAACGGTTAATTGTCATGATAGAGACATGTTTGTGATGATAGCCACACCATGAATTAGTCCCATTCAAAGCAGAGTTCTTCTCCTCTTGGTAGTCTTATTTGGTGAGAAAAACTATAAGGTGGTGACTCACGGTTGATCATTAAATGGTCACCTCCGCTCTCTGCTTGAAGTGTCACATTGTGGTTGTTTTTACCTCTCCCTTGTAATCATCCATAGTCCTTATGCTACGGGTTGAAAAACCTATTGTTGCAGGTTAACCGTCTCTCTTTTTTAAGATGTTAGTTTCATTCATAAGGAATCCACATTATTAACAATCATAATTAAACATAGAAACATACTAAATCCCATAGAAATTCATGCATCCATACAAGTATATATCAGCATAATTCATTTTTATTTTCACTTACTTAAGTCTACTTTAAAGTGTATGAAAGGCATATAAAAGATGTATAACATCTTCATAATGTCTATGAAACTTAACAGATGAAAGTATAGAAGCAAAAAATAGTAAAGGAAAACTAGTCATTAATTGAACCCATCAAGTACATTTTTCTTCAATTTGTCAAGCACTCATTTTACATGGTACATTAGTCCCTTTAATAGTTAATTTTTTCATTGTCATCAACCTCCTGTACCATGAGGATAAACCATAAGGCCTTTGTCTCTTGGTGTTCAATTGCATGACTTACCCAAAGGCTCTATAAAGAATCTTCCAAAGTTTAGAGGAGATGGAAAGGTCACTACTGCCGAGCATTTGAATGCATTATTTGTTGTATGTGGAGTCTTGGGAGTACAACATAAGGATGTGGTTGTAAGGTTTTTTGTAGAATATTTGGCAAATGCTTCTATAGAGTGGTTTTATCACTCGCCTAATGGGTCAATCAATTCATGGGATGCCATGAAGACTCAATCTAAAAATATATTTAATAGTGTTGAAGATGAACATTCTATCTTGGCCCAACTAACTCACCTAAAAAAGGAGATTCATGAGCCAATGAGAGAATTTATGGAAAAATTCAACAAATTAGTTAATAAGATCAGCATTACTAAAAGGTCTACTACAAAAAAAAAGTAATGCTTTCTCACCAATGCTATTCCCCTAAAAATAATTTTTCATTTAAGGAGAGAAAGAGTAGAAAATTTGGCTATAGCACAAAATTTAGCAATTGAGTTGGAGGATGACTTTATTATAGCACAGAAATAGAAGAGAAAATTGCAGACAAATAATGTCCAACCCTCAACATCTTTTGATCCCATGATACATAGACTTGTAAATGGCATTATTAATTTGAAGAGGAAGATACCTAAGAATTCTCAACCCTTTCAATAGTCGTATCAAGACATACCTAGGAAGGGTTATAATAAAAAATATGGGGGAAGCAACAGACAAATATAGTTACCTCCTTCACAATAGTGGTTGGCTATAGAAGTGCCACCTGGTACAAATAGACATAAAATATGTAATTTTCATCTCACAAAAAATAATGATGGAACCACATATTCGAAGATGAATAGGTATATGCAAATGGTAACAATGCATGAGATGGTTGAAGAGGTCAGTATTGAAGAATATGTACCTAAAATTTATGGTGACTGTGGTTAGTTTCCTAAAATATGAATATGGTTATGAAAAGGGAGGTGATATATATACCACATTAGATGATGATTCTTGTGTATTACTCACTTGAGGACAACAAAATACTAATCAAAAAGGTATGCCTAGCTTCCAAAAGTACAGTGTCCCCTTTAAGAATGCTTCTTCTTCATTCAGTCTTCATAAGTTCTTAGATGTTGTCCATAGAAATCCACTTTTTCAGTCTTTTGATAAAAATACCAACTCTTTTGACATAGTGAATTATTGTATGAACTCCAAAATCCAAAAGTTTCCTATTGAGTACCTAAAATTTAATCAAAACGAGCTTGATCAATTGGTGAAATTTGTGAAGTATGAGTGTGTTGAAGTTAATTTAACAGATGAACAATTAGTCAATCATGTAGCCTCATATTTTGGTTTTTCATCTAGTACCAAGAACCATGCTTTTTATGCACCTAATTTGAAACCTAATACTTTCTATGTGTCTTTGTACATTAATGGTCATAGGTTGAGTAATTACATCATCAACTTTGGAGCCTCAAATAATGTAATGTCTGCTATAATAGCTAAAGCTCTAATATTACCATTAACTAAGACATCTATAAAATGATAATCCATGGATTCCAAGAAAATCCCACTAATTGTTCAAATCAAAGACACCTAGGTATCCTTGGCTACTCATCCCAAAAAAAGACTCAAATTGTCTATCCTAGTAGCAGACATTCCTACAAGTTATGGTATACTTTGAAGTCAGTTTTTGAAAAGGTTTGGGAGGAGAGATCCAAATGGATTGGTCCCACACTGATCCCACTTGGTAACAGGAAGGTTCTCATGGAGCTAGAAGAAAAAGCTAAGTTTACTATGTTGAAATCTAATGATCCTTGGTCTCAAATTTTATACGAAGAAGAAGAGTTTGGTAATTAAATGATCTTAAAAGATAATAATGATGAAAGTTTCCTTGGCCTATATATCTCCTCCAAACTATAGACTCTTGAGTTTGATGGTAGTAGCTTTGGTTTAGGTTTTGCTACTAGAGTTGTTTTGATATCACCTGATCGAGATAAGTTCCCTTCCTCATATAAGCTAGAGTTCAAAAATATTAATAATGCTACTAAATATGAAGCTTTGTTGTTAGGGATAGCATTAGCTAAAGAGAAGGGGATCAAGAAATTGAGGGAAATAGGAGATGTTGAACTGATTATCAAACATGTAAGAAAAAAAATTACAATGAAAAATGAAAGACTGAAGTATTGTAGGAATAGGGTTTGGGATGAGAGAAAATTTTGATGCTTTTTCTATTAATGCGGTGCCCAAAGATCAAAAATACTAGGGCTGACTCATTAGCAATCTCTACATCCCTAATCCTTCCCCATCCCAATTTTAAGGATGATTCTTATAAAATTGAAATGATTTATCGCCCTAGTGTCCTTGACAATGTTCAATTTTGGCAAGTCTTTGAGAATGACATGAAAATTCAAGACCTTTTGGAGAATGCTAAGATGTTCATGGAAACTTATTTTGAAGGAAGCAAAATTGAATGTAAAGAATCCTACCTAGATAAAGAAAAAGAGCTAGAAGAAGGCGTAGTCTAATTAAAATTTAATAAAATCCCTAAAGGTTTGGTTTCACTTGAATGGTTGTTTGATAGATATGACATATATTTTAGGAAGAAGGTGACTAAACTTGTTAATTGTTTGGGTGAATATGAAACTGTCAATATTGGAAGCCCATATGATTTGAAATTAGTGTACATAGGCAAGTGTTGTACTCAAGATGAGAGTGATAGATTAATTCAATTACTGGTAAATATAGAGATGTTTTTGATTAGTTTGATGATGATCTAAAAAAAATTATGGGTGGAAATTTACATCATATACCCTTCAAACCTAGGACATCCCCATTTAGGTAGAAACAAAGAATCTATAATCCCAAGGTTACTAATGCAATTTTTCATAAAATTGATAAGATGTTGAAGGAAAGGATCATCTACCTTATTCACCATTCCAATTGGGTGGAAAATATAGTTCCATTTCGCAAGAAGAATGGGGAGATAAGAATATGTGTTGATTTCAAAAATCTGAGCTAGACCTCTTTAAAAGAAAATTACCCCTTACCTATGATGGATCATGTGTTGGAGATAGTAACAAGTGTGAAAATGATGTCCATGCTTGATGGTTTTCAGGTTATAATCAGGTTAGTGTGGGTAAGGAAGATCAACACAAAACAACTTTCATAAAGTTCCTTTGGGTATGTTTGCATACAATCAAATGCCTTTTGGACTGATAAATTTTGAAGCTACATTCCAAAGGGCCATGGATTTGTCTTTTGGGTTTACAAAAAAAAATCATAGTTATATACCTAGATGATTTAACTATGTTCTCTAAAAAGAGAGAAAATCACTTGAAGGATTTGGAGACAATTTTATAAAGATGCAGAGAGCACGAAATTTTTATAAATATGAATAAATTAGTTTTCTATGTTACTGAAGAAAAAATATTAGGACACATTGTATCCAAGGAAGGAATCAAAATTTATCTAGAAAGAGTCAAATCTATTCAATAGTTGATCCTTCCTTTAAATAAGACAGGTGTAAAATCCTTCTTTGGGTAGGTGAAATTCTTAAGGAAATTTGTTCCAGAACTCTCAGAAATTACTAAGTTGTTGAACACTTCCAGAGACTGAGAGGGTGGGTGAATATGTCTACACAAAACTTAACCTCTTTCGAAACTTAAAAATTTCAACACAACTCAAACTCCTTTAGAAGATAAAGATAAAACTTTAAGAAGAGCAATAACAAAGAAGAATATAGAAATTTGAATCTTTAACACCTTCAACAAAATTTACCAATGAAAGATAGAGAAGTAATCAAATCAATAGAAAAAAGAGAAAGAGAAAACACACATGCATAAGGAGACAGTAGATTTACATGGAAAACCCAAGGAGGGAAAAACCACGATGAGAGTTAACTCACAATATAAGGCTCACTACCTTAGAGAAAGATACAGAAGGGACTTGCAACACTGAAGTACCAACCAAATCCAAGAAAAATATATAGAGGACCTGCAGAGATTCACTATCTCATAGCAGGATACAAAAGATTTATAAAGGAATTACAAAGATTACTAGTACAACTCTCTATTGACTAAGGTGTTCAAGCTTAGCTTATCTTTCCTTTCACAATATTTAGCACTATCTTTGTTGGATATTCAATACAACTTACACACACAATTTTTTTCACTTTTACACTTCTCTTTCATTTATAGCCGAAATTATCTTGCATTTATATCCATCACAACACTTTAGTTCTTCAATCCAGTCGGTCAAAAAATAAATAATGAATTCAACTAGTCAGCCACCAAATCATAATGTGGTACTATCCCAAGGATAGAGAGGACCAAAAAATTTCTTAACACTTATTTCAATATGATCCAAATTGATTTATGCATAGGTGCACATCAACCTAACTCAACATCAAGGAAACATTTGGATGAGACATTGAAGCACATAACTAGTCGGCCCATAAACACTCTTTCAATTGAATTTACTTGATTTGGTCCTAAGTAGGATAGGTCAGGACCCAAATCTATCATGAAACATCTTCCATTGCTATCACAACCCCCACTCACACCACCCAATCAAAGGAACAAGCTCTGTTAGCCAGGTATCCATAAATAACCTAGAAAGCCAACTCAAGACACAATGCAACACTGAAGCAACCAATTAGCAATATGCAAATCACATAGGGATATTCCTTGAACATACAAAATCACTTCCAAGCACTTCTTTCATATTGTCATGCCATCAACAACCACCATAGACCAAATAGGTAAAAAAAAATTGTTCAGGAAACATAAAATACACAACTCAATGATGTAACATTTGTAGAATAGCTTGCAGACCACTTCAGCATATGATATTGGAACTAAGACATTTAAAAAACATTGTGAGCACATTCACCAAGCAACAAAAATAAAGACATCAATGCAAAGAAATGTCTAGACAACTAGCAACACTGCCAACCTTCTACAATTTGCAGGAACCTCCTCAGTAACACAGGTGACCTAAAAAGATAGGAGTACAATGTACACAAAGCACTTGCATTGAATACCAGATCACAAGACCAAAATTGCAGTAGTGGAGAAATGCAGAGCATTCTCTTGAATAGATTTCAATGCAGCTTCTTAAACCAAAAACATTCGAGCAACTTGCAAAGACTAGAACTTCCTTTCAACAACATATATATTATCATGAACATCAAGAGAGAGAGCATGAGACATATTTTAGACCTGAAATAATATCTCTCAAACATTATTCATACATCTAGTCCTCATCTTAATGCTTCTAATCCTCATCTTAATGCCTCTAATCCTCATCTAAATATATTATTATGAAATAAACTCTACTAACAGTAATAATGAACATTAGCAACAATACTTCTTTGATAAGTTATGACATCCAACCATGAACTTCTTTAATTCTTCCTTGATAAGGTATGACATCCAATCAATGTTAGCCCAAGATGAATATAACAAAGACAACCAATTCTAAGGACTAACAACATATGGTGTTGATATCGATTAAAAATAACAATCAATGTTGACAACAACTATCAACAATCTCCTTAGTGATAACATCAATAACAACTATCAGTTTTGACATCAATGACAACAACACAACCATCAATGTTGAAATCAATGAAAACAATTGCGAACAATCTCCCCCTTTGGAATTGATGGCAACACACTACTCACTCTCCCTCTTTGACATCAAGGACAAAGGGGCAAACACTTATGCACAAGGTAGCAAGATTTTTTTTTGAATTTAGGATCAAAGGGAAAAAGGATCTTGTATTGAAGCAACAACACATGCTCCCCCTTTAACCAACAACACTTCTTTTTCACACATATATACAAAAAATACACAATTTCTTTAAGATTCTTCCTTACTACCACCTCCCCCTGAGGGGTAGCACCCAACAATCCAAGATAAAGGACATGCCATGAATTTCTTCCCCTGGAAAGATGCACCTTTTATGCATCTATTAGAAAAAGAGGGGGAAATGACCCCTAGCTTTTGCCTTAGATACTCAAAATTATCCTTTGAAAGAGCCTTTGTAAAAATATCTATAATTTGATCCTTTGTAGGCACATATTCCACTTTGACTTCATGTTCAACAACTTTCTCTCTCAAAAAATGGCATCGGATTGAGATTTTTTTATTCCTTGAATGCATTACCGAATTCTTAGAAATGTTAATAGAAATTGTATTGTTGAGTGATCCCACAATACTAGTTTACAATTTTTGGCCAAAATCGACATTGAATTGATTTTTTTTAACTAAATATTCACTTTCGAGCACCTATAGCTTCTAAACCATGAGGAATTTGAAGATGATGCAAACTAGTGATTTGTGACAATTTGTCTATAGATTCTAAATATATTTTTTTAAAATATTTGGAATCAGATTGTATTTATTTTCCCATCTCCTTCAAAATTAGTCTTTAACAGTAAACACCATTTTTAAATAGTGGTGGTCACCATTTACAACATAACTTTTTTTCTATGAAGGATAAAATTCTTCTTTTTTGAATTTAGCTTTATAACTACGATATCTAGCACGTTCATTTGGTTTCATAGTGTTTTATTGAATATTTTTTTGTTAATTAATTTTTGAAGTCAAACCGATTACAATTTAGACACAGGAAGACCGTATACAACATAACTTTTTTTGTATGTATCAAAATTCATTTTTTTTACTAGATCAAGGACATCAATACCTAGCAAAAACATATTTTTCAGATTTTTTTTTGATAATCTACTATTTTTCCACATGTCTAGAACAAAGCAATTGATTTTTCGGTGAAAAACCTATGTTTAATTAAACTAAAAAAATACATAGTAAAACCAAAATATATTAAAATTATATTCAATGGATAGCATGTTTTGAGGACTACCATCATCCAGTTGGGTCTGTGAATTTTCCTCCATTTTCATCCTCAACTCGAGCTTTGAAAGGAAATATTTTATAGAAATTTGGTAGAGGAGGGGGAGATGGGAAAAAAATGGGGGTTTGAGCAAACCCCTATTCACCCTTTCAAGCAAAGGGGGGTTCGCTCGAAGGGGGTTCGCTCAAACCCCTTTTTGAATTTCCCTTTGTTTCCATTTTTAAAAAAGTCACAAAAAGGGGTCACATGAAAAAGGGGGTTCACTCAAAGGGGGAGTTCGAGCAAAACCATTTTTGGGTTCATGCAAACTCCCCCCTTCGTGTGAACCCCTAAAAACCCTAAATTTGTTTCATGGGAGCATTTTTTTAATTTTCCTTCCTCAATGGAATTGTAAACTAGTTTTGTGGGATCACCTTGTCACATAGTATAGGTCTTCTTCATCCAAAGCACCCAAGTGTAGCAAGATGCTGAACAATGTATTCTACTTATGTTGTGGACAAAGACATTGAATCTCGCTTCTTCTTTTTAACCATGAGGCCAATATATCTCCCAAAAATAATGCACTTCCAATTGTACTTCTCTGGTCATCAATAGAACCTACCCAATCAACATCATTATAGGCACTCAAAGAGAAAGTTTGATCCTTTTTGTACCATAGCCCATAATCCAAAGCACCCTTTAGGTATCTAAAAATTATTTTCACAAAATTTTCATGAGATTGCTTAGGATTGTCTTGAAATCTAGCAACCAAACATATTGCATGGATCATAACAGGTCTGCAAGTAGTTAAGTATATTAATCCTCCAATCATATACCTTTAGAGAGTTTTATCAACCTATGGAGACTCATTTGATTTGCTTAGGTGATAGCTAGTAACCATAGGGGTCCCCACAAGTTTGGAATCTTTCATTCCAAACTTCTTTATCATTTCTTTACATATTTGGTTTGATAAATAAAAATTCCACCATCTTGTTGAATCATTTAAAGACCAAGAAATAAGGATAACTTACCATTCATTGACATTTCAATTTTTTTCTACATCTCCTCTACAATTTCTTTTCTCATATTACCATCTCCACCAAAGATGATGTCATCAACATACATAACTATAATCAACAAATTATCTTCCTAAACTTTAATATATAGATTATTGTCTACATTACCCTTCCTAAATTCTTGTTAAAGTAGATACTTATCTATTTGTGTGCATACCAAGCTTTGGGAGCTTTCTTGAGACCATACAAAGCCTTTTCAAGTCTACAAACCATGTTCAGATCTTCAAATAACTAGAAGCCATTTGGTTTCTCAATATATACTTACTTTTCTAGATCACCATTCAAAAAAGTTGACTTGACATCCATTTGATATACTTTTAAGTCCTTATGAGTAGCAAGAGAAAGAAACATCCTTATAGCCTCCACTCTGGCTACTGGAAACTTTTTTCCTTAAATTCAATTCCTTCTACTTGTGAATACCCTTTGCAAACCAATCTCGCATTGTTTATCAAAACTTCACCTTCATCGTTCATCTTATTTTGAAACACCCACTTTGTTCCTATCACATTCTTTTTAGCAAGTATGAGAACCATTTCCCAAGTCTGAATCTTTTCAATTTGATCCAATTCTTCTTCCATTTCTTTTATCCAATTACCATCTTTATTGGAATATTTAAAGTTCTTGGGTTCAAATTTTGACAACAATCACATATTTACTTGCTCAATTGTTCTTGCAAACTTCCTCTTGGTCACCACACCTTCATCCTTTTCTCTAATGATCTGATTTGAAGAGTGATTCTTCTACACATATTTTTCTAGTCTTGAGAGTCTTCATTAGTTATGGTTCCTTCTCTTCTTTATCAATCGAGGGAAGTATATATGATCCAAAAAAATTAGGTTCATGTGAAATATGAAACAAATCTTAATCTACTTTGACATTTGTACTTTCAATCATCTTTCCTAGCCTCTTGTTATAGCATTAATATGCCTTATTCCTAGTAGAATAACCAAGAAAGATTCCTTCATCACATCTGGAATCAAGCTTTCCAAGATCACCTTCACCTCTTTTGATGTAACCTCTACTAACAAAGACTTTGAATTATTTAATAGTAGGTCTTCCATACCACAACTCAAGGGCTCTTATTTTTGTTGACCCTCAACTGTACTCTCTTGAGAAAATAGACAATAGTATGAACTTCTTCCTTCCAATACACATCTAGTAGGTCAACATATTTTATAATTGTTCTATCATTTCTTGCACACTTCTATTTGTTCTTTCAACTACCCTATTCTACTAAGGGGTTCTACGAGAAGACATATGTCTCCTAATTCCATGATCTTAAAAAGAAATTGAATTCATATGAGGTAAATTCACCTCTTCTATCTGACCTTAGACATTTGATTCTAGCATCCATTTCATTTTCTACTTTTTATTTAAAAATCTTGAACTTATCAAAGGATTTTGACTTCTCTTTTAAGAAAGTAACCCAAGTCATTCTAGTGTAATCATCTATAAGCAACATAAATTATCATTCACCTTGTTGTCTCCTTATCCTTGTAGGTCTACATAGATCAGTGTGAATCATCTCCAATGGCATTGAGACAAAGCACTCCTTGATTTTGAAACCATTCTTTGTTTTCTTTCCCATCTAAAATTATTTATGTAATATGTTTGCAAGCTTCAATATCCTAGGTAAATATCTCACCGCATGAGATGAACTAATCCTTACCATGTTTTCAAAGTTGATGTTCCCCAACCTTTTATGCCACAATCAACTTTCTCTGAATTGAGCCAATAGAATTCATACAAAAAATATAGCAGAGTTATCTCTTAGCAATATTCCTAAGTCTGATATGTCCATGGTTGTTCCTTCTCCCCAACCCATCATTGATGAACCTATGATTGAGCCAAAAACACTTCCAATTAACCAAGTAAATTACATCATAGTCCCTCCACCACTTTCCTAAAAAATACCAAGAGACAATAAGATGACCCCTTTTGTGCCTCCAAAGATAAAACAAGTATATAGACCTAGAGAGATAGTGGTTTCCCAAGCCCTAGTGGTTCCTTCAGTTCCTCCCCTAAGGGAAGAAAAGAGATTGATGGTTCATAAACCCACTCCTACCCCATCACAACTTGAAAATCATGCTAAAATAAACCAAAGTGCTAAATAGCATAGGCATAGACATCATGATATTTCTCATCAATTGGAAGAAAAGGACAAACTAACACCTATGCAAACAACTCAAGAAGAAATCCAACTTTCACCAAAACAAGACATAGAACCATAACAAGGGGCGAAACAAGAAAATTAAAATACAATAATCATAAAACCTCCTATTGTAATCAATTTGGATAATAATGGTGAGAATGCTAAAATTGATGAAGAAGTGCATAATGAGATGAATTTTCTATTTTCCACTTCTATGAAGTTAGATGGGGGAAACCGTGATGATCCTCCTGATGAGAGTGACCCACCACATGTTGACCCTAGATATGCTCCTATTACAACACTTGTAGTAGTCCCCTTGGCTATTTTTTCACCATCCTTATACGATGAGAAAGATTGGGATGTGAACGACCTACTCTAGGTCGACTCACATGTGAAGTACTTATTTGTGTGTTTAATTTCTATGTTCTTTGTGTTTGATTGCATGTAATGTGATCTCCCATATTTTTATTCTTAGTGTTTATTTATGTGTGTGAGTTTTCTTTGGATAACCCTTGTTGCTTTGTTGGCACAAGGATATAAAGGAAATGAACTTGTTGTGACATTCTTTTATGCCATAATTTTTTTTTTGTCTTGTGTTATCCTTTTGGGGATGATGCAAGGCATTGAGACATTCAGGTATCTTCCATGTTGACCCAAAAATTATTTTGTCTTCTCTCTCTATGTGTCATTCCTCCTTTTTTTTCGTTGTTCCACAAGTATTTGGGGAATGATGTTAGTTCTTAGCTGTATTATATCATTGTAGGAAAGATGTATACTGACCCTAGATCTGTGGATCCCTCAGTGTACCCTTTGATGGAATTGAATTTCAAGGGAGACCCCTTATCATGATGTAGTGTATTTGGAAATATATCATTGGCATAGGGCTTTCCAAATAAGCTCTTTTGATCTCTTGTTGCATGAAATTTATCATTTTTCTAGTTTAAAGTAATTGCTCACAACATGGTGTTTCATAATTTCTTTAAAGTGGGGGCATACGTTGGCATTATTTTGCTTCACTTTATTCACAGAGGGTAAACTTAGTAGTGTGTTAACATTTGACATTTGATATTTTCTTGGCTTCACTTTGTTCACAGTGTTTGAACTTAATGAAGCATTGGCATATAATTTTGATCATTTTTGTAGCACCTTATCGAGGTTATCAAGGAGTATAACTCTTGGTATGGTTATGGGCACACCTTATAGACCTAGTGTGTGTTTGTCATTTTGCTAGCTATTTTGGGAGCTTGCCTAATGAAAAAGGTCCTCACTAGCCTATGTGTCTTTCTCTTTTGTATGACCACTAGCATAATACATCTTGTTAGCTCATACCAATTTTTATATTTGTCTTTGTATTTATTTTGACATTGCATGTTTATGTATCTTGCCTTGATACATATAATAAATGTGTGTTCTTTTGTGCTTATGTTGGTTTTCCATAGGATCTTAGATCCTGGGGGCTCGACCATCTCCTTTGATCCTTAGTCCTCCTATCTCTCTAACATTTAGACATTTGAACCCCTCTTGACATATATTTCTCTACTTTAGTGTGAATCTGAGCGTAAGTTCATACTCTCACTAAAGTGGGGGCTAAATGTAATTTAGAAAATTGTATACCTTCACAATTTCACATTATATTTTGTCCCCCTAATTTATTGGACTTAATTAAGCTTCAAATTTTCCAAAATCATGCATTCCAAAGCCCAATTTTTACCATTTTTTGAAGGAAGACCAACATTGAACAAATGCATCCAATCATTAGTTTATTCTTGACTTTGAGTATCCTGGAAATTTAGACTAGGACCCATTCTGTCATGGGAAAATGGGTCCTCCTTCTTAGCCAAGACCCAAATTTAAGTATGTTGGTGATAGTTTAACATCCAAAATTCAAATATGAAGTGTCAGCTTTTGGAATATAATTTTTGGGAAATCGGATAAACACCTATAAATACCTAGTTATTTTATCATTTGAAATCTAACGATCATTAAAGAGAAATATATTGGAAAAATTATGATCAAGAACACTATTGACCAAGTCAAGAGAAACATTTCAGAGTTTATTACAGCAAATCAAGATCCAACATCATGTCAAGGTTTATGTGTGTTCATGTTGTCATTATTTTGTGAAGGCTAAAATTTTGTTGTAGGTCTTCAAAGATTTCAAGCATTCAAGAAAAGAAAGATCCAAATCCTTGAAGAGATTTGTATGACTTTAGTCCTTCAAGGAAGCCATCGAAGGGTGGTGAGTTGCAGCATTTTATTTATTCATCATTCCTTCCTTTCATTTATCTATTTATCATTGACATTGCTATTGTGGAAGTGGAAAAACTTACATGGGGTTTGAATGAGGCAAGCCCCTATATTGCAAAAAAATTTCCCCCTCTTTGAATGTGTAGGTTGTAGGTTTGGAAAGGATCAAAACAAGATTGAAGGAAATTTTTCAATTGTTGCATTTATTGTCATCAAAGTTGTCAAGCCACAAAAACTCAATTATAGAATTTATTGACAATATTATAATAAGTTTACAACTAAGAATCAAGAGCTTAGATCTAGAACCATAGGATTGCAAAAAAAAATTAGAACCCATTTTCCTTGGGGTATACCAATCTTTTTACAACATTTAGACTTAGCTTTTGGTGATAGGTGCACATCAGTCTGCACTTTCTAGATCCACTTGCAAATCATTGTTTCCATTTGTTTGTCTTTGAGAAATTATATTTATTATATTAGGTCATATAGTTTAATTAGGGAAATCATTCCAAATCATTTCCAAACCACTCTCATCTTTTAATAGATGCATATCTAAGTTTGATTGACTCACCTAAAAGGTTGTAAGTCAATCTATGCACCTTTTTGATTTGCATCTTAATGAAATATTAGAAATGATGGAACATTTACACTAGATTTTGGGAATTAAGCTTAGGGTAACCACATTTTTATGTTTCACTAATTAAAGATAAATGAAGACCGGTTACCACTAGAAACCCCAATACAACACCTTTGAAATATAACATATATAACCTTTGAAGTTTATTGAAAATAAGAGGCAAAGATACGGTAACCAATAAAGAGAATTATATGGGGCTGTTAAAAGAAAGAAGGATTTATGCAGAGGAAGTAGAACAAAACCCAAGAGAATAGAACATAGCCGAACAATGATAAGGAAACAACAAAGACACATAGGGTGGATACAACTTTGATATAGGATATACAGATAGTGATTCAGAAGAAGAACCAATCATAAAGAACACTAAAAAATTACCCATGTTTGGACAAGACACGATTGAAGTAGCCAAAAATTTATTTATCTTGGATTCTTTATGGAAAATACAACACATAACTAGAGATGACACAAATATCTTTGATTTATTTGGATCACTTCATGAAGAGATTTTAAGATTGTATCAAAAACTACCCTAACCATAACAAAGACTAGGAAATGGTAAAACAATAATTCTAAGCCAATTTTACCACCCTGTATTTATCTATAGAAGTGATTAGTAAACTCTGAAAATTAAAGCAAAATAAAGATGAAACAATCAAAGAATTTGATAAAAGGTTCAAATAAGTTACTAGATGGCTAGAAGGACCATTAAGTGGAAAACAAAAGATTGAATGGTTCATATCTAGAGTTCTACCAAAAATTAGAATAGCACTAGATGGATGAAATTTCAATACATATTCAAGATTAGTTACATTTGCATACCTAATTGAAAACCAATCTTGTCATAACAACATAGGGAAAGAGAAAACAAGGAATTAGAGAAACTTAAACTAGGAGTAGAATAGTTGAGAGTCGAATAGGATATCATGGTAAAGGAGAGGTCTATGCACCAAGACCCAATATATTAGAGTGCCACATTAGAAATGAGTGCCCCAAGGAAGTAGGGGAAAAGAAAGAAAATGCATTACAATTAGACCTATAGATAATACCCAAAAAGGTAAATGCAATCTAATATGATGTTTGTGGAGAGTGGGACGACCATGACACCGAAGACTATCCATCATAGCTATTCCAATTAAGAGAAGATTCTATCACAACAAGTAATAAAGAATAGTAGACAATGGCATCTGTTAAAGGTTTGGAAAAAAGACCACTATACAAACAAGATCATGGATATAAAATCCAACCATGACAAAATTAGAGAAATGAAAATTCTATATAAAACTATCCAAACCAAGACAATTAAAGTGATGGAGGCCAATTCCATGGGGACAGAGGCTGAGGTAGAGGTAGAAGGAGATGGAACAATGTTGCATGCTTTAAATGGGGTAAGCAAAACATTTTGTGATATAATGTTGTAGAGATATAAAGAAACCATGTGGGTTATGCGGTAGCATAGAAAATGATGTATTCAATTATGATAGAGCCTATACCTACTACAAAAATATAGCTTCCCAATCAAAAAATGAATTAAAAAACTTAAATCAAAATAGAGAGGAAAGAGTACTATGTAAAGTTCCAAAACAAGATGAAGATACAGACCAAGGAAGCTACAAAGAAGAGAATGTAGAGGATTCCACAAAGAGCCCCCTGCCCATAATAAAGCAGCAATGATAAATAGACAAGGAACCAACACCGTGATTGATCCACAAAGCACAATAGAAGAATGAAATTCCATAGGTGAGGATGAATTTTACCCTGCTAAGAAAGAACATGATAAGATAGTGGAAGAAACAAAACAAGAAGTCATAAAACAACAAAATAAAGAAACAGACCGATATTTTTCTAAACAAGAAGTTGAAATAATAAAATAATTAAACAAACTAGCTAATCAATCCAATCTATTAGATAAACTACAACAATTTTGTAAGTATTGGAATAAAAAAACACCTCAAACTAGAACTATGAATAAAGAAGACAAACAGTGGAAAACCTATCCAATCATGATCATAGTAAGCATAAATCACAAAAAGATAACTAATATCATGGTAGATTTAGGAGCAAACGCTAATATGATCCCAAAATGGGTATGGGAGAAGATAGAAAAATTGGAATTAGTGCAAACACCATGTATAACATAAGTTTAGTGGATGGAACTAGAATAAAAACACTAAGGACATGGAAGCAGGTGGAAAAATAGTGGATTTTGAAGCAATTGTGATTAAAGAAACATTTTACTCATTTAATACCCTGCTAGTACTTAGATAGTTTGTGAATACTAATGAGATTGTAGAATCCTATAAAGAATATATATCATTCACATATACAAATAGAATAGTTCACATTCCCCTATGAAAAAATCCCAATGAAACATACATAGAAGAAATAAACCCAAAGGAATATAATGAAATTGATAATAAAAACCTATATGCAATTTCAAGATTGCCACCAGACGACAACTTAGAAAATCCAAATTTAGAAGAAGAATTATACAT
This sequence comes from Sequoiadendron giganteum, assembly GCA_007115665.2. NCBI lineage: Eukaryota > Viridiplantae > Streptophyta > Pinopsida > Cupressales > Cupressaceae > Sequoiadendron > Sequoiadendron giganteum. The sequence continues at coordinate 166,246,599 of CM021102.1, read as the reverse complement.
TTACAGAACCACATATAGCATAGATAGTGGGGAAATTCTAGGTGCCTGGATGCAAGAAGAACTAGAACTCCATTCCAAGAAAATTGTCAGCTTTCATAGAATATTTATTATCAAGAAGGCACCAAAGAATGCTCCACATTCTACCGCATTAAGAGATAATGTACCACAAAATAAATGTGACAAAACAAAAATACAACACAGAAGCTACAACTGAAACCATTCGCTAGGTAAACCACATTTCATGAGGAATCTCACACATAAAATTTCTTAACTGATAATATCACTCAAATAGAAAGAATTTTTCAATCTGATGAAACAAGATTAGATATATTGAAACACACACTTATCTATAACACCACATGTTGGTGAAATGCACAAAAAGAACATCTAACACATTGGGGAATATTCAAAATCTTGATCAAAACTAGGTACCTTCTGAAGGAAGGGGAATACAAAGAAATATAAAAATATAATGGATAGATCCCACCAGAGGAACAAATTACCATTTTTATTCACATGGAAAGATAGAAATGAGTATGATGATCAGATATACATTCAATTATTTTATTGGAATTGACACCAGTATTGAAATCTTGGTATATCAACCAAGAAATAAGAGGTGAAACAAACAATTGGATTAATGGCGGCCCTATGAAGGTTGCATTAATAGTGACCCTACCACCACCAAAAACACCTAAAGTCAAAACCTTTTTGGGATACACGAGATATCACCAGAAATTTATAAAAGGATATGTCAGAATTATTGCCCCTATGGAAGACTTAAAAATAAATTAGGTAAAAGCATTGAATGGACTGACGAATGTCAACAAGCATTTGACACCCTAAAAACAAGTTTGTGAAAGACCCAATACTTATATTCCTAGAATGAAACACAACCTTCCATGTCCATGTATATGCCTTAAGAATTGTTATAGGCATAATATTAGCTCAACCTAAGGGAAATAAAGACCACCCTATAGAATTTACAAGTAGAAAACTCTCTAAGGAAAAAATGAATTATACCACCACCGAAAGAGAAGCATTAGCTATGGTCTATGCACTACAGCAGTTTAGACATTATTTTCTATCAACACCATTTACATGTTTCACAAACCATGAACCACTAAAATACCTACTTAATAGGCCTGTTATACAAGGGAGGATATGTTGGTGGCTACTTCTATTTCACTAATTCAATTTTAAAATAATGGTGAAACCTAGGAAAAATAATTAAGGACTAAACTACTTATTTAGGATAGAGACAAAAGAGGAACTGGAAGACCAACCATAAGACCTACTTGGTGCACACCTTTTTAGAATAAATGTGGTACTGGAGGAACTCCATGACATTTCTATCTTCTTATCAAAAGGTGAATTTCCATTGGATATCTCATTGTGGGCTAAAGAATCACTTGTCTGAAACTCCCTACCATATACACTAATAGAAGGAGAGTTACATCACATAGGGAAAGATGAAATAATAAGAAGACTAGTATTTGAACATGAAAGAGAAGCTATCTTGAATGAAGCCCATGAACGAATAGTAGGAGGGAATAATTAAGAAAAGATAATGGTACTAGGAACTGTGACATATGCCAAACGGTGGGAAAACCTGCCACAAGAGATGAGATGCCATGAAACCAGTCCTAGCACAAAACCTGTTTGAAAAATGGGCTATAGATTTCATAGGACCAATTGATCCACCTGCCAAGTTCTCTACATCAATACTAATGATCACTAGAGTTGAATACTTGACAAAATAGGCAAAGGAATAAACCATAAGTGATTGTACCACAAAAAATACAACAAGGTTTCTATATGAAAATATAATCACTAGATATGGATACCCACTCACTATAGTAAGTGATCAAGGAAAGCACTTTGTTAATAAAATAATTGTGGAGCTATTGGAGAAATTCATGATTATACACAATAGAAGCTCCCCTTACCACCCACAAGCCAATGGGGCAAGTGAGGCTCTTAATAACATAACTGGGATAGCCTTGACTAAAATATGTGAAGGAAATAAGCTAGATTAGAATATTAAGATACCTACTACTCTAGGCTTACTGCACATCATATAAAAGGACTACTAAATTTATACCATTTCAACTGGTCTATGGGACTGATGTAGTAGTCCCAATGAATTTCATAATCCCAAATTTATGTACCGCACTAACTTTATGGTTAGATGATGATAAATATTTGGCACACAAAATAGAAGAACTCAAAAAATTGGATGAAGATAGATTCATTACAGTATATAATAAAAAAGTAGAGTGACAAAGATAAAAGGCCTGACATGATAGAAACCTACACACAAAAAATTTTCAAATAAGGTACTTAGTATTACTTTATGATATTAAATTCAAAAATCAAGGAAAACTAAAGATTAGATGGCTATGAACACACTCTATTTATGAGATTACAAACTCAGGGGCAGTGAAGTTAAAGAGATTAGATGACAATCACATCATAGGGTATGTAAATGGTCAAAGACATAAACATTACCACCTGCCAGAGGGATAAAACCATAAACCCTAAAAAAGACACAAACTATATATTATGTAACATATATAACATATAATTCTAAATAAATAAAAATAAATCATTAGTTGACACAAGAATTCAAATGTCTGCAAAACCCATGAAAGCTAACAAGAAAAATGATATCAATGCTATCAAAAAGCACAAGGCTATTTAAACACATGCAATTCCACTAGATTCACTTTGCATTTCAAGTACTTGCTCTTACTTGAGCTCTACTACACACAACTACTAGCAATGGCAACCCTAACTCTCATAGACATCAAAGAGAAACCATGACCAAATATAGAAAGTACCCATTCAAATCCATGGAGGTCGATAAAATGGTGCATTTTCAAGTGTTCCAAATGATGTGGTTTATACAGAGGATGTGCAATGAAAATTTACCATACAAAATTTGAGAAGCTGAAGCAAACCCTACTTGCTTCGAACATGAACTTGTATTTTCCACAATATCAAGAGGTGGGAAGGAAGCACCTCAAAATTTAGAGGGATTACCCAAATTTTTGTGATGAGCATGATTGGGTTAGATTGGTATTAAGCAGAGTCCATGATGAATTCATCTATCTAGAAAAATTGCATCATATAACAAAGGAATCAATACAAGCAGTAATGGTGTTGAGCATGGTTGGGGAGATCCCAAAAAATAAATATATAAATAATGACTAAATGGGTGCAACTTAAGTGTCTAGGCAATTAAAAACCCTAGAGTGCAATGCGCAACCATGGGTATTTCCTACAAAATGTCTTCATAAATAGGGAGGACTCCACTACCATAGTAACGATACACATAGCATATCAAATGGTGGTAGAGGGGAAGGAATTCTACCTCTATGAGGTAATGCAGGAGAAAATCATGGAGAATGTACAAAAGATAAAGACCTCCTACTACAAATTCCACTATGGCTCACTCCTGATATGCCTAGATTTCTACTTCCTAAACAATCTATCAGGTTTCAAAGGCAAATCATAGCGATCCCACATACTACTAATTACCAAAATTAAAACACATACCCACTAGTTTTTGGACAAGAAAACCTACACCGCCGCATACTACGACTTCTTCAAGAGTTTCCAACAACAAATGCAAGCATAGGAGAAAATTTTATATGAGTCTATAAAGTAATACATAAACACAATCAAATTTATAGTAGATAAATATTACACCTATATGTAGGTGATGGAGCCACAGACAGCTTGGATTCCTAAACTCTCGTATGAGGTTTCACAAAAGGAAGTGAATATCTATGCCACAAACATCCTAAGCAAGCCAAAGTATCCAAATATAGAGAGATTCGATACCTACAAGGGAATCATGGACCATATACATAAGAAAAAATGTGGAGGAGAAGTTTGAAAAGAATAAGGAGCAACTATAAAAGCAGTGGGGTGTCCCACCAAAAGATATTGCAAAACCATCCTCCTTAACACTAGCTTTGAAAACATGTACACCAACTACACAAAGATCTGGGAGACTACATGGAGCTACAAGTACTCATTTAGAGGGTCCAACATCCTCCTCTCAAACAATCACAACCCCAGATGTCTCAAGGGGTCCAAGAGGTGACAAAGATGCTAGTATAGATGAGTGCAAAGAAGAAAGGCTACAAAGGAAGGCCTAAACAAATGGTGAAAAGTAAAATCACCATTTCAATGACAAAGGAGGAAGAAGAATAGGTAGAAGTATAGAAGCCTCTACAAAAAAGTAAAGAACATACAATGCAGATCTAGTAATCGAAAGTAGAGGAGCAACCAAAACCCCCCATTGGCATGATGGTGACTACCAATGCTATCATCTATCACAGTATGCTTCCACAAATTTTATCTATGTATGATGATGTAGACCGACAAAATAAAGATAAAATCATAAAAAGTTTAATAATGTATATAAATAAGTTCAACAAAATCCTATAGGAGATTATCAAATACTTCCCACAAGCTATTGTCACTGCAACCCAAGAAAGAATGGAGAAATACCTTAAGGAAAAGGAGTATATAAGAAATAAGGAAATCATAGAAGGGATAAATATCAAAGAAGATCAGAAATAATAATTAATATAAGCCCAAGCCCAAGAACTATGGACAAAGTAGAGAATAAACACCATAATGGAGGGATAACATAAATATATAACAAAGGTACAAGAGGAAACCATTACAATAACATAACAAATAATGGATTTCATGCTTGCATAATAAAAGGGGAAGCAACTACATCAGTCTCTCCTATTAAATTCATCAAAGATTTCTTGGCGCAACATAAGAAGCTTCATCCAACACCCATTCCTCGACTGATAAATCTTATAGTAATGGAGTCACAAGTAAATATGGCTAACATCTCACCATTACAAAAGCTACAACTAGGAGAGATCTTCCATGTCAGCCCAACGGAATAAATTATACAACATGTAGAAAATTCAAAACTATTGGAAGAAGTGTAGACTTTGTAGATCTCCTTTCTATAGATGTGAATGGAAACCTTCCTCCCCCTCTCATAGAATCTCAAATAGTTAGTAAACAGCCTCCAAGAAAACCTAAGAGCTCAAAAAGATAGAATCAAACAAGAGGCCCAAGAAGAAATTTTGAAAAAGAAAATAAAAGAAGCTACAAAGAAAGATTTATTAGCTCACTTAGAATTGGAAAAACAAATAAAGAATGTGGATAGTAGCATCACAGAGGCTAATTTCCTCTATCAATTTTTTCTACAACGACCTACCCTCACAAAGGCATCCAAGGATCATATAACATAATTGGAAGGCTAGATAACACAAGCTACAACCTCATACGATATATTGAAAGACATGGATGGAGCAATACAGGCCTAGTTGGAGAATACATATACTTAGTTCTAATAGCTACAAGAACAGAGGGAAAGCATAAAGCTGCAAGTAAAAATACTATGAGATACAGTCAACATAAAAATTGCACACTTATGCAGGGTATTAGGAGAATCCAGAGTAGTTGCACAATAAATACAGATCCCTACAAGTTTTCAAAGATGGGGAATAATCAAATCAACACACAAGGGCACATAAACGTACTACTATTTTCATGAAGATTGCACCTAGATGCTAAGTTTAAATGCTCAGCAATCTCGTGAAATATGGAAACATCTTCGAGCATTTTGGTTGCTCATAGTGAAGATGAATCTATAGATAAAGGGTTGGTTCCCTATGATACATAATTTTGAAAGGGTGTATGATGTTGGCAAGGTACAGGACACAAAGCAAAACATATCACAACTTATTGGAAAGCAAGTGTAGAGCATCTAGCCGACAAGGAAGATAGGTTAACAAGTACCCTATAAGGGTCACATCTCTATAAGAAACTAAGTGGTGATATATATATATATATATATGTAATAGATGATAGAATAAGAGATAATCATAGATCAAAAATTATAGAGATAGGATAGAGAAAGAGTATAATATAAAGTAGATACTAAGACCTACTCATGTAATGACTATATGAATATATATGGATTTATAAGGATTCAATGGATATATGTGTTATGGATAACTCTTATGTGTGTTTAGTTTCTGTATAAACTAGTGTTAGACAAGAACTCCTTACTGCACTTACTTCTACTACTGTACCCTCTAGGGTATAAACTAACTACATTAGGAATACTAAGATATAGATCTTTGGATTGTAGTTCCTCATTTCCTCTTCTAACAATGATATTAGGTATAATGTGTCTTGGAATCACATTTTATGTGGTTACGTTAAAGGTTTCAATGTTAGTTTCAATTCTTTTTGGAATTATTTTTCTACTGCGATCTTATGGTTTATTTGGAAAAGGAAAAATGAGGACTTATACTAGGGAAAAAGAAGGTGTCTTATGGAGTTTTTTGGTAGAATAATTCTTCTTAAAAAATTTGAACAAGTTACGATGACTATAGAGATCCCCATTGAAATATTCATGAATATTGTGGATGAAGAGTTTTCTCCTATCTTTAGATCTAATATTCAGTTTATTGGATTTTGTCCCCATGATTTGAGAAAGGTCAATGAAAATTCTATAAAAAGTACATTAATATTAAAAACCAGTATTACAAACAACACCAATATGAACTAAAATAAATGAATTTGTAAGAGATCTAGAGGTTAGCTATCAAAAATTTGACAACAATGGTAGTTGGGAAATAATCTCCCCTCTAGATACTTTTAAAGGTTTGGATTCCTACAAACTTAGCAAGAACAGAGATGATAAAGATGTTGCTCCAGATCTGGTTATTGAATTTTTTTAACTACTATGTTGTTTTATTGTAATGTTTAGCATCAAAATGTTTTATATTGTATATTTTGGTATCTATCTCATATAAAGTCATATACGAGCTCATTAATAAGATTTGTTTTTTGGCCTAGTGGGGGCTATTGATGATACTACTTGTAGCCACATAATATATTGGTACTAGACTATTTTTTATTAGTAATTGACTATAAATTTAAAGATTTGGAAATAGAATGTACCTTTTTGACATCCAAACATGAACAAGAGTCATGTAAGAGCCTCAAATTGCTCGGATACCATGTAAGAGCTAGAGATATCAGCTCGACACCCAAGAACACCTGCAAAAACAATGATAAACCTTCCACAAGGGGATATGCAAGAATGAGCTTGCTTGAAATTAAGACCTCTCAAATGATGTGGTATGAAGTATGATACAAATGATAAAATAACCCTCCTTATATAGGAAAGGGTGAGATACAAGATGCATTAATATGTTGTCAAGTGTCTTGATCAAACATCATGTGACAACATGAGAACCCTAACTAACTAACTAGGGAATGATAAAGAGATAGAGATAACTTCTAGAAAAGACAACTCATCTTCTAGAAGGAATCTTATCTCCTACAAACATGGAAAAGGTAGTTACCCCCTTATTTATGCTCTATTTAATAATGCAACCTAGGACTAAATTATTAAATGAAGACCTAAGTTAACTTATGCTAGTGTAATAAATAATTAATTACACTAACACCCCCCCATAAGTGCAACTTAGAGAGGAAAAAAAATGCAATGATTATGCAGTAGATGATGGGTCTCGGCTACATCATGGCCATTTACCATGTACAAATGAGAATGAAAATGCAAACTAATCTCCCACAAACAGAGAAAAGGGGAAAACCCAATGGGAAGGAAACCCCTCTCCAAAAAGGAGATGAAATATAGATAAATTGAGGAAGGATGGAGGACACCCAAATACCCATGAAGTACACCATATGTTATATAGATACAATAGAATCAATACCCCCCCCATAGTGAGGAAATAGAGAGACTAGATAGCCCCCCCAAAACATGTGGTCACTTGCAAAAATGATAAGTTCTTGTAGAAAAAACATGATCCAATGTCGAAAAACAACTTGTCTCCCTTTCGGAAGAAACAAAACCAAGTGCAAGTGTTGAGATGCTTCCCATTCTAGATAGGAATTGAAGGAAGGATGAATATGGATACGGAAGATGTCTCTGAAAGCTGCTCATGTGTATCCTTGCTTGATGAAGATGAAGATGCCACAATCAAATCAAGTACATGCCCAATTAATGAAGAAGGTTGATGAGGTAAAAATAACCTCATCATAATAAAATCTGGAAAGCTCATTCTTGCTAATTCAATCCTAAGCCTGTGCCAATTTATTAAACTTTAGAAGAAGTAATTACTTATTTTAAGAAAAATTATGCTTTCTTTCTTTCTTTTAATCAATTGAGGAAATTGTCCAAAGCAAGTTTAATGGGTTGATTTAAGTGTTGTTGTAGGGATTAACAGGTCATCATGCAACTATTGCAGAAGTTTAGCCAGCACGTGCCTCAAAGTAATGTTGCAAACCCACTCCTTGAAGCCTAGATGATGCGTTGAAGATTCAGTTTTAGTTCTTTTAATTCGGTTGTTCAAAACTTTATGGCTCTTCTCAAGCCTTCTGCATGTTTTAAAAAGCTTTAAGGACATCAATTTAGTTTTCAGTTAAGAAAGAATTTTTCAATGGCTATCCATGCCACCGTAAATTTAGGATCTAGTTAGAATTTTTTTTATAAAACTATAATTTCATAAGTAATAAAACAGACAGAGAATAAGTATCATTATGTTGTTTACATGGATTTACAAATCACTGTTGCAATGAGTTATCAGATTTTTGTTTATTGGTAACTGTTGAATTCAATGATGGTGCCTGTATGTCATAAGAGTATTTGAACATTTGTAGTTTATGTGAGTTAAAGACGAAGTAGTAGCCCGCAAGCTGGCCACTCGAGGGGAGTTAGCCTTGATAGATAAGTATTTTATTGATTAAGTTATTTCCTTTGCTTAGGATAAATTGTTGTTTAGTAGAAAATAACAAGTTGTTGAAGAGTTTAGTTAGTTGTTCCAGAGCACCATTGTCTTTAATTTGTATAAGTCTTCTTTTGTAGTTGATAATATTTCTTTACTATTTAGAAGATGCTTAATTGTTTGTTTCCTTACTTTTTTGCTTACGTAGTTTACCAGTTATTTAGTTTACTTGCTTCCATGCTGTCTAGTTTAGTAGTAATGTTTTCTAGAGTAGTTGTCTTATGCTTTTTAATTTAGTTTTCCTTGATTTTATTAGAGTAAGATCATTTTTGAGTTAAGTAGTAATGGCTTTGGTTTAGTCTCAACTTCTATAGTTTAAAAGAAAAACTGAAAATATAAAATAGGTTGTTTGAATAATCTCCTTTTTCAAACTGCCTTGGACACTACCTGGTTGACAATTGACATTCAATTATTATAAAGTAGTAGGACCTAATGAAATCCTATCACTTTTTGGCACCATTGTTGGGAATACTTTTTAAAAAGCCTTTGAAAGTCTTTTTGTTTAAAAGTGTTATTAGGAGATGGTTTGAATAACACAATTTTATGCCAAAAATATCTTAGTCGGCTTTCTTTTTTGCATGGTCAGGAAAAGGGGCCCCCACGGATGTTTTATACCAAAAAAACCCCCCCAAAATACGTACCTATCATACATAGCGAAGCCGAAGGCTCAGACGACCACACTTTCGAAGAATTATTTGAGCCTACTCCACCTGAGGCTTTCCATTATTTACCTGTTGAGCAACCGACAGAACAACTAGATATCGAGGAAGTTGTTTTTGAGGAAAAAACTCTTCTAAACACCATGGGAGATCGTAGAGATGAACCTCAGCCTCCTAGAACGTTTACCTATCCTATCACGTTGGACGTTGATGATGATACTGCCATGAAGAAAATTTCTCTAGATTTCCTTCCAACCTTTCGTGGCTTGCCTTCGGAAGACCATGACCAATTGCTCTTTTAATTTAAAGTCCTATGTCAAACTTATGATTATAAGAATGACAATCAAAAGTTGAAGCTTTTTCTATCAACTTTGAAGGACTCAGCAATGCGCTGGTTCATGGGGTTGGGTTCAGGTAGTATAACAGCCTGGGAAGAAATGGAGACTATTTTCTTGCACAAATACCAGAGCTACTGTAGGGTGAGTGATCGCAAGGAGGAGTTGTTTAAGCTAAGGAAAAACGAAGATGAAAGTTTAGAGGACTATCTCGATAGGTTCCTCTTCCTCTCCAAGAGGTGTGGAGAAATGGCTATTAGTGTAGAGATTCTTAAAACAATATTTCTTAAAGGTCTTGATGATGATGCTTGATGAAACCTTGATTTAATGGGAAAAGGTGACGTGTCTCAATTAACTCTTGAAGACATATGTGAGCTTTGTCAAAATTTCTCCCGTACTAGGGGAGGAATCCGCAAAACTAATCTTTTTAAAGGGTCACATGAGATAGGTAAGCTTCGTGAAGAAATAGCAAATCTAAAAATGGATATTCTCGTACAATTGAATACCACTCTAGATGGTGTACAAGCTAAAACCCATAACCCTGAGACCTTGTCAATTTATTGTCCAAGGTGTCGGAATAAACATTTGTTGTGTGAGTGTCCTTTGGATAAAGTCAATGTTTGTTAGCTATGTGAGAAAAATCATCCTACAAACCAATGCGAGCTTTTATCGGATATTAAGAATACTAAGAAAAAAACCATTCAGGTTGAAGAAGAAATACATGCTTTAAACCAACATCAAGGAGGTAATTTTCCTTATGGATAGAATCCTAATCTTGCATGGAGACCATAAAATAACTGGGCTCATAATCAATGGACTCCATCTTGGAATCAGTCGCCTTCACCTCAACCTAATTGGGGAACTCCCTCTTGGGGATCACCTGATTGGACAAACCACACATGGGGCAATCAATAATGGCCAAATCAACCCCAACAACAGTGGTACCAGCAACATGTAGTACCCCAATGGAATCGGGAAAAAAATTAGTTCTATACTGAGCCAAGGAGGAATCAACAGCAAAACCTATTACCCCCACCTTAGAACCCTCCTCAACATGAGCAAATAAATCAACCTCAGCTTCTAGCACAACCACTTCCCAATCCTAAAAATAATCATCAAAATACACTAGTTTATTCTACAGAACATGAAAATGTTACTGGGCTTAATGCAATACACTTCGGAAATGTGCAGTTACGTTCTAGTCGAACTCTTCAACCACCAACCATTGAAGAAATAGAGGAGGAAACTGAGCCTATCAGTCCAACAAGGGACACATCATCTAAGCAATATATTACTCCTCAAGACAACGAGCCTTTTTTAGCGGCAAAGGCTGCTAACTTGCCTCAAGGGGAGGAGGATCCACTCTTAAGTCAACATAAGAAGGATCTTGTTCCGAGAAAGAAAAGGATGGCACCATATCCAGAATGTTTAAAGTCCATAACTCCGGAAAATACTCCAAAAGTATCTTTGGCTACAGAAACTGCATTAATTCAGGAGATTAAACAGTTGCAAATTGAATTTCCTTTGTTGCAAGAAATAAAATAAATCCCTGAATTAAACCAGTTAATAAAATATTTATGTATCAAAACACTAGGGAGGAAGCCAAAAATGATAAACCCCATTCATATTGATGGCTATTTAGCTTATTTTATGTCAGGAAAGACTATTGCTTTGAAATACGATGATCCTGGAAGTCCTCTTATAACTATTACGGTCAATGAGGTAACAATACCAAATGCATTAGTGGATCTAGGAGCATCTATTAATGTGATGATAGTGGACGTAATGGAAAAATTAGGGTTAATTGATTTATGTCCTACAACCACAGTCTTACAAATGGAAAATCAGTCTATAGCCATCTTGAAGGGTGTCATTAAAAATGTCCTTGTCAAAGTTGATGGATGGGATTATCCTGTCGACTTCTAGGTGATTCAATCACTTACACCTAAGGATAGTTATCCTATAATCCTTGGAAGACCTTGGCTAGCTACGATTGCTACTAAGATTGATTGTAGGGAAGGAGGAATGACCATTTCGCATGGCCAAGATAGCAAACGCTTGTTCTTATATCCCCCTACTAAGCCTACTAAGCATGAAAAAGTTTGGGTTGATGAACCTGAGGAATCTAATGGTTCAGACAGTTTAGCCTCCCTAGCCATGGTGGTAATTAAACAACACGGGGAAGAACTGGAAGAAGAGTTAGTAAACAAGATAGCACTCCTTGCTATAACCCAGAATGAGGAGGAAATGGTAGATGCTTCAAGAATTTTTAGACAGCCAATTGATATAAGTGGAATAGAGCACAGTTACACTACAATGGGAATTTTGTGTCCCTTAGCAAATATGATTCCCAAAACAATTCATTTCTATGAGGATATCACAAGGTTTCACCAACTGGTACCTCATAGTTGTCCTCTTAATACGTTGTTACAACCTATGTATATTGTAACCATGGTTCATCTTGGAACAAAATCGATAATGCTATTACCAGGAAAAACCTTGAATATCAATAGTTGGTTGACAGAAACTCAAGAGGATAAGTTGTTTAATATGTTGGTACAAAGATCCAAAGCTTTTTCTTGGGATTATATGGACATGAGGGGAATTCACCCAAGTGTTTGTACTCATCATATTTATATTGATATCAATATAAGGCCTATTCGTTAGCCGCAAAGGAGACTCAATCCTGCATGAAAGGATTTGGTAAAAATTGAGATTTAGAAACTCCTTCGTGCTAGATTTATTTACCCAATCTCTGATAGTAAACAAGTATCACCTATGGTGGTAGTCCCAAAGAAAAATGGGAAGTGGAGAATCTATGTAGACTATCGAGAACTTAATAAATCCACTTATAAAGATTATTTTCCCTTACCATTTGTGGATCAAGTCCTGGAAAACTTGGTTGAGAGGAAGTATTTCTCCTTTCTGGATGGATTTAGTGGTTATAATCAGATACAAGTTGCTCCAGAATACCAAGAAAAAACCACGTTTACCTACCCTTGGGGAACATTTGCATATAGGGTGCTTCCTTTTGGACTATGCAATGCACCAACAACCTTCCAGAGAGCTATTCTTGCTATATTTTATGCTCTCATTAATGATTGTGTAGAGGTTTATATGGATGATTTTACAGTCTATGGATCAAACTATGATGAATCTCTTTAGAACCTAGATCGTATTTTGCAAGTTTGTTAGGAAAATAGACTATCCCTTAGCCATAAGAAATGCTTAATAATGGTGGAGCAAGGAATAGTCTTGGGTCATCATATTTCCTAAGAAGGAATAAAGGTAGACCCTAAGAAAATTGAAGTCATCCAATAATTGACAACTCCTCAAATTTAGATAGATGTAAGAATTTTTCTTGGACATGATGGTTACTATAGAAGGTTCATAGAAGGCTTTAGTAAAATTGTAGCTCCTATGTCTCTCTTCTATAAAAGGAAGTAGAGTTTGTATGGACATCTGAGTGTCAACAATCATTTGAAGCAATCAGATAAAAACTTATCTCTACTCCTATTCTAAAGGGCCAAACTGGAGTATTCCCTTTCATATCTATGCTGATGCTTTTGACGAGGCTATCAGAACAGTTCTGGAACAAGAAGATGAGAATGAAGGGAAGTATGTTATATATTTTATCAGCAAAAATCTTACATCGGCAGAAAATAATTATACAACAACATAAAAAGAATTCTTGGCTGTTGTTCACGCTATCAAAAAAAAATCATCATTATATTACAAGGTATAAGGTCATAGTTTACACAGATCACTCAGCTGTGAAGTACCTAATGAACAAACCTATGGTAAATGGTTGAATCATGAGATGGCTATTGCTTCTTCAAGAGTTTAATTCCACGATTCTTGATAAACCAGGAAAATATAATGTGGTAGACGATTTTATGTCACGAATCAAACATGAAAAAGATGACATTAACCCTATGCAAGATAATTTTCCAGATGAAAATCTATTTGCAGTTTTTGTAAAATCACCTTGGTTTGTAGATATCGCTAACTATTTAGTTGCATCTGAGATACCTCCTGGATTCACATCTAAGCAAAAGAAATGAATAATCAGGGAGAGTGCCCCGTTCAAGTGGATTCATGGAATGTTATTTCGTTGTGGTCCTGACATGATTTTGAGGAGATGTGTAAGAACTGATGAAACATACAACATTTTGAGGCCCTGTCATGATGACCCATCAGGAGGACATTACTCTACAAAGAGAACTTCCCACAAAGTCCAAGGTGTCAGATACTATTGGCCCTCAATGCATAAAGACATTAAGAACTATGTGCATCATTGTGATGAATGTCAGAGGGTAGGAAGACCAACTGCTTCTTTAGAGATGTCGTTGCAGCCTCAGGTAGTCCTTGAACCATTTGAAAAATGGGGTTTAGATTTCATCGGACCCATAGATCCTTCCTCTCAAGGGAAATAGTATATACTGGTTTGCATTGACTACCTGAAAAAGTGGGAAAAAGTTCAAGCCTTGAGAATAGCTAGGGAAGAACAGGTCACAGACTTCCTTTATAATAAAATATTCCTTAAATTTGGAGCCCCTCGAACTATTGTAACTGATCAAGGACCCCAATTCATGTCTCGAGTGCTTCTGGCATTTACCAATCATTTTCAGGCAAGCCATAGAGAGTCATCTCTTTACCACCCTCAAGCGAACAACCAAGTTGAAGTGACTAATAGAGAACTGGAAAATATTCTAACAAAAATAGTTTCTTCTAGAAGAAAATATTGGGCTAGGAAGCTCCCTGAAGCTGTATGGGCATACAATACTACCTAGAGATCTATGACTAGATTTAGTCCTTATGAGCTAGTTTTTGGGAAGAAGCCTCTTCTTCCCATTGAGTTCAAGCTACAAACTCTACAAACAACAATGGAATTAGGTCTAGATTTAAAAAGAGCCCAAGTTGAAAGAGTTTTGCAATTGAGAGAATTAGATGAACTTTGTTTAGAAGCCATTCATCAAACTGAACTAATTCAGCATCAACGGAAGGTATGGCACGATAAAGATATTAAGGAAAAGAAGTTTCACAATGGGGACTAGGCCTTGTTATTTGATTCTAAATACAAAGACCATAAGGGCAAGCTCAGAATTCACTAGTTGGGACCTTATGAAGTTGAAGAAGTCTTTTTGAACATAATTGTTTGGTTAAAGCTAATTGATGGCAACGCATAAACTCTATTGGTTAATGGTCATCGCTTACGCATTTACCATAAGCCAGTCAATAGGGAAGACTTTACAAGGATGGTCGAAATGCAAGGTGAGGTCAAATGTGTTGACTCTACCATGACAGAGTCTATTCAGTAAAAATGTTAGGTTGCTGTTTTTTAAAAAGTAATAATAATAATAATAATAATTAGACATGTATGTTGACATATTTCCCTTCATTTTATCTTCTATCATTTTTTGGACAGCTAAAAAATTATAATTTTGTAGGACTTCTCAAAAAGCAAAGAGTAACTTTCGGAGCACCCTCCAAAGATGCTCCAGATAGTTATGGGACCAATGCTCTGGAACTTGACGTTTTCAAAAGCCTGATGCTCCAGAACTTGAATTGAGCTTATCATGATGAAGAGGCATTTTGCACTAAGGTTCAAAGTCGTGAAGATTCTTTGCCATGTCACTCAACCATTCATTATGTTGCTGCTCTAGCTGCATCTTTCAGCGATGCTCTGTAACCTTTCCATTCCATTGCTGCTCCAGCTGCATCTTTTAGCGATGCTATAGAACCTTTCCAT
The DNA here is from genome assembly GCA_007115665.2 of Sequoiadendron giganteum. Taxonomy (NCBI): domain Eukaryota; kingdom Viridiplantae; phylum Streptophyta; class Pinopsida; order Cupressales; family Cupressaceae; genus Sequoiadendron; species Sequoiadendron giganteum. The sequence goes on along the minus strand of CM021102.1, from coordinate 166,230,983 downwards.
TTCGTTGTTGCTTCATCTGCATCTTTCAGCAATGCTCCAGAACCTTTCCATTCCATTGCTGCTTCGGCTGCATCTTTCAACAATGCTCTGGAACCTTTCATTTCATTCTGCTATGGCTGCATCTTTCAGCGATGCTCCAGAACCTTCATTTCATTCTTGTTTCAGTCACACCATACACTGATGCTCTGGAACTTATGCACTCATTCAAGTGCATTGACCAAAATACGTGCTTAGGAACTTGTTTGGTTTTCTTACGCCACCTTTTTTGAAATTTTCAAATTTTTGCATTTCTTCTACCAAATATCCGATACATCTATCTTTCTATTTTTTCTCTAGTTATAGGTAAGCCACCCAACTCCATACTCCTCATTGGCAGCTCCATCCCCCATAGAATTCTGCACCATATCATAATAACTTCACCGTCATTTCAACCAATGCCTTCACGTCATCCTATCAAATATGTGAGGATTAAGATCTTCGAATGATCACAGAACGAGAGTAAGTATTTATTTTTTCTTTAAATAGGTAGTTATTTTCAAATAAAGAATAATAAACTGGCATGAACCTCACTTCCAAATTAGTAATTCATGCCACCCGACGATCAATCACTTGTACGACAAACCTTTCACAAACCTCCATGCAGATTGGAAATCATTGAAGCATACGCTACAAATAAAACAAATAAGTAATTCCAAAGGCAATATTTTCAAAAAGAACCTGTGTGGGAGCTTTGTGATGGAATTGAATTACTTAGAGTGTATGAAATCAGGAAATGGGGGGTGGAAAAAGAAAGGCGGAGCTAGATTCAGTGAAAAAATTACTGGGGTTGAGTAGCATCTCAAGATTGTTCGAGGAAGCAGGGTGGTTAGACTTCATCAGGAAATTTGAAGGCCATAATGAAAAGCTGGTAAGATCCTTTGCTGAGAACTACACTAATGGCAAAGCGGTACTTCAGGGGAAGCATTTTAAGGTAAGCTCTAAGATTATTTATCGCTTATCTGGATTAGAGCATAAAGGCATAAATATAAAAGAAACCTCTCAAGTAATGTACTATAAATTAGTTGAATTGTTTGTTAAGAGAAGGAGACCCATATCCAATGGTGGTAGTGAGTACCAGGGGACAAAACAAGGGGTTCCAGAGAACTTCCATATTAGAACCCTGGGGTACTGTTGTTGCATGGATAAAAAGGTACTTTACTTGTGAAGGTCAGCTTACCACAGTTGTAGGGCCTGCCTTTTGTATGTTTACCCATCTACGTCATGGAAAGAAGGACCCAGCTCTGAGGGTTAATATGTCGAAATTCTTGTTTTATTCCTTAAATACTTCCATGGAGAGGTATAAAACAGGGTCTGGGCCCTTGAAACACCATAGGTTAATTCATCTAATCTTCAAGTATCACTTCCATAAGAAATCTAAAGGGAAATGGGAGAAATTTATAGAGAAAATGGAGAAGCCTACAATAGCAAGAACCATAGAATTAGGGGAATCATCCCAAAAGGCCATTCCATCATCCGAAGCAACCTCCCCTAAGGGCTCTCCAGCTCCGGAAGCTCTTAATCCCACCACTCCTAGTGAAGATTTTCCAGACCTCTATGGTGATAAATTCCAAACCCTTGACATGCAAGAACAAATTCATGTTGTTTATTCTGACACAAGTAAACCAAGAAAGAAGAGAGCAAGGAAAAATCCAACACCTATCATTTTGCAGGAATCACCTTAGAAGAAGTAAGCGATTGGCTTATGAATTCTCTGAAACCCCAATACAGGGTGAGGAGGGAAGTTCACAAAAGAAGAAGCCTAAGTGGCCACAAGAACCCATAGAAATTTCAAAAAAAGCTAGTGGAGATGAAACACCCCTAAATAGAGAGCATTCGAGTGAAGTATTTCCTTTTCATTCTGCACATATAGAGGAAATTTTCAATGATGGGATTCAGGATAGAGAACCTATAGGGGATTGCAGTGTGCCAAAAAATTTCTCACCTAGTGTAGATAAATTTTTTGAAACAATTGAAACCAGTTGTGGCTGAATTAGAAAAGTATAAACTAGAAATTATTGATTTACGGAGGCAATTGTCTAAAAATAATGAGTTTATAGAATTGCTGAAAGAAGAGTTGGCTGTAAAAACTGCTATAATAAATAAAAGGGATAAGGAAATAAGAGATTTGAAGCTACAATTGTAGGACAAAGATTCAAACATCTATAAGTTGCAGGAACAAGTGCAAGAGCAATATGAAAAGCATAAAACTTATAGTGAGAATATTGCACAAAAAGATGTAGAAATAGGAAAAATAAAACAAAATTTTATGCGCATGCTCTCAGCTTTCAAGGAAGACAAGAAAATAAAGACTAAGGAGTTGAACACTTCTATCAGTACAATAGTTGAACTAGAAGAGGATCTGAAGGAATGCACTGTGAGACCCCAAACCGAGTCCAAAGAAATTCAAACAAAACCAGTTGTAACTAATTGGTTCTAGGTCAGCATTCCGCATCTGCTAACAAAATGGATGGAACAATGTTACTTCCTCAGAAATGTCCAAACAGAAAATCATAGGCTCAAGAAAGAACTGGTGCTCCTAAAGGAGTCATTTCACAAAGCCTACAGAGGGAAGCAAGATTCCTGTCAACTTATGGACTATTTCCTGAATTGTAGAAGGCCATTGAGAATGTACTCAATATTTTTAAATGAACAATGGTTGAGATGGAAACTATTTAGGATCTATAACGATCAACCCTATGAGGCTAATGACAAAGAGTTTGTAAAAATATTTGTAGAATCAACTCCTGAAGATCAGGATTTAATTTGTGAATTCTTTTTGCATGATTTGTTATTAGAAAATCATACAGATTTCTTTATTAATCCGTTTGTTGGAGAGGTAGATTGCGGGCATTTCTCTCAACTATGAGGAAATCAAATTCATTGGTAGGAGAGAACAAAATAATTTGTACAGGTAGAGAAAATAGTGGGTCTCTCTAGATCAGATCACCAAATTCAAGTCTTGAGGGGTTCAAAGCTACATTTTTGTCTCTTATGGTTAATGAAAAGATGAGGGAAAGGTATGACAATGGCCTTAAGATGTGTTATGACAATTTCATAGCAAATGGACATAAATTAATTGGCAAAGCATGGCATGTCTGCGAGGAAAGGTTCACCCCTCTTCCAGCTTATTTAAAGAAAAGAGAAGTTATTTCTCCTCTAAACATCAGATGGTCATTCAGAATGGCTGATGCTCTAATTAAAATCATGAAAACACTTAGAACAAAGTGGATAGGAATGAATACAGGCCCCCTTGCTACTGAATCCACCCCTGGATTTTAATATTTCCATAGATTAGAATGATAGACTCTTTAAAGAGTGGAGAGAAAATGTGATGTTCCATAGAGGGTTTATTCATAGCCTTGAAACTTTCGATGCATCAGCCAAAGAAATTCATGATCTCAGTACTCTTTATGAAGAATGGAGTAAAACTCAAGGATTTAACTATGGAGTAGGAGGACCTGCCAGAAATTAGGTAGGGGAAGAAATGATGAGGTAAAAAAAACCTCGTCATAATAAAATCTGGAAAGCTCATTCTTGCTAATTCAATTCTAAGCCTGTGCCAATTTATTAAACTTTAGAAGAAGTAATTACTTATTTTAAGAAAAATTATGCTTTCTTTCTTTCTTTTAATCAATTGAGGAAATTGTCCAAAGAAGGTTTAATGTGTTGATTTGAGTGTTGTTGTAGGGATTAACAGGTCATCATGCAACTTTTCCAGAAGTTTAGCTAGCATGTGCCTCAAAGTAATGTTGCGAACCCACTCCTTGAAGCCTAGATGATGCACCGAAGATTCATTTTTAGTTCTTTTAATTTGGTTGTTCAAAACTTTATGGCTCTTCTCGAGCCTTCTGCATGTTTTAAAAAGCTTTAAAGACATCAAGTTAGTTTTTAGTTAAGAAAGACTTTTTCAATGGCTATCCACGCTATCGTAAATTTAGGATCTAGTTAGAAATTTTTCTATAAAACTATAATTTCATAAGTAATAAAACAGACAGAGAAGAAGTATCATTATGCTGTTTACATGGATTTGCAAATCACTGTTGCAATGAGTTATCAGATTTCTATTTACTGGTAACTGTTTGAATTCAATGATGGTGACTGTATGTTGTAAGAGGATTTGAACATTTGTAGTTTATGTGAGTTAAAGACGAAGTAGTAGCCCGTGAGCTGGCCACTCGAGGGGAGTTAGTCTAGATAGATAAGTATTTTATTGATTAAGTTATTTCCTTTGCTTAGGATAAATTGTTGCTCAGTAGAAAATAACAAGTTGTTGAAGAGTTTAGTTAGTTTTTCTGGAGCACCATTGTCTTTAATTTCTATAAGTCTTCTTCTGTAGTTGATAATATTTCTTTATTGTTTAGAAGATGCTTAATTGTTTGTTTTCTTACTTTTCTGCTTCCGTAGTTTACCAGTTAATTAGGTTTACTTGTTTCCATAATTTCTAGTTTAGTAGTAATATTTTTTTCTAGATTAGTTGTCTTATGCTTTTTAATTTAGTTTTCCTTGATTTTCTTAGAGTAAGATCATTTTTGAATTAAGTAGTAATGGCTTTGGTTTAGTCTCAACTTCTGTAGTTTAAAAGAAAAAATTAAAATATAAAATGGGTTGTTTGAATAATCTCCTTTTGCAAACTACCTTGGACACTACCCGATCGACAATTGACATTCAATTATTCTAAAGTAGTAGGACCTAACGATAGCCTATCAAAGGTGACAAATCAGGACGATGTGGAAACTGATGTTGAACAATATCCAAAGACCATGATGGTTTGACAAAAAGTGTGCAATGACTATCATCAAACAAGAGAGATATCCCCTCAAATATTTCCTCCAAATCTGAAATTTGAGACTCCACAAATAAGGATGCAATGTTTGATAGATAGAAATCCAAATTAGGAAGACAATGAGATACTTTTTGTAATGAATCACTGGACATGCACAATAAATCATCACCATGAGAATGTTCCTATTGAATAGGAATGATAGGAGCCTTAGTCAATGACTCTGCACAATGAATCACTAAAGCTGAAGGTACATCAACTATCTCCGATGGAGAAGCAGGAGCATCAGAAGAACCCTCTTCATCCTCATCCTCATCTAAAGATTGAAAGTATTCCAAATATTCAAACTCCCACATAGTATCTACATCATAGGGTATCTTATTTAAAAGATGAAGAGGCACAAGAAAATCTGAAATAGGATCATCTAGGAATGGCTTAGTATCATGATCTCCATGTATCTCCCAAATTTTAGTTCAAAGAGTGTGAGGGCAATCACAATGATCAACACTTTTCAAGGTGAAAACATTAATATGCATTGCAATAACTCCTAAGACATGATCCCTTTTGCAATTCCAAGAAAATTTATTACTATCAGTACTAGGAGGGGGAACAAGATTATACAAATGTGGCAATAAATGAAGCCATTGGAGATGGGTGATGATACTATTTCTTCATTGTTTATAGTTTCCCCTTTTCAACATAATCAAAACAAGATGAAATGAAAACACCATTATTAACTATGATATATCTCTAAGATTACAAATATAATATCCTTAAAAATGAAATAGAAACTCTCAAATATGATATATACTACAAATGAAGTCTTCCCAAATTGATAGAACCTCTCCAGGACTCAAGATGTCCAAGTAATCAGTCAAAATGCCAAGTATGCAAAATCCTGAATAAATAATACACGATGTTGAATCTAGAAAATTTACATGGAAACAATGATAGAGCTCCTAAATACCTTCCAAACGCAACTTGAATAACCAAAATCAAAGAAACTGGCTGAAAGTTATGAGCTCGAAGGTCAAAATGGGAGATTTGACTTCAAATAGGAATAAAATATTCTAATAATGAAATCTGATAATAATGCCTACACCACTGGATAGAGCTCAGAACCAGCTTTCCAACAACAACGTGTTTACAAAAATCTATTACTCGAGTCAAAATTTATGGTGATTTTAAGAAAACTGCCTAATAAAGAGATGATGGGGCTTCCATGATGGCCATTTGGCTGTCAAATTTAAGATAGTCAACTGATTTTTTAAAAAATCACCAAAAAATAAATTTATCTCAGAATATGAAGTATTTTGTATGAAAATGGGGGCTTTGGGCCTTACGTACACAATGGAAGGGTTGGATTTTACCCAATTTTCTCCAAAAATTTGCCCGAGATGCAAACCCTCCAACCTTTCAAAAAATCACCAAGATCTTACAACCATAGCTCAATCCTCAAATTTGAGAAGGGTCTTGTAGGCAAGGCTCTGATACCATGTAAGAGCCTCAAATTTCTCCGATACCATGTAAGAGCTAGAGATATTAGCTCGACACCCAAGAACACCTGCAAAATCAATGATAAACCTTCCACAAGAGGATATGCAAGAATGAGCTTGCTTGATATTAAGACCTCTCAAATGATGAGGTATGAAGTATGATACAAAAGATACAATAAACCTCCTTATATAGGAAAGGGTGAGCTACAAGATGCATTAATATGTTGCCATGTGTCTTGATCAAACATCATGTGACAACATGAGAACCCTAACTACCTAGGGAATGATAAAGAGATGGAGATAAGTTCTAGAAAAGACAACTCATCTTCTAGAAGAAATCTTATCTCCTACAAACATGAAAATGGTAGTTACCCCCTTATTTATGATTTATTTAATAATGTAACCTAGGACTAAATTATTAAATGAAAACCTTAGTTAACTTATGCTAGTGTAATAAATAATTAATTACACTATTTTTTGGCCTAGTGGGGGCTATTGATGAGACTACTTGTAGCCACATATATATTCGTACCAGACTCTTTTATTAGTAATTGACTATCAATTTAAAGAGTTGGAAATAGAATTTACCTTTTTGAGATCCAAACATGAACACGAGTTCTTCGAGAACATAATGACTCAATCTAAACAAAATGGCATAAATTCTTGTAATGTGACCCTAAATACAATAGGTGACTTGACAAAGTGTGACCAATGGACTCAAAGTTTAGAATGTCTTATTCAAATAAATGAATACATAAATGTTAAGGAAATTAGATTTGATCACTCCAAAATGGACTAATCAAGAACTTCAAGATCAAATATATGATAGAAACACAACTCAAACCTATTCTTTCTAGACCAAAACATGAAAATGAATAAAATTTAGGACTTAAGGAATGACAAGAAAGGGTCCCCAAACTTTAAAATATAGAGGTATGTTGTGGAGGCCACAATACTAAAATAATAGGCTATGAATTTTAAGGAATAAGATATATAGAGCCTTGTCATGCTCAACCACTAAAAATAGCAATTAAGGTGTCATAATGTGTAGTGAAGTTTTTTCTTTCACATATTTTAATTTTAATATATAAAAATTATGTGAGAAACTCATTGTGTTTTTGGTAGATTGGTCTATAAATAACATGTGTTCCCATTCATAATTTTGATTGTCTTGTGAAATTGAGCTACATATCCTAATATATTTGTTAACTCTGAAATAATCACACTTGTATGGCTGAGATTTTAAGCCTAACATGTCAAGTCAATTATATCCTCTCTTACCTACTATACAAGGAAGCCTCATTGTATGTTTCAAAAATTTTATTTTGTGTAACAATGACCAACCAATGAACTTAATAAAAATCAATTTGTTCTCTAAATTTGTATGTTGTGTATTTGTTCATCTTTTACTATTATGTATACATGTTTCTTTCTATTGATTAATACAAGATGAGTTATTAAGCTATACTCTTGTAGTTAAAACTATTTTATATTTTGTGTGATCCTTTTATTATGATTTATTTACTTTCCACAATATCCAACCCTTTTCACCCCTTCGAAACAACAACTATATGTTTACCTTAATATAGATAAGGAGTTGGCCTCTCAATTTAAAAGATTGGGTTGAAATTCATTTGTTATCCTACATACATTTATACTAGTGGCATTTCATATAAAGTGTAAATCACCATTGAGGGAGGAGCCTCAAAACCTCTTCGACCTAAAACAACCAGTACCTTCTAACGCATTTGGTGAAACACTGAGGATATCAATGGAAACTTGCTAATAGGTTTTGGCAACCATAGTAGAACCTTATTCTACAAGATTAATATAATATTTTAATTCAATTCCATAAATCTTGAACCCACATTTTAGCTAAATTGTGGTGAATTATTATCCTATAATTATAGTATTTTACCTAGTGACTCTATACCAATCAACCTGGAAAATATTATGACCCCTAGAATCATCACAAGATCTATAACCAATGATAATATGCATATTATTATATATCCCCTTGTATTCATTCCAATAAAAATACCTCGCACTACCTAAAAATGCAATCACAAGTCCTCAAGCAATACCTATCATGGCTACACTATAACTCCTAGAGCACATTCTATCTAGAATACAAGAAAACCTTGTTGTGCCTTTAGCACACACGCCCCGTTTGAAATAGGGACCCTCTCTCTTTTTGCTTCATTGAGTCACTTTTGTCGCCACCTCATTTTGTGTGCCCCCTCCTATTTTACATCTTAAGTGGTCAAGGAACCTTAGAAGAATCATATTGATTCGACCATATTTTAGTACCCTCAAATTTCCAAGGTCTTAAGAAATTATGGGATTTCCTTGGCTGTTTGCCTTAAACCTTTAAATTGGCATATTTTAGGCAATGCAGGTCCGCCCCTACAGGCCACCCTGTGCGGGTTTCCCTTGCATCTTCGTTGTCCCAAACGACTTTCTCATGACATCCGCCTGCCTCAAGGGACCTACAGCCTGGTTTTCTCTTTTCACTATCGATCATTCCAAATGGCTAACCCCTAGCCATCATCCACTTGGCATACTATGTTGTTCCCACCATTTTTTTCAAAATGATCGCTCACCAACCCTAAACACCATCGTACCCACATCTATGAGGGGAATTAAATGATGAAAGATTCTATAAATAGCCTGGTTCGAGCTGTCATTTTCACCTTCAGAATTTCAAAAGACTTGTTAGATCCTCTTGCCCTCGTCGCCTATGCGCCCACATCCTACCTTCATCGATTCATTCATCATTGTTGTTGTGATTCTTCATCATCCGCGTGAGATTTCAAGGTAGGGTTGTTGTCGCCATTGGCTATATTCTTTTCTTTTAAATTTTGAAAATGGTTAAGTATTCTTAAAAGAAAACTTTGAAATTAGATAAAAGAATACTTCCCCGACCAAACCCATGTTTTAAAATTTGGAGAGACCCTTGAAATCGACAATTTGGATTTGGCCGAACTCATTGTTCTCATCGCCATTCTTGAACTAGGGCATTCATGCCCTACGGGCCCGCAACCTACCCTCCGTCATCGCCTCCCTTCAAAAACATTCAATCTTTAGTAGACAACAAACACCTCCATCAGGCCCACACCCGCAGGAGGCCCCTTTAGCTTAGTCGTTGTAAACTTCACCGAATTCACAACTCTTAGTGGGTGGATCCTTTGACCCTCTCAGGTTTGCAAGCATAGGCCTCCACCTCTGGAATGCCCCTTGAGACATGTCATTCCAAAATGGCCATCTGGTCGCATCCTCCTAGCCAAAGGGTCCCACCCCAGTCACTGCCAATTGGACTTAATCAAGCAAAACTACCTAGCTCCTGACCCATTGTGGGTTGAACTCCGCAGACTTCTGTTTGTGGGATTTCATCTTGGCTCCATCATTTTCAACATCCTTTGTGACCCGTTTGTTTGCCTATCGGTCCTCGCCTTCACGATCGTCACCCAAGCTTAAAGCAGAGCAACCTATCCCTTACAGACCATCCTTTACGGGTTTTTCGTTGAACTTTCATCCTTGATCAAACGACTAACTCAAAATGGAAAAAAAGGTGATGTCCTTCTGACTGGAAAGTCTCAAACTTGCCTCTATTGCTTGATTCTCCTCCTCACTTTAAATGATTAAGTGTCACCCCCTTTTTGCGGACCTCTATCTGCGGGTCGACGTGGCATGGTCATTGTTCCAATCAGCCTTGGGTGACTGTCCCTTTGCCCAACATTTCCCCGCACCTTTCGACCAACAGTAGTTGGATCTCTAAATGAACTGCAAAGCCATCCTCTGAGACCATGGGTCCTGCATGGAAAAACGTCATTTGTGGGATGCCATCTTGCCAGTGTCATTTTCAAAGGTAGAGCCTCAAACAGCCGATCTACCCTTTGCTTCTGCATGCTTAAAGGACGATCCTAATTCCTCCTAATCATCAAAGTGATCTCGACCCATGTGCTTAAATTTTCTAACCTCCCCAGTGGACCCCACATTATGACTAAATCTTGGTGCAGGTGGAACCATGCAGGCCATCCTACCCTATTTTCCACTTGTTCACTATTGCCTTCAGATTTTCCATTTGTTCATTGTTGCCTTCAGAATGGCTACCAGCTCAGGGAAGTATGCACCCCTCGGCCCGCATTGTCTTAACTTCCCCCAAACAATCATCTAACAATGACCCGAAAGAGATGTTAGGATCTTTGAAAGATGGATTATTTGATTTAACATCATTTTGCAAGATTTTGGCTAACGTTCCTCATGTTTTTCTTCTTGAATCTGTTTACTACTCCTTTGTCTGTAGGATATATGCAACTAGTTGCAGGGTCTTCATGGGTAGCCATGGAGAAGGACGAAGGGAAGAATATTTCCAAAGCACCTAGGGGTAAAGAGGATAAAGACCAAATGAAATATAGGTTCCAAGGGGAACCCCTCAATTCTAAAATTATCACATATTGGAAGGAGATCACAGATATGAATCTAGGACATATTGATATTGATGAATTCAAGCAAAGGGTCTAAATCAACCCCACAACATAAAATGCTAGAGGGATTAGAAGTAGTGGATTGTCCAAGTCTATTGGATTCCCACCTACCCTCATAGCTCCTGAGCTTGTAATGGCCTACAAGGAGGCATATCAGGAGGACATGAAAAGAATAGTAGACAAGGATGGGAATATATTAGTTTATCTTTCTGTCAATTCAATAGGGAAGACCTTCCACATCCCTACCTTCAATGAGATGGAAGAAACATCCAAGGAATATGGTAAGAAGATGTGGGAAGCTGATCCACTCAAGTGCAAGAAGATCATCAATCGGTACTAGCTGAAGGAGAAGAGGGGCAGTGCAAATAAAGTGCCCCTGGAGCTGTTCCAAAGCAATTTCTATGAGGATTACCATGACTTGGTAACCCTATTGAGAAGAGCTATGGGCCTTCCAACCACAACCTTCTCTTAGGAGTGGATGTTATACTTTTTAGAAGAAATAATCCAAGGGGAAACCAAATTTTATTGGGTTGGAATGATTAGTAATTGCTTGCACGGGCAATTTGTGGCAGTAAAGAGAACCTCACAGTTCTACATGACATCGTACCTGGTCTATTTTATTTTCGACCATGCCCAATACAGGGGACTATTCATACCACCAAATCCAGTACTAGGAAGGGAGCTAAAGGTGTATGACAAGTACCCTTAGCTCCAATAAAAAAATTTCAAGAAGGACTACTATAGATTCAATGACGCCTTCATAGGCCATATTATCATAATTCTTTGAGGTGAATTTGAAAGAAGGGTCTCACATCACGCTAACGCTTTCATCTATCGGTTCGGCTTTTTGTTCATTTAATTTCTAAAGTTTACCTACATTCGAGCCAAGGGTTTCTCATAGAAACCATATAAGCTGCCCCAATACCCAAATGGTTGGCTGATACTACTTGAACTCTCTCGGAAGCTACAACAAGCACACGCCCTCCTAAGTGAAAAGCATAGGGTGGGGATTCCTTATCCCCTCTCCTTCGGCCAAGGAACGTATGAACTCCACATGTCCCAATGTGCAGAGTATTCTAATAAAGAACTTGTGGAATATAACCTGGAGCTCCACACTTCCCGACCACGAATGGATCCATACGGAAAGCTCAAGAAGATGGTTAGGGTTGAATATGCCCACCTGCATAATGTTGAAGACTTTTGGGCCAACTGTAGAGATGACAAGGAGGTGCATATGTGGCACTACATGCACACGACACCATACATTGTCAAAATAGTGAACTTGTTTTGAGTGTCGGATCAAGTCGTTGAAGAAGAAAACATGGTAGTAGACCCAAGATATGATGTTTTTTCCAACCTACCACTGTCATTAATGGCCTAGAACGAAGAGGAGGTTAATGACCTCAAGATTCTTATGAAGCCCATTGAGGAAAGAACCAAAGAATGGATCGATAAGAAAATAGCACAATTGAAGCTGCAAGGAGTTGGACTGACATACAGTGAACTTGAAGATGAGCCAGGAAGTGAGACCGACAGTGTGATAGCCACTGCCCCATCCAGGGAGACTCTAGCATCTTCTCCCACCACATGGTCCAAGAAAATAAAATAAATGGTTGAATTTCAGCCTAATTCCAAAGTGTATTCAAGGAAGGCCTCGTAGGGTGAACCTTCCAAGAAGCCAAAGAAATCGGACAGTTTCATGGAAATTCCCACCATCCAAGAGAACTTGTTCCATGAAGGAGAGGAACATGAGGTTGAACAACCAAAGTATCCACATACTACACTTGCTACCCCAGCCACAATTGTTGCTACCACTATTGCTCCTTTGCCTGCTTCTTAGGTGATGGTTGCCATCTCTTCACCCGCAGTGGACATTTCAGTCCACCTTGCTTCTACCCCACCTGTTGCATAGGTATTGGTAATAGACTCTTCCTCTACTACGACTTACCCACTCTCTTCCTCATCAATTTCTTTGTCATCATCCTTCCCACTAGCTACTGCAATGATGCCAATGCCTACTCTCTTGCTCCTGGAAGCTTTCAGTGGCACATGCAAAATATCCCAACAGAGCTATCTAGAGTGTTAATGAGCTCGACAGTACAAGTTGCCTTAGCACAAGTTGTTACTAACCTTCCTGTCCCTCCTCCTCCAACTGAACCACCCATGATGGAGGCGGCAATGCAAATATTAGAAGAGTTGGAGAGGCAAGAGAGGGAAGCTACCAAAGAAATGGAAGAAGAGGTAGATGATTATCATGAACATACAAAATATCAGCACCTCGCAATTGATAAAGTGGTGTGTGAAGAAGAGGAGGAAACACAATCCTCTAAGGAAGACGTTGAAGAGCCAGGCACCAAGTATATTATGGAAAATTTTGACTCATAGCTCAAGAAGGAGTTGGCTCAACAATTCAAGGATGTAGGAGAAGAAGTAGAGAAGCAACCCTCTGATGAGGAGGAGAATACAAATGAGAAAATGGAGGAAAACATTGAGCCTCCAACTGGAGAACAAGATAAAATCCCCAAGCATGATAAGGAGATACCTCCTTTCGAGGAACAAGGAGAAGAAGAAAGAGAAAAGAAAGAAGAAGACAAGCCCAAAGAAGAGGCTGAAATAAGAAAATGCCCAGAAGTGGAACATCACGAAGAACATGGGCATGAACAAGAAAAGGAAGAAGAAATAACCTTTGAGGGGAAGGACACCCCCAAGGAAGACACAACTGCCAAGTCCCCAAGAAAATAAATAGTATTCATTCGGGATTTAGATGAAGAAGAAGAAGAAAAGATAGAGTAGGAGACTCTGGGTGACAAAGCCATGCAAATTCAATGCACCCGCGAGGAAGAAAGTGATCATGAATCACCAAAAGGGGAATCTCAGATGCCTAAATGGCTTGAGAAACAATTGGAGAATAAAACCCCGACCCCAATGGATCCAAAGGCAAGGCTGGAGGCCATCTTTGCTCGAGCCCAAATAAGTGCAAAGTAGGAGAATAAATCGAGGGTCAGATCTCATTTGACAATGAATGCCTCAGGATCCAGGATAGTACAAATACCTACTTCAGTGATGGGAAAAGAGGGAGTGAGCTATAATATTTCTACCGTCGACTTGGAGATAGCCACAAGAGAGAAAAATATTGATCATCTTTAGGGGTTTGTTGCCAACATCGTGCACCAAATGAATAAGGATAAGACTTCTAAAGAGGAGCTAAAGGAACAAGTGGTGGATCTAACATCTTATATTCAATAGTGGTCGTCAACTAAGGAACTCTCCACCACGTCGTCGGCTCCCCCATTGTTGTTGTCTGAAGAACACATCAATAAGCTAGAGAAGAGAAAGAATTGGAAAAAGGCTACTAAAGATTGATTCCAACATGTCATATATAATGGACATATGGGCATCAACTGAGCCGTTAGAACAAAAAATAAGTTCTTGGAAATCCAGAAACACATGGAGGGCACAAGGAATTTTTGTACTAATTTCTCAAAGTTATACCGGATCATGTACCCCAAGATCGAGGTTATTCTCAAGATACCCCAAAAATCATGGGAAAAGGAACTAGGTCTGGCAAAGGTTGATCAGTGGCTCATTGAGATGTGTAAAATGAGCTTAGACTATAGGAAAGAAGCCTTGGAATAGGTTCTCCACAAAGTAGAACTCGATATTGATTGGGTTAAGGAGATTAGAATGGCATGCTTGGAGTACCTCAAATTAATGACAGATCTCAACATGCCTTATGTTGAGATAGATCTAGAAAAGATAAGGTTGTATTTCCTCAATAAGATGATGAGGGGTCTACTGACATCCTCACTCTAGATTTCGTGGATTTTTCCACTCGTGCCTTTGCCCAATCCGAGCAGGTGGTAAACAATACAGCCAAATGTGACAAGGACTAGGATGTGCTCACTGATAGATCTAAGAAATGGAGCTTCCAAGTGCTCCAATCTGACATAATGGAGTGGAATAAACTTCCAACATTTATTGGGAAGTTCGTAGGATATGCCACTACAAATAAGCATGAGGGAAATCCCATGATTGATGATGAATTCCTCACAGTGTAGCTATAACAAAGGAAATCAGCTAGAAGACAAAAGAGCTACAATGCTGCCCCACAAGAAGACAAAATAGGAAAAAGACAAAGAATGTATTTTAAATTGCTAAATATTTGAGGGTAGGTGAAACCCTAATTTGTAGTGCATCTTGGCCACATAATGAGATTAAATCTTGGTCATTCATTTTTATTTTTGGACACTATAAATAGGGGGTCTCCTCTCATTTTCATGAGAGAGTTGAGTTGTTGTAAAGACATGTTGTTGGAATGTTAATAGAAATTCATTGATTTGGTGGATTCTTGAGTTCCAGCTTCATGTTGCATGATTCTTCTTCTCATATGTAGTGAATTTGAGTAGATTAGCTTTGTTGTTTTATGTGTTCTTACATGCTTTGATAGATTTGTTAGTGTTTTTCATTGGTCTTGAAGAATTATGTTTTGTTGATGTCCTTCCTTCTTCATTCTTTTTGTTGTTTATTGTTGATGAACAACAGTGTAAAGCTAGTCTGAACATTATATGAATTTTGCACTTAAGTTCTATCTCTTGTTCATGTTTTATGGTGAATGAAAGGTTGAAAATTTTTAGACCTTAGAAGATTGCACAAGTTTCATGAGACTGTAATTTGATTTGGTTAAGTGGAACTTTTTTTTGGGAAGGTTGTCCATTGTAGGGTCCTCCATTATCATTGTTCATTGCTAGTTTCAAGTCTAGGAACTTATCCTCTTCCCTG
Organism: Sequoiadendron giganteum; assembly: GCA_007115665.2. Lineage (NCBI taxonomy): Eukaryota > Viridiplantae > Streptophyta > Pinopsida > Cupressales > Cupressaceae > Sequoiadendron > Sequoiadendron giganteum. The sequence goes on along the minus strand of CM021102.1, from coordinate 166,215,402 downwards.
CCCTTTTTCCTTTTTCTTAAATGGTGACTTTGAACAAGGTTCATTGCAAATTGTAAAGCCAAATCTGAAGTTGAACTAGGAGTTTTAGACTATTTTTTGAACCTACAACAATTATTTAGTAACTTCCTATCTTAAGAACCCCATCAAAAGAACCCATTCTTCTCTAGCTTAACTTATGTAAGTCTTCCTTGTGATTACTAGCAAGATCACATTAAAACAACTAAGGCATTCCATGCGTGTCATGACTTGACACCCGAGAGACCTTGGGGTGATTTTCAACAACTTGTTGTTGGAGATTTCCTTTCAAGAGAGGTGATGCACCTATGCATTACCTATGTTGAGAAGTGATAAAACACCCATCAACAAACCTTTGATACCTCCAACAACACCCATAGTATGGGGAGCCATTCCAATTGTTTCTTTGTGGTCACTTCCTTGATTTATGAGAGAAAACTAGATAACACCAATAGAACATTTGCATGACATTGTGAACTATTTCATTGCTCACAATATTGATAAATAAATCATTATACTATGATTGCTTGACACCTCATTCAAAGGAAAGGATCTAGAATGGGGCTAGTCACTCCCATTAATGCCCATTTTTTTATTGAGAACACCTATACCAAGTCTTCTTCAACATATTCAAGGAAAAGGGTGATGCTTCATCATTTCTTGAGCAACTAGCGACTATCAAAAGAGAACCTATGGATATTTTTTAAGAATCCATGCAACCTATCTTGGTTGAAGCCCACTCTCAATCAATTATGGTATACCCCTATTATGCAAAGGTTATTGAATAAAAAATAGCAATGTTGATAAATAATAGACATAAAAGTAGTCTTCTAAATGCATATGGAATTTTTATAGCTACAAAGGAATATTGAAAGAATCAAGAAGGAACCCCTTAATGTGTTGTCATTGATGTCAACATTGATTGTTGATATTTAATCTAATCTGGTAAATAGAATGGAGATATATTAATCCGATATTTTGGTCCATAATTGATCATGTAATAAGATATGCTTATGAGTTGATAATATGTTATTCCTAACTATTATGCGCATCTATGATCAAAATTTTAGCTATTTTGGATGTACTATTTGAAAGTTATAAGTATCAGTAGTTTGACATTCAATTTTGGCTTTATATAATATAAATGGGTATGAGTAATCTAGTTTGTATTCCTCCAGCATTAAGAATTAGTCTTTACAATTTTGGGAGATTGTTTACAGGTGTTAGTACACTATATATTCGTGTTGGCACGTGATTATATAATCAAATGGATCATTGGTGTTTGATCAGTTGACTTATTTTGTGGTCAAGTCTAATTCTTGGTCAACCTAATGCTTGATATATGTTGTGGTGTTCAAATATGTTTTGCGGATGTTAGTGAGATTTATTTTAGTTCCATGTTGACCTAAATTAAGTGTTGCATGCTTGATTTGAGCATGAAGATATTTTTTATTCAAGTAATTTTGATTTAATTTTGGGCTACATCTAATAAGGCCGACCTAATTGATGTATGCAGATGTATTGGTATAAATGTAAGAAAATTTTGAGATTGTAAAAAAAAAAATGTGATATATAGAAACATGCGAATTTGTATGTGTGTGATCAAAATAGCAACATATATATTATGAATATTGAGCGACTGTAAAGCATAGAAGTTTTTTGTGTTTTATATTTGATACATTGCATAGAGCCAGCATTCAAAGCTTCAAAGGAACTAAATTCATCACAAGAAAGGTGCATTTTGTATCAGTTCACATCCTAATTGTGTGGCCATTTCTATTTTGTATCTAGCTTTTTGTGGTTGTTAGCCCTATTGGACAGTGTGTCTTGACAATGAGCTTTTGTAATATCTTATAACTAGTTATAATATATTATGAGTTAATCTTCACTATGGTTTTTCCCTTTTTTGGTTTTCCACATTAAAATATTGGTGTTCATGTGTCATGATCTTGTGGTTGCTTCATGTTTTCAGTCATTGTTGTAGTTAGATATGTTTTTTTAATTGGATGGATTGTGATCAAATGGTTTATTAGAATATTGATTCACCCCCCTCTCAGTATTTTGGGTGTTCAACAAGAATAACCTATGTGAACCCTAGTTTTGTACTTGCACAAATACAACAAAAAAACACATTATTAGCTCAATATGCAAGGTAAAACAAGGATTCCCCACAGAATCCATTTAAAATGCTAATAATGTGTTTTACCTTGCATATTGATGAATCCATTAGGAAAAACGAAGAACAAAAATGAAAGACAAAGGAAATCCTAATTAAGCAAGAAAACTCATGATCCCATGGGGGAGTTGGTGTCAATTGATATGTTGAAATTGGCCCTTTCCCAACTCCTTTGTTGAAATGTTGATGATTTGATGAGTGATCCACCTTGATGAAGATTCAATCAAGCTCCATGATGAAAAATCTGCATAACCTAGCTAAGAATTTGATGAAATGGCTGAAACTAGATATGCTTGAGGATGAAGTTGAGTAGAGTAAGTCTACTCAAATTGTGAATGATAGAATGAGAGGAAGAGTCTCTCATTTATAGATTTCCAAATTGGAAAAGAGAGTGAAATTGAGCAATGTGGGATCATTCAACATCCAATGGCCAAGTTCCACTTGTCAAGATGTGAATGGTTGAGGAATGAGCACATTTTGGTCAATGTGCATGATAAATGCTATCAGATTCAAATTTGAAATTTGAATGTGACATGTTGGAGGGAGAAATAAATGGAGTTAATGTCACTTGGCTCAATGCACAAGGACATGTAAAAGGAGTGAATGCCTTATTGGAAGTACCCATCCACTTGGATTTTGAATTCAAATTTGAAGGAATATTCCTCCTTTATTCCATGTTGAGAGAAAATAGGCAATAAAATAAATCAAAGTAATTGATTTATCATGCAAGTTGCATTCTCTAGAGGATTTTAGTGATTGAGATTAACTTAATCAAGATTTGATTAATTTAATGAGAGATTAGGTGATTTGACAATTTTGACTTAATTTATGAGTTGATTTAAATCAAGAATTGAGAAGAAAAATATAATTAAATAAAGGGATTTGATTTATTTAACTAAAAGGGGGAATGTTAGATTAAATTAAATAAGGTTTAATTTATTTAATTTAATAAGAAGACTTCAGAGACTTGATTTAAATAAACAGAGATACAAGGTTAATTAAATTAAATTGATTAATTTAATCAACAAAGGAGAAAGAATTAATTAAATAAATAATGATTAATTTAATTAAGAGATGAAAAGTGTTGATAAGTTGAGAGTATGATTCAGGACGAAAACGATGTTAGTAAATCAAGATCAAGTGTGTCGGTACATTTTCCATGTCTACAACCCAATTTACTGGAAGGCCCCTTTTCCTTCCTATGTTATTATTCCCTAACATAAGGTTTTCATACCAACCTACACCCTCTAAGTATCTTATGCCTATTTCACTCATGAATCCTATTCTTATTTTGATCTATGTGCATTGCTCTAGCAGCAACTTCTTGAGAATTCAAAATTGACAAGGGAAAAGAAATATGCCTTTAAGTTTGGAACTTTGGTAATGTATTTATTGTTTTAGTTACTGAAAGAGCTTCCTAGAAGAAATGGTATTGTATGGGACAGTAGTAGACCTGTGGGACATCAAATCTTTGATTATATGCACAACTTGGGAAACTTTAAAGCTTGGGATGATGCTTTGACTCCATTCTTTGTAGTTTTTTAGAAGAATATGCATGAAAGAGAAATAATTCCCCACAAACAAGTAGAGAAATCTTCAAAGGAAATTACTTTTCTTGTTTCAACTGATGAGTACATTATTGAGGATGTTGAACCTAGAATAGTGTGGATTGAGCCTCTTGGGTATGAAGTTTTTGAGAATGAAGTTGAAGGATATGTTGAATTGTTTCTCAAGATTCCTAAGGAATCCTCTCAAGCAAGACATGGGACATACAAAGAAAAAATTTCTAAGGTACATTTGTAATTGAAGAAACTAGAGATCAAGGGGAATGCAAGGAAAACTATGGAACAATGGGCTAGGAGAGAAGGTTATAAAGAAGAAGAGATCAAGGAGGCCAAATCAAGAAAATATAGTGTGGCAGGTGAAACCTCTGGACCAAGAATATTAGGAAGAACAACTTCACCCTTTCCTTTGCATTACCTAAGTCCTCTGGAGCTAATACAAAAGGAAAGAAGGTGGATCCTAGTCCTCTGATAACTGAAGAAGTCACTGCACCCTCTAGACCTAGCATAAGGACTAGTAAGAGGAAGAATGTGCATCCAATAGTAATCCTTGATACCTGTGGAAGAAGAAAGAAGCAAAAAGAATTCAAGGAAAAGAATTTTACTGTGGTTGAAGAAGAAATTGATCTTGGGATTGAACATGAAGAACAACTAACAATGAAGAGAAGAAGCAGTGCTACTACAAGTGGTGAAGGTGCTTCACAAGAGGCAAGCTTCAAAGCTAAGAAGCCAAAATTTGACATTATGGACACTTTCAAAGAAGAAATAGAAAGATAAAAAGAGGATTTCACTATACATATTCATAAGAAGCTTGAAAAGAAGAAGGAGAAGAAGTCAAAAGAAGGATCTTTGGAGAAAAAGGAAAATAAGACAAAAACTCCCCTAATAAGAGCTCATATTTCGATGAAGTTAGATGTTTTAGTTAGCAATATGTTAGAGCATGATGATTTCCTAGAAGCTACTATAAAGCTATATGATGAAGTGGATGAAGAAGATAGGAAAATAATCATTGAAGCTATCATTCAATATATTATTGTTTCAAAGGAAGACATAAATAATATCAAGAAGAAGGTTCCAAGATGTAAGGAAAGCTTAAGGTGCGGAAAAAACTCTCCTAATGTCAAAACTTAGAGAAGAATGCAGATATGTCTTTAAATTTTGCAATTATAGCTCATTATGATACACATGAAAGGAATAATAGAATAGAGAAATAAACACATACACAATTGGACACCAGATTTACGTGGGAAAACCCTTACGAGAGAAAAAAACCCACCACACCAAGTAAAGACTCTTTTTATTACAGTAAACAAATTACATACAGAGATATAGACTTCACTTTTAGATGTCAATATTATAGCAACAATATTTTCTTGATCAAAGTTGTACAAATGAAATCCTAATCACACTTTGTTATACCTTAATATTCCAATGCTCATACAGCATACAGTTCAAAACACTAACCACTCAAACCTTTGATCAGTTGTAATACACTGCAATTTATCCCACAACCATGGTCAATTCATTCTCTCAACCAACAGTTTGGTTTAGCTTCCTTCAACTACATCATGTATTGATGAGACACCAAAACATGTCTCACCGATGCCAAAAATGCCCATTTGACAATCACACACTGCCTAGTCTTCAAATGGTCCATCGCTCAAACTTGGTGAAGTCTCTTCGACCAAACACCATCAGGTTGAGAACTTTCCTCAGAGAGAGTCTCCAAAGCTCCTCTGATAGTTCATGTTTTACCGATGAAGTTCCTGCTTATTCATCTCATCGGCAAGACTCACCCCGATCCCAATCCATCAACCAGACTTCAACCATCAAACAAAGATCTTAAGGTTAGGTCGAAGTCATATTTCACACCAATGAAGAACCATCAACAATACTCATGCCAACCATATCCATTCAGATGAACTTCTACTATTGGTTCGATCTTCTTAGATCTAATCGAAGACCAAAGTTACCCCAACGGAGTATCGTTACCAAGACTCTCGCCAATCATCACCTATCGATCAGAATCCTACCTTCCCTGAGAGATAGAGAACTTACGCTGACCGTTCGGGTCATACCGATGGATCTCTTTGGCAAGACCGACCATTAGTCACACTCACATGATCATTTCGAACCTTTAGAACCAAACTGTGTGTCGGCAAGACATTCCAAGAGTCTCGCCGATTTTTCTCTTTCAAAAGTTTCATGTTAGTAAGTTTGAGGCATATTTTCCAACAATCTCCCACTTGATGAAGATCTTACTTACACTTCTAGAGAATCCAAAAACTACTAAGATTGATGGGCACTGAGGCCTATTGAACTAGCACACCACTTGTACTTGTTTGTGCTCACTAGTTTTGTCAATGCATCTGTAACATTTTCCAGAGTATCCACTTTTTCTAAATAGACCTTTCCATCCTCCACCATATCTCTTACAAAGTGATATTGCACATCAATATATTTCATCCCAACATGGAAAGTAGGATTTTTTGCCAGACAAATAGCACTCTGACTGTTACAGTAAATTGCAATCTGCCCTGCATCAAACCCAATGTTAGAACACAAATTTTTTAACTAGATTGCTTCTTTACAGGTGTGTGTAGCTCCCATGTATTTTTCCTCCATAGTGGACAAAGTGATTATAGCCTACCGCTTGCTCATTCAACTAACTGCACCACTATTCACCATGAAAATATATCCACTAGTGGATCTTCTGTTGTCAATTTCCCCTACCCAATCAGAATCCACATACCCATGAATGTTGAGAGTCATTTATGATCCAAACAAATTTCCATGGTAACACAAAGCATATTCCAAAGTTCCCTTCAGATATCTAAACACTCTTTTCACAGCATCCCAATGTGGCCTTCCTGGATTTTCCATAAAATGACTAAGTACTCCCACTGCTTGGGAAATGTCTAGCCTATTACAAACCATTGCATACATTAAACTGCCAACTACACTTGCATAAGGCACCCTGGTAATGTCCTCCATCTTAGTAGGAGATTTTGGACAATCTTCAACAAATAGCTTCATTCCCTGTAAAAATGGAAGAACTAGCTTCTTGCAATCAGTCATACAAAATCTCTCCATAACGGTGTTAATATACTTACTCTAGCTGAGCCAAAGTTTTCTACTCTTTTTGCCCCTGGTTATTTCCATACCCAAAATATACCTTGTTGCGCCTAGATCTTTCATTTCGAATATTGCAGACAAGTGAGATTTTAGATCAGAAATCATAAACTTTATATTCCCAATTAATAACATATCATCCACATACAAGGCAATAATTAAAATATGATCATTCTTAGCTTTGTCATACACACAATGATCAGATTTCGATCTTACAAATCCCAATGACAAAAAAAATGTGTCAAACTTCTGGTACCACATTCTAGGAGATTGTTTTAATCCATCTAGAGATTTTTTCAACTTGCAAACCAGATTTTCTTTACCTTTTTTCACAAAGTGCTATGGCTGGGACATATAAATTTCTTCATCAAGATCACCATGAAGAAAATTTGTCTTCACATCCATCTATTTGATCTCTAAATCATATGTTGTTGAAAGTGACAAAAGAAATCTGATAGATGCCAGCTTCGCTACTAGAGAAAAAATTTCCCCATAATCAATTCCCTCGACCTAGGAATATCCCTTTGCAACCAGCCTCACTTTATACTTTTCAACATAGCCATCTAGATCAATTTTATTTTTAAATACCCATTTGCAGCCCACAAGATTTCTACCTTCAGGCAATGGAACCAGATCCCAAGTATCATTTTTCTTTAATGATGCCATTTCTTCATTCATGGCTTCCAACCAAGAATCTGAATCAGACATTTCAGTTGCCTCTTTTACAATCTTAGGCTCATCAGTATCAGTAATCAAAGCATAGGCACAACTAGAATCCAACATAGAGAATCCATACCTATTCGGTCGTCGCCTTTCATGTGTAGACCTCCTCATAGGTTGAGGCTAAGGAAATTGTTCATAATCTTGCTCAGAACTTTCAGAGCTTCTTGAGCTCTCCTCAGATTCGGGTTCATTTTGAATTTTGAATTCCTCTTTTTCTGGTGTGGGAGGAATTTCAACTACATCCTTTTCATTTTCTGATTTTGTCTCTGACTGCAAATCCAAAGTAAAAGGCTTCAGCTCACAAAAAATAACACTTTTTTTGTACAAAACCTTATGTCTCAGGATTCTAAAGTTTGTATCCTTTTATGTCAGCGCTATAGCCAATAAAAATGCATTTAATAGCCTTGTTGTCCAATTTAGATCTTTTTTCATTCGACACATGTGCATATGATTTATAGCCAAAGACTGGAATATGTCTTAGAGTGGGCTTCTTTCCAGACCATGATTCCAAAGGTGTTTTATCAACAAGAGCAGATTTAGGGGAACAATTTATTAAGTAACATATTGTTGCAACTGTCTCAGCCCAGAATTTCTCCTCCAAGCCAACACTGCTCAACATATTTCTTTCCCTTTTCATCATCATCATGTTGAACCTTTCAACAACTTTGTTTTGATGTGGAGTGTAGGGTGTAGTTTTATGTCTTTTAATTCCATGATCTTTGTAGTACCTTTCGAACTCATCAGAACAAAACTCACCATCATTATCAGTCCTTAAACACTTTATTTTTCTTCCAGTCTAATTTTCCACAAGATTTTTAAATTCCTTAAAATGACTGAACACTTCTAATTTACTTTTTAAAAAATTACACAAATTCCCTTCTCGAATAGTCATCAATAAAAGAAACATAATATTTAGATTTTGATAATGAAGGAACATTCACTAGACCACACACATCAGAATGAATGTAATCAAGTATACTAGAAGATTTATGAGGACTAGAATACAATGAAACATAGTGTTGTTTTCCATATATAAAATTTTCAGAAAATTTGAATTCAAGGTTATAGTCATCAAGCCCTTCAACCAGGTTTTTATTTTTCAAAGTTTTTAAACCTTTTTCTCCAATGTGGCCAAGCCTATGATGCCAGAGCATAGTATTTTCTACTGGAAGTTTAACTTCCATAGATTTTTCACTATCGGGGACATTTTCCTTCTTCTTTACGAACAACCTTTTGTGACTTTGCAGAGACACTGCTACATTGAACATCAAGTGCATCCAGCTTGTACAAAGTACCAATTCAAGCACCCCTGGCCAGTACCATTGAGCCTCTAGTCATTTTCCAGCCACTACCATAGAATGAGACTTGCACTCCAACATCGTTCAACTTACTAACAAAGAGTATATTTCAAGCCAGACCTGGTATATGCATTACGCCATCAATTCCTTTGATTCTTCCATCAGGGAATTGAATTCTGACTCTTCCATGACCAACTATTTCTAGAGATGAATCGCTTGCCAAATACACCTTTCCACCATCGTATTTTTCATACTTTGTGAACCAATCTCTATGAGATGTCATGTGGAAAGATGCTTTAGAATCAATCAGCCAGACATCATCTGATGCCCGAGTTGCCAAGGCCACAATGAAGGCATCTGTATCACTCTAAGAAGAATCATTATCGAAAGAGTTCTTCTTCTTCTTCTTCTTATTTTTCTCCTCTTTGCAATCTTTTTAGACATGACCAGGCTACTCATAGTTCTAGCACTTCACCTTGGACTTCTTTCTAGGAGACTTTGATCTCCCTTCTGATTTTGATTTGGACTTCTTATCCTTCTTCTTGTCTTTTTCTTTTGATCTTCCTCGAACAACAAGAGCCTCCTTCACCATCTTAGAAGATTTCCTTCTCATCTCTTTTGATAATAAAGAATCAACAACATCTTCCATCTTAAAAGTGGATGTCGTACTCCCAATAGCCATCATCAAGTGATCCCAAGAATCTGAAAAAGAACATAACAATAGCATACAATGATCTTATTCATCAATCTTCACACCCACAGATGCTAACTAAGCAATCAACATGTTAAAAATATTTAAATGATCAGCAACAGATGATCCTTCCTACATTTTCAAAGGGTATAATTTCTTCCTAAAAAATAGATTATTCACCAAGGACTTGCCCTGATAAATATCTCCAAGCTTCTTCCACAAAGAAGATGCATATTTCTCTTCATGAATGTTCAGGAGAACAAAGTATGCTAAATAGAGTCTTATCAACCCTTTTTCTTTTTGATTTTCTAGTTCCCATTCTTCTTGCTTCATGCCAGAAGGTTTCATTCCATACACTACAACCCAAAGATCATGATCAACCAACAGATCTTCCATTTTGAGTTTCCACAACTCAAAATTGCTTCCATTGAATTTTTGAATTTCAATCTTTCCTGATGTACTTGTCATTTCCATCTCAATCTATAATTTGACAATTACCAGACTTCTACAAAACTCCCATTAAACAAAATTGACACAAAAAACTCAACCTGCATGCAAGGATAACACAACTGGCCAAGCTTTGAAACCACTTGTAAGGAAATCTTAAGGTGTGGAACAAACTCTCCTAATGTGAAAAATCAGAGAAGAATGCAGATATTTCTTTAAATTTTGCAATTACATTTCATTATGATGCACATGAAAGGAATAATAGAATAGCTAAATAAACAAATACACAATTGGAGACCAGATTTACGTGGGAAAACCCTTACGGGAGAAAATAACCCACCACACCAAATAAATCCTCTCTGTATTACAGTAAACAAATTTCATATAGAGATACAAACTTCACTTTTAGATGTCAATATTACAGCAACAACATTTCCCTGATCAACCTTGTACAAATGAAATTTTGATCACACTTCATTATGTCTTACTATTCCAATGCTCGTATAGCATACAACTCAAAACACTAACCACTTGAACCTTTGATCAGTTGTAATACGCTACAATTTATCCCACAACCATGGTCGATTCATTTTCTCAACCAATAATTCAGTTCATCTTCCTTCAACTGCATCATGTATTGATGAGACACTAGACCATGTCTCATCGATACCAAAAATGCCCATTTGACAATCACACACTACATAGTCTTCAAACGGTCCATCGCTTAGACTTGGTGAATTCTATTTGACCAAACACCATTGGGTTGAGAAATTAACTTAGAGTGAGTCTCCAAAGCTCCTCCAATTCTCCATGTTTTACCAATGAAGTTCCTTCTTGTGCATCTCATCGGGAAGAATCACCCCGATCCTAATCCATTGGTCGTACTTCAACCATCTAACAAAGATCTTAAGGTTGGGCCAAAGTCATATTTCACACCAATGAAGAACCATCAACAAGACTCATTCCAACCATATCCCATCGGCCAGACTTCTACTATCGGTCTGATCTTCCCAGGTCTAACCGAAGACCAAAGTTACCTTGATGAAGTACCGTTCGACAAGATTCTCACTGATCATCACCTATCGGCTAAATTTCTACCTTCATCAAGAGAGAGAACTTACATTGACTGTTCAGGTCACACCAATGGATCCCATCGGCAAGACCGACCATTAGTCACACTGACATGATCATTTCAAACCTTTAGAACCAAGCTTCTTGTCAACAAGACATTCCAAGAGTCTCATTGATTTTTCTCTTTCAGGAGTTTCATGTCAGTAAGTTTGAGGCACATTTTCCAACACAAGAGTTGTGTGGGATGCCCTGATTGAAAGAAGGCATGAAGCTATTGAAGCTAAAGATAAGATGAAATTTGATGCCTCGAAGGAAATTGGATCCTCCTTATTTGAGGATGACAAGGCTACCTTGATAGAGGTATATACCAAATAATTCAGAATCAAACAAAGAGTTACTATTCTTATGAGGAGATAAAAAGAACAAGTAGACAAACTAAAGTATGAATTAGTCAGAACCGTCAAAGATATAGCAAATAAGTTTGGGATGATAAATGATTCATCATCTGGAACTGCTCAAGAAAAGGTCATTGATATAAAGGAAAATCTTCCTACAAAATTACCAGTTTTGAAAGAAGTCTTGGAAGAAATAGAAGAAGAGATTCATACTACTGAAGAAAATCCATTGTTTGATGCATAGAATGTCGTGTCCTCACCACCACTGGTTGATGAAACACATGCTTCTCTAGAGACTCCTACTCCTCTAGAAGATATTGACAAGCCCACTGGTGTTAATGATGAAAACCAGAGTGTAGAACAAGAAAAAGAAAAGAATGATGTTGATGATGGTGTTGAGGATCACTTTGAAAAAAAAAATATGAAGATATAGGAAATGAAAATGAAGATAATAAAAATGAGAATGGAGAAGAAGGAGAAAGGGAAGAAAATAATAGGAAATATTATGAGGATAAGGAGGATGAAGATAAAGACAAGAAAAAGGAAAATTCCTCCAATGAAGAGGAGAAAGAAGAGAATGAAGAAGAGTCTGAGGTTGGAAAGAATGAAGAAGATGAAAAGAAGACCATGGATCTACCCAAATATTTTGAATAATCTTTTGGTAATTCTCTCAAGGGTCTCTTGAAAAGAAAATAAGGTTCCAACCGGCAATTCATCTGTAGATATTATAGCTCTTGATGTATCAAGATAGTGTATATATAGAAAACATCTCACCAATTCAAAATTTGGAATTTGGATATGTCTTTCATGCTTCAAAAAGAAAAGAAATAATTGAGACACATTAGAAGTGAACAAAATTGATAAATGAAGCCATAAATACTCTACAGGATGCTACTCTCAGTACTACAAATGACAACTCTCTTACCTCAATTGAAAATCTCAAGTTTTTAGTTGATTCTCTTAAGGAGTATGCCTTTGATCTAAAGGAACATACTAAAAAGGAAGTTGAATCAAGGTTTTTTGAGAAGAGGCTACTTGAGCTACAAGATAGATTTGTGTCAGCACATAGAAAGGTGAAAAAATGTCTGAAGGAAGTGCAAGAATGTGAAGATGAGGCTGATTTTTTTTTGTATTGTATGAGGTGACCAAATTCCACTCAAGGCATTAAGGACTTAATGGAATTGATTGAGTCACAAATAATGAATACCTTTGGGGCCTTTGACCTAGCAAAGGATAGAGATCATACCACTTGGATTTCCATTATAGATCAACAAAATAGGTTTTTGACATTGTAAAGGTAGAAAGAAGACATCATAAGGAAATTTGGACAACTTGGGGACTTGGTGAAGACCAAGCACATACTAGTGTCAAGTGCCCTAGCTAATGTAGAGAAGCTTACAAAGATAAGTCCAAATCCAAGTACTCTAGATGAGGGAGAGAATATTGTAGAGCTAGAATCACTATACAAATCTCTTGTAGCATCCAAAGAGACTTGGAATGAATGGAAGTTTACTTGGAAATAAATTCTTAAGGAGCTTGAAGCTAGCTCCTCCTTCAATTGAACATATTCCACTTGTATATTCTTTTAGTGTTTTTAGTTGCTTTCTAGTTTTTCATTGTATATATAGTTGGTTCATTTTTTTTGGGATAACTCCCTAAGGGGGAGTTAGTACATTTCATTCAATTCTTCACTTTTACATATCCATCAAAATTTTGGAGTTTACATGTGTGCTATCGGCACACCCTTTGTCTTTGATGTTAGAGGGGCAGAAGTTAGATGAAGGGGGAGATGGTGTATATTCTGAAGTTTTTAGAGATTCATTTTTTGCACGTGTTTCCATCAATGACAAAGGGGGAGATTTTTGAAAGAATGAAGAAGGAACCCCTTAATGTGTTTTCATTGATGTCAACATTGATTATCGATATTTACTCTGATCCAGTGAACAAAATTGAGATATATTAATCTGGTATTTTGGTCTGCAATTTCTCATGTAATAAGATCTACTTATGAGGTGATAATATTTTATTCTTGACTATTATTCACATCTATGATCAAGATTTTAGCTATTTTGGAGGTACAACTTGAAAGTTATAAGTATCAATAGTTTGACATTTAGTTTTGGCTTTATACAATATAAATAGGTATGAGTAATCCGGTCTACATTCCTCCAATGTTAAGAATCAGTCTTTACAATTTTGGGAAATTGTTTACAGGTGTCAGTACACTATATATTCCTTTTGGCATGTGATTATATGATCATATGGATCATTGGTGTTTGATCAGCTAGCTTATTTTGTGGCCAGGTCTAATTCTTACATGACCTAATGCTTTATATATGTTGTGGTGTTCAAATATGTGTTGTGGACGTTAGTGAGATCTATTTTAGGTCCATTCCTACCTAAATTAAGTGTTGCATGCTTGATTTGAGTGCAAAGATGGTTTTGATTCAAGTATGGAGCTGACAAGGCAATTTTGATTTAATTTTTGGCTACATCTAATTATGCTAGCCTAATTGATGTATGTGGATGTATTAGGTATAAATGTAATACAATTTTGAGATTGTTAAAAAAAGGGATGTGTGATATATGCGAACATGTGAATTTGTATGTGTGTGATCCGAATAGCATCAGATATATTGTGAATATTGAACGATTGTAAAGCAAAGAATTTTTTTGTCTTATGTATCTAATATATTGCATAAATATAGCATTTAGAGCTTCAAAGGAACTAAATTGAGCACAAGGAAGGTGCATTTTTTATCAGTTCACATCCTGGCTATGTGGCCATTTATGTTTTGTATCTACCTTTTTGGCATTGTGATCCCTATTGGACAGTATGTCTTGGTAGTGAACCTTTGTAATATCTTATAATTGGTTATAATATATTGTGAGCTAATCCTCACCATGGTTTTTCCCTTTTTTTGGTTTTCCATGTAAAAATCTTGGTGTTCATGTGTCATGTGACCTTGTGGTTGCTTCATGTTTTCATTCATTGTTGCAGTCAGATATGTTTTATTAATTGGATGGATTGTGATCAAATGGTTTAATAGAATACTAATTCACCCCTCCCTCTTAGCATTCCAGGTGTTCAACAATAATAACCTAATATATTGGAAGGCCCCTTTTCCTTCCTATGCTATTATTCCCTAACATAAGGCTTTCATACCAACCTAAACCCTCTAAGTATCTTATGCCTATTTCACTCATGAATCCTATTCCTAATAAGTCTTATCTAGAGTTTCATTTTTCTAAATAATAAATACTTTTAGAATTTGATGAAATGAGAAAATTTCTCTAGACCATGTCAATGAAGTCACTACTCTAAGAAGAAACTAAAAAATGCACAAATTCCTTCTTATGTGAATAAGCAATATATGCTAAATCCACATGACAACTAATAGCCAATCCAATCCTACAAGTCATTTCATAACAACTATCATTACTAAAAATTACCTCCATAGCATCCAAATAGCCCCCCTATAAAACGAAAAAAATGGTACTTGTAGAGCTACTACTCTAATAGATGCCCCACAATCCTAATATAGAGATGGCGATAACCCAAAATAGTTATACCTAAGAAAATACCATCTTGTGCTATCATTTTACCACCTCACATCTTCCTACTACATTTCCTACTAATTCCCATTCCCAAGCTAGCTTCCATGAAGAATAGATTCTAACCACTTTTCATAGTGAACAATAGTTTTCTAAACAAAGCTACCCAAAATAGACTAGCATCCAGGAGAAAACATTAGTAAATTTGAAGGACTCTAAATCATCTGCTTAACCTAATTATTATTGCCTCACAAGGTTTGTAGTCCAAATTTGACTGATATATAAGAGTGAGAAAAAGGTAGCAAAAGAAAGAGATTCCTTAAGGATCGCACCACCTTTTATACAAAAGGAGAAGAAATCTGAATTTCTAATGTTTAACATGCAAATACATCTATTACAAGGATTTTGATGGTTTTTGTGTCCACTTTGAATTAATTTTGGTCTACTTGGGCCACTAAACTAATATCTTATGGTATATAAGAAAGGATAAGAAAAATCACTAACCTAGATATCAAGAATCTACACATTCATTGGGCATCTAATGTTACAAAAGAAAGAAAAGCTACAAGTTCATTCAACATAGTGGATCAATGTAAGGAATACACACTTAGCATGCTACTTTGGGAAGTGCTCTCTATACTGAAATAGATGAAAGTGTTGTAGGTATCTCTTAAGGGGTGGAAGGCCTTAGCCAAGCAAGGAGTGTGCCACATGGACACAATAGAGGTAATCTTGCCAACACCTAATATCTTACAGATTGTGGGAGTTGACATAGGTGAAATAAAACCAAATCATTTTCAATTGAAATTGGTCTACAAGGATAATTCGATGCATAAATTGAATGGTAGGATCTAGTTCAAGTACTTCAATGATGCCTCATAATTTCATCAAAGCCCTGGGTTTGACCTTGAGCCTACAAATAAGGGTGGTGTCTAAGCATATGGTACCCTTGTTAACTCTATAGGGATGGTTAGGGATTTTCATTTATCTCTATATGAATGGACCAATGTTGAGCTCCTCTAAGACATATCCATCATAAAGGTTCCCACAACTTTTGGCATCTATTTATTTAAAGATTTTATAACTAAATTTGGAGGATATCTTTCCCTAGAATAAATCTGCATGTTCTTGACCATAATATACAAAACCAAAATGAGAATATATTCAAAGCCACTCAATATGCATCACTTTAAGTTCAAAATATTGACCATAATGATCCCAGTCAATTATTTGTGATTAAATATGAGTTGTCCTCTCCTAAGCACCAAGATGAGATACATACTACTAATTATTTTATGAATGAGTATAATGACACATGGTTTCCATATATGGATGACACTAATGTTGAGACTCCTTAGTTATTTGAGTAAATTGGTCCAAGTACATATATAATTTTTTAAGAGAATCCACTAATCCTAGAGGTTGTAAATAAATAAGAGAGTGGTGATGGGATGTGGAGATTATTATTTGATGATGTCAATTTTAGGATAGGAGTTGGTGCTAGCATCCAACTAATCTTCCCACAAGGAGATATATATAAGTAGTATTTCTAGAAATAGTTAAATTGAACCTACAATATTATAAAATATGAGGTGCTAGTCTAGGTATTGTTATTTGTATAATTGGTGGTCAAGTAGGTTGATTATATATATATATATATATATATATATATATATGATGTAATCAAAATTAAAGTGTCACCTAGAAAAGGAAATTTTGAAGCAAATATAATGACACTCATTGGATCCCAATTTGAGCCCACCAATGATATATACTAAATAAAATGAAGGAATAAATCTAGTGGTTAGAGTTGCAATTCTTGAAAACTAATCTTATTAGGTATTCTTCAAAAATGACCAATAGATTGTAGAATTTCTCTAAAAAATTTATGAGTTTGTAGAAGAGCTCACCCCAAAAAAAGAGGAGATCTAAAAACATCAAATCATCTCATTGAAAAGAAAAAAGGTACCTATTTAGTTATGGGTGGCCTAGAGGCCATATTTAGTCACGATGACTCTTGTAGAGATGAGGAGAAAAACCATATCCAACAAGAATAGATTGTATACTTTATCCAAATTTTTGATGAGTTTGTAGAAGAGATCACCCAAAAAATAGAGGCCTAAAGAGATCAAATCATCTAATTGAAAATTAACAAGGTACCTAGATAATCTAATTTTGATGGGTTTATAGAAGAGATCACACAAAAAATAAAGGAGGCCTAGGGAGATCAAATAATCTAATTGAAAAGCAACAATGTACCTAGATTTATGGTTTCCCTAGAGGGCATATTTAGTCATGATGACTCTTGTAGAGATGAGAAAAAAACCATAGCAAAAAGAAAGACTATAGAGATGTGGAGATAGCTTCTAGTAGGGTTGTCAAGATGGAAAAAATCTACACAAAGGAAGAGAAATAATACCTAATTAACCTTTGTAATAAATATGACCAAGTCATGGCCTAGAAATATCAGGGGTCCAGAGAGTATAATAAAGAGCTGATGTAACACACAATAGAAACTTGGTCTAAAACTAAACTAGTTAGAGAGAATTAGAGGCTAGTAAATATAGATATTAAACCACTCATGAATTAGGAACTCTCTAAGATAGTGATCTCAAAAATCATCTACCCTATCAAGCATTCAATATGGTCTTTAGCTTGGTCCTGGTGAGAAAGAATGGATAAATTAGACCATGTGCTAATTTCTAGGACTTGAAGAAAGAATCCATAAAAGAGAATTACCCATTGCCTTCTTTGGACCAAATCCTACAAATAATGGCTAGTTCAATTTGATTCTCCATTTTGTATTGTTTATCTAGCTTAAAATCAATATTGGTGAGAGAGGAAGATTAACACAAGACTATATTTCCCAAAAAAGGGGCACATATGCTTACTAACATATGTCATTTGTTTTATCCAATATTGGAGCTATATTTAAAATGGTAATGGGAATTTCCTCCAATTACCCCCATTAATGATATTATACTAATTTATTAGGATGTTCTTGTTAGTTTGTAGAGCTTTATCATACTTTGATGTTAAATTTTAATGACTTTGGCAACTGCAGTTCCCCCCAAATAATTAACAAGGGAGTGTAGGGGGTAGAGCTCCTCCTAAAAAGTCCAAGGGGACTACCTAAAGCCCATGGTGGGAGTCTAGGGGTAATTCCCCTAGTAGGGTCTACTAGGGGAAGCACCCTAAGTTGGGGTCTTAGAGGTAGCGCCCCCAAAGCAAAAGATTGATGCATTTTTTAATAAAGAAATTTATAATTAAATTAGGTTGAAATTTATTTTGTAACTAACCACAAATAAAAAAATTCTTGCTACATATTGGAGTTGAATAGTCATGCATGGAATAAGTAGTTACACATAGCAACATGCATGAATTGAAGAGGTAGAGTTTGGTGATCGTAGTTTTGTATTGGGAACACGTAACAATATGAAGTGTGTTGAGTGTAGATTATAGATGTTTGAAGTTAAACATAGTAGTAATATTTATTTTTGGTTAATTTAATCTATTTTTTTGGATAATTAATAAATTGGATAGATTTTTGTGGATGTAGCCCACATTGGGTGAATTAAGCTAAAAAAATTGTGCCTATGTAATTCATTTTTCCATTTAATTTGTTTATCTACATTTATAATTGGTTTAATTTTTTGCTTCATTCTGCCTAAAATCCCAACATATCTAACCATCTTCTCCATGAATGAGGAAGATAATTTAAATCATCTAGAGAAGATATTTGGGAGATGTCAGTAATTTGGGATATCACTTAACTTGAGGAAGTGAATATTTGGAGTTCCTCAAGGTAAGTTGTTTGGGAATTTAGTTTTTAAGGATAGAATTATTATGGACCCAAAGATAATTGAAGCAATACTAGAGCTTTCACTTCCTTAACACAAGAAATATCTACAATCTTTCCTAGGAAAGATTAATTTATAGCTAACTATGTAGCCATTGTCCAAACTACCAGGACCACATGATAAGAAGGTGTAGTTTCATAAATTACATACCCTTGCAATTTCACCTATTTTTTGTGTCTTCTTTGGTGTTCATTCCCTTAGTATTTTTTTAGGCACATTTTAGCCCTTGCATAAGCCTTTTTCCTTCTTGAGGTGTTCAAGCCTTCTTTCTAGTGGTCACTTTTTCATATCACTTTTGTGTTAGCCATATGCTTTTTGTGTCTCCTATAATTTTTTAGTTTCAATTTTCTAGACCCTAGCACCTAGCATGGATGTTTATGCATAGCACTAGCATCTTGTAACAATTTTTTGATCAAAAGGTGTTTATGAGAATTTTTACACTTGTCACCTTCTTAGGTTAGTGAAAATGGCTTGTTAGACCTTTCTTTTCCCTCCTCTTCTCATTTCAAAAAATGAGAACTTCAATTTTCATGAATTGTCTCTCTTGGCTCTCTTGCACCCTCAACCTCACACACAACTCTCTGTATCTTGTTACACCTTGTCATAAAACTCTCACAACATTCTCCCACAACTTTCTTGTTCTCTTTCGCTTCCTCAAGCCTTTTAGGTAATATTTTTCCTTTATCTTGTGTCCCCTAGCACCTTGGGATTATCACATCCCTTTTTATTTCATTTTAGTTTCAATATTGCACATTCACAACTCTAGCCATTCCTAGACACACTTGTGATAGGAGAATTTTCATATCATTTCATTTCTCTCTATCTTTCTTGGATTCTATGGAGGTGGAAACACCAAAGTAGGGATTTGATTTATGCAAATCCCCAAACAACCCAAAATATTTTTCCTCTTTTTCATGTATGTAGGTATTTTGAGGGTATTCAATTACACGGAGGTTTGCATGTGATTTTATATTGCTCATTTCTCTTATTTAAATCATTTAAAAATTATTTCTAGTTTATTCTTTTATATTTTTGATGTAAAGTGTTTGTTGGTGCATTTTCTATTATTGATCTTGCAAGTTAGCCAAAATGTAAAGTTGATTTTTTTTAATTGGGTGCTTTTTGTTTGTTGCTTATACAAGATTACAACGCTATGCATGGATGTCCATGGTACATTAGTTTCTTGGCTAGTGACTTTCTCCTTTGAACTTCAGGCTCCTTGATTCCTATATTTCTTATTTCTATAGTTATTATAATTTTTTTTTTCTATTAGTAGATATTTTCCCCAAATTATTTCCCTTTAAGCATGTTAGCTAGTTAATTTTATTTGAGTGTAATAAGTGGAATTTTATCTCAAAGTAACCTAGATTTCCTTTTTTCAAATTCAAATTTCCTTCATTACATAAGGTATAAATAATTCAAATGGAAAAATTATGGGCACTGAGCATTTAAGCTCATCAAGAAGGAAACTTCTAGTGTCTCGATGCTAATTAACCTTGAACTCTCTAAGAAATTCACCATGTATGTTTATGGAGGAAATTCTAGTAATTTTATAATTCTCACCCAAAAATATAGGAGGGAGAACAACATAGATCACCCTAATATCTTCTTTAGGTAGACTTCGAAATAAATAGAGGAAATGAACACCTTTTTTGAAAGGTAAACCTATGCTCTAGTGAAAGCATTGAATAAATTCAAGCATACACTATTAGCCAACAAAGTAACAACCATGGCGGTACACTCAAATGTTAAATAGTTCATTATAGGTGGAGAGATTATCAAAAAAAGGGCTAATTGATTAAAAATTTCCTAGAATGTGATATGAATGTAAGTATTGCAAGGATAGTTAGAGGAAAAAAATTATGCCAACAATTTTTGTAAGATTTCATGATTCTTAAGGGCTTGAGAGAGGAAGAATGAGAAGAGTATTCTATGATATTTAAATGAATAGATCCCACTCAGTTGGATTGAAGATAGCATTCACTATCTAGAAATATGGCAATACCCTAAGGAGTTGAGACCCAAACATAGAAAAGTGTATAGGATTCAATCTATGCATATAGACAAATTGAAGTTGTCCTATTTTGATGAAATGTTGATCTACTATTGTTTAGATACATAGAGAAAGGCAAGGCCTTGAATATCCTGGAAGAGTTCCATTAGGGGAATCAAGAAGTTACTATTCTACCCAAACTAATACCATCAATATAATATAGTCAAGCTACAATTATTTATGGACACACATAGTTGGATGTGTAGTTGCCAAAATTATTTTTATATAGGAAATAAGAAGAAGGTGCCCCTCCTCACCAATCCCATATCTAAGGATAATCCATTTGCTATGTGTGCTATTGATTTCATCAAAGTAATCAACCTTTCATCTATCACTAGTCATAAATTTGTCCTTATAACAATAAATTACTTCACAAGGTGGATTAAATCTAAAGTACTAAAGAATGAAATAGATATGGAAGTTATTTATTTCCTTCTGAATATCATGCTAAGTTTAATGCTCTTAATACTAATATCACTAACAATACCAAGGAATTTATAAGGACCATATTCACATAGTCTACACATAAATAGGGGTATACCTTAAAGCATCATCGAATTACTACCCACAAGGAAATGGACTAGTCAAATATATAAAATATATATAATAAAAATCATCAAAAGAATTTGGAAAAAAAATTAATTATAAGTGGCATATGCACCTAAAACAATCTCTATGGGTTTATCAAGTAACTCCTAAATGAGCAACAAGGATGTCCCCTTACACTCTACTCCACCAAAATAGGCTTGGATACCAATCATATAATTATTAGCATTGAGTATGATCCACCAACTAGAGATCAATTACAATGGATCTTTAACTAATTTAATAGCTAAATTACTCTATCTTGAAGAACAAAGAACTATCATACAAGTATAGATGACCGAACATCAAGGCATAGTGAAGAGGTGGTTCCAAATGTAGACCATGATCAAAAACTTTAAGATGATTTTATACTAAAATAGGATGGTAAAAATTAAAACTTGGAAATCATGATAAAATTGGCTCTCTCCAGAGTGGTCCATATATCATTATTGGTCATAAGTAGGCCAACACATTTTTTCTCTAAATGCTTGGTGGAACCATAGTGTCAATCCTAGTCAATAGGATTCATCTCAAGCCATATGGTTAAGTACATTTTCCCTTTTATAAAATATTCTTTGTATCATATGTATTCCTATTATATAGTTTATTTCCCTAGAATTGCACTTTCCCCTATAATTGTATCCATGCATAAAGTTCCTCCCTCATCTATTTTATTCCTTGCTCTATCTAGATCTAAGTTAACCATGAAAAAAAGGTCTTGCTTCATGCCACCTCTATAAAAAATATCATGTGAACTCTTAAAAAAATCCAAAACCATCTTCATGACAATAAATAAGTTTGAAACTTGAACTTTTTATAGAAAATGAATGTTGGCCATTGATCTTTCCACATAAAATTTCATCAATGGTATTCAATAACTCAATAGATTAGTTTTTGAAACTTGTATATAATAGAAAAGAAAGGGGAAAAGAGGACACAAATGTAATAAAATGAATCTTATACCTTAATCTTTATCATACCTTGATTTGAGCAAGGAGACAATGTATATGTACCCAATAAGCTTGAGAAGATTTCAATGGCCTCGAAGGACCCTCTTGATGTGTGATTGTGGAATGTAGATGCTTCTAAAAACTATAACATAAACTTAAAATGGAGAGGTTTTGATTTATAGATTTATTGGATGGGAGATGGATGGTTGAGATTCTATTTCAAGATCAATGGTAGATGATTCATGACAGATTAGGTTCAATGGGGGATTTTCAAGTGGAATCACTAGACTAATGGATTTGGGATAAGAGAGCATTGAGGATTGATTAGAGGTTAGGATTTGTTTGGTCTCAACCAAATCTAATAGTGGAGCATGAGTCCTCTCACACATGTGTGAGGACAACTTCAGAAGATAATTTTGAAAATTTTCTCACACATGTGTGAAGACACCTTGGGAAGAGGAAGTTTTACATGTGCCTCATCTCACATGTGTGATATAACATGGGAAAGGGAGTCATAGACATGTGGCTTCTCACACGTGTGAGAATCACATGGGCTAAATGGAGGGTGAGGATTTTCTTGAGAAAATAGATGGTCAATATTCTAATAGATATTTTTAGGATAAGTGGGAATAGGGGTGTGATTAATTAAATTAAAGATCACACTTAGGTGTATGTAAGGGGTTATCTTTGTTAATTAATTGAGTTTAACTAGCTAATTAAATTTTAAGTGGGAAGGGGGAATTAAATAAATTATTTTCATTTATTTAATTCTTGTGGGATAGGACTATAAGGTCAATTTCATTAAAAAATATGAAATTATTTAATTAAAGGTGAAGACTAAGGATAATAGATGGATTCACTAAATAAATGAATTATTTAACTAATATTTGGGATAAGCTAAATTTTGGTACAGTTAGGTGTGCAAAATTTTAGGTGTCTATATTTTTACCTCTTTAATATGGCATCATGACTAAGAGAAGTGGCATCGTAACAAAGAAGAAAAAAAATAGTTGCTAGAAAGGGATGACACATAGTGGCATGATGAATATCACTTGGAAGAATAGGAGTGATGAAAAGGAGGGAGGTTTTTATGACCCTTCAAGAGAATAGGTGGGTTCAAATAACATGGATATTCTCTAAAAATGGATATGAGGATCAGAGGATAGAAGGTAGGAGGAGATATAAGGACAGACAAATCAAAATGAGGATGGTTGTGTTTAACATTCAAAATACTGAGGGGGGGTGAATCAATATTCCATAAAACCAATCTAATAAAATCCATCTAACCATTATCATAAATTGACTAAATCAGCAAGAGAGAACATAGAAACAAATCAATGCAACAACACACATGAACACTAGGATTTTTACATGGAAAACCTAAAAAGGGAAAAACCATGGTGAGGGTTAACTCACAATATATTATATCCAAATACAAGATATTACAGGGCTCACTGCCAGGACTCCCTGTCCTTTAAAAAGGTTCAGAACCTGAATATAAAATATGGTTAACTGCCAACATATAAAGATTTTGGCTCACTGCCAAAAGTATGAACTGATAGAATACACCTTCAGTGTGCAGGGTTCAGTTCCAATGAAGCTCTAAAAATGAAGTACTATCTCTCACAATAGTCACCCAACAAATCTATTTTGATCCTCAACTGATAAAGCATTTAGGCTCATATCTTCACATACCCTTAATCCTCTTCGCACCTTTCTTCCATACACACATATCCACACCCATTTTTTTCTTCAAAGAATATTATATATACAAGTATATTTCATTCATCAATTAGGTTGTCCTAATTAGATGAAAACAAAAGAATCAAAACAATCTTGTTGGCACCATAAGTGATTTTTTTTTCTTATCAATGTAGAGTATTATACCAAGTTGGTTGACATTCATAAAGCATAACTAGTCTCCTTAGTGAATTGCATATGTTAGGTCAGCCAGGACTAGAACTTAATTCATAGAATCTCCAAAAAAATATAAAATCCTCAAAGCAAACACCCTTCAAATCTGAGATCGCATCAAATTCTCAACACACTACCATCATAGAGACTGCCATTAAAACCATAGTATTAGAATGTTCTCCTTAAGAAAATGCAGAGTCTCCCACACTAATATGCCAAGCAAGGAACAACAATAAAATACAGAGTTGAACTCTGTCAGTGATAAATTTCTACTCACAACCCAAAACTACTCAAGATCTAGGATATGGCTATCTAAACTAGACATGATAACATCATTAAGAGATTAGAGTCATATCTATTCTTGCAGTGAATTTCGAACTAAATACCAATGCATTGGTTCATCACAAGAGAACATTACTGGAAAAGAAAAAATTTTGATAAACCAAGTAAACTTCCCATATAGTTGTCACCATGTTAACATCAATGAAAAAATAGGAACAACCAACAAAGACCATCCATATTTCATTCTCATGTTGCAAGGCTCCATATTTCCAACAATCTCCCCCTTTGGCATTGATGGCAACATGCATGGCAAAATGTTTTTTAATATATGGCATCTGAATACTCCCCTATCAAATTTTTTTCTAAAAAATGTTTTTCCTTTTCCAATCTCTATCTCTCTCCCCCTTTGACATCAATGGAAAAGGATGGGGTTTGATATATACGTATATATGCATAGAGATATAACAAAAAAGATATGAACACAAAATTGAATCAACCTGAAGAAGGGGAACCTTTGAGATTCTCTAGGATGACCTTTCATGACACTTTTCCTTCTTTCCATGATCCTTTTTCACTTACAAGAGTCTTGCATAATAATTCAAGCTTAGTTAAGGAATCTATACCATCTGCTAAGGTATTGGGAATAAGATTAATCTATGATAATTCACAAATATTGTCAAGAGCACTAGAAACAAAAATGTGCCTAAGTTTAACCATGTCTCTGATTGCCACAAACTTCTTAATAATTTTTGATCTTTGGTCTTGTAGGGAAAAGAATTTGTCCTGAAGCTGCACAATGTAGGACCACCTCTAATTATCTCTTATCTTCTACCAATCTATATGTATTTGCTTGATTGCTCATCCGGGTTTCACTTTTCCTTATCTCATCTCTTATGTTCAATGTACTACCAAACCAATTTAGGCAAAAACAAAGTAGTTCTTGTGCCTCTTCCTCACAAAATTGTACACTCTCCAATTCCTTTATCACTCATGTTGGGTCTCAAAAACGCTGGTTGAATATACCACAAGAGGTTGCCACACTCTTACAACATTATTGGTCAACTGACAAGGCCAACCAATATGGTTGAACCCTCTACTCTTAAGGCTCTATCAAACCTAGGCGGGTGCACCTATATGAGTAACACAGATTTTGAATTTGTGTTTCCTACTTGACCTAACTATCCACAAGTGGCAATTTAATAGTGGAAAGATATGATCCTACTTTGGTATAAATTGTATATGCAATATCAAGGTATATGAATTAATATGTTTCATTAAGGGATGTCAAATGAAATGAATAAAACTAATGTAATGAAAAAATAAGGGACACCGGTGCCTTATTGGGTAACAGAGTCAAATGAAAGCCTTCAATGAATGGTTTCTATCTAGCAGGTCCTCTAATTGTTTGGCATATAACTATGAGTTTATAATTGGTATAAACATGCATGAATGTAATTGATAAACCCTACTTGAGGCAGAATATCAAATCTGATTATCTGATTCTTCTTACTGATCCAAATGACTTTCCCAGATTACTGCAATTGATTGAAAGGGATTTTAATTCTTTTTAAAGAATCCAATAAACCAAATCACACAGAAACAACAAATGTGTACTGATAAATCAAATATATACTTGATACTTCGATTTAAACAATCGGGAAACATCAAATTGGAGACAATCAAATAATCGCAAGAAACCAACAAACAATTGATGCCAGGATGAAATCACCAAATTAATTGTCTTTCATTATCTTCTTCAAAATTTATACATGCAACATAGTCTCCTTGAATATCATTATGAAAATATAATGCTTACAGCGATCTATCCTATTCTAATTCTATTATCTTCCCCTTTTAATTTATCCAACAACGGATATTTATACATCAATTTGCAAAAGGACGTGCCTTTTCAAAAAGTCTAAAGCATAAATTTTTTTAAAAAATTCTCCATTTAACTATTTTTTGTTAAGCCACAAATGGACTGCAGACATATGCTCTATATAATCCTGGCGCTCATGAGTGTCAGCATCCCCCAACGCATCACAGATCACAATTTCCATCATTATCATTTGCTCATTCTGCTCACATGCTTCATCCAATGTCACATTCTCCATAGTGGTTGCTTTCAACATCTCTTGGAGTTTTGTTTCGCACTCACTTTTCCATGTAGTCGCTTCTTTCATTTTCCCTTCATCATCGCATAACTTGATCAATCTATCTTCGGTAGCCTCTATCAATCCCTGCATATCTCCTTGCAACTCCTCAAATAAATCCCTCTGCCTGTCCATGATACAATTGGAATTTTCAATCTCTTCATTACTAGGAGTGTCCTTCTACTCCAATTCCTCAATCTTTTCTTGAATTTTGCTATCCACTCTCATGTGCTACTTTATTGCATCCAAAAATTGTGAATGTTTTCCCCAAAGCCTATTTAACCAAGTGGTTAGAATGACCTGCCTTCTTCTGATTATTGCAGTAAGTGCATCTATTTTCCCTTGAGAATATGCAGTTGATCCCTCCCAATGGTCCCTTTTCTGTGAACTCTCTCCTTGGGTGAGCATCCTTGTTGGTTCTGTTACAGCAGCTACCAAGTCTTTCAAGCATTCATTTTCTCTCAACATCCTCTCATTACCAGTTTTATACATCTCCCTTTCCCTTATCAATGCTTGGATTTGAGCTTTATTTAACTTAGCTATATTTATCCCAATATCAGCAATAGCTATAGGGTCAACCTCCCCAGCCTTCACGGTCATGACATGTCCAAATGGCTTTTCAGTATCAATAACAATTGATTTTTTTTGAGGAGGATACAAGGCCCAAATCATCAATGTCTTATCATCAGGATTGTATCTTGATCCTATGTATACCTCCTTCAACTTTTCTATACTTAGCTTGTGGGTGGCATTGGTATCTTTTAAGAAACTATCAAAAACTAATGCAAAGTTCATAGCCAAACCTGGAAAAATCATAACACCTGCCTTTTCTAGCATCTCCCTTCCCTTTTTAGGGGTCATGTTAATCATCTCTTTGTCTACTTCATCTTTTAATATTTTCAACAGTTGATCCTCATTTCCTAGAGTAACATTGTCAACCTGTCCCCTTATCTCTTTTCCTTTTTGCTTATATAAAAAATATCTTAAACTCCGAGGTCTTTATAAATTCATCATCTGATATGAATGACCTATAGTCTTCATGCCTTGTGTCTACATCCATAGTTTCCTCAACATCAATTTCTCTGGCAACATAGGTATAGTCTTGAGTCTTCATTCTTGAAACTTTCCCAGATGAGCTTTGTGGCATGTTTGCTTTTGATATCCCTTTAATGGAGGATAACAATTCAGCATCCATCAACTCCTAATTATGTTTTTCAATCACAATTTCAGCTTCCTCTCAGTACCTTCTGGTTGTAATTCAATCTTCTGCTGTTTTTCTTTTGATTGGCTACCCTCCCCGAGTTTTCTTCCCTTTAGTTTTCCTAAAACAATTCCTTCCATAATTCAAATTTTTACGAGTTCTGAAAGGAAGAGAAACTTACTGTAACTTTTTTGCAGACTCAAGCCAGGTGAATGCCTTAATTTCTCTACTGGTTCCTTTGCTTTCTTTCGCTTTGAATTCTGTGAGGCAATGATTTCAATTGATCATACCCTAATATGAAAAATCTCCTACGCTTTGTGGTGCCATTAATGTCTTTACTGAGATATGAATGCTACAGGTTTTTTTCAAAATTCTCGTTGTCACATCAGGGCATATATCGGCGAGATATATCAAATCTTTGGCCGATCCACCTATTCAACGTTCAACCATCCACTGAGACATCTTGCAGTTTCATCAACTTCACAAGTCTCCCCGATAGTTTATTTCCTTTTGTTCTTTATATCGCCATGACTTTCATCGAAACAACTATCACTCAGACTCAATGAATCAGGCCAACAGTTCTTTATCTTACTCTGAAAGTACTTTGTCTCACCGAGATGTTTACTTTATTTACTTATGTCACTGAGACCAAGTAGTTTGTCCTATCGACAAATTAATATTCGTTGTGATGTCTCTTAGATCTCCCCGTAATGACAGGTCTCTCTGATATGCCTCCTTTTCAACAAGACAACACGCATCATCTTCCCGACATCCTTTATGTTCATAAGCTTAGTCTTCATTGGTGTAACCTGAGAGGTTGGTAAGACCTTCTGAACTCTCCCCGACATCCTTTGTCTCACCGAGTGAGTTATCCTTTTGCTTTATCAGCAAGACCAATAGCGCTTTGAGCAATGTTTTGAAATTTCTCTCCGATGACCAAAATCTCCCTGATAGGCTTCACTTTTCTCCAATCGACCCAAGGTAACCAAGCTCGATATGAACTTACACCGTCACACCAATACCTTTTGTCTTGCCGATAAGTAATGCAAACCCGCATTCTCCTAGTGTACAAATTTATCGGTATGACCCGTTTGATGTCTCGTCGATATATTGAAGATATGTATATTATCATCGATGAGACCTACATCAACTTATGCCGATATTTTCATATGTCAATGTTTCAATGCCGGATGAAATTTATGGGGTTTTATGACAAAATTTAAACTGGATTTTGTAAAAAGATGCTATGTGAGGACTTTTGTGTCTGTATTATGAACTTTTTGGGAGGCTAATAATCATGAAGGGTGAATAAAATAGCCAAAATTTCACAGTTCCAATAGTGGATCCGTCTGGGGATGATTGATTGTGAGATCATTGCAAGGATCCAGATCTCTAGGTGAGTAGACCAAACATTATGGATAAGAGCAAGTGGGAATGGAAACATGATCCTAAACTACTGTACATTAAAAAAGATCAAATAAGGATTACCAGGATTGTCCATGTACTAGCAATTTCTTGCATCCTTTACTTCCTATACTACTATGCATGGAAAGTTTTATGAGAAATTTTTTCAAAAGTTGTCCATGCACTGGCAACCCTTGGTCCTCTGTGACTTTTAAGGGAATTTTTTTTTAGGAATTGCCCATGTACAGGCAACTCCTATTCTTCACCACTCATATTTTGTAAATATTATGAATCCTCTCCTTTCTTTCCAATAATGACAAAACATCCTAACCATAGTGCCTCAAATTTTCCATGTTTTCCCTTCTCTTGGCACCTAGCATTCCACATCAATACCAGATCATCCTTTTCAAATTTTTTGTTTTTTTCTTTTTTGTCAAACAAATATTTCATTTGTGCTTGTAGTTTCATGTTTTGGTTTTGAGCTATTCTCCTTATTTCATCAAGTTCTTTAAGTTGCTCCATTCTTTCCTCCATTGGTTCAGGAACATCTATATCCTCTTGAAGGATAAATTTTTACACTGGCAATAAATTTTGTAGAGGCATCCTAGCTTGCGTTCCATAGACTAATTCATATGGGGACTTCCCAATTTCCTTTTTGATGGTAATTCTATCTGCCCATACAGCCAACCTTAACTTTGAATCCCAAACTTTTTTGTTCTCACTGAGCATCCTTTTTATGATTTTTAAAAGATTCTTGTTGCTAGATTCTGCCTGACCATTAGCTTGTGGATGATATGGGGTAGAATAAGAAACATTGATAACATATGTCTTGCAAAACTCTTTGAACTCATCAGACCTAAAAAACATGCCATTATCTTTAATCACTCTCAATGGTGTACCGAATCTAGTGATAATGTTATCCATTAGAAAGTTGATCACAACTTTAATTGTTGCTTGCTTGGTTGGGATTGCCTCCACCTATTTGGTGAAGTAATTAGTGGCCACTAGTATCCACCTATGTCCTCCACTTGACTTCTCTTGTATTTCTTCGATGAAATCAATCCCCCATTGGTGAAAAGGGGCTTCAACCTACATAGGTCTGAGTGGTAGAGCTCCCTCATACTTCATTTTCCTTGAGAACTTTTGGCATGCCTCAGACTTCCTGACATATGAAAATGAACCATTGAAAAATTTTGGCCAGTAATAACCTGCCCTAAGGATTTTATGTGTAGTTGTCTTTGCTAAATAATGTCCTCCACAGACTCCTTCATGCATTTATTTTAGAGCATGATCAGCCTCTAATTCATCAAAACATAACAATAGCATTCCATCTCTATTTTTTTAGAATAGATCTCCTTCTATAAATACATATTTAGAAGCCTGAAATTTTAAAGTTCTTTTCTGGTTATCACTTAGTCCTTCTGGGCATTTTGTGTTCTGAAGGTAATGCATAATGTCTATGTACCAGAGTGTATATTCAATACTTGTAATTGCATTTCCTTCTCCTTGTACATTGCAGATTTAATTTGCCTCAATGTTTGTTTTTGCCATCAATTTAACCAATCCTTGGCCTCTTACCAATTTAGTAATTTGTATTTCCATATCAAATTCCTAAATTTTGTTAATCCATTTGCACCTTTTCCCTGTCACTTCTCATTGTGTCAAGATGTCTTTGACTACTGCGTGAGGGACATATGCAATTACTTTGGCTCCAACAAGATACGGCCTAAAATATTTTGTGGCCTTTACCAGTGCAAAGGCTTGTTTTTCCATTATGTCATACTTCAATTCTAATCCTTGTAAAGATTTACCAAAGAAAGATACAAGTTGCTCATGACCATCCTTATTTTTCTGTAACATGACAGCAGCTATTGTATGTAGGGAGGCAAATGAAAATATCTGAAAAGGTTTTGTAAAATCAGGAGATTTGAGGGCAGGGGCTTCCTTAATGGCTCTTTTAATGTATAAAAAGGCTTCTAATGCTTTTGGGGTCCATTCAATATTTTTCCCTTTCTTTAACATTTTTGACATGGGTTTGACAATCTCAGCAAAGTTAGATACAAACCTCCTAAAAAAATTAATTTGTCCAAAAAATGACTGGATGGCTTTCACATTTTTAGGGATAGGAACTTTATCTATAGCCTCAACTCTCTCAAGATCTATCCTAACTCCCTCTTTTGATACAATGTGTCCTAAGAGCTTCCCCTCTGTAACAGCAAAATGACATTTCTTAGGGTTCAAATTGAAGCCATATTCTAAAGCTTTAATGAATATTTTTTCAAGGTGCCCTATATGATCTTTAGCCTTTTTTGAGTAAGTCGTGAGGTCATCTTGATACACCACCATTATAGCATTGATCAGATCTGCAAATGCTAAGTCCATAGCCCTTTGAAAGGTTGCTCCTGCATTGGTGAGACCAAAAGGCATTCTCACATATACATATGTTCCCCATGGGGTTGTGAAAGTTGTTTTATATTGCTCACATTCCTTGACCTTAACCTGGTTATAACTAGAAAAACCATCCATCATAGACATTAACTCACATCTAGTTACCTTATGCAATATGGCTTCCATGTTAGGTAGTGGGTAGTTATCTTTAAGAGATGCTACATTTAAATTTCTAAAATCTACACACAGTCTTATATCTCCATTTTTCTTTCTAACAGGAACAAGGTTTGATACCCATGTTGAGTACCTCAAAGGTTTGATAATACCTCCATCTCTGAGCTTGGTCAATTCTTCCTGCATTTTTGGTTCCAGATTGGGGTTAATGGGCCTTTGTTTCTGTCTAAATGGCTTTGTAGTTGCTTTCAATGGAATTTCATGCTGAAATAAATCTTCCCTATATGCCTTGAGGTCTTCACAAGACCATGCAAACACATGTTTATATTTTATTAACAATGAAATCAACATTCTTCGGATATTAGGGCTTATCTTTTTTCTAATAAATACCTTCCTTGGTGATAGTTTGGTCCCCAAGTTTACTTCTTCAATATCTTCCCTTTTGACTGGTGTTTGTTTCATAAGGGGTCGATCACTTCCATCGTATACTCTTTCCAAAGCTACCAACCCCTTGGGAAGTTTATTAGTTTTGAGTTGCAAGACCTTCTTTCCAAACACTGTCTCTTCTCCATTTATTTCTTCCACAAAGGCATTGAAATCAATTTCTTGAGCCTCATACTAGTCTATACACTGAAGGAATTTCAAAAGGTCAGTGTCATCATTAAAAACCTGCCAACTATATACATTGTCAGGTACTGCAGGTCTTGTTTTGAATTCCACTTGGGAAACTCCTGCTAATGTGATATCATCTTGTTTTAATGCTACATTTGCCAAGAAATATGCCATTATGTTCTTTGATCTGTCCACCCAATCAATGGAAAAAGCATCAAATAGTTCAATTGTATCCCATATTGCATTTCTGTATTGTTTCAGTATTTTATTTTTTGCTACATATTTTGATCTGATCTGAGATACAACTAGTTCCGAATCTCCAAAGACTATTAAGATTTTGATCTTGTGTTTAACAGCTAAATTTAGACCAGTCAACAAAGCTTCATATTCCACTACATTGTTTGTACATTCAAATTCTAATAGAAATGAATATATATAAGTTGAACCATCAAGAGATATAAAAACTATACCAGCTCCATTACCCTCTTGGCTGCAAGCTCCATTGAAATACATTTTCCATATTCCTCATTGATTTTCAGAAATATTTTGATCAATTGGATCTTTGCTTTCCAACTCAGGTTGAGATAGTTCCACTCTAAAGCTTCCTAGATCAACATCACATAAACAATTTAGTGGCTCTTAAGGAGCATATTCAACAATTTGATTCACTCTAGGTTCTCTATACAATTTTACCTCTTCTCCATTCACTGGTATGGTGGCATATGACAAGTCAAACTGTACATTGCCTCCTACTGCTGTAGTCCATTGTCACGATAGAAGCATCCCAAACTGGGGTGGTGTGTCAATTACAGCTATGTCAATAGTGTAAGAGGCTTATGGATAAGTTGCCAACCTGACTTCCACATTTTTCATGATTCCCACAACCGGGACAGGCCTGTTATCCATGGCATAGCATTTTCCTCCCTCCACATCTATCCATAAACCAAGCTGCTTCATTACCCCTACTGGCATGATATTCATAGAAGCACCCGATTCTATCATGCAATTTCTTACCGGTTTTCCGCTTATGAGTAAAGTGGTGAAAAATGGGTCAATTTGTGGTGTGTTCATTAGGCAGGCTTCTGGGATTTTTACCTCCTTCCTTTTATTATTTATCTCTGAGACCTCTTTGTTCCCAGGGCTTATATTTTGATTTCCATTAGAAATTAGTTGTATGGTACTTTCCCTATATTGTTTGATTTTCATCATTTCAATTAATGGCACAGACATTTTCAATTGAGATAGAGCTTGTATAAAATCAAAGGATGTACCTTCAGTTTTGATTGCCCTTTTAGGTTCAGTGCATTCTCCTTTGTTTTCTTTCTTTTCCTTTTTCATGTTTGATTTGGCTTTTGGTTTTCAATGGGAGGTTTCTCACCTTCCTCCTTAGGGGGTTCTTTCTGTTCTCTTTTATTTGGTTGCTTATCATCAATCCCTTTTGATGTCTCACTTGATGCCCTTTTAATTTTTATAAATATCCCCCTTGGGACACCCTCATCTTTATTCACCATTCTGTTTCTCAAACAATATTTGCTTCTGGCTTCTTCCACTACTGCAATTGTCAATCTTTTAATCTCCTCTTCACTTGGTCTTCTTATATTGCATCTATTAGTCTAACTTGATGTAACAAGGGGATTTTTCTCATTATCACTTGCTTCATGGTCAGAAAAAACATGTTGCTTAGCCATGTGAATGTTGTATTTTTGGTGATCAATATTGTATTCATATCCCTCCTCCTCTGAACATGCATACTCTTGCTCCAAAGGGTTAAGAGTGTGGGAGGTTAGGTAAACATTTTGGTCTTCACCACCATCATCTTCATGTTTGTCTTCCTCAGGTATTGACTGAGTTGTTACACAATGTTCAGGGGAATGTGGTGCATAACAAAATAAACACCAGGGACTTTTATCTACCATGTATGCTCCTTTTCTTTTTCATGGATCGGGAGTCTCTTTATTTCTAGGTCTATCATTCACCGGTTTCCCATCCTTCCAGTTGGTACTATAAGGCATGTCATGCAGCTTGGGTCTTTCATTTCTATATGTGTTCTCCTGTTTGTTTGGGGGAACATATTGGGGAACCCTAGGGTTTTCCCTCTTAGAAAAAATCCCTGCAACTTTTCTATTATTCTTAATAGTTAAGGCTATCTTTTGGGCCTTAGCCAGATTCTTAGGATCTCTATTTCTTAATGCATACCCTATCTTGGGGTCAAAAGCCTTCAAGTAGATACTCAAGGTAGCAGGGTCAGCCAGCTTGGATGCCTGAGGTATTTTATTGTGTAATTTAACAAACCTTTGGTTAAAATCAAAGGCTGACTCATTCTGATGTTTTTGAATTGTCACTAACTCATGTAATGCAAAATCTAATGCACACTGATTTCCATATTGTTGAAGAAAATGGTCATGAAATACTTGAATGGAATAAATGGATGTTGTTGGTAGACTATTGAACCAGTCCCTAGCATCCTCAATTAATGACATCATGAATAGTCTCATTTGTACATCCTCATACTGCATGTCTAAGTCCTGAATGATTGCCTTAAAATTTCTCAGATGTTCCTCAGCTGTAACTGCATTACTCCCTATGAATTTAAGGACTAAGTTCCTCCAATTGTTATCCAGGGGGTAAGGATAGATTTGAAACCCAGAAAGATCAAATTGTCTAATCATAGTTGTGCATTGTGGGGGGGGATTTTGAAAATGCTAGTGTTGGTAGAGTGGGTTATTGTTTGCCATATATTGTGGGCCTTGTGGGGGTGCATAATGTTAATGAGGAGGTGGTTGAATATTTCGATGTTGTGGTGGAGAATTAGTGTTTCTATATTGATTTCTGGGTTGATTTCGGTGGGCTTGAGGGGAACTTGGTGGCTTCATATTATTTCTTTTATGGGGGGGTGTATATTTGGGTGATTAAGTTACTAATGTTTTGTTTTGAGCCTTGTGTAACTTCATCTTTCTCAATTCTTCCATTGCTTGAAGTTGTTGCTCATACTCAACCCTTAATCTTTTTCCATTTTGCCTCATTTTTTCCCACTGTGTATCTTCTTCATCTCGTGCTGTAAATTCATGGTTTTCTTTGAATGTCTCATACTCAAGACCTCCCTCATAGAGTGTTGTTCCTTGTTCATCTTCATATTCTCTCTTTTTTCTAGTTTTGAACTCAACCATGTGCTCATCAGCCTTCCCAAGGTCTATTTGGTGGGAAGGATTTCTCCTCCCTTCAGGAGTATGGAGCTCTTTAGATGGGCTCTCTTCATTTGCAAGTGTATCATATGAATTATGTGTTTCCAGCAACAACATTGATACTTTGTCTTTTGGAGTTGTGTCCAATTCGTTAAACACTTTCTTGCTCTGATTGTTTTTGTAATTTCACTTTCCTTTATTATCAGGACCCTCCCCCTCTTTGTGCAAAGATCTCCTTCCTTGCATGTTGTGAGAAACTGTGATGATCTGAACTCTAGGTTGATTCCTTTCTAATTTGTATCTTATTGTATTGGTTTCAATGTTTTTATTCATTTAGAGTCACCACCCACTTTTTCTAAAAGTGAGAAAATATTTTGTGGTTATCTTACCCAACGGAGTCGATTTCTTTCAAATTTCAATTATGGTTTTCTCTAGTGACTTTATATGGAAAGGTTGTCTACTACTAGACAACTCTCTAGTTTCCCCAGTAAACTCCCCAGTTTGTTGGGTCTCAAAAATGTTGGTTGAATGTCCCACAAGAGGTTGCCACACTCTTACTACATTTTTGGTCAGCTGAAAAGGCCAACCAATATGGTTGAACCCTCCACTCTTAAGGCTATGTCAAACCTAGGCTGGTGCACCTATATGAGTAACACAGATTTTGAATTTATGTTTCCTACTCAACCTAACTATCCACAAGTGGCAATTTAATAGTGGAAAGATATGATCCTACTTTGGTATAAATTGTATATGCAATATCAAGGTATATGAATTAATATGTTTAATTAAGGGATGTCAAATGAAATGAATAAAACTAATGTAATGAAAAAATAAGGGAGACCAGTGCCTTATTGGGTAATGCAGTCAAATGAAAGCCTTTAATGAATGGTTTCTATCTAGCAAGTCCTCTAATTGTTTGGCGTATAACTATGAGTTTATAATTGGTATAAACATGCATGAATGTAATTGATAAACTCTACTTGAGGTAGAATATCAAATCTGATTATCTGATTCTTCTTACTAATCCAAATGACTTTCCTAGATTACTGCAATTGATTGAAAGGGATTTTAATTCTTTTTAAAGAATCCAATAAACCAAATCACACAAAAACAATAAATGTATACTGATAAATCAAATATATACTTGATACTTCAATTTAAACAATCGGGAAACATCGGATTGGAGACAATCAAATAATCACAAGAAACCAACAAACAATTGATGCTAGGATGAAATCACCAAATTAATTGTCTTTCATTATCTTCTTCAAAATTTATACATGCAACATAGTCTCCTTGAATATCATTATGAAAATATAATGCTTACAGCGATCTATCCTATTCTAATTCTATTATCTTCCCCTTTTAATTTATCCAACAACGGATATTTATACATCAATTTGCAAAAGGACGTGCCTTTTCAAAAAGTCTAAAGCATAAAAAGTTTTAACAAATTCTCCATTTAACTATTTTTTGTTAAGCCACAAATGGACTGCAGACATATGCTCTATATAATCCTGGCGCTCATGAGTGTCAGCATCCCCCAACGCATCACAGATCACAATCTCCATCATTATCATTTGCTCATTCTGCTCACATGCTTCATCCAATGTCACATCCTCCATAGTGGTTGCTTTCAACATCTCTTGGAGTTTTGTTTCGCACTCACTTTTCCATGTAGTCGCTTCTTTCATTTTCCCTTCATCATCGCATAACTTGATCAATCTATCTTCAACAGCCTCTATCAATCCCTCCATATCTCCTTGCAACTCCTCAAATAAATCCCTCTTCCTGTCCATGATACAATTGGAATTTTCAATCTCTTCATTACTAGGAGTGTCCTTCTACTCCAATTCCTCAATCTTTTCCTCAATTCTGCTATCCACTCTCATGTGCTACTTTATTGCATCCAAAAATTGTGAATGTTTTCCCCAAAGCCTATTTAACCAAGTGGTTAGAATGACCTGCCTTCTTCTGATTATTGCAGAAAGTGCATCTATTTTCCCTTGAGAATATGCAGCTGATCCCTCCCAATGGTCCCTTTTCTGTGAACTCTCACCTTGGGTGAGCATCCTTGTTGGTTCTGTTACAGCAGCTACCAAGTCTTTCAAGCATTCATTTTCTCTCAACATCCTCTCATTACCAGTTTTATACATCTCCCTTTCCCTTATCAATGCTTGGATTTGAGCTTTATTTAACTTGGCTATATTTATCCCAATATCAGCAATAGCTATAGGGTCAACCTCCCCAGCCTTCACGGTCATGACATGTCCAAATGGCTTTTTAGTATCAATAACAATTGATTTTTTGTGAGGAGGATACAAGGCCCAAATCATCAATGTCTTATCATCAGGATTGTATCTCGATCCTATGTATACCTCCTTCACCTTTTCTATACTCAGCTTGTGGGTGGCATTGGTATCTTTTAAGAAACTATCAAAAACTAATGCAGAGTTCATATCCAAACCTGGAAAAATCATAACACCTGCCTTTTCTAGCATCTCCCTTCCCTTTTTAGGGGTCATGTTAATCATCTCTTTGTCTACTTCATCTTTTAAGCTTTTCAACAGTTGATCCTCATTTCCTAGAGTAACATTGTCAACCTGTCCCCTTATCTCTTTTCCTTTTTGCTTATATAAAAATCTCTTAAACTCCAAGGTCTTTATAAATTCATCTAATATGAATGACCTATAGTCTTCATGCCTTGTGTCTACATCCATGGTTTCCTCAACATCAGTTTCGCTGGCAACATAGGTATAGTCTTGAGTCTTCATTCTTGAAACTTTCCCAGATGAGCTTTGTGGCCTGTTTGCTTCTGATATCCCTTTAATGGAGGATAACAATTCAGCATCCATCAACTCCTAATTATGTTTTTCAATCACAATTTCAGCTTCCTCTCAATACCTTCTGGTTGTAATTTAGTCTTCTACTTTTTTTCTTTTGATTGGCTACCCTCCCCAGGTTTTCTTCCCTTTAGTTTTCCTGAAACAGTGCCTTCCATAATTCAAATTTTTACGAGTTCTGAAAGGAAGAGAAACTTACTGTAACTTTTTTGTAGACTCAAGCCAGGTGAATGCCTTAATTTCTCTGTTGGTTCCTTTTCTTTCTTTCGCTTTGAATTATGTGAGGCAATGATTTCAATTGATCATACCCTGATATGAAAAATATCCTACGCTTCATGGCGCCATTAATGTCTTTACTGAGATATGAATGCTATAGGTTTTTTTCAAAATTATCACTGTCACATCAGGGCTCATATCGGCAAGATATTTCAAATCTTTGGCCTTTCCACCTGTTCAACGTTCACCCATCCGCCAAGACATCTTGCAATTTCATCAACTTCACAATTCTCCTCGATAGTTTCTTTCCTTTTTCTCTTTATATCGCCACGACTTTCATCGAAACAACTATCGCTCAAACTCTATGAATCGGGCCAACAATTCTTTATCTTACTCCAAAATTACTTTGTCTCACCAATATGTCTACTTTATTTACTTATGTCACTGAGACCAAGTAGTTTGTCCTCTCGACAAATTAATATTCGTTGTGATGTCTCTTAGATCTCCCCGTAATGACAGGTCTCTCTGATATGCCTCCTTTTCGACAAGACAACACGCATCATCTTCTCGACATCCTTTATGTTCATAAGCTTAGTCTTCATCGGTGTAACCTGAGAGGTTGGTAAGACCTTCTGAACTCTCCCCGACATCCTTTGTCTCACCGAGTGAGTTATCCTTTTGCTTTATCAGCAAGACCAATAGCGCTTTGAGCAGTGTTTTGAAATTTCTCTCCGATGACCAAAATCTCCCTGATAGGCTTCACTTTTCTCCAATCGGCCCAAGGTAACCAAGCTCGATATGAACTTACACCGTCACACCAATACCTTTTGTCTTGCCGATAAGTAATGCAAACCCGCATTCTCCTAGTGTACAAATTTATCGGTATGACCCGTTTGATGTCTCGTCGATATATTGAAGATATGTATATTATCATCGATGAGACCTACATCAACTTATGCCGATATTTTCATATGTCAATGTTTCAATGCCGGATGAAATTTATGGGGTTTTATGACAAAATTTAAACTGGATTTTGTAAAAAGATGCTATGTGAGGACTTTTGTGTCTATATTATGAACTTTTTGGGAGGCTAATAATCATGAAGGGTGAATAAAATGGCCAAAATTTCACAGTTCCAACAACTCGAATATGTGCATTTGCAAATGTTTCCTTGATATCTTCTAGATTTTCTTCACCAATCTTGATTCCAGTATGCACTTCTAGTCAAGAGATGTAGACCTTTAAAGAATTAATCATGTTTCTAAGATTCTCCACAACATAAATAGATGAATCAAAATTAGTACCGAGAATAACCTTTTGCAATTCTTCCAAAGATCCTTGAATATTTATTCTCTCATGCTCATGTTGAGCTCTCTCAAACTCACTTCCTTCTGCAACTTCTTGTTTGACAACACTCTTTCTTTTCTTTCCTATTCATATTGCACTATTGGAGGTACCTTCTACATTGGGATTCTTAGGGCTTTCCAATAAATTTTTTTGCATAATAATTAATTTCAGCCTCTGAAACTTTATAATCTAACTCAGATATCCATACCAACCTTAATTCAATTGCTTCCATATGATAGAAATCTGTAGACACTAGGAAATTGATATTTATGGACTACCTTTCAG
Source organism: Sequoiadendron giganteum (assembly GCA_007115665.2). Classification (NCBI taxonomy): domain Eukaryota; kingdom Viridiplantae; phylum Streptophyta; class Pinopsida; order Cupressales; family Cupressaceae; genus Sequoiadendron; species Sequoiadendron giganteum. Next base: position 166,174,888 of record CM021102.1, on the reverse strand, counting down.
TAACACTTACTAGAATCCTTGACCTTCTGTTCATCCTCGTCTGAAATGTTCCAAGATTTATCATGAAGTTCTTGATTTAATGGGAAATAGGCTTTGTATTTGACCATTCTATTCTTCCTACTACCGGTAATTCTTTCAAAAAGTAAAAGAGTAAGTAGACAACCAAATTGCCATACCAACAATGTATTCTTCTTACTCTTCTTGATTTCCTTTAATTCTTCAAAATATGTATTTGAAGTAACTCACATAGGTCATAATCCATACATCTTTTAACCATATCAATAGCAGTATGTACAACAGTAGTAGAAACTGTGAGTTCATTGCTAGGTAGACAAACTTTGTGACCAATAACCATTACAACATTCCTAATGACCAGATTGATAATTTATCTCAAATCAATCTCTTTCCCTTCAAAAGTCGCACCGGTTACCTCAATTATCTCTTTCTCATTCATAGCCTTCCAATTGGGAACTAGTCTAGAGGAACACAAACCAGTTACATCTCTTATTGCATCTCTAGTAATCAAATGTGCTTCATTAATCCACAAAGATTCATTATGCATTTTGCTCAAAACTATTCAAACATACTTCCTATCAAACTCAAACATAGGGGATTTCCGCCACACATCCAACTTCTTCTCAACTAACACTTTGTAGACATCATGGTTTTCTTCCAGTTCATTTTTCCATAGAATGTTTAACTGGACTGGTGACACTTCCTCTATCTTACTATAAAAAATGCATATATATCTTCTATGGGAAACACTCTAAGAGGAATTTAATAGAATGCACCAACTAACTCTTTCGATAGATTCTTCAAATGTTTCCTCAAATTGACTTGCACCTTATCTAAACTATTCACAACCTTTGAATTATCCATAGCAATAAAAATTAAATATTTATCAAATAGGAATACCTCTGTAAATGCCAACAAGAAATGGATAGATATCCAGCTTCAAGAGCACACTTCAAATCCACTTGATTTCTCCTTCAAACCTTGAAACTCTGAATTTCTCTCTAAAATTACTTTTCACACTTCTCCAAAAATACATATGCCTCTTGAAATGTCTGAGTTTATTTCTTTCATTTTGAATGCTTTCACAATAAATGCTTTAAATTGTAGGTAGATTACCTCAAAAATTGTACGCACCTCCATTCTTTCAAATTCTGTAAACTTCATTCTTCACACATGTGATTGAGAAATTCTTTAAATTCATTGCCACATTAAATATACTTCTTCCATGATGTGACATAACTATCGATGAGGGGGTTTATTAAATTTTTTGATAATTGCTCCCCCTTAGTCATTTCTAGACTCAAAAAATGATGGATGTATTTGCACTGGAGGCCAACATAGATAAGACTGATTCAACTTGCTTGAATTCTCCTTCCTTTCTCTAGATCCTCTTTATCTCTTCCTTCCATTTTTTCCTTCATTCAATCTACTCTCACATTGACTAGCTTTATGTCCAACCTTCTTTCACTTAAAACATTTTTCAAAGAATGATAAAGTATTGTTCATTTTACTTTTGCAGTCCTTTGCCTTATGACCAAATTTCTTACAGGAATGGAAAACACCTTTGAAAGATAAATACCTTTTAGCATCAAGTTGTTTGATGGGATTTCTTTCAGAATTACTTCTTAGGTTCTTTATTCATCCATATTTGCACTGAGTCTTTTTTTCTTTAGATTGCTTCACTTTAGAACTCTGACCTTCTTCAAACCCTAAACAACTTTTATCCATTGTCGGTCTTTGAGAAGTAATCAACTCATCAAGCATTATAGAGCTTACCTTAAATTTATTTTCAAAATTTCTTGCCTTTTCTAGATCAGATCTCAAGACTTATGCTTCTTGCTCAAGCTTTGTACATTCATCTATCTTCCTTTGAATTTCAGTTTTCTGACAATCTTTAGTTCTTTTATTTTCATCCAATTGCTACAGTAGCTTGGAGACAATTCCATCTTCCTTATCCAATAGATCACATGCTTCTTCATATTTAATTTATATTTTTTTAATATACTCATTTTCTTTCATCAACTTGTCCTTTAGGTCTTCTATTTCTTCTAAATATCTAGTAGAGATCACTTTCGAAGGAAAAAAATTTCTTATACTCAAATTTTGGGACCTTCCTCAAGATATTAGGCTCCTTCCAAGGAACCAAGCTCTAATACCAATTTTTGAACATTTGGAATACTAAGAGGGGGGGTGAATCGGTATTCCATAAAACCATTCTAATAAAATCCATCTAACCCTTATCACAAATCTGACTAAATCAGCAAGAGAGAACATATAAACAAATCAATGCAACAACACACATGAACACTAGGATTTTTACGTGGAAAACCTAAAAATGGAAAAACCACGGTGAGGGTTAACTCACAATATATTATATCTGGATACAAGATATTACAAGGCTCACTTCCAAGACTCGCTATCCTTTAAAAATCCTCACAACTTGAATACAAAAGATGGCTAACTGCCAAAAGTATGAAATAATAGAATACACCTTCAGTGTGTAGGGTTCAGTTCCAATGAAGCTTTGAAAATGAAGTATTTCCTCTCACAGTAGTCACTCAACAAATCTATTTTGATCCTCAACTGATAAAGCATTTAGGCTCAGATCACATACCCTTAATCCTTTTGACACCTTTCTTCTATACACACACATCCACACCTATTTTTTTTCTTCAAAGCATCTTATATATATAAAAGTATATTTCATTCATCAATTAGGTCAGCCTAATTAGATGAAAACAAAATAATCAGAACACTCTTTTTGGCACCATAAGTGATTTAATTATCCATGTAGTGCATTATACCAAGTCGGCTGACATCCATAAAGCATAACTAGTCTCCTTAGTGAACTGCATACATTAGGTTGGCCAAGACTGGAACTTAATTCATAGAATCTCCAAACCAACATGCAATCCTCAAAGAAAACACCTTCTGAATATGAGATAACATCAATTTCTCAACACACTACCATCATAGAGACTACCATTAAAACTATAGTATTAGAATGTTTGAGCCTTAAAAAATGCAGAGTCTCCCACACTGATATGCCAAGCAAGGAACAATAGTAAAATACAGAGTTGAAATATGTCAGTGATAAATTTCTACTCACAACCCAAACTACTCAAGATCTAGGATATAGCTATATAGATGACACATGATAACATGGTTAAGAGATTAGATTCATATCTATTCTTGTGGTGAATTCTAGACTTAAATACCAATGCATTGGTTCATCACAAAAGAACATTACTGGTAGAGAGCAACTTCTGATAAACCAAGTAAACTTCCCATATATTTTTCACCATGTTGACATCAATGACTAAATACGAACAACCAACAAAGACCATCCACATTTCATTCTCATATTGCAAGGCTCCATAATTCCAATAGGTTGGGTTAGTATAAGAATGATGGAGGGATGGGGAGATGGACTAGGATAGTCATATTGTGTTAGTGAGAGAAACCTTTATTCGATATTACACTTGATGATATGCACCAAGGTATAAGAAACTAGGGTGATGACATGCCAAGTGCATAGAGTACTAACCAAAAATAAAAGGTCATATGCAATCATATACATTATGATGTCAACCACTGTGTGGAAGACCATAATGCCCCTATGGTAGTATATTTTTTATGGTAGATGCCTTTATGTTTTTTGGATCTAGTTCAAATAATTTGAATTTATGTACATGAATGAAAGTCTCACAACTAAATAAATTTAAATATATGGAACATTTATTACCTATCCACACTTCACAAAAAAATTTATCATCAAGAGTAGAAGAAAGAGATAGATCTACCAAGAAACAAGCAATACTCACATCCTCTATCCAAAAGCATTGATCTACCTATATACCACTTAACATACTTTTTTCTCTTTTCATTAATGTTTTGATTCATTCTCTATGAGCCCATTTTCATGTGACATGTAGGGGGTAGTCTTCTATTGAAAAATATCCACATTTTTATCTAGATCATCAAATTTCATGAAACAATGTTCATTATCATTATCATATTTCAACACCTTTTATTTTCTTATTTGACTACTTCTTTACAAGTGTCTTGAATTTGTTAAACTTAGAGAAGATTTTACATTTATCTAGAATAATCATCAATAAAATTGGAATAATAATAATATTTTCTCATAGTGCAAGCTTGATCTAGGGTTAGAATTGGGGAAATAATATTCCCCCTAAGTCCCATCTTTAGTTTGTTGATGAGATTGCTATGATGGGCAAGGCCAGGGTTGAGGAGGCTATCAGATGGCATAGTGTTTTGGAAAATTATTTGGCTTCTTCAAGTCAAATTATTAATGAGGGGAAATATTTTATCTATTTCTTTAATACTCTTAGGATTATCCAAAGGAGAATTGTTGGTATTCTTTGTTTCTAGATTGGAACTCTCCCTTTTATTTATCTTGGCATTCTGCTTGCTATTCGCTCACTTCCTAAAAAATTTTGGTGGGGGATTATTGATAAGTTTTAAAATCCAAATAGTCATTGGACTTGCAAGTGGACTTCTTAGATGGGTAAAGTGACTCTTTTAAAGTCTGTGGTGTAGGCTCTCCCTCTGTACAGATGCTTCATACTCTCTACACCTTATATCTTTATCAAAGACTTTGAGAGTTTGTCTCAACAGTTCCTTTGGTTTGGTAATCTTCTTCATAGGAAGTGGAGCTTGGTTAAGTGGGATGACATATGTAGGCTGAAGTAGGAAGGTGGGTTGGGTTTACGTCATACTGATTTGAATGGGTAGGCTTTAGCAGCTAAATTGTATTGGCGATGGTGTTCATAGTAGCATCAGTTGTGTGTGAAGATTCTTACTTCAAAATATCTCAGTGTGGTAGAGAGTGTGGATGTTTCCCACTTTATTTTAGAGGCGAAGGGCTCTATGATTTGGGGTACCCTCAAAAGGGGTGCCAAGTTGGTCAAGCAGGGGTTGAATTGGATTTGTAATGGTGTTTAGGATGCTCTCTTCTGGTATGATTCTTGGGATGGTCATCCTCCCATTTTGTCTACTCACCCTCATTTATAGAATCTGTGTTGGTATTTTATTGATGCTGGTTGGTGTCATGTGGCTGATTTCAAGACTCTTCAGACTTTGGGTCAGGTTCGTGTGTATAGGTGGAAGGATCCACAGGAGTGGCCTCTTGGTGGTACAGATGGGGACTGTCAAGAGCTTGTTGTAATTTTGTTAGATCGTTTTTATAATTCACTTCTTAGGAGAGATATATTGGCTTGGGGTCCTAATCTAAAAGGTAAATTTTTTGTTGTCTTAGGCTATCAAGTTATCGATAAGCAATTGTTTGGAATTTTTGAGGTTTCGTGGTGGAAATAGGTTTGGAATACATTTGCTTGGCCTAAGTGTAATTTTTTCTCCTAGTTAGTGGTGCAAGGATGGTGCCTTACTTGGGAGAATCTTTGGAAGCATGGATTTTAGGTTCCTTCTATGTTTGCTATGTATTTTTGGCATGAAGAGTGTGTTCCTCACCTCTTCTTTCAATGCTCCTTTGCGAAGGTTATTTGGAACTTCTGGTGGAATCTCTAGTGCCTGTCATGTAGACATGCTTCTTCTTTGGAGGAATTTTGGAGGATCCAAGGGTCTCCTCCTATAAAGACCTCTTTTTTTTTCATAGCTTGGATCATTGGCCCCAATTTGATAATTTGACATATTTGGTTGGAACATAACTGTAGAATTGTTTTAGATAAGAATTTTCTTGTCGGTTAGCTTTGGCTGCAAATTTTGGGGGTCCTACAAGAAACATTGACTTCTTGGTGTGATTTTTCTATTCCTTTTGATCCTGGTGACTGTGGAGTACTTAGTGCTTTGGGTCTTTTTGTGGAGGGAAGGCAAAATTTGAGGATTATTCACCATGGGCATGGGTGGGAGAGGGTTAGTCATATTGGCCACTAGTACCACCCTACTTTGGGGGAGTTGAAAATTAATACTGATGGGTCCTCCAGAGGTAATCCTGGGCATGTTGGAGTTTGTGGGATTGGTAGAGATAGTTCAAGAGTGGTGGTTTTTTTGTTCTCTATATATAGAGTTCAACATACTAATAATATCATGGAGGCTATAGCTATTCTTTTAGCATTAGAACGTGCTTGGGATTTTGGTTGGAGGTGGATTGTTTGTGAATTTGATTATCAATTTGTCATTGAAATATTGAATAAGAGACATTTTGAGGATGTGAATTGGCAATTAGTAGTGGTGGTCAAGCAAATTTCTTCTTTGAGCATCCTTTGGATTCTATTGCTTTTTGTCATGTTCCTTAGGAGTGGAATAAGGTCGATGATGGTTTGGCAAGGTGGGTGTCTAAGCAGATGGGTACTTGGAATGTGGATGACTAGGGCAACCTTCTTGGAGATTTGGCCCTTATTCTTGAAGGTTGGGTTATGAATATAAGAGGCGTTTCTTGGGCGTTAGTTAACTTTTGGTTTTTGCTTGTGCTCTTGGGGGGTTTGCTTCATTTTGCTCTGTAATATTTTTTTGATTCAATAAAGTTTTTACCCCTTTTATTTATTTTTAAAAATAATATTTACTCATAAAACCTGCATTCACTAGACCAAATACTCCACATCCATATAAATGATTTATAATAACCTCTAAGCTTTATAGCTTCTAGAGGTAAAATATACTCTATTTTGTTTTACACATAATGTTCTTAAAAATAAAATTTCTCATTAAGAACAAAAAATCATCAACCATATTTTTATTAAAGGTTCAAATACTATTTTCACCGATATGGTCCAAATATTGATGCTACAACATACATGCATTTTTATAATTTTTAATTATATTGGTATAATTATAAAATATGGAGGCATCAAGCTTAAACATTATGACCCTGTAGCTAGTTCCAATATCATCTCACTAACTTTTAACTAGACTTATTGAATATCACACACACTAAAGAATCATTCAACTTGGATACAAAAAATAAGTTTCTCACAAGTCCTAGAATATGCAAAATAGAATTGAGAGTTTTTACCTTCCATAACTAAAACATAATTGTACCTTTCCCTTACCAAAATTTTGATGTGTATTATTGTCATTAAGGAAAAATTATGTTCCATTGTAAGCTATGTGCAAAATGATCCTATGGTAGGAGCAACCTAATTCAATGATCCAAGCATCGTCACTAATAGTGTTAGTAGTAATAAACAATATTATTAATGTCAAAAGATATTTCTGAGGAATCATCACAAGATTTCCTTTTTTTGCAGTCCTTCATATGTCCTCACTTCCCATAGTTCCAAAAAATTACTATTAATAGGGATTTTATCTAAATAATATCTTTATCCATCTAGATAGAATATCACCTTTATAGGATTGACCTATTCACACCTAGCTTAAGTTTACTTAGGCTATTTCATACTTTTATCTCACTTGATAGTATTGAGACATGTGCCCTCATCACTTGAGATGCCTATTGTATGCATACTTGCCACTTGCTCACACACATGTCAAGTAAGCTTACAAGTGTTGTCCATTTTGAGGGTTAGTTAGTTGTTCATTCCTACCTTCCTACCTCATCTACCTTGCCTATATATGCAAGGTTTCTTATTTTATTATACACTCTTCATTTTTTATATTGATAGATGTACTTTTGTGCTTATTTTTTTCAGTTGTGAAAGTTTGTTTCATGCTATTTGATCTTTGAATTCTCCAACATTTTGGACCATCCTTTTGACTTGGATCTATCTTTCAATATATTTTTATTCCCTTTAGACCTGCCTTTATCGTTGGACCTTCCCCAAACATGCAAGGCATCCTTCAAGGCCTCATCCATGTGAATTTTTGACTCATTTTCTTTGAAAGAAAGGTAGCAATAAACAAGTTAATCTTTGGCTCTACAACTTTACCACTAATAATAAAAAATTATATTTTCTCAAGATTCAAGAAAATAAAATAGTAAGATACATTTATATTCTTGCTCAAGCTTAATATTTATTGAAGCTAGCTAACTAAAAATTAATTAAAAATCATTTAAATATTATGGTATATCCTTCATTTTTAAAGAATAAAAATTTCTTTTGAGATATAATTTATTTCTTAAACTTTTGGTTTGGTAAATATCATCCAATCTCTTTCACAATGTAAATGTAAAAGTATCCTTTAAGAAATTTAAGATGATAGAACTTGCAAGATACAATGAAATGGTTATGTGTGCCTTCTTATCCAACCTTTTCCCATCTTCATTAGACATTTCATCAAAATTTCCTTTATTTGCAATAAATTTCTTTCGATCCCTTTCTTCTAAGATATCCTCCATCTTCAACTTCCACAAATCATACCCATTATCATTAAACTTTTCCATCTCTAAATGAGGGGTAGAGTCCATGGTTTTAATTAATTACAAACCTAAAAAACCATTCAAGTCAAAATCTCACACTGTACCCAAAAAAACCCACAATAATTTAATAAATGCATCCCTTTTAATAGAGATAAAAATCATATATAAAATGATGTAAAATAGGGTAAACTACTACAAATGAAATATTGTTAATGGAGTATGCAAATATAAAATACTAATTATTTAATTATTTGATTAACTATAAAATGAATAGGTAGAATTGTAAATCAAAAAATAAGAAATAAATAAACCATAAGATATAAACACAAGATGTTAGATGTATGTGGAAAAATTCTTTCAAGAAAAAATTCCAACATTAAAGAGAGCACTAGTTTGTATTAATCTTTGAAATAAGACTACATAATAAACAAACCTCTCCCATCAATCTAATAGCATTTTGGTAGCACATGTATATTTATAAATAACCCATGAAACCTATATCTAATGCATATAATATAGAGAAGAGTTTAGAAAAAATCATATTTAATTCCTAAAACCAAGACCACCCAACACTCCCATATGATAAATCAATGCATCTTTGAAGATAAAATGTAATTCCCGCATATATTTGATCACTCCAATTTATGGATACACCTTTCCAAAAATGACACTCCAATATGAGACCACTAAGCATGTGGGACCTACCCAATAGTGAAGATGTTCCACTCTTTCTCTCTCCTTGCACCTAGGAATGGGTAAATAGTATATGTGAGCTCTAATTAATTTGTAACCACCAACCTTATACTTCACCTTCCTCCTTGAGTGTCATTACAACTAATATTCTAAGTCAACTAGGAGAATAATAATATCTCTCAACTACACGCCATCCAAGTACCCAATCCAAGGAAGTTGGAGATGCAACATTAAAATTATATCACACTATCCTAACAAAAGGTTCTAATATTATAATATGGAATAATTCTATGGATGTTGCTTTTTTTTTTTAAATATATGGTAAAATCAAGGCTAAGGAGAGGGCTCTTAGGGCTAGTAGGTTGTAATAACATATGTTCAATAGAGAAAAAGAGTTGTAGTGTAGCCTAGGGGATGTGAAGCTGCAAAAAGAGGATTAGGATTTCAAAAATATATTTAAGATATGCTCAATTGTATAAGGTGAGGGAGAAAGGTTTAAATCAAGGCTCATGTGGTTACATTTGGGGAATAAGGGTTCTAAATTTATCTTCAAGTATTTAAAGCTTCGTGTTATTTATGTGAGGGGTATGTTGATGGAATAAAATGCACAGATTAAGAGGGATTATCAAAATCATTATCGAAATTGATTTTATTTTTATGGTAGTAATGTTGATGTATTTGTTGCTAGGGATATTATTTAAAAGGTAGTCCCTTATGTAGTGTAAAAAATTATACACCTTTACTATTTCACATTGTTTGCATCCCCTTAATTAATTGGAATTAATTAATATTCTAATTACCTAAATCGTGCATTCCAAAGCCTTATTATTCACATTTTCCGAAACGGAAACCTATATTAAAAAAATTCCAACATTAATTTAAATACCTTGGAAATCGAGTGTCCTAGACTTGGGTCCTAGGACACATTCACAGAAGGGAAAATGGGTCCCCTTTAAGTGCTGGACCCAATTTTTAATATTTTTTTGGGGGCATTTTAACAATTCAAATTCAAGTTTCAAATGTCAAATTCTGGAATCTAATTTTCAATAAATGAGATAAACACTTATAAATATATAGTTATTTTATCAATTCAAATCTAGCACACTTTATGAGAGAAATACTATTATCAAGAGCATTGAAGAGAAAATTTATAAGCCATCTAGAATAGCAATCAAGATCATATCATCATGTCAAATTTCATGTGTGTTCATGTCATGTTTTGGAGCTAACATTGTGGTGTAGGTTTCAAGCAAGAAATCAAGCCAATTCATGCAAGATCCATACCTTAGAGTGATGTGTTAGACTTCAATCCTCTAAGTGCAGCCATTAAAGGGTTTGGTGAGTTGTAACATAGCTTTGTTCATTCATCAATTCCTTTCATTTATCATTATTTCATCATCAAGCTTTAATTACCAACGTGGGGTTTAACTAAGGCAAACCCCCATTCACCCAAAAGAAAAAAAAAGAATTCTCTCTTTGCATGTGCAAATTTACAAGTGAAGAAGGACTGAAGATTGATCAAACCCGAGCAATTTTACAAAGTTGTCAAAGCTATCATTATTGTTTTCAAGCTAGAGAAACTCGCTTAAAATTTTTATTTTCAGCTTTTTGACACTCAAACTTGGAGAAATCATAATCTTAGATCTGAGATCTGAGGACTACAAAATCAGATTTTGGACCCCTACACAAGGACCCATTTTCCCTAAGGTGAACCAGTCCTGCTACAGAGCTCAGAACCTACTTTTTAGGCTAGGTACATACCATTCTCCCCTTCTTAGATTTGCTTGAAAATTACTGTTTCCATTTTTCTTATCATAACATTCTTCATTTCAAGTGTTAGGTCATGCAATTTAGTTAGTTAATGCATTTGAAATTATCTCCCAAAATTTTCAATCAGTCATTTTTGTCATTAGAAAATAGCAGACCTTCCTAATAGGGTTGACTTACCTCAAGGTTGAAATTCAATCCTATCCTTGGGAGATCCCTTTTTCTAATGAAACTAGGAAAAGTGTAAGTGTGTTTAAACCCTTAGATCAACACCACCCACATCACTTACCTTTTTTCTTCATTTCATTTTGGTGAACCTGACATTGTACATCATAAATTCTGATTTGGAAGTCTCTAAAACCCTAGATCTAGGATTTGCATTATTTTTACATCTCATTTAGGGTTTCAAAATTGCATTTTGCATCCTTTAGAATCGCAAAATCCAAAAATATTGCATTCATTTTACATAGTAGTATGCATATTAGTGTCTTTCAATCATTTACATAAAAAAAATTAATCAAAAGTGCATCAAAAAAATTGTCGTTTTGCTTGTTGTTTGCCATCAAATTGCATTTGCATCTAATCATAAAATTCTAGAAATCTATAACTGAAAGAATCTACCTACAACCTGAAATGGAGACCTTAAACAATAACTCAGAAACTCAAAATTTAATTTTTCAAACCCTTGTGCAAAGACCCATTCACCCTAGGGCGAATTTGTCCTTGTACAAGTGAATTTCCAAATTTATGGGGATCAATTTTTCTTTGTCTGTATTATGTCTTTCTATTTTCATATCTTAGTTTCAGTTTCTGAAATTTTGTAGTTTCTTGTAGTTATTTGCATTCATATAAGTTGGTCAAAACAAATACATTGTTCAAAATAAAATTTTGCATTTAAAAGATATCATTTTTAGGTTTTTGCATTGTAAAATTAGTAAATCCTTATATATCAAACTTGAAACCTTGCATCAAACTTCATTATGGATATGTGTTTTGGCAACATATGGATGTCCTCAAGATATTTGGTTGATGTTTCCATTTGTATATTTGGATATGATCCTAATGCAATTGATAACACTCATTAGCCTTCACCTCCTAATGAATGTCCTCGTGAGGTGGAAATCTTAGGCCAAGATGAAGATAGCATGCAACAATTTATACAATACTCCCTATGTAACCCTAAGAATAATGAATCCTTCTATCCATCGATACAAACACCTCCTATCATCCCATCACTTGATATGTTCAACCTTTTGCATCCTGAAATTGAAGCACAAAGCAAGCTCAACCATCAATCATGAAAGAACTTGTTAACAAGGACAATAGGGATGTTCTTCTATTTTATGGTCATCAAGTTACCAACACACCTATCAAATTAGAAGAGAGTTATGGCCAAGGCTTTACAATCTTAAGTAAACAGGGATGTGACACAACTAATGAACATGAAATCCATAAATTGTTAGAACAACCATTAAAAGATACCAAGGGACTAGGATATCAAGATCCTCCTCCCCCACCTCCACTTCAATGAGTGGCCCAATCAAGTAAGAAACCCAAGCCCTACAAACTCAAGAAGTTACTATTTTTACATACTATAATAGAAACTGAAAGAAAAATGGATCAACTCTCTTGTCTAGGATTGATTACACTACCACCTATCAATGAAAACAAAAAAGGAAAAACTACAAACATGAATTACTATGCATTTCATAGAGCTCTTAGGTATTTTTCTGATGAGTGTTGTGCTTTAAAAAAATTGGTAAGTGAAAATTATATTATTGATGTAATTGGATAGAATGCACACACTTTGCTCCTTGTCATGTGATAGTTGTAGAATTATAACATACTGACGATTACATGTATTGCACTTTATGACAATCATTTCCATATTGTAAGGACCGCATTCTCATCAACTATCTTGGCTCGTCATTTTCCTAAATTTTTGGGGGGAAAGGGCTTGATAGCATTTTCCTAGTATGGCATGCATTGTTGCCCCTTTGGCTAGTTATCTGCTTTTTGTATATGATCAAAAAGATCTGGATGCAGACAACTTAGTTTAGGTTGGCTTATATTTTCCATACTAGTTTTATATCTTTCCATGTTCTTTTTGTGATTTCATGTGTGTAATGTGGTCCCCCGTACTATATTACTTGTTGTTTCTTTATGTTTGTGAGCCTACTTTTGATGAACCTTGTCACTCTGTTGGTGCAAGGATACAAATGAAGTGAATCTATTGTGACATTCTTCTATTTTTATTTTCATTCTTCTATATTTCATCTTGTGTTTTCCTTTTGGGGATGATGCAAAGCATTGAGACATTTAGGTCTCCTCCATGTTGACCCAAAAGGATTGTTTATCTCTCTATGTATCATTCCTCCTTTATGTTTATTTTTCTATGAGATATTTGAGGAATGATGACAATTCTAAGCTCTATTATAACACTGTAGCAAAGACATACACTAACCTCAAATTCATAGATCCCTTATGTGCTATCTTAGGATTGCATATGGGGGGAAACCTCCTTTCCATGAAGAAGCTTTATTTGGAAACATATGTTTGGCATAGGGCTTTCCAAATAAGCTCTCATGTATTGGAATTTATCTTCTACTTTAAATTTATTTCTCACAACATGGTGTTTAGAAATTTTTTTAAAGTGGGGGTCATTATGCCTCCCACCCATTTCTTGCATAATGACATGATTATTCAAAGTGTGGTCTTCTAAATTCATGTGGTGTGTCTTCTTGATGGTGACATTGGGGTTGATGTCCTTCAAGAATATGACCCTTCTTGGCATATGACATTCCTCTTGGTGGTAATGTTATGGCTTCCATTCCCTAAGTTGTGAATCTTTTATCTCTCGGCTAGTCCTCTCTTGGTAGTGATATCAAGTGTGGTGTTCCCTAAAGTGAGACCTTTCATGAACTAAGAAAAACCCTTTCATTATCCTAAACTAAATTTTGGCCACCAAGAATAATACAACTTGCTTACTAGTGGTGCCTTGTGAAAACCTATGACCATTCAGTGTGAAATTTATCAAGGAGTATAACTTTTTGGTATGGTTGATGTATGGGAGCCTGTAGACCTGGCATGACTTTCCCATCTGCCACCATTTTATGGTTTCACATATAGTGTATATCAGGCTACATTAGACCATTGTGTGTTTCTCATATTGCCTTGGGGCTCACCTAGTGTATATCAGACTACACTAACCCTTGTGAGAATATTTTTGGACAAACAACTTAGGCTTGATCCATACCTTTTAGACAAATAGTTGAAGCTTGATCCACCCCTTCTTCATCTTTGCATTAATTTTGACATTGTATGATTGTGTATCTTGTGTCATTGTTGGATGCATATGTATCTTTGTGCCTTCGTTGGTTTTTTCATGGGATCTTAGATCCTAGGGGCTTGATCCTAGTTATCTCATCTTTCTAAAAATTATACAATTAGACCTCTCTTCACTTATTTTTCTACTTCAGTATGAGTTTGAGCATGGGCTCATATCTCACTAAAGTGGGGGCTAAATGTAGTGTAGAAAATTGTACACCTTTACAATTTCAGACTATGTTTGTATCCCCTTAATTAATTGGACTTAATTAAGCTTCTAATTACCTAAATTATGCATTCTAATTCCTTATTATTCCTGTTTTTTGAGATGGAACCTATATTAAAAAAATTATGACATTAATTTAAATACCTTGCAAATTGAGTGTCTTGGACTTAGTTCCTAAGACTCATTCACCCAAGGGTGAATGGGTCCCCTTTAAGTTCCAGGACCTATTTTTTAATGTTTTTTGGCAATATTTTAATGATTCAAATTCAAGTTTCAAATGTCAGCTTGTGGAATCTAATTTTTTGAGAAATTAGATAAACACCTAGAAATACGTAGTTATTTTATCAATTCAAGTCTAACACACTCTATGAGAGAAATCCTATAAAAAATATTATTGTCAAGATCATTGAAGAGAATATTTATCACTCATCTACAACAACAATCAAGATCATATCATCATGTCAAAGTTTATGTATGTTCATGCCATGTTTTAGCTAACATTGCATGATGTAGGTTTCAAGAATTCAAGAAAGTATTCAAGCATCAAATAAAACAAGTAATGAAGCCAATTAATGCAGGATCTAGACCTTAGAGTGATTTGTTAGAATTCATTTCTTTAAGAGCAGCCATTAAAGGGTTTGGTGAGTTGTAACATAGATTTTTCCATTCATCAATTCCTTCCATTTATCATTATTTCGTCATCAAGTTTTAATTACCAACATGGGGTTTGACTGAGGCAAACCCTCATTCACCCAAAAATGAACATTTTTCTTCTCTCACTGTATGTGTAGATTTACAGATGAAGAAGGACTGAAGATTGATCAAAGGAGAAAATTTTCAAAGCTTTCAAAGTTGTCATTATTATTGTCAAGCTACGGAAACTCACCTACAAAATTTATTTCTCGCTTTCTGATAGTAAAACCTAGAGAAATCAAAAGCTTCGATCTAGGATCTTAGGACTGCAAAATCAGATTTTGGACCCGTGTAATAGGACCCATTTTCCCTAGGGTGAACTGGGTCCTGGTACAGAGATCATAACCTTATTTTTAGACCAGGTACATACCATTCTCCCCTTCTCAAATCTGCCTAGAAATTATTGTTTCCATTTTTGTATCATAACATTCTACATTTCAAGTGTTAGGTCATGAAATTTAGTTAGTTAATGCATTTGAAATTATCTCCTAAAAGTGTCAATCAGTCATCTCTATCATAAGAAAATAGTAGACCTTCCTAATAAGGTTGACTCAACTCAAGGTTAAAATTCAATCCTATCCTTGGGAGATCTCTTTTTCTAATGAAACTGGGAAGAGTTAAGCGTGTTTAAACCCTTAGATCAACAACACTCACATCACTTAAATTTTTCTTTGTTTCACCTTATAAATTGGATGCTAATGATTATTTAGTTTTAGAAGTTGATTTTTCTATATATGAGATTAAAATGCTATTTGTCATCTAAATAATGAGAAGTTCTTGTTGAGCTCTATAAAGCTAATTTGAATTGGGTCACAAAAAATCTTGAAATGTATGAAGAAGAAATTATTGAGGGTTCTCTTGGTAGTGATATTAACAAATGTGCTATCAAATTACAACCAAATAGTATGATTCTTCTCAATTGGAGAATTAGAGACCCATTACTTTGCTTAATATTTCTTATAAAAAATTTGTTAAATAATTAGCCTTTAGGGTGAATTTTTTTTAATCCAAAGTAGTCTCCCCTTCATATATTAGTTTTGTGAAAGGAATATATATTCTGGACAACTTGATAACAAGTTGGAAAGGTATGAATTGGGTTGAATTTCTTAAGAATTTTTTGTTATGATTCTCTTTGATTTTGAAATAATATTGAATGACCATTTATTATTTTGATGCTTAAGGCTTTAGGCTTTGGAGATTCTTTTGTAGAATGATGAATACTTTACTTATGGATAATTTAGCTTCAATTAACATTAATTTTGTACTTTATAACTCCTTTCCTCTTTAAATATTTATAATTCAAGGTTTGCCTCTTTCTCCTTATTTGTTCTAGTTCTTGAGGCTATTCATTTTCTTTTGATGTATTTCTCTCTAGGAGCCTATTATCATTTCATTCACCCTTGCATTTCCCACTAATTATAACCAATTTGAGATATTTAAATGTGTTAGTCTTTTTTGAAATGTGCCTTTGGTGGTTGTGTTTTCTCTTTTCCCTACTTCAATCAATTGCCCAATATCAAATTCCAAGATAGCTTTAAGTATAGAGTTGTTCTTCCACTAGTCCCTATCGGGCCTTGAGATCCAACAAGAACCTAGAGCTAATGGTATTGAGTTCCCCTTTCTCTTTTCTCCCACTAGTCTTCCTTCAATCCTAATGGTCCAAGTTCTTGTTCCCTTTTGCTCGTCGATCTTCATTTCCCTTGTTCCACCTTGCCAATGTTTCTCCTTAAATGTTATATCCCATGTGGAGCTTGGAACCTTGAATCTCAATTTTTTAGTTCCAAGTTCACACCCACTCCCGCTCCTTGACCCATGAACCTTTGTGCCTTGGCCAAAATATATTAAGTGTTCATTGACAATTTCATAAGGTTCTCGAACCTCCTCAAGTTAGTGAAATGGTTTCAAGTGCCAGTAGATTCCACCAACAATATAAGGGGAAGTCAAGAGAGGCAAGTTTCAAGTTATTTTAAAGAGTTCTACAAGCTTCAAAACCTTTGTTGACCCTCTATGAGGTTCTTATAACCATCTAAAAGGTTGATGAATTGAAGAAAAGGAACAAGAAAAGTAGCCAAGTAAGTAGAAAAGCTAAGTTTCAGTAACTATAAGAGGTTTCAGAATCTTTGTTGGAGCTCGATAGGGTTCTCATAACCTGTTATTTCATCGACACAAAGTAAATAACACAAAAGAGAACTAAAATGGAAAAATATGGACAAAGAGAAAAGATAAATTATAGATAAATCAAATGATAAATAAATAATAACAAGAAAGAGAGAAAGAAAGATAAGTTTCATTGGAGCCCAACAATGTTCTCAGAACCTACCCTCTCGCTAATGTTAACTGTTAGTAAGTGGAAAAGGATGATGTTGAGGATTATTTCTTCCATGTATCACTTTGAAATGCACATTAATGTGCCTATAGAACCTCTAGATCTGAACTTTAAAGATGTGTGAAACATGGTAATAGATAGAATTAATATTAAAATTGTTAAATAAAATGGTAACTTTCTTTCATTAGTTAGGAGATTTTAGGCTTTCCAAAATATTTTTTCTTCATACTCCTTATGTTTTCCTTTTCTTGGTTGGTTTTCTCCAACCTAGATTAATGATTTATTAGGGATTTATTTGGTTAGATGGTAAAAGGTATAAAAAAAATAAAATCTACTAGAAATTATAAAGATTTGAAAACAATAAATTGAAATCAAAGAAAATACCTTATCTATAAACTTCATTGTAAACCTCAAAAGGACAGTTGTTGCTTCATTGTAGGAATGTGGATTATAGATCTTGAAATAACAATATGATTGATAGATGATGGATTGATTTCGATAGAATGTGATTTCTTGATGTGATTGAGTTATCTAAATGATGAAGAAGGAGATTGTATCTATAGACTTGGGAGTGATATAAGGATGAACATGAAGATGATAGCTTGAGCTAACTAAAGACATTGAGTAGTCAACTCAACTACAAATTAGAAATTTTCCATTTCGAATCATGAAGAGATAATAATGAATTATTTAATTTTGATTGATGGATAATTATGCATGTAAGCTTTCCATTTTTATATTGGGTAGATTGAAGAATGAAGATTGAGATTCTAAAATGAGACTAAGTTAACTAATGGATGGAGGAAGGGTTTCTAAATGGAGACTAAGTTAATTGATTAGTGGACATGGAGTTAAACAATCAGTGGAAATGGAGTTGACTAATGAAGATTGAAGAGTCAAAAATATAAATTATTTGAGAATGGGAATTAGCTCACATTTAATTAAATAATAAAATATTATTTAATTAAATGAATAAAGTGTGAATTATTACATGATTATGAATTAATAAATGATAATATGTGGTAATGGTAATAAATTAATGATAACTAATGAATAATTAATGTGATTAAGAATAGGTGAATTATATGAAAATGAATAGGGTTAGGTGGAAGAATTTAGGTGTCTATATTTTTCCCCTCTTTGAAGAAATGTTTGAAGTGACATTGTTTCAAAGAAAAGAAAAGTAGTTGAGAAAAAAAAATATAAGATGAAGATGGTGATGAAATTGCCCCTCTTTAAAGCAATGTTCAAAGTGAAATTATTTTAAATAAAATAAAAGTAGCTAAGAAGAAAAATTAGAAGATATGAATATGAAATTAGAGAAGATGAAGATGATGGCAATGCCCCAATCAAATAAGAAATGGAAATTTAGAAAAGATCAGATGATTGATTTCATTTATGTTTTCAAGTTCTTTTAATTTCTTATTTTTTGATTTTTATGCTTACAATCTAGTGAACTTGATATGAATACTAACCTTTTTTGTCTGTGAGTGTGTGTATCTTGTAGGTTGTAGAGATTTTTAAGGATTTGAAAATCAGAATTTTCATTATTTTTTGCATGTTAATACTTTTTTTGTATATATTTTTCTAATGTTTATGTGTGTAATATCTATAGGAAAAATCACACATTGAGTTTATATTTGTACTCATGGATTCTTATTTCCCTAGTCATCATATTCATTTATTGATATTTTGATTTGGAAATCTCGCATTAAAATAATTTTGTTAACATTCTAAAATACTCGTTATGATTATTATTATTTTTTAGGTAAATCAAAGATGTCAAAGTTTAAACTTTAAAATTTATTTAAAATATATCTTGGTGTTGCCTTATATATGCTAAAAGTGCCTCAATGCCTACTAGAAGAATGAGTATTTTAATCAAAATTGTCCTTGTTGAAACCCTTTCTGCTAATTCAAAACCACACCTTTCCAAGTTAAAACCATCATTTTTTAACTAACTATGCAAATTCAAACCGCATATGAACCTGCCTATGTTTCATTGCATATTTTTACAAAATTATGGGTTTTCTTTTGGAAACCATGGTTTGATAGTCAAAACCATCTCAAATTGCATATATTATTCTTAAAACTGCTTGTATAAAGAAAATACTATGCATATTATTTTTAAAAATACATATATTATTGTTAGAAATTACCATACTACAATTCAAAGTAAAAACCAATAAAAACAAGTCAAAATCCATTGTATTGAACTCAAACTCAATTAAAATCTACTTATATGAGGTAAATACCACAAATTTTCAATTCAATCCTCTTATATAAGTAAAAACCATGGGTTCTAAACTTAAAACCATGAAAAATAACGTGTTCTAAATTTAAAACCATGAATTGTTCATCAAAATCTCTTTTCTATTGTCAAAAACCGCCAATGAATTGTTTTAAACCACTTATCTATTATTAAAACTTGTTTGCACAAAGCTGAATAACTTTTGCTAGACATGTTGGATTTTTTACTTCGTATAGGTGTCAAAAAGCTAGTTCTGAACCAGATGTGGTGTAGGAATATTTTCACATCAGCCCTCAAGAATCAGGTATAATTCTCTTAATTTTTATTTCCTTTGCAAACTCTAAACTAGCATAAATTTCACATACTTTATAATTTTTTGGTAATTTTTTTAATTTATCAAAATTTCACAAGGATTCTAATAGAGTGCTTATTTTTTTATTTGAAATAATTTGTTGCATATTTTTTCTTACAATTGAATGGATTTGTTTCCATTGTCAAAGACCCAAAACACATAAAAAACCTTTTCACATTTCAAAGTACAAAGTTTCTAACTTCTAACATATTTGTGTTGTAGGACATTTGATAGAAGACAAGTTTATTGACCTTTTATCTTTTTGAGTGCTTTTCCTTTTTGTGTTTCTTTTCAAACAATTACAATGAGGGATTAAAATGAACTCATATTTCAATTTGGCTAACAAAAAAACTTTTATCTTTTAATCTTTAAGGGTGTGTGCATATGCTCTTCTCTCGCACACTTTGTGTCATATTGAGAATAAAGAACATTTCTTTTTCTTTTTAGGGGGGTTTTCTAGGGATTTTATCACCCTAGAGGATGACCTCAACTCCATTTTTTTGACAAAGTAGAAATTGTGAGGGGTAAATCCAAAGGCATGCCTCTTGGAAGTTGTAGCTTTATCATTTGAGCTAAGCCCCCAATAACTTTATACCTTTGGGAGGTGAAGGAGAAAGGTGGGTTACCCTCTTCTCTCAGCTATTTGACATTGTTACACTTTCAAATTCATGAATTAGGCCTCACGTTCCCTTATGTCATATTAAGGATTCCCCTAGATAATATATATAGCCTAGCTTGAGTCCTTCAACTATCTTTTAGTGTGGTGCAAGGGATGTGTATCATGCACTAAAGTAACTCATGATGTACCTCCATGTGATGAGATATAACTAACCAAGGTCATTCTTTTAGCAACCTTTGGTAAGGGATCTTTCACTCTTTGGGTTTGTGATGCTTAGCTATCCATTCATAAGTAATTTTATTATCCTTTGTCTCAACAACCCATACTAGAAGTCACTCCCACTTGATTTATTTTAGGATTGTTGGTGTGTCTTTTATGTTTTTATTGTTAGATTTGGACCTCCCCTTTCAAAAACCCAAAAGGTACCTTATCCTTTTTTAACCTTAGATTTTTTTAATATTTATCTTTTTCTTAGTGTAAGCTTTCAAAATAAAAAACAAACCCAAACAAGTTTAAAAACCATAAAAAACAATTTTTCAAAAAACCAAAACAACCAAAAATTTCTTTGATTGTGAATTTACCTTGTATAAGGGTTTAGGATTCAACCATCATTTTCCAACTCAACTATCATTTGCATCCAAACCCAAACTCTAGCAAGTTATCCATCCAAATCATCCCACTATCCATCCTAATCCAAATTCATAACCATGCCTTCAACTTACCTTGGTAGTATCCTTAGTCAACCTAAAAACCCCTTCTTTGATGATGAGGATGATGTTATCCTTATTTATCAACCAAAATATTACCCCTTTGATGACAATCAAAGTCTCATGGATCAACTAGAGTATGACCCCTATGATGATCAAACCTTAGATTCTATTTCCTTAAGCAAGTGCCATCCATCCATGTTCCATCAATACCAATAACCCATAATCTCTAGTCATCCATCCATCTACCCTCCATACCAAAAAATTATTTTCTAACAACCACCTTACCAACAACCCATAAGATCTACTCATCCATCTATCCACCCTTAATATCAATAACTAGTTAACACAATTTATGTCATTAATCCCTAGTCCCAACAAAAATTTATTAGTCATCCTCATCCAAACCTTGACAAGGAAAACTAAACTTTGAATCAAATAGTATCCCAAATATCTATCTCCCATCTATATCCAAAATCATCATCCCCATCACCAATCCAAGAAACTCTCATAGCCTCCACCTACTATTCCAATCCTCCATCATCTAAAATATTGTAATCCATGACATCCTCATTCAAAAATTCATTCAATAAAAAAAAAATTAGGGATTTTCTCCAAGGACCCAATAGTAAATGATCTTAAACTCAAATGTACAAACAAGGTTAAATTTCATCACATAACATTACTAGTCCTATACCATACAAATATTTTGTTGACCATGAGAAACTTAATGTCAAATACCTCACATTCCTCAAATACATTAAGTCCAACAACCATAAGAATAAAATATCCCCAACCAATCCATGTGCACAACTCAAAGAGCACCTTCATGTACTAATTAATAACAATACAAAATGCCAAGACTCCCTCATATCATCCAAATAAATCATGTGTCAAGAACTTGGTCAAAATTATGCCCAAATGTGCTCTATCCTAAATCAAGATCATGTTCATAAGAAAGAGACCTTAGATCAAACACCATAATTCACTCCATCCAAAATACTTGATGTTCATAATAGTCAAATATTTGATCAAGATCCAATATATGATGATTTCATACATGATAATCTAATATTTGATCATGATCCTATGTCTAAACCCCTTCAAGAATCCCTTATAGATGATTATGATATTCACATTAATCCAATCTTTGATAAAATTCATACATCTAATCATGACATCCAAGATGATATAATATTTTATCAAGATCTTTCCTATGATGAATAAATCCAAGATGATTCCCTCAAACACCTTTATTCTATTCATGATCATAAAATTGAAGTTGATCCAATCCATATCCCAACAACCCTCATTTCCCAAGATGAGACACTTGCCTCCCTTGGACACATATAATAATCAAACAAATAACATGGATCACATCAAATAAGAAGATAAAAAAGGTACCATATATGACATCAACATACCAAATGATCGAGAGACAAAATGCATGAACAAGTAGAAAGCCCCAATATCTTACCAACTAGGATCATTTACTTTTTTGAAAGAAAGGTTTCTAGTAGATGAGAAAATAGAAAAGAAATTAATGGTTTCCAACTACACAATTATGGGTTAGCATCTTGTTTCCAAAATAAAAAATATCCAATCACAAACAAAATATGTTAGAGCATACAATATCAAGGAAGAGGATTAGGCCTATATGAGTAAGGAATTCTAGAATTGATATACTTTTATATAAATCTCATATATCAAGGTCTTGACTATTCTTCAATATACAAATCTAATGATTTCAGTGATACCTCCATGGTATTGGGAGCAACTTCATCCAATAGAACCATCAAAATAGAGGCCATATGTAGTCCTTACTATAAGGTCGCTACCAACACTCCTTTCATCCACATCATAAACCATTGTTACAAAGTACTTAAACCCACCAATTGGAACCAACAAAAATAAAAGTCTTAAAAACAAAATAACAAAGATCGAATATCAAAATCCATTGAATCCAAAAATCCAATTGGATACATTAAGTTAAAATGGAGCCTAAAGAAAATTGGATAAAGAGAAGAAAAATTTCCAAATCTAATAGTTAATAAAAATGTGGAGCCACAAGAAAAATAGTCTCCTACATATAACAAGTTTCCAACTCTTTCAAAATGGTCATCATGAAAATCATATAAAAGTATTGGTTCCAAACACAATCACAATCCAAAATCCAAACTCCATCACACACCATCCCAAGTTTGGAAAATAAAAAATACTACATCTAAAATACCAAATAATCCATCTACATCTACCATTACTCATCATAATCCAACATCTTGCTTAAAATCCAATCATCCTACTTCACAAATTCACCACATCCTAGCAAAAAACTTTATCATAAGGACTCTCATGGTAATCTATCATTATGTACATATTTGCATAAGGCCAAACCTAGTATTAATGAGGATCACAATAACATCCATCAATTGTATGCAAGTGTCATGATCCTAACAAGGAAACTGCACTATATAAGTCACTATTGGCATATCATGACACAAACATCTACATCAACACCATGAAAGGGACCAAAACAATCAATCATCATTTGAACATCAATACCATCCAAAAATATCAAATAAAATTCAAAACTAAAAAAATAGTAAAGAGAAAAAATTTCCTCTAGTGAAAACCATTTATATGACACCTTGGGGAAGTCACCATGATGAAAACTTGGAAAACAAACATCATGACTAATAATAAAAAAAAAATTAAAAAAGTAGAGAAAAATAATTCATCCAATAGTGAATACCATTCTTATGGTGCTCTGGATAAGAACCATGATGAAAACCTGACAAACAGGTGTCATGTGTAAGATAAACTATCTTTGTGTACTATTACACTTGAGGGAAAGTTTTCTCATCTTCCATTCCCTTTTTCATGACATTTATATTTCCATCCATCCAATTGTTTCCATTCGTCTTCCTGTAGAGGAGGGGGGCCAACCACAACAAGGCTCCAGGTCACAGAGAGTCGAGAGCGAAAGGTTGCCCTAGTCCACCTTAGGTTGGAAAAGAGTTTAAGGTCAAGGATAGAGAATGAAGAACACTCTCAATGCTCCTATCACTCTACCAATCCAATAGTTTAGTTGTGCCTAAGTGATCAGGCTTCTAGAACCCAAATTGTACCTCAGACAACTCTTTGGCAGAGGATCGTAATGTAGATCAGGGACGACAACACGGTGTGTTGGCATCTCACAAATACGTTGGCATCCGTATGGATAGAAATTGAAAAAGGATAGTAAAAATAATAGAATACCTATTAACATCTTAGATGTTGAAATGTAAAGTAATAATTAAAATGCTAAATGATAGAATGATAGAATTAACTAAAAATATGATGTAGAAATGACAAGAAACGAAGATGGTGGAAATGAACTCACAAAGGGTCTAGTTCACCAGCAAGCTCCACATGAACACATACCTACACATAGCCAAGAGGGGGAAAATTTTGGGGTTGTATAGGGGTTTTCCATAGTCAAACCGCCACTTTGGTGTTTCCACTTCCACGGATAGCTAAATAGATAGATGTGTAGAAATATGATAAAGAAAAAAATGCTCGACCATAAATGAAACCAAGAACTATGAGAGACATTATGCTACTCAAATCCAACAACAAAGTAATAATACAAAAGTGTTACCACCCTTGACCAAATGAAATCAAGGCCAATGAGAGATGAATGCAAGTCCACATCTATGGCATAGTCGATGTAGCCGCAACAACGTCGAAAGCAATCTCACAAGACACCAAGCTACAACTTCTATGGTAGATGTGAAGAATGTTGTGATTATTGTAATTGTGAAGCTAGTAGTGTAGCAAGTAGCTTGAGTATAGAGAAAAATGTGAAGCTAGAGTGAAAGAATGTGTGAAGAAGATCAAAAATTGAAAAAGAGATGGATTTAAAATGAAGCATAGACATCTAAAGAAGGTTTCGGAGGGAAACAGCCATTCAAAGGTTGGCAAGAAGGCATAGGGGCATTATGTTTCATCGCCAATGAAGAATGTAATGCCTCTGCAGATTCCAAAGGCAAGAATCCTATCAGGATAGAAATGTGTTATACAGATGTCTGCACGCCACACACATGTCCCCGACAGAAATTCCCTCATCAACAATAAAACCAAGCACCAAGTGGATGGGGTACGAAATTAGGATGTGGAATTACTTTGTATGATTAGATTTTTCTAAAGTGGAGGGTGTAAAAGGGGAATTTGCAAGAGGGGTGCGAATTCTCTCCTATACATTTTTCCCCCACTTTAGTGAACATGAGTGTCAATGAGTGTTTGGTAAAGTAGATTGAAAATTTTTAGAAGCATATACCTGAACCATCGAGGAAGAAAACCACAATTTGGTGAACTCGAAAGTGCAAGGCAGGAAAATAACTCCACAGGTACTCTCTCCTAAGGAATTTTGAACAAAGTGCACCAAAGGCCTACAGACCAATGATGGGAAAATCTCATAGGATTCAAGGGCTTCACTCTCTCCTGAAGAGAGCCCAATGTGAGGGGACTCTGTAGAGTCAAATTGGAAATTAGCTTCATAGGTGCACCTACAAAGCAACATGTTAATCCGCAGACAAAACATGTTAGAAAACAAAAAGTAGCCACATAGGAAGACAAGTAGACAGTCACGTAGATAGTCAAAAATTGAAGGAGAATCTTTCAAAGGGGTCCCTTAGGAACCCTTCAAAAGAAGATGGGTCCACTCAAGGGACATGTTGTTTGAAAGAGATAAGGGTATTTTTCGCTAATCAATTTAGCATCAATGAATCCTTTTGAAAGATGTTCACTTCATCAAGGGATTCAAAAATAAGAAGCTCCCCTCACAAGGGGAAGGTCAGAACTTTGCCCATAGGATAAGTTGCTCCCTCCTTGGAGGAAAGTTTTTCAAACTCTTTCTTTATAAAACAATGATGAAGGAAAAATATTCTGCTAGGGTTCCTTGTTGAGGAATGCGATTTTTGAAAAATATTTTGGAAAGATTTTCAAGAAAATATTTGTTGGCCAACAAATGCATTTTCTAAAAATCAAAGTGACATAATAGCCCCCCCTTAGGATAGTGTGTATCGAACACAAGGGCATGTGACATCCTAAGGAGAGAAAATAAAGAATGAAAAAGTCATGTTGTGGCCCGGAGAACATAGGAAGATGTAGCCATGGTAATGTTGTCACACACATGAGGGACAACACATGAACACCACAACATCACAAAGCAAGCAAGAGAGATAAGTGAAAATAAATAAAATACGATAACATCAGGAACAAGGGACAAGGGCAATCTTATATTTCGAGGTTAGATCTAATCATAAATATAGATAAATAGATATAATAATATATAAATGAACTTTCATCAACCCTCTACTATATTAAACCATATAAAGAAAGGCATGTGAAGACAAAATAAAAATAAAAAAGTGGGTCAACATGGAAGGGAAGCCTAAATGCCTCCAACGCTTTGCATCTTCCCCAATTGTCAAAAATCTATACATAACAAAAGAAGAATGATGTGACAAATAGAGGAATTTTTACAACATAAAAACACTCTTGTATCCAAGCACCTAAAAGGGTGACAAGGTTCATCCAAGAACATATAACTCAAGCATGTGGGAGCACAAACACACACAATCTAATCTACAGATAAAGAAGATGCACCCCTAGTCCTCATCAACCAAGAGTTCATCCCTCTCCTAGTCTAGATCATCATAATGGGAAGGAAAATGAGATTGCAATGGCGGAATATCAATGGGGAACCCTTTGACCCTCCCACAACAAAATCCAAGGAAGAAGGCCCCTCAAGGTCTTCTTTGTTCAGTTCTTGTGGGGTGAACGTCAAGGATTTTATAAAGATCATTGATAGGGTCAGGACCTGATCCACAAAGTTAAACATGCACTTCATAAGAGTTCCATGTGTTAACTCAATGAGCGAGGGAAGTGGCACCCAAGATCCATTGATAGGCTCCCTAAAAGACTCGAGGGTAGTGATGAACTTTGAGGACATCAGGGCTTACTTTGTCACTAGGATAGCACAAGTCAACATAGAACCACCTTCTAAGGAAGGTGAACCCTTCTTTTCACCTCCATTTCTAGTAGGGTCATCCTCCATCTTTTTCTTCATCAAAGGATGCGAGATCCCCATGGATGAAGCAGAAGGCTCGAAGGAAGTGGAGAAACTTCGGAGGACACCACCAACGTATTCAAAATTTCCATGGGTTTTGAAAATGGCAGGATGTATAGGAGGGACATCAAAAGGGGTGGCTCAATCGAAGGAGCAATAAACATTTGCACCCTCTTTGGTTGAGGATTGCTTACTCTCATGATGGGAGTCGAAAGAATATATGAAGCTAAATGAACTGAAGTAGTGAGGATGGGAGTGGAGGACATAGCAAAAGGTGCCAAAGCAAGAACTATCAACTCCTCTTCCATCTTCTATAGGGTGGACTACTCAGTAGCCAGATCCTTTCTACGATGCTTTTTCTCATGTGCAAGGCAGTTTCTGTGACTCTAAGAGCTAGAGGCCGAAAGTTGAGACAGGAAAAAAGACTCTTGTTCGACCATCGAAGTATCCATCCTAATCATTTTTGGTGGAGGGAGATACTACTAGATGGGAACATAAGGAAGAGGTTGAGAGGATGATAGAATGATAGTAGGGGGATCCAGCTCTAACGCCTCAATGGTGGGCCTCATCCCATTCACTGCCTTAGAGGTAGGAGTAGTAGGAGGTCATGGAGGCCAAGACATAGAGGATTCCCCATGGGGACCCTTCCCCTTACCATACCAGATGATCCAAGGCACCATGGGTAAGACGAGAATTTTGAATGTTGGACACTTGGGCTTCCACCAAGTGGGCATCATCGGACTCTCTAGTAAACGCCTAGGAGTAAAAGATGATGCCACCACGGTAGGGCAAGAGGAAGTGATAGGTGGGATAGTGGAAGAATAATAAGAAGGGCCTTGGGCATGCTTCTCTTCTTCCCTTTTTTGAGCCAAGGTGGGCTTATGCTCTTCCTTCAAGCAAGCTCTATGCGAGATGGAATAGGGAGAAGGAGGTAACCTCACCTTAGGTTTTATGCCCCCACTCTTGTAATTTACATAAGTTTTGTACAAGAGGTTTGTCCTAGGAGGAAGAGGACCAACCAGTGCAAGCCAAAAGTGATCCAATGAGTAGCCCCCATGCACAATTGGTGGCTTATAGCCGATGTCATGGACTACATGCACTGTACCCTCATGGGAAAAATTTAGACACTTATAAACTATCAAGTGAACTAGATTCATAGTGACCACCTAAGGGATACCTACCTTCACTCTGAAGAGCTCAGACCCCGAGATAATGTCAAAAAGTGTATTTATGGATCTAGGTCCAACTAGGACTAATAAAGTGATGCAACTGATGGTGGGAATGGAAATCCCATCATGTGTATGAATAGTTATCCTAGATTCAGCATACCCATCCTTATGTAAGAAATTAATCATCATAATATCCTTAGTGATGATATTCACCTGACACGTAGGGTCAACAATGTTGAAAATTGAGCTGATTTCTTAGCTTAATACTTTGTAAAACTTTAATATTGTTGATCTAAATATGCTTTTCCTTTGTTACAAATTCTTTGTGGGTGATTATCTGATTAATCCATTTTACTATTTGTAGAATGTACATAGAATTTGATAGAAGAAGTAGACAAGATATTAGAAAGATTACACAAGAATATAACGTGGAGAAAACCCTTTCAGGTAAAAAACTCCACCAAGAATTAATCTATTATTCAATCTCTAAAGTAGATTACAATAGCTCCAATTCTTGCTTGAGAATGCCTCTTTTTCCATCACCAAAACTTCTTCACAACCTACAATAAAACTGATAATAACTCTCTTCAACTTGCTTGAGATAAATAGGCTTTAATCAACATTGTAAAATCCAAATGAGTTACAATAAAAATGATCAAGCCCTATCCCTAAAAGGTACGCCTATCTCTTGCAAGTAGAGTTCTATCATGAAGAACAATGTCAAATCATCTCCTTCATCCATTTGGGCATCCCAAACTGAATTCATAACTCAACCTTTATTCTGAAGATATCTCCAAAGCTTATCCTCAAAGTTGGCGCCCAAAAGAGGGCCCACTTAACTCAGCCATCTAAAATATCTTAACATGCAAAGGAGTTAATTACAAGAAGTCAACTTGGGCGCCTAAGGTGGGTCCAAGTTAATTCTTGTTAACTAAAACATTTCTCAACACCATTCATGCAAGAATGGTTATCCCCTGTTAACTAAAGGTAGTCCCTGTTATCTATCATGTAACTCAAGATATTAGCCATGCATTCCAAGTTAACTAAATTCAACTAACATTCAACTTAAACTAGTTGAAGATAACTGAACCATAGTTGAACTAAACTAAACTAAACTAAACTAAACCTCATACACATCACCCCCTATTTTATAGGACTTCAACATGCATAAATCAAAATCCCTATTTTGTAGGAGCCTAGGATGCATTTCTGAAGTGTACTCAATTCACCAACCAGTTAACTAAACCAAGGTGGATCCCACCTCCCATGTGCACC
>CM021102.1:166111134-166144957 GCA_007115665.2 Sequoiadendron giganteum | reverse complement strand
TAGCTAGTTGATGGAATAGTTCCATACTACTAATTCAATTGCCACATTTTATGAAGGTATCAAAATAGCATCATTATGGTCTAAAATCCACAAATGCCCTATTTCAATTGTACTTGATCCTTCAAGTGAGTGATGCCAACAACATTTGTGTGACACAAGCTAGGTCCCCATGCAGGCTTGACTAATTTTTTGTTTTTGTTTTCAAACAAGTTTCACCTTGAATTGATATGAGACAACTCTTGAATACTTCTAAAGTGAAATGATAAACTGGGTTATCATTAGAATTTGCTTTCTGGCACATTTGAACAATGAGAAAAACTGGCTAGGTTGGCTCTATAATCGACCCGGGAAACTAGTCAAACTACCTTCTGGAGCAAGAAAAACTTACAAGCATGTAGATGTTTGATCCAAGAATGGAGTACAAAAGACGGTTTGATAAAAGGAATCCCGAGGTGAAACATATTAAATTCCAAAGTTGCTCAGTTCGTCTTTTCTGCAACTACACATTCAAAATCAATTAAAACTCACTAAATCACCATTTTGCAAAAAAATCAAATCAACTCCTGGTAAGCTGCCACTGGAAACATAAGCACATTTGGGACCAATGACTATGCATGCAAGGGGGTTTTCCTTGAATCATCGTGTATCACGAGATACTCAAGGTCAAAGTTGACCTCCCTGAAAAAATGCAGGTGCAAAACTGAACAAATTGCATTTTCTTTTGGCCTGGTAAAATTATCAAATCTTGTCATGAGGCTCTGCAACTTGACAAGGGAGTACATTTATGTGGGGATAATGGAGAGAAACAAACCTTTTGGCTTGAAATTCAACTATTTGTGAAATATTGACCTGAATAGGAGGCCACTTTGTAAAATTGAAAGTTTACAAACAACAGAAAAAGTGCCAAAACCCTTCAGCTTCGCTTTTCAAAACCCTAACAAAACTTATTGTGGGAAGCTGAAAATTGACATGAATGTTCAAATATGTCATGTGAGTGGGCCTCCTAAGGGGTTTGGCTTGAAAATCAATAGGCTCCAAAATATGACCCTCCAAATTAGGTCATTTAGGCAGATTTTCAGGTGCACTTCTGAGAATGCAAAGGAAAAATTTTCAATATGGGCACTTCAAATTTGCAAAATTTGAGAGTGCCAATATACCTAATATAGTTGCCCATTTGAATTTATAGCAGTAGTTTATGGTGCATGAGAAACTTTATTCACTTTTAGTACAATGTTGGTAATGATATTAGTCATGATGCCATGTATAACTTGTTATTACTTTCAATGGGAGCTGTATGTAGTTACATAATGTGTTTCTATCTTATTTTTTTCAAGATTTTGGTTCTAAGTTGTTGCACTGTGTAGTGAGTCATGGATAATATTTGATTAGAATATGGATAGAATTTTATAATGATTGTTGGTGTCATAAGGATCTCTTGGATTTTTCCTTGAAATTATAGAGATTTTAATGACATACTTGGTTTTATTGACAAAGGATATGTCGTGATTGTATCTTCTTGGTTTTTAAATCATGGTTTGACTTTACCTTTTGGGAGGTCATTGTGTTGAGTTATATTTAATTATGTTAAGGTCATGGAGGATCTTCAATTAGGAGATGGTTATTACGATGCCTAGAGATCTTGGTTACATGATTCAGTGGGAGCTTTGGTAGTGATGTGGATTCATCATTTGATGATGAATGTTTATCTTCATGTGATTGAAGATGCTGGTTCTTGGTTTAGAGTATGGTTTTTATTATGTCATGATTTAATCTTGATTCTAGATTGGGTTTTTGGCATGATACAGATTCTCTTGAGATCATGATATGTTAGATATTGGTATTATGAACCTGGGTTCCCAATTTCATGGTCAAAACATTGATAACGATCTTGTTTGTTTCTATTTAGTTTTGAGTATTAATCATTTTCTTGGAGCTTCATGATTTTACAAGGTTGCATTTGAATTTGGCATTGATTGATTGGTGAATGCTCATGGAAACTAGGGAGACTTGGGTGAGGCTAAGAGATCTCTTACTTATGGAGATCATATGCTGAGATGGTTACCTTTTGATGAGACAATTAATAGAAAGACTAAGGAGTGTTAAGAATTAGGTGTTGTAAACCTTGCATAATATTTATAATGTTTAATTTATTATTATGTGTGTGGTGCACCTCTGAGGATCTAGAAGTACATGCATCACTAGGAGTTAACATTCTTGGGGCCACTTTATGTTGCATCATTAGGAAATAAGATAAGTTGTAAGAATATATTTATTTAATATTGGGGAAAGTAATTTAATAAACTACCCAATATTGAATGTGGGGTGATGGTTTTGTAATCTCATGGTTTTAGTCACATGGTTCTATGTAATACCACTAGGTGGTTTTGTGTGAGCTTGTTTTTGTAAAATCAAACACAAGGGTAGTTGTCTAAGGTTGGCTAGTTGGGGTTTGAGTCTTATTTTGAAGAGTTCATGTGTGAAGCATGGCATGGGATGTGTGGTTACATGCTTGGACATATGGAGGATGCACTGGGAGGGCTTAATGATTTAGAGGTGTTCATGGAGGCTCTGAAGATGTATTGTAATGTTTATTGCTGAACTATACATGAGTCATGGATGCTTTTGGAGATTGGGTTTTTCCCTCTATGAGGGTTTTCCTAAGGTATATATTGTGTCATCTTTTGATGGGTATGTTGTCTATTCTCTTGCACATGGATTTTGAATACTTATTTGCATAAATTTCTCTTTTGTGTTATGTGGGAATTATCATTAGATGGCTGCAAGTTTCCCTTCATTTGGTATTAGATCCATGGTTGTGGTTAGATAACCCTAGGTTGAGAAAATCTTGTTCAATTTTGAATCTATGGTATTGCATGAGAGAATTGAAGACATGGTAAGATATGAGGGTTTTGTAGGTTGTTCATTGCAGATTTGAGGGTTTTGGGTTTGTTGTTATGATGGGTTGTTTGCAGATTTGGGGTGTGAGAAATGTTGGGTCAAAAGGGTTTCTTGGACGTGCATTTAAATGAGAATTTTTCGGGGGAAGTGTTGGAGATGATCCCTTGGGACAAAATGGACCTCACCATTAGATCCGGGTTGGCCGAGAAACAAAAAATCATATAAAATATGCCCTATTTTTCTCACTATGAAAAAAATGCATTTTTTTTTAGGCCCTCGACCGTATGGCTATATGATCATCCAAATTTGTAGTATGCAAAAATATTAAAAAAAGAGGCCCACGGTTTAATTTTATTAAAAACCCTGTGAAAATTTTAATTTTTTTTTTTTTTAAAGTTTTTTTTTAGGAGGGGGAGGTCTGCAGACCCCCCTTTGCATAACTAGGCAGCTAATAGGTGCATGGGCTGTTGGTTTGCAAAGATTAGCAGTCATTCCCTACTAGCTGGGTTACCACTAATAGCTGTTGGCTCTGTCTAGTAGGTCCACTGGGCCGGTCAACCCTTCGTCAGGGGTAATAAAAATTAATACCGCCATTATTAAATTTTAATAAAATCCATTTTTTTAAAAAATTAAACCAAATTTTATGATGGTGTTGGGACTACCAGCCTGCAAGCGATGCTGCCCAGGTGGAACTACTGCTACCAGGTGGTTTCCCAAGGGCCACCAGAGCTCAACCTTATAGCCAAATTGGGCAATTTTTTTCCAGGAGGCATAAATTTCACCCAGATTGTCCATTTTTTGACTTCTTATACTTGTTGAAAAGCTCTCTCTGTGCACTACACAATGGTGTAGGTTTGGTTTCCTATTTTTTTTTTGTTTTGAATATTTTTTGGAGACTAAAATATTGATGTTCTCAGTTTGATGGTTTTAAGCACAAATTTTGCATATAAAATTAGTTTTTCAATTTTCAAATAGGTATTGGAGTGCGTGTTCAATGTACTTCACAATGGTTCTATTAGTTTCTCAATTTTATGAGTAGAGATATTTGTGTACTTGTTTGAACACTTGTGGATGCCTGAGACTCAGGGTGTGATTGTGTGAACATCCAAATAAGTCAAGAGGTGAAACCTTGAGGGAGTACATATTTTCATGTGATTTCATGATGGTATAGATGATTATTAGTTTGGTGCTTCCTAGTATAGGTTTACATGTGTTTTTCAGAGTTGCACTTTAAATGGTGATAGGTATACAGGTTGTCTTTGGATTTGAGGATATGCTTGGACATGGTTTGAGACTTGGAGTCTTGTGTGGGTGATAGTTGAGTGCATGCACAACATTGGTGTTGATTATGGTATCATGATTATGTAGGTACACTTTTGCATTGGTACGACATAATCAAGTTTGTGATGTTTTGGTGGTGATTTAGTTTGGTGTTAGGAGGGTTTTTCTAATCTCCTAGATTCTTGTTTGGTTCCTTGACTATGGTACTTGGGTGTGGACATGTTTGGAAAATCAGATCTGAGGTTGATTTGGTGTTTGAGTCATCTGGTCTACAAGATTATTCTCTTTGATATCCCACTTTGATATTTACTAATGTGATGATGAGTTTGCATGTTTCAGTTATTGGATCTACGAGTTATGTGATTGGTAGGTATGCACAACCTATTGATTATAGTGGGATGAATTAGATATGGATTGTCTATATCCACTAGGTTTGATTCAATGTTGTTGCAAAACTTGTTAGTTGGCCTTGTCTGTGGTCATTTATACATTGGTATGTGTTCTTTGAGATGAGATGATGGATGATGTTTATAGTACCTGAATAGTTAGTTTTGGAGTTTTTAGCATGATGATTTTATCAATTTGTCATGGATAACTTGGTTACACTTTTCAGTAGGAGTTTTTGACAGTAATGGATTGGTAGTGTTGGATATATTCTTGATGGTTTGTTGGTGGTTGTTGTATACACCTAAAAATGGTCTAGACAATCTAATTAATTAAATACGATTTATTTGATTAATTAACCTTTAATTCTTCTACTATTAAATAAATAGAAATATTTATTTATATAGTTCATCTTTTAAATTCTTCAATCTCTATTATATTATTCCATCTTAATTAAATAAACAAAGTTAATAATTTGTTTTATTTAATTATCATTATTAAATTCTTCTATTAAATTATCACATCATCCCATCTAAATTAAATAAACAAGTTTCCAACTTTGTTTTATTTAATTATCATATTTCTTCCACATTTATTTAATAAACATAGACTTCAATAGTTTGTTGTATTAAATTAAATATCTTCTTTTCCTAAATTGAATATGTCCAAATATTCAATTGAAATATGTTCTATAGCTATTTCCTATTTTCACTCAAAATTTTCACATACCAAATTATATATGAAATGTCTAATTTAATTGACTCAACCTTCACGGGAAAATTTGGAGACAAATTTGAGACAAATTTGCAAGCAACTCCTCAATCTATCTTCCATGGATTTTTCCTATCCTCTGGTTGAATGTTTTTGTGGGGAGGAACAAACTCCATAATCAACTCCAAATCCTTCATCCTTCACCTTTGAATTCTTCAGATTGAATCCAGACCTCTGCTTTGCTGCCCCTTCATAAATATGCTACCGGGAACCTATAAATACAACCTTTCTCCATAGGAAAAAGATCCCAACTTTGTGAAATATTACTCTACAGAAATAGCATTAGAGAAATTGAGCATTCAAGCAATTAAGCAATAGCAATTAGTTAATCATTTTAGAATAGCAATCATAATCATGGATTTTATTTAGCCGCATCTTAGTTTAGAGTAGTTTCATTTATGAATTTCATGTCATTCTCAGCTACAACATCAATATCACATCATTTAGTAATCATAATATAGGATTAGTTTCCTACATTTAACATCTCATTCTCTAGATTGGCATTTTAACAGTCACAGTGTTTACGCCATCTGAGAGCCATAGTGATTTAATGATTCTTTGGAGATACAGAGAAATATGATGCTTTCAGGAGTTTTAATGTTTCAATTAGATTAATATTGTTAAAATCTTGATATAATGTTGTATTAAGAAGTGTTATTAGTTATTTTCTTATTCCACACTTACATTTTGGCGCCCACCATGGGGAAAAACCTCATACTTAACATTTATTTATGAAAATTGTCCTTACAGGTTTCTGACGTGTTTGTTTTAGCGCGATCGAAAGATTTTTTGGCGCATCTACCAGATTCTCCAGTGTGTTCGACGATTGTTTTGGTGCATCTAGCAAATTCTCCAGCGCTCTCGATGACTATTCCAGTACATCAACCTTTCAGTGTCACCAATCAGGGAGTTTTTATTTTTGGTGCATAGACCTACTATTTTTCGTGCTTTCATCAATTTATGTAGCACATAGATCTGTTTTGGCGCGTTTAATAACTGTTTTAGTGCATCTGACGACTATTGTGGTGCATTAGATTATTTTACAAATTTTTTTAAAGATCCAAAGTGTAATCACTATTTTCTGTATCTCAGGTATGAAATACGCTCGTCAAAGACATTTGTTGGAAAAACATACGTTGGTCAAAGACAAAAATCAGAAATTACTAATAATGTTCATAGGGATTTAAGTTCATTTTATTTTCTTTTCCTTTGGTTAAAATAGTGCATCTAGATTAATTAAAGAAATAGTTTGAACCCCATGTTTTTCATGATTCGAAAGCAATAGGGTTATGCTCTCCCCTTAACTAGGTGATCAGAATGCTAGACTTGCTATTTCCACTTTATTAAATCCTTTAGAAGGCCTTCCATAGTAGGAAAAAGTACTCACCCTACGGGAACGACCTAAGTGGGAAAAACCAAATCCAGGTTTTCGAACCCACTCTAATCAAAAGTGAATTTGGGGGAACCCACAATTCAACAGAGTTGTGCAAAGATAACCATCCCCAAAATCTTTGTTCTAAAGATTGGGAGGTCTCTTGAGGGAGTTTATCTATTGCCTCTTTGAACGAATACCCTATCAACGAACTTTAGTGTAGAATCCAACTGTGTCAGTTTCTGAACACTTCTTATATCACGATGCAAGGGGAGGGAAGAATCTACCCCCAAGACACTCACCATATAACTATCAGAGACCCTAGCCAAAAGTGAAGGATTTGAATTTGGTTAAGACTCAGGAAAGGAAAAAACACAGGTTCCCTCTAGGGGGTGACAAGGCTGTGTGAGCTGACATAGTTGCAAGATGTGGGCTATTATATTCTAAGTGACCTATTTGAGATAGAAAAGTGCTTGATTCGTTTGTCTTTGTGTCGAAACTTGTGAAAATTGAAAGAATCGAACCAGATTCTAGAACACTCACTACATGTTTAATGTGTAGAATCTGAAACAACTGTTTACAATTTGGCTTTATTGTGTGAAGTTATTTTTCAAAGGTATCATCCAAATAGATCATCAAAATCTAAGATTTACAAGAAAAATACCCATCCATTGTCTTCACTGGTTAGAAAATTACATCCTGGAACTACACATCTTATTGAGGAAAACCAAAAAAAATAGGCAAAACTGTGAACATACTCACAATTTCTAGTTTAGCACGTCTACAGTCTACTTTAGTGCTTTTAACCACTATTTTAGCGCATTTTTCATATCTCGTACCACATCTACATAGTCTGTCAATATCTTAGCATGTCCACAATCTTTTTTGGTGCATCCCCAGTCTGTTTTAGCATGTACACTTACTGTTTTGGTGCATCTGTCAACCAGTCATCAAATTCACCAGAATTTTAGCGTATCTATAGTCTGTTTTATCACATTTACCATGTTTGACAGTGCGTCCATAGTCTATTTTAGTACATGTTCACAATCTATTTTAGTGCGTCTACCTTATGTTATATCGCATCCAC
This sequence comes from Sequoiadendron giganteum, assembly GCA_007115665.2. NCBI lineage: Eukaryota > Viridiplantae > Streptophyta > Pinopsida > Cupressales > Cupressaceae > Sequoiadendron > Sequoiadendron giganteum. The sequence goes on along the minus strand of CM021102.1, from coordinate 166,137,164 downwards.
TGAACAAGAAAACAAAGAGCTATTTGAGACTAATATCAGACTGATAACATCAAAACCAAGATCTTTGTTGAAACAAAAACCTTTTCTCAGTCCAAACAATGCCTTAAACTTGAAAATATAGAACTTACAACTCAAAATTTATCAAATTGAACCAAGATCTTCCAACCTTAAGGTGTCTAAACTATCACACAAATTATGGATTATTATGTCAAGTTTCTTTATCAGGATTTTATCATCCCACAATAAAGAAACAAAACAAAACAATCAGAATTTTAACTTAGTCTCATCAATAGAATTTATCATTTTATTAGACTTAAGGTAATATCCTTGACACCCAACCCAACGAAAAGATCAAAGTTTAGTGAGAATAAAAAAAAATTGTATGCCAATCTTGACAAGGTTACACAAACAAAAACTTAGAGAAAAGGACATTGAAACACCAAACACCATGGCTGAAGAAATTCCTTGGAGGAGAATCCACCAAAATGACACAAATGAAATAACCCAAGAGGACATCCAAATAGCACAGCAAGATCCAAACTTCCATAAATTTATGGAAAAGGTCTTAGAACAAGGTATGGAAAAATTCTTTTTGATTCTAGCTGAATCAGGCACAAAACTTCCAAAATATTTTGATGTCAATCGATTAAAAGAAACACCTAGAACAATTGAAACTGAAACACAACACACACAAAAAATAGATCAAGTGGTTTCCCTAACACATCAAATGAAAAACTTACAACAACAACTTCAATATATGCAAAAGGAAACCATGAAAAGGTACTCATTACAGGACATTTGTCCTTATCCTTTTGATCCATTAAGTGTGGACATGATACCTTTTCCTAGACATTGTGAATTCCTGAAATACAATAAGTACAATGATAAGACAAATCCAATTGACCATGTGATGAAATTCAGAACCATGAGTTTAGAATTTGCACAAGAGGAAACGTATATAATGAGGCTATTTACAAGGAGTTTAGGAGGTCAATGTATGGAATGGTTCTATAAACTACAACCAGGGATTCAAAGTTTTGAAGAACTAGTCAACAAGTTTATCTCACAATTTTCCTTTAATATTCAACATGAGGTAACAATAAAAAACCTTTACAACATGAAGCAAAAGAAAGGTGAGACATTCCTCTCATTTCTATAATGATGGTGAAGGTTGTTTTCTAGGTATCCTCATTCTATACTTGAAGAAGAAGAAATGGAACTATTCATTGACAACCTAACTGATGAAATGAGCTATAGGATTGAACTACAATGTCAACCCACATTTGAGAAAGTGATTGAAAATGGCCTTAATATTGAAGAAGCTTTGGTTAAAAGAGGGGTGATAAAACATTACAACGAAGGATCAAACAATACAAATTCCTCAAATCACTATGGTAACAATGATAAGCCTAAGTTTTGGCAAAAGAATAGAAATACTGGAAACAATGATACTACAAATGAAACACAAAATGTGAAACCAATATTTAATCTGACAGCTACTACTGCAAAGACCAATCAAAATAGTGACCAAAAGATCAAACAAAGTGTCAATCAAAACAACAATCTGAACAATGGAGAATCTAAACCGCAATCATATCAAAGATCATTAAACTGATGATAATTCACACCATTGAGACAAACACTAGAATCAACAATGAGAGGACTTATTGCAAATGAACTTATCACCTCACGAGAAGCAAGGTTCTGGGATCCAAAAGTGAAACCACCTTGGTGGAATGACATAGACTATTGTAACTTTCATAAAAACAAGGGACACAAGACAAATGACTGTATGGAGTTAAAACATCCAGTCCAAGATTTGATTGATAGTAAGAAGGTATTCATAGAAGGACATCAAACTAACAATGATCATACTACATTTAAGGATCCTTTACCAAATTACGAAAAGGGAGAATATTCTTCTACAAATGGTAAACGTAAAAATGTCAACTACGTTTATGATGGCACAATATTTTGTATGTCTGTAGTTGAGAGTCTTGTTTTCACTGATAATCAAATTGATAATATTGGAAAAAATGAAACCATACCATTAGATCTGATCTCAAACATAGACACATCCAACAATCAGGTTAATGTCATCAAAGTCAGAGAGACAAAATTCCCAACCAATCAACGTGACAATAATGGGGCAATCCAGAGTAATATTGAAAGGAGTTTCATCTAAAACTACTACTCCCCCTTCGAATCAATACAACATAGTCGAGCAACTACAAAAATACCTGCATAGATATCGATATTAGAACTCCTTAAAATCTCACCATCTCATAAGGAGGTTTTGGAACAAGCTCTTGTGGCAACCATGGTACCCAACAACCTGGATGTCTGTCAATTTCAAGCTATGGTGGGACATTTAACCATGCCTCATTATCTATCATTCTTTGAACAAGATGATGTATCAATTAATCATTCACACAATACTGTATTTCACATTGAACTCCTAATCCACAAACACCATGTTAAACATGTCTTAATAGATGGTGGATCTGGTTTAAACATTTTCACTTTAAAATTGATCCTTGCACTAGGTTATTCTGATGATGCCATTGATGCCCAAAGGAAAATGAAAATAAAATCCTATGATGAAGAATAAAGATCCTCCAAGGGATTGATCATGTTGCCTATTCAAGTAGGACCAATGGTGAAGAATATAGCTTTCCAAGTGCTAGAAAAAGAGCTAACATACAATATACTCTTGGGACATCCATGGATTCATGAAATGTAAGCGATGCCTTCAACTTATCATCAATGTTTAAAATTTCTAGTCAATTGACAAGAGGTAACTATATCAGCCAACTACAACAATCCCCAACATTTTAATATGCTTAAAACAACTCAAGACACTTTTATGCCCCATAATAGAGAAGCAAGCACTTCTGGTTCATCTAACGGTGAAAAGCCACTAAACGTTGTATCTAAATGGGTTGAGAAAAAAGGTCAATCAAAGGATACAAGTGTTGATGATTCCACTTTATTAGACAATAAGAGTCACCTGAATTCTCTATCACAACAATTTCAAGAAAAGGTCTAGTTAACCAACAAAGGCATGGGAGAATATTCTATTGGGCAATCTCTATGTCTTTCATAGTTGCTGCAATATCTAAGGTCATATGGAAAACAATCAACAATAAAATGAAAACCATCACAACCAACCATAGTTCTAGATGAAATATTTGTAAAAGCAGGTACTCTAGAAGATGAAACAGAAGACAAGGCCATCCTTAATTGGCTATACAAAGACGAAGAAGCATCAACATCAAAAAATATCAACATAAAGACATATGAATATGGGAAAGGAAAAGCTATCTTAGAGAAAATGGGGTATGAGGGACAAGGACCTATTGGAAAAAAAAGGAAGGCATCGTAGAACCCATTCAACCTCTTACACTTCAATCAAAGGATAAAATAGGACTAGGTTATACAGGGGAATCAAAAGAGGAAATGACTCAGAAAGCTGTTGAAAGAATCCTTCAAATGAGAGATAGTTCTAAAATAGATTCCAATGAATATGAATGGGATCTTTACTCTAATGTATCATACATAGATATACAAATTGACATCATAAAAGAGTATGCACCCACACAGGAGGAAGGACAAAGGTCGGGGACTAGACCACTTGTATTTGAATCACACAATATCGATGACTCAAGTGAGGATGGACAAACATCGAGTGAGCTAGGTGACTTGGAGGAAAGTAATATAATAGACCTTGAAATCCCTATTGACAACCCTGACATAATAGATATTCAAACCCTCACTGCCGTAGACCAAAGTCAATCTGATGACTTTTTTCCCTTAATACATCCTGAACTTATCAACTAGGAACCAAGTGAACCTATCAATGTACCCATTTTTGTGAATGATGATGCTATCATAAATTTACTTTTTTGTGATGAACCTGACATAAGTTCTAATCATAAATCTCATAATCACACTTTTAGATAGGAGGGTGTCAAATATTTCAGCTGCAAAAGTGAAAACAAGAATAATAGATCTAATGGTGAAAACCATTCAATGACAACATTAGATCTCGAAAAAGTAAAAATAAAGAATGCATCTGATGGTGAAAACCTTTCTGAGGCACTGAAAGATGGGAGATTTGACACCCTTCCAGAGCACTATCATGAAAGGTAATCAGTACTAGTGGAGCCTACACTATCTATTAATATTAGCATGATAGAAAAAGAAAAGACTTTACATCTGGCAGCATCTATGACTGAATGTGAAAATCTAGAATTTGTCAGGTTCTTTGAGGACATAAGCATTAAATTTGCATGGTCATACTCTGATATTCCAGGTTTAGATCCAAAACTCTTAATGCATCATTTATCTCTACCCTCTGGGATAAAACCTATGAAACAAAAACTAAGGAAAATTTATCCACATATTACCTTGATGGTAAAGGCTAAGTTGAAAAAGTTGTTAGATGCATGATCCATCAGGTCTATCAATTATGCAAAGTGGATATCTAATATTGTACCTGTATCTAAATAAGACAATAGTATCAGAATATGTACCGATTTCAAGGATCTTAACAAGGCATGTCCAAAGGATGATTTTCCATTGCCAAACATTGACATCATTGTGGATTTAACAACAGGACATGCCATGTTATCAATAATGGATGGTTTCTTCGGCTACAATCAAATCAAGATAGCACCTGATGATTAGGAGAAAACGAAATTCACATGTCCATGGGGAAATTTTTGCTGGAATGTCATGCCCTTTGGGTTGAAGAATGTAGAGGCCACATATCAATGAGCAATGACCATAATATTCCATGATATGATGCATAACTTTATGGAGGATTACATGGATTATATCTTAGAAAAGTCATATTCTAGAGAAGGACATCTAGAGATCCTAGGTAAAATCTTTACAAGGCTGGAGAAGTTCAATGTCTGATTAAATCCTAAGAAATGTGTCTTTGGTGTTACATAAACAAAACTCATAGGATACATAGTGTTAGAGAAGGGAATCAAAGTGGATCCTTCAAAGGTCAAGGCTATAATGGAAATGCCACTGCCAAAGAATATCAGTCAACTAAGGTCTCTACAAGGCAGGCTACAATAAATTAGGAGGTTTATCTCCCAGTTAGCAGACAAAAGTCATCCATTTAATCACCTGCTACATAAAAATGTCTTGTTCAAATGGGATCAAGGGTGTGAAAAAAATTTCAACCAAATAAAGCAATATTTAATGTCACCACCCATACTCATGCCACCTACAGAAGGTAGACCTTTACTACCATACATTGCAACAACAATCATTTCTTTAGGAGCACTGCTGGCACAAGAAGATTATGAGGGAAGGGAACAAGCTATTTACTACATCAATAGGACTCTGAATGGCTATGAGATAAATTACACCTTCATCAAAAAAAATTGTTTGGAGGTGGTATTTTCTACCCAACAGTTGCGGCATTACATGTTGACTCACATAGTTAGGCTCATAGCAAAGATTGATCCATTAAAATATCTACTCAACAAGGCTTCTTTAACCTACAGACTAGCCATGTGGGTCATGATTTTAAGTGAATTTGATATCCAGTATGTGGATAGGAAATCCATCAAAGGTCAAGTGATTGCTGAATAGTTAGCCGAAGCTCCATTGATCGATGATCGTCCTATGAAAATTGAGTTTCTTGATGCAGACATTCTTACTGTGACAACACAATAATGGGGGCTTTATTTTGATGGGTCATACACACAAAGGGGGTATGGGACAAGAATTTTGTTTGTTACGCCACAAGGATGCACCATCCCAAGGTCCTATAGACTCATGTTTCCATGTACCAATAATGTAGTTGAGTATGAAGCACTAATCATTGGCATCAAGGTAGCAATTGACTGGAAGATCATAGAGCTACAAGTATATGGAGTTTCACAACTAGTCATTTATCAAATAAATGATGTATATCAAAAGAAAGATGAGAAGTTGATGCCATATAAGAAACTGATTGATGATCTCAAAAAGTACTTTGTGGATATCAATTTTGAATAGATTCCAAGGGTAGAAAAAAAATATGGTGACAATTGCTTCTCTCTTACAATTGCTAGAAAAATATGGTTGTTATGAGTTTATGGTAGAGCAAGTGTCTAATCCTGCTTATGATAGTCCTGAATCTCAAGCCATATTCCATTTAGATGATTTTGAATCCTCAATCTATGGAAAGACTTATGTATACCAAAAAGACAATATCCTTCCTCTCAATCTTTCCAGAAACCAAAAAAATAACTTCATCCGTCAATCCGCCCGACATACCTTAATTGCCGACATACTTTACTATCGAGGTCTAGATGGTACTCTTCTCTAGTGTCTAGAACATAACAAATCTGAGATAGCCTTACATGAGGTTCATGAAGGTATTTGTGGAAAAAATTCAAGTGGGCTAACTCAAGCAAAGAAACTCCTACATTTGGGGTATTACTGGATGAATATGGAGAAGGAGTCTTATCAGTTTGTTAAGAAGTGCTAGAAGTGTCAGATCCATAGTAACCTAATCCACGCACCAATACAAGAATTGCAACCATTTACTTCAACATGGACCTTTTTTCAGTGGGGAATGGACCTGGTAGGGAAAATTAATCTATCTTCATCCAATGGACAGAAGTTCATAATCACAACAACGAAATACTTTTCAAAGTGGATAGAAGCAATTCCTTTAACAACAATCATTGGAAAGAAAATTTATTCTTTCATACTAAATTACCTCATCTGTCGGTATGGCATACCCCAATCCATTATCATAGACAATGGTAGACCTTTTAAAAATCAGGATTTCCAAGAACTGTGTGAGAGGTTTCACATCCAACATCATTTTTCAACATTGTACTATCATCAGGGAAATGGCCAAGCAGAGGCCTCCAACAAAATAATTCTAAAAATTCTAAAGAAAATATTCAATGATGTTGGACGTGATTGGCATAGTAAACTCAAAATTGCTCTATGGGCATACCGAACTAGCATCAGAACATCTACAAGGGCTGCACCATATGCCTTGGTATATGGATCAGAGGCCATACTACCCATTGAGGTTGAGATTCCATCACTCCGTGTGTCACTCAAGGGAATTATTTTAGATGAGGATTATAGAGTATCTAGACTTCAAGAACTAGAACTGTTGGATGAATGTCATCAACAAGCTGTCAATCATTTGAAGGCATACCAACAGAGAATGTCCAGGAGCTACAATCATAGGGTAAATCCTAGAGTCTTTCAGGCTAGTGATTTGGTCCTAAAGGAAAACCCTAGAAATCAATAGGACAAAGAAAAAAAGGAAAATTTGAACCTAATTGGCTAGGTCCTTTTGTTGTCATATCAGTCTATGGATCGGGAGCCTATCAACTATCCACACCTGAAGGGGATCTATTTGATGAACCTATCAACAATATCCATCTTAGAAAGTTCTACACCTGAATCACCTAGTACACTGTTGAAGTCCTGGAAATAGTTGCCTTGATTAAAACTTGACAAATAGGCGTCTTGGTAATAGAAACAAGTTAAAACTGAAAAAGAGAAAAATACAAAAAAAATCACAAAGTTTGAAAATGTGCAATAAAAACATGTAGTGAAAACCTGTAAACAGGCACTACATGTGATTGAAACCATATTTTCCATCTATTAGAGAGATGTCATGGTTGTTCAATTTCACCATCAATTCCATTCAACATCATATCATTGAAAACGTGGTCATGTCTCACCCTAGCTTGGGGGAAAAATCCCAAACTCACTAGGGGCAATAAAATTGAGCTTGAACAAATAGACAAACAACAGTATGACAACACAGTAAATACAATGATCGATGTGGAACCAATATTGAACACCCATCAAACATCTGAACATTTCAAGAAATCAACCATACATCAACACAACTAGAATCATATCAAACCAAGACAACTATAAGTGGATGATACTCTTTTGAATTGTGCTTTTATCACTATATTCTTGAATGTTCAAGATGTTGTACTTTGATTATTGTTATCATTTATTGGGAGCAACTCAATGATGTATTGAACTAGAGAAGCTAGGTAGAAGAGTAATATTTTCATTATCTGCTGCGTGTGAATTAATTATTTATTATGTGAATTGTCACGAGATGTGCTCTACAAAGTATCGCCGATGACATTCTGAATTCACATAGTGTAATGATTAATTCTTGTCTATTTACGTAAGAAATGCTCAGGTCATCTCAGTTTGATTATACCTAGATGCTTGTGTTCACTTGCAATATCAAAAATCATAAAAGTAGTACTCAGGTCATCATGGAATAACTTATACCATCAATGCTTGTACTCACTTTCAACATTTTAAAGGCTCAATGATGATAAAAAGTATGACAAAAAGACTATTAAGGTGATAATTTTTCATATAGATTTGCACAGTAGACATTAGATTGCATCTAGGATAGTTATGCATCTGTTGAGTATTTTGTTTCGAAGACAGGTAATCAATTCAAAAATGATGTTAAGTTTCTGTATTTATAGATTGAGTATACTGGGCATAAACAAAAACATCATCATTATCATATAGTTTCGTAATCATTTCCATTGCATACATTAGAAAAAATTATTATAGCATTTCATCAAATAATTTGGATAATCATGTGATTTCTTCATTTGTACATCACATTATCTAAAATTGCATAAGAAAAATTATGAAAAACAAATCTATACATTAGATGCATTTTCATTCATCCATTTAACATATCATAAAACATAAATTATAAGAATCATTATAGTCATCATTCATTCATTCATTTATTATATCATATATCTACATTACTCATCTATCATTGAAATATCACATCCATAATCATGCATATGGTTACATTATCATGAAATTTAGATATACACATCATCATCCATCTATCGATCCTTTTAGATAACTACATACATCATGCATTCATTCATCATCATGATTCATATAATCACATTGTAACATCATAAATAGAACATCAAATCATCATAGCATATCACATGATCATTAAATTGTATCCGTCACATTATCATATAGATCATCACATAACATTTAAAATATAAAAATTAAATGCATCCATTATAACCATATAGAACATCATATAAATCGATCAATCCACCGCATGTCATATAGAACTTAAAATCATAAATGTCAAGTATACAATGATGTCTAAAATATAAAGAGATACAACATCAACGATCAGCTGTGAATCAAAAAACTAGAGTGTACATCATGTCTCAAATATCATTAAGTCACATCATGCAACTATGATCTGCTACCTCCAGATGGTGCAGGCATCTCTGGGCCAGTACCTCCCCCACTATATGTACCAGGATCTCTCGGATCTCTTCATAGAGGCTAAGTCACACCCTCGCTAACAGTCCTAGTATGGGTCCTCCCTGATCTAGACTGCGCGTAACTGACTCTTTGCTAAGAAGGGCCTACATCATGGTATCAGCCTCTATAGAACTCTACCTCTCTACCCACACAAAGAATCTCTCACATATAATCACCCACACTGGTACCATCGAATAATCTCTATAGTCTATCTATAGTAGTATGTGTGTGCTCTACGACCTATTTGGCTGCATCTTGCTCTACTGTCAATGTGGCAATCTGTGTCTGTGCAGCTGCCAATGGTCCTTGTACTTGAGGAAAAGCTTGGGCCTGTGTCTGCATTTGAGTCTGGGTTTGAACTAATAAGCCCTGTTCTTGTACCAACTACCCCTATAAAGTTTGTACCTACACCTATAGACTCGCAATATGCACACGCTTCTCAAAAGGTGCTACTAGTGATCACCTCTTGCGAGGCACCATAAAATCTCATACATCTATGTCTCCACCTGAATCCCCACTGCTATCATCATCATCACTGCTATCTCCCTCATCATCATCCCCACCACCTCCTCCATCATCACCACCACCTCCACCATCATCACCCCCATCATCATCTCCCTCCTCATCATCACTACCCTCCTCCTCAAAAGGTAAAGGTACTAGCTCATCCAGAACAATAATTCATGGAAAAGGGTGAAGGGCTAGATACTCTGCGTAGTCTACGATAATAGGTTCCTCTGAAATATCTGGACGAATGTCCCACTCTAAAGTCTGTAAAGCTTGATACTCATGTACTACAAAATCATATGAGAGGCAAGGTACCCAATTTGCAGCATCAATCTGATGACAACCATAGTGTGCAACACCCTAGGGCATGCCCTGAACGATACCATACTGCCTAAGCACCCTCCTAAATAGAAATATCTCTAACACCCAGTGAGTCCGACCAATCAATAAAAAATACTGAGAGAGATAAGGAAACTATATATCATCATCATCCCAGTTCTCACAATTGAGATAAGGATGCCAGGTGACCGCCTCAACATCATTTAATACTCTCCTCCAATGCTCTAGCTTACCCAGTCTAGGCTGAGTAAGTTGACCAGTATAAATGTGCACATATGGCCTCATGGATGGACATTGTCTCACCATCACTAGACGCATAAAAATATGTGTTCCCATGCCCACACCTATAATAAAGTAACACCTACCGACAAATTGTGACCTTAGAGGTAAACAACTAAATGCAAATCATGATAAAGATGGGAAAGCATACACATGCCCCATGCATAGGTAGTACCATGCACAATCATACTCTGTAAAGCACATCCCCAACCAACAAAAAGTCCCTTTGACCTGCGATCAGGACAAAGGAAACCTCCAATAAAACTAACAAGAACACAAGGTAGGGTAGCATAGGCATCCACCATCTCATGACATGGAATCTCATACCCACAAATCCTATAATCCTGAAATACTCTGCGGAGAGCATCAATCCCACTCTTCTCTGCAGAATCATATAGAACAAGGTTACCAACAACATGAATCCTCAGAATCCACCATACGTCCTCAAGAGTGATGGTCATCTCACCAGTGAGAAGGTGTAAGGTATTGTACTCACTATGAAATCTTTCTGCTAAAGCTATCAGGAGACCCCTATTAATCCAAATCTGGGGCATATCTAAGAGTGAAGACAAACCACAATGCACAATCATTATTGTCTAAGGATGCACTAGCTACGGTATCAAATCAAAAGTCCTAGGAAACCACTCATGAATCTGGAGGTTCGTCAATGCCTCCTATCATCACAAAATGTTGAAAGTCAGTAATCTTTGTCAATTCATCAAACATCATTTAGCCTATCAAATATAAATAGCTCTAGTGAGACTTTGATCAAATATCATGAGAAAACATCAATCAACCTCGCCTATCATGAGGTAAACAATCAAAATATAATTATTTCTTGCCAATCATGAGGTTAATTATCATCAAATCAATCATCAAACCTCACCTATCATGAGGTTAAACAACATCTACTATACTGAGATCATCAATCAAGTGAACCAACGACTGACAAGATAAAAAATTGACAACGTCAAGGACAAATTTGACAAAAATGATCATTCTGCCTTTGATGTGCTAAAACAGTGTTTTTACGCACCAAAAGAAGTCAATGCACTATTTCATTTGGTCAGTGCGCCATTTCAGGCGGTCAAAGCGCTAAATCATCCTATGCACCATTTTATCTAGCCAATGTGCTACAAAACTACATCCAGACGCTAAAACAACCTATGCGCTACTTTATCCTACAAACACACTACAAAAACTCAACTAGGCGCTAAAAAAACCAATGTGCTAATCTAGACTATGGACGCACTAAAACATATCACCTAGGTGCTAATCTACTTGATGCGCTAAAATATCTAGCCTATGTGCCACTTCGGGCCTCTAAAGTACTAAAATAATTCAAAAATTTAAAAAGCTGAAAACATGCACAAATTTCAATATGCACAAAAAATGAGGAGGTAAAAAGGTACATACCGTAGGTCCATATGCAGCCGAGTGGTTGTGTCGATGCATGCACTTGAAACAATGATTGTGGTAAGGATTAGGCGTCTTGCTCCAAATTGCTCAAAATCTCTCTCACAAATTTTCAAAAACTCAAATGCACAAATGAATTCAAATTCACCCTTTTTAGCCTTTTATAGGTTAATTAAAGGGATTTTAGTGGGATTTATTTATTTAATTTACTGGAGGATTAATTCAAACTTCATCACATGGGCATTTTTGCAAGTATTTCTTGGGAGATAAATTATTTCATCATCGCATCATTATCAAATCATTAGAAAATCATGAAAATTTTGATTTTTCCAAAATTCCATTTTTTTTTTCAAAAAATCATTAATTTATCTCCCGAGGGGGCATATATTCATCATCACAACAAAATCAACATCTGGGGCATATCTGAGAATTTTTCGTCAATACTAGCAACAACAACAAAATTTTCTTTGAAGCAATGCGTAAACACATCACTTCAAAGAGGGGAAAAATGTATACACCTAAAAATGGTCTGGACAATTTATTTGATTAATTAACCTTTAATTCTTCTACTATTAAATAAATAGAAATATTTATTTATATAGTTCATCTTTTAAATTCTTCAATCTCTATTATATTATTCCTTCTTAATTAAATAAACAAAATGAATACTTTGTTTTATTTAATTATCATTATTAAATTCTTCTATTAAATTATCATATCATCCCATCTAAATTAAATAAACAAGTTTCCAACTTTGTTTTATTTAATTATCATATTTCTTCCATATTTATTTAATAAACATAGACTTCAATAGTTTGTTTTATTAAATTAAATATCTTCTTTTCCTAAATTGAATAAATCCAAATATTCAATTGAAATATATTCTACATCTATTTCCTATTTTCACTCAAAAGTTGCACATACCAAATTAGATATGAAATGTCTAATTTAATTGACTCAACCTTCATGGGCAAATTTGGAGACAAATTTGAGACAAATTTGCAGGCAACTCCTTAATCTATCTTCCATGGATTTTTCCTATCCTTTGGCTAAATGTTTTTGTGGGGAGGAACAAAATCCATAATCAGCTCCAAATCCTTCATCCTTCACCTTTGAATTCTTCAGATTGAATCCAGACCTCTGCTTTGTTGCCCCTTCACAAATCTGCTACCAGGAACCTATAAATACAACCTTTCTCCATAGGAAAAAGATCCCAACTTTGTGCAATCTTACTTTGCAGAAATAGCATTAGAGAAATTGAGAATTCAAGCAATTAAGCAATAGCAATTAGTTAATCATTTTAGAATAACAATCATAATCATGGATTTTTATTTAGTTGCATCTTAGTTTACAGTAGTTTCATTTATCAATTTCATGTCATTCTCAGCTACAACATCAATATCACATCATTTAGTAATCATCATATAGGATTAGTTTCTTGCATTTAACATCTCATTCTCTAGTTTGGAATTTTAACAGTCACAGTTTTTACACAATCTGAGAGCCACAGTGATTTAATAAATCTTCGGAGATAGAGAGCAATATGACGTTTTCAAGAGTATTAATGTTTCAATTAGATTAATATTGTTAAAATCTTGATATAATGTTGTATTAAGAAGTGTTATTAGTTATTTTCTTATTCCACACTTACATTTTGGTGCCCACCGTGGGGCAAAACCCCATACTTAACATTTATTTGTGAAAAGTATCCTTACAAGTTTTTGACGTGTTTGTTTTAGCGTGATCGAAAGATTTTCTAGCGCATCTACCAATTATCCAACACATTCGTCGACTGTTTTGGCGCATCTAGCAAATTCTCTAGTGCTTTCGATGACTATTCTAGCACATCAACCTTTTAGTGTCACCAGTCAGGGAGTTTTTATTTTCGGTGCATAGACCTACTATTTTTCGTGCTTTCATCAATTTATGTAGCGCATAGATCTATTTTGGCTCGTTTAATAACTGTTTTAGTGCATCTAACCACTGTTGTGGCACATTAGATTATTTTGCAGAATTTTTTAAAGATCCAAAGTCTAATCACTATTTTTTGTGTCTCAGGTATGGAATACGCTTGTCAAAGACATTTGCTGGAAAAATATACACCGGTCAAAGACGAAACTCAAAAATTACTAATGATGTTTGCAGGGATTTTTCATTTTATTTTCTTTTCCTTGGTTAAAATAGTGCATCTAGATTAATTAAAGAAATATTTTGAACCCCATGTTTTTCGTGATTCAAAAGCAGTAGGTTTATGCTCTCCCCTTAATTGGGTGATTAGAATGCTAGACTTGCTATTTCTGCTTTATTAAATCCTTTAGAAGACCTGCTGTAGTGGGAAAAAGTACTCACCCTATGAGAACGACCTAAGTGGGAACAACCAAAGCCATGTTTTCCAACCCACTCTAATCAAAAGTGAATTTGGGGAAACCCACAATTCAACGGAGTTGTTCAAAGATAACCATCCCCAAAATCTTTGTTCTAAAGATTGGGAGGTCTTCTGAGGGAGTTTATCTATTGCCTCTTTGAATGGATACCCTATCTACAAACTTTAGTGTAGAATCCAACTGTGTTAGTTTCTAAACACTTCTTATATCACGGTGCAAGGGGAGGGAAGAATCTATCCCCAAGACACTCACCATATAACTATCAGAGACCTTGGCCAAAAGTGAAGGATTTGAATTTGGTTAAAACTCAGGAAAGGCAAAAACACGGGCACCCTATAGGGGGTGACAAGGCTATGTGAGCTGACATAGTTGCAAGCTATGGGCTATAAGTTGCAATTTTTTATGGTTGTTATTTTAGCTAGTATGAGTAAGGCAGCTACTCAAAGACTTTGTTATCATTTTAATTTTATGCTTGTGCTTATGTAAGATTGGTGCAAGTTTTAGTGAAAATTAGTATGAGTCACCTTAGCATGCTTTTTTTTCTTCAATAGGTGGCATGTTGGAGGATGTGAAGATTTTTTTTCATGATAGTGGTTATCACAATTGCTTTTTCAAGTATCTTATAGGAGAATAAGATCATGGTGAAGATTCAGGTGGTACATGATTGGCTAAGGGATGTTATTCCTTGTTTGTGATTACTATGGGTGTATTTACAAAGTATGATGTCAAGTGGAAGAATGTTAGGATTAAGGTGCCATCTACCTTGTAAATCCTATGTCATATTGCATGGTTCCAATATCCTTGGAAAGTGTCTCTAGGAATTTAGAGTGTATTGGGAAAATATTTTATAATATTTATTCTCATCATTATTTTTAATACATTCATAAGGGGTGATGGGTTCCACTAGTGGTGGTAAAGGTGACTTATGGACACGAATATTGTTTTCCCCACATGGATGCCTAGAATGGGATGGAAAAAGATAAGGAAAAGAAAAGATGAGTGACTATTGGGCTTCTCTAAGTGGGCACTTGGAAAGAGGAAACATGTGTCTCTTAGTATTCCATCCTTTGTTGTATTTAATGTAATGGTTGATTTCTAAGTTTGGGTGCACAAGTTCGAGGGAAATTATTAAAGCCAAAATAAGCGTCCTTTCATATTTAGAGGAGGCAATCCAAGGGTTGGGATGTTTGGAATGAAGAGTCATATTTGGTTGCCATGGTTGGTGCTTAAGACCTCTTTACAAGTCTATCAAATCAGGTCCTTAGATGTAGAATTGAGGAGGAATAGTTGAATGTAGAGTTACTTTGTAGGAATAAGGATAGCTTCAAGCATAAAGAGGTTGTTCACAAGTACATAGGTGTTGTCATGTTGGAGGTTGTAGAGTAGGAAAAAGATATCCTAGATCCAAGAAGTAGATTAACTAGGATCAATTTATTTTCATTTTTAACTCCACATTCAAACACAAAACTAACTAGAGATTGATGACTAGCTAGCTACCACAAGGGAGAGCCAATATCTTAGGATTTGGTCCTTTTGAGTTGAAAAGAGGATAATTTTTATGTGTGTTTTAATAAACTTGATTAACATAAACCTTAGATCTAAAAACATAATTTATTGCACAAACAAAAAATTGATAGAACAAACCTAGATCTAGAAAATGGTGACAAAGAGGAACCTATGACCAAAAGTTGAGCCTAAATTGAAAGGGCAGGGGCATGGGTGCCCTAGACTAGAAATTCTACTTTTTCAAGATCTCCAAAACTCTAATTCTATGTAGTTCAGTTTGCTCCATGTTTCCTATGACTTGTTGCTGATGAAACTTTTTCATTTGACCTACACACATGAAAAGAGGGGAAACGGTTGTGTTATATAGGGGCTTGCTTAATTCAAACCCCATTTTGGTGTTTCCACCATGTACACCAAATGATGATGATCAAGAGGGCATGGCCTAGGTCAAGTAGAGGCCAAAAAAATAATTGAATGAAATGATAAATGATAAATATATAATATTACCTTGGTATGAGACCCCTGTCAAAGTGATGTCCATACAAGTTTCCACCAAAGATTATTTGATGGATGATTGAATTTATTGAATACCTACAATAGGTTAGTACAAGAGATAAAATAGATAGCCTATAGCTGTAGAGGGTAACTCAATATAATAAGTGCATCATTGACCATAATAGCTCCTTGTTCACAATTTCCTTCTTTATCTCTAATGTTCAAATGAGAAGAAAACTTGTTTATATATGCATCCTAGTTGATATTTTTTATTATAGATTGACCTGAGATCTTATTAATCCTCCAAGGATAGACACAAACACATGAAATTTTCAATAGGTCACCTTTAAGGTCAAGGGTATCCACACCCTAGACTAGGTACTTTTTACCCAAATTTGTTGAGATGAGGGTTTTAATGTACTTTTATAATTGAACTTCGAGATGAATAAATTATTAATATAATTAAATATATAGGCCAAATAGGGTGTTACTATAGTGTGAAATTTTACGATGCTACAAAATTAAAGAGTAGAATGAAAGAATGTATTGCAATCTAATTCATTTGAAGACAATGCTGGCCTCTCTTCTTGATGGAGTTTTTTCCTGCAAGGGTTTCTCCATGTAAATCTTGTGTTATGTGATGTCTTTTATGTTTCTCATTTGTGCCTCTTTCTTGCTATCTTATGGTGATGTTATAATTTTTTTTTTTTTGTTATAAGTTCAAATAAGGTGGTATTATTAAGCATGTTATGTTGGTTGATTTTTAGCATCATAAAAATGATGAATCTAATCATGGTAATTCCATATCGAGGTCACTTAATTTTAGATTTTCATATTGTAGTATTCCAAGCCTTGTATCTCATATATTGAAGTCATAACTTGATTATTTAGATAGAGGTTGGAATTTCCCAACAATGGATTTGTTTTAGGATTGGATAGGTTGTGGAAGATATGTGACATGAGGATCATTGGATGGATGGTTTAGGGTGTGATCTCCAAAGACTATGTCTCATAGGAATAACTTTTTTTCTCCAATACATGGGGTTGGATAGTGCTACATTTCGTCTATTCCATGATATTGGATAGTGTGTGACCAAAGGATAGATATGTCAAGAGTTTTCCAAGGCATGTTTTATTTTTGTGCCCTAGTCCTTATCAAGATCAAGGTGGGTGGGGAAGTGTATAGGAATGAATTTGCACCCATCTTGCAAATTCCCCTTTTACACCCTCCACCTTAGAAAAATCAAATTTGACCAAGTAATTCCATGTCCTCATTCCGTACCCCATCCACTTGGTGCTTGTTTTTAGTGTCAGTGGGGAAATTTCTATCGACACGTTCGTTGCACGCTATTGTCCTAATAGGATTCTTGCCTCTAGAATTAGTAGAGGCATTACCTTCTCCATTGGAAATAAAATGTAACACCCTTGTGCCTTCTTGCTGACCTTTGAACGTATCTTTCCCTCCTAAACCTTTTTCAAATTTTATGCTTCATTTTTAATCCATCTCTTTAGAAATTCTTGATCTTCTTCACACATTCTTTCACTCTAACTTCATGTTTTGCGCCATACTCAAGATACTTGTTATACTAGCTTCATGATTCCAACAATCACAACATTCTTGACATCTACCATAGAAGTTGTAGCTTGGTGTCTTGCAAGATTGCTTTCAACATTGTTGCGACTACATTGACTCTGCCATAGCCATGGACTTACATTCCTTTCTCATTGGCCTTGAGTGCCTTTGGTCGAGGCTAGTAACACTTTCATATTACTACATTGTTGTTAGATTTGAGTAGCATAGTGTCTCTCATAGTGCTTGGTTTAATTTCCATTCCATCATTGTTTTCTTTATCATATTTCTACATATCTATCTATCTAGCTGTTTGTGGAGGTGGAAACACCAAAGCGGGGGTTTGACTACGACAAACCCCTATACAGCCCCAAAATTTTTCCCCTCTTGGCTATGTGTAGGTATGTGTTCTATGGAGCTTGCTGGTGAACTAGACCCTTTATGAGTTCATTTCCACCACCTTCATTTCTTGTGATCTCTACATAATTTTTTAGTTACTTCTATCATTCTATCATTTAGCATTTCAATTATTACTTTAAGTTTCAACATCTAAGTTATTAGTAGGTCTTCTATTATTCTCACTATCCTTTTGCATTTCCTGTCTGTATAGACACTAGTGCATCTGTGAGATTCCAATGTGTCGTGTTGTCATCCCTGATCTACATTGTTGTCCTCTGGTAGAGAGCTATCCGAGGTACAATTTGGGTTCCAGAAGCTTGCTCTCTTAGCCGTAACTCAACTCTTGGATTAGTAGAGTGAGAGAAGCACCGAGAGTGTTCTTCATTCTCTATCCTTGACCTTAAATGCTTGTCCAAATTGAGGTAGACTAGGGTAGCCTTCCACTCTCGGCTCTCCATGACCTAGAGCCTTGGTGTGGTTGGTCCCCCTCCTCTATATTTTGGTGAATCCAACATGAACGATTTTGGTTCCATTTGGAAATTTTGAAATACCCTTTCCTCGTATCCTAGGAGTGTTGTGGGTGTGAGTGTTGTGAGGAACCTAGCCTTGCAACCTAACCTATGACCCCTAGTGGAATAGCTGGAAGGTTCCATAAGTATCACATAACAAAATCTTAAGTGGGTCACCATCTAACTATGAAACCCTTGGGGGCATCTATGAAAGTTTTGTTTAGTGCACAAAGAAATGGCATCCTTTTTATATCTACCCATCCCATCTACGCAACCTGTGAGTGGATCCCCTACCATAAATTTCACTTCGTAGGAATTTTCAATGAATTATAATAGAGAACCACCTCCCTTATACATCCCCACACATATCAATGGAAACACCGTAACTGGTGTCCTCGTTGACCTTGCGTATCGAGTGAATGTCATCACTGAGGAGATTATGTTGATTAATTTCTTACACAAGGATGGGTATGATGAATCTAGGAGCACTATTTGTACACACGATGGGATTTCCATTCCCCCATCAATTGCATCACCTTGCTAGTCTTAATTGGACCTAGATCTGTAAATACACTTTTTGACATTATCCTGGGGTCTGAGCTCTTTAAAGTGAAACTAGGTATCCCTTGGTTGGTCACTATGAATCCAGTTCCCTCAGTAGTTCATAAATGTCTAAAGTTTTTTGATGAGGGTATGATTCATGTAGTCCATGAAACCGGCTACAAGTCATCGATTGTGCATGGGGGCTACTCACTAGATCACTTTTGTCCCATGCTTGTGGGTCCGCTTCCTCCTAGGATGGACCTCTTGTACCAAAGTTATATAGATTAAAAGAGTGGGGGAATAATGCCTAAGGTGAGGTACCCTCCTTCTCCCTATGCCATCTTGCATAGAGATTACCTGAAGGCAGAGCGTGAGGCCACCTTGGCTTGAAAAAGGGAAGAAGAGAAGTGAGCCCAAGGCCCTTCTTCTTCTTCTGCTATCCCACTTGTCACTTCCTCTCACCCTACTACAACACCATCATCTTCTGCTCCTAGGCATTTAATAGAGAGCCCGATGATGCCTGCTTGGTGAAAACCCAAGTGTCCAACACTCAAACTTCCTATCTTACCCATGGTGCCTCAACTCATTCAGTATGGTAAGGGGAAGGGTCCCCATGGGGTGTCCTCTATGTCTCAGCCTCCGCATCCTCCTAATACTCATGCCTCTAAGGAAGTGAATGGGAAGAGGCCCGCCACTGAGGCATTAGAGCTAGCTCCCCCTATTGTCATTCCATCATCCTCTCAACCTTTTCCTCATGTTCCCATATAAGAGTCTCTCCCTCCACTAGAAATGAGAATGATGGATACTCTGATGGTTGAAAAAGAGTCTTCTGTATCATCTCAAATTCAGGACTCTAGATCTTGGAGTCATAGAAACCACCTTGCATATGAGCACAAGTGTCAGAGAAAGGCTCTGGCCGTTGAGCAGGCTGCCCTGTAGAAGATAAAAGAGGAGCCAATAGTTCTTGTTTCGATACCTTCTACTGTGTCCTCCACTACCATCCTCTCTGATTTAGTTCCTTTAGCTTTGGTTATGCTTCTGACTCTTGCTGCAAGCGTAAATGATCCTCACCCAAAGAGGGTGCAGGTGTTTTTTGCTCCTTCGATTGAGCCACCCTTCTGATGTCCTTCCTGGACATCCTCCCATTTTCAAAACCTATGGACATGCTGAATACCTCGGTGGTATCCACTACAATTTTCTCCTCCTCCTTCGAATCTTCTACTTTATCCATGGGGATCTCACATCCTTTGATGAAGTGAAAGATGGAGGATGACTCTACTAGAAATGGGGGTTATAAGAAGGGTTCACGTTCCTCAGAAGGTGGTTCTATGTTGGCTTGTGTCATCCTAGTGACGAAAGAAGCTCCGATGTCCTCGGAGTTCATCACTACCCTCAAGTCTTTTGGGGAGCCTAATAGTGGATCTCAGGTGCTACCTTCCTCACTTATTGAGTTAACTTATGCCACTCTTGTGAAGTGCATGTTTGAATATGTGGATGAGGTCTTAGCCCTATCAACGATGTTTACAAAATCGCCGACATTCACCCCACATGAACTAAGTGAAGAAGACCTCGAGAGGCCTTCTTCCTTGGATTTTGTTGTGGGAGGGTTGGAGGGTTCCCTCCTTGATATTTTTCCCTTGCAGGCTCATTTTCCTTCCCCTTATGATGATCTAGCTAGGATAACGATGACCTCTTGGTTGATGAGGACTAGGGGGCACCTTTTCTTTATCTATATATTAGATTGTGTGTCTATTTGTGCTCCCCTATGCTTGCGTTATATGTTAATGGATGACCCTTGTCACCCTTGTAGGTGTTTGGATACATGAGTTATTTCTTTCATTAAACTTCCTCTATTTTTCACATCATTCTTCCTCTATTGTGTATTGATTTTTGACAATTAGAGATGATGCAAAGTGTTGAGGGCATTTAGGTTTCCCTTCCATGTTGACCCAAATTTTATTTTGTCTTCACATGCCTTTCTTCATATGGTCTGATATAGTAGGAGGTTCATGACAGTTCATTTATATATTATTATTATCTATTTATCTACATTCATGAGTAACTCTGACCCCAAAATATCAGATCGCCCATGTCCCTTGTTCGTGATGTTACTGTCTTTTATTTCTTTGCACTTATCTCTCTTGCTTGCTTTGTGATTTTGTGTTGTCCCTCACGTGTGTGACAACATTACCATAGTTACATCTCATTATGTTCTATGGGCCACAACATCACTTTTTCATTCTTTCTTTTCTCTCCTTAGGAGGTCATGTTCCCTTGTGTTTGGTACGTACCATCCTAATGGGGGCTATCATGTCACTTTTATTTTTAGAACACGTTCGTTGGCCAACGAATCTTTTCTTGAAAATATTTCCAAAATATTTTTCAAAAATTGCATTCCTCAACAAGGACCCCTAGCGGAATATTTTTCCGTCATCATGGGTTCGTAAAGAAAGAGTTTGAAAAAATTTCCTCTGAGGAGGGAGCACCTTCTCCTGTGGGAAAAGTTCTAACCTTTCCCTTGCAAGGAGACCTTCTTCTTTTTGAATTCCTTGATGAATTGAACATCTTTCAAAAGGATTCCTTGATGCTGAATTGATTTGCAAAAAATACACTTATCTCTTTCAAACAACATGTACCTTGAGTGGATCCTTCTTTTGAAGTTCCTGAGGGAACCCTTTGAATGCTTCTACTTCAATTTTTGACTGTTTGCTTGTCTTCTTGTGTGGATACTTTTTATTTTCTAACATGTTTTGTTTGTGGATTAACATGTTGCTTTTTAGGTGCATTTGTGAAGCTATTTTCCAATCCAAATCTGTGGTCCACTCACATTGGGCTTCCTTTAGGAGAGAGTACCTGGGGGCACCTTATTTGCGGGTTTGAGGACCTATGAAGTGATTTCATCCTATGAGATTTTTCCATCATTGGTCTATGGGCCTTTGGTGCACTTTGTTTGAACCTCCTCAGGAGAGAGTACCTGTGGAGTTATTTGCCTACCCTGCACTTTTGAGTTTTCGAAATTACAATCTTCTTCCTCAACGGTTCAGGTATATGCTTCTAAACCTTTTCAATCTACTTAAATCAAACACTCATTGGCACTCATGTTCGCTAAAGTGGGGGAAAAATGTATAGGAGTGAATTTTCACCCCTCTTGCAAATTCCCCTTTTACACCCTCCACCCTAGAAAAATTGAATTCGACGAAGTAATTCCACGTCCTCATTCCATACCCCATCCACTTGGTGCTTGGTTTTATTGTCGATGGGGGAATTTCTATCAAGGACACATGCATGATGTGCGTATGTCTGCATGACACATTGCCATCTTGATAGGATTTCTACCTCTGGAATCTATAGAGGTATTGCGTTCTCCATTGGTGATGAAACATAACACCCTTGTATCTTCCTGCTGACCTTTGAACAAATCTTTCCCTCAGAAACCTTCTTCAAATGGCTATGCTTCATTTTTAATCCACCTCTTTAGAAATTCTTGATATTCTTCACACATTATTTCAATCTAGGTTCATTATTTACTCCATACTCAAGCTACTTGCTGTACTACTAGCTTCATGATTTCAAAAATCACAACATTCTTCACATCTACCACAAAAGTTTCATCTTGGTGTCTTGCAAGACTAATTTCAATGTTTTTGTGGCTATGAAAACTCTACCATAGGTGTAGACTTGTATTCCTCTCTCATTGGCCTTGAGTGCCTTTGGCTGAGGGTGGTAATGCTTTCGTATTAGTACTTTGTTGTTGGATTTGAGTAGCATAGTGTCTCTCGCAGTGCTTGGTTTCATTTTCATTTCAACATTGTTTTCTTTATCATATTTCTACATATTTATCTATCTAGCTGTCTGTGGAGGTGGAAACACCAAAGTAGGGGTTTGACTGTGAAAAACCCCTATACCACCCCAACATTTTTCCCCTCTTGGCTGTGTGTAGGTACTTGTTCGTATAGAGCATGTTGGAAAATTGGACACTTCATGAGTTCATTTCCACCACCCTTTTTTATTGTCATTTCTACATCATATTTTTAGTTACTTCTATCATTTTGTCATTTAGCATTTATGTTATTACTTTAAATTTTGACATCTAAGTTGTTAGTAGGTCTTCTATTTTTTCACTATCCTTTTTTACTTCATGTCCATACAGATGCCATCTCAACCATGATATGCCAAAATGCGCTGCATTGTCATCCTTGATCTACACTGCTATCCTTTGGTAGAGAGTTGTTCGAGGTATAGTTTGGGTTCTAGAAGCCTACTTGCTTATCCCTAACTCAACTCTTAGATTAGTAGAGTGAAAAAAGCACTAAGATTGTTCTTCATTCTCTATCCTTTACCTTAAACACTTTTCCAACCTAAGGTAGAGTATGAAAGCCTTCCACTCTTGACTCTCTATGACCTGGAGCCTTGGTGTGGTTGGTCCCCCTCCTCTACATTTTGGTGAACCCGACGTGAACCATTTTGGTTCTGTTTAGTAGTGTTGAAAGACCCTTTCCTCTTATCCTAGGAGTGTTGTGGGTGTGAGTGTTGTGAGGCGCTTGGCCTTGCAACCCAACCTACGACCCCTAGTGGAGTAGCTGGAAGGTTCTAGTAGAATGAAAGCTTAAGTGGGTCATTGTCTAATTGCGAAACCCTTGGGGGCATATGTGAAAGCTCTATTTAATGTATGAAGAAATGGCCTCCTTTTTACATCTACCCATCCCATTTGTGCAACCTACGAGTGGATCCCCTACCATAAATTTCACCTTGCAGGACTTGCTGATGAATTATAATAGAGAACCACCTCCATTATACATCCCCACATGTATCAATGGAAACACCATATCTGGTGTCCTTGTTTTTTGGAAATATGATGCCATTTGATTGCAATCCTAAACATTATTTATTTCATATATCTCCTAAGTCCTTGGAATGTGTTCAACAACACTAGGATTAGGAAGAGAATAATATTTGATGAAATAATCATGTTAATTGACATTTGTAATTAATTCTAAGTGTTAGGAGCATGCGAGGATGCCTTGGAGTTAGCTCCTACAAAATAGGAGCACATGGGTGCACACATGGGAGGTGGGATCCACCTTGGTTCAGTTAACTAGTT
This sequence comes from Sequoiadendron giganteum, assembly GCA_007115665.2. Taxonomy (NCBI): domain Eukaryota; kingdom Viridiplantae; phylum Streptophyta; class Pinopsida; order Cupressales; family Cupressaceae; genus Sequoiadendron; species Sequoiadendron giganteum. Next base: position 166,112,783 of record CM021102.1, on the reverse strand, counting down.
GGTGAATTGAGTACACTTCAGAAATGCATCCTAGGTTCCTACAAAATAGGGATTTTGATTTATGCATGTTGAGCTCCTATAAGATAGGGGGTGATGTGTACGAGGTTCAGTTCAGTTCAGTTAGTTCAGTTATGGTTCAATTATCTTTAGTTGGTTTTAGTTGAATTTTAGTTGAATTCTATTTAACTTGGAATGTATGGCTAATATCTTGAGTTACATGATAGATAACAAGGACTACCTTCAGTTAACATGGGATAACCATTCTTGCATGAATGGTGTTGACAAATGTTTTAGTTAACAAGAATTAACTTGGACCCACCTTGGGTGCCCAAGTTGAATTCTTGGAATTAACTCCTTTGCATGTTAAGATATCTTAGATGGCCAAGTTAAGTGGGCCCTCTTTTGGGCGCCAACTTTGAGGATAAGCTTTGGAGATATCTTCAAAATAAAGGTTGAGTTATGACTTTAGTTTGGGACACCCAAATGGATGAAGGAAATGATTTGACATTATTCTTCACAATAGAACTCTACTTGCAAGAGATAGGCATACCTTTTAGGGATAGGGCTTGAGCATTGTTATTGTAACTCATTTGGAGTTTACAATGTTGATTAAAGCCTATTTATCTCAAGAAAGTTGAAGAGAGTTATTATCAGTTTTATTGTAGGTTGTGAAGAAGTTTTGGTGAAGGCAAAAGAGGCATTCTCAAGCAAGAATTGGAGCTATTGTAATCTACTTCAGAGATTGAATAATAGATTAATTCTTGGTGAAGTTTTTTACCCGAAAGGGTTTTCTCCACGTTATATGCTTGTGTAATCTTTTTAGTATCCTGTCTACTTCTTCTATCAACTTCTGTCTACATTCTACAAACAATAAAATGGATTAATCAAATAATCACCCACAAATAATTTGTAACAAAGGAAAAGCATATTTTGATCAGCAATATTAAAGATTTATAAAGTATTAAGCTAAGAAATCAACTCAAATTTCAACATTTGGTATTAGAGCTAAGGTTGGGTAGAGTATTGAAGGATTTTTTGGCTTAGTGGGAGATTTTATTATTTTTGTTCTTTTCTGATTTTGGAAATACGTTTTGTTACAATGGGTTCTACTTCTTGTTTAGATATTGAAAGGTTCAATGGATCTGGGTATGAGATGTGGAAATTAAAAATGGAAGATCTCCTTGAAGATAAAGATCAGTGGTTAGTTGTAGGTAATAAGAAAAAGACACCTTCATCTATGTCAGATGAGGATTGGGCTAAGCTTGATAAGAAGCCAAGAGGAACCATAAGATTATGTCTTACTGATGTTGTTCTCTTGAATGTTTCAAATGAAAAAGACTAAATTTGATTTGTGGAAGAGGATAGGTGATATCTATCAAACTAAAAGCCTTACTAATAAAATATATCTAAAGATACAATTATATTCTTTAAAGATGAAAGATGGTGATTCTATTGCACATCATTTAAATTATTTTAATTTTATTTTGAGTCAGTTAACATCTGTAGATGTAAAGCTAGAAGATGATGATAAATGCATTTTGTTACTTTGTTCTTTACTAGAGTCTTGGGAAAATTTAATTGTTGCTATCAGTGGTAGTAGTGCAGATCCAAAGATGGACAATATAATTCCTACTCTCCTGTCAGAGAAG
>CM021102.1:165989298-166111034 GCA_007115665.2 Sequoiadendron giganteum | reverse complement strand
ACAAAATCACAAAGCAAGCAAGAGAGATAAGTGCAAAGAAATAAAAGACAGTAACATCACGAACAAGGGACATGGGCGATCTGATATTTTGGGGTCAGAGTTACTCATGAATGTAGATAAATAGATAATAATAATATATAAATGAACTGTCATGAACCTCCTACTATATCAGACCATATGAAGAAAGGCATGTGAAGACAAAATAAAATTTGGGTCAACATGGAAGGGAAACCTAAATGCCCTCAACACTTTGCATCATCTCTAATTGTCAAAAATCAATACACAATAGAGGAAGAATGATGTGAAAAATAGAGGAAGTTTAATGAAAGAAATAACTCATGTATCCAAACACCTACAAGGGTGACAAGGGTCATCCATTAACATATAACGCAAGCATAGGGGAGCACAAATAGACACACAATCTAATATATAGATAAAGAAAAGGTGCCCCCTAGTCCTCATCAACCAAGAGGTCATCGTTATCCTAGCTAGATCATCATAAGGGGAAGGAAAATGAGCCTGCAAGGGAAAAATATCAAGGAGGGAACCCTCCAACCCTCCCACAACAAAATCCAAGGAAGAAGGCCTCTCGAGGTCTTCTTCACTTAGTTCATGTGGGGTGAATGTCGGCGATTTTGTAAACATCGTTGATAGGGCTAAGACCTCATCCACATATTCAAACATGCACTTCACAAGAGTGGCATAAGTTAACTCAATAAGTGAGGAAGGTAGCACCTGAGATCCACTATTAGGCTCCCCAAAAGACTTGAGGGTAGTGATGAACTCCGAGGACATCGGAGCTTCTTTCGTCACTAGGATGACACAAGCCAACATAGAACCACCTTCTGAGGAACGTGAACCCTTCTTATAACCCCCATTTCTAGTAGAGTCATCCTCCATCTTTCACTTCATCAAAGGATGTGAGATCCCCATGGATAAAGTAGAAGATTCGAAGGAGGAGGAGAAAATTGTAGTGGATACCACCGAGGTATTCAGCATGTCCATAGGTTTTGAAAATGGGAGGATGTCCAGGAAGGACATCAGAAGGGTGGCTCAATCGAAGGAGCAAAAAACACCTGCACCCTCTTTGGGTGAGGATCATTTACGCTTGCAGCAAGAGTCAGAAGCATAACCAAAGCTAAAGGAACTAAATCAGAGAGGATGGTAGTGGAGGACACAGTAGAAGGTATCGAAACAAGAACTATTGGCTCCTCTTTTATCTTCTACAGGGCAGCCTGCTCAACGGCCAGAGCCTTTCTCTGACACTTGTGCTCATATGCAAGGTGGTTTCTATGACTCCAAGATCTAGAGTCCTGAATTTGAGATGATACAGAAGACTCTTTTTCAACCATCAGAGTATCCATCATTCTCATTTCTAGTGGAGGGAGAGACTCTTATATGGGAACATGAGGAAAAGGTTGAGAGGATGATGGAATGACAATAGGGGGAGCTAGCTCTAATGCCTCAGTGGCGGGCCTCTTCCCATTCACTTCCTTAGAGGCATGAGTATTAGGAGGATGCGGAGGCTGAGACATAGAGGACACCCCATGGGGACCCTTCCCCTTACCATACTGAATGAGTTGAGGCACCATGGGTAAGATAGGAAGTTTGAGTGTTGGACACTTGGGTTTTCACCAAGCAGGCATCATCGGGCTCTCTATTAAATGCCTAGGAGCAGAAGATGATGGTGTTGTAGTAGGGTGAGAGGAAGTGACAAGTGGGATAGCAGAAGAAGAAGAAGGGCCTTGGGCTCACTTCTCTTCTTCCCTTTTTCAAGCCAAGGTGGCCTCACGCTCTGCCTTCAGGTAATCTCTATGCAAGATGGCATAGGGAGAAGGAGGGTACCTCACCTTAGGCATTATTCCCCCACTCTTTTAATCTATATAACTTTGGTACAAGAGGTCCATCCTAGGAGGAAGCGGACCCACAAGCATGGGACAAAAGTGATCTAGTGAGTAGCCCCCATGCACAATCGATGACTTGTAGCCGGTTTCATGGACTACATGAATCATACCCTCATCAAAAAACTTTAGACATTTATGAACTACTGAGGGAACTGGATTCATAGTGACCAACCAAGGGATACCTAGTTTCACTTTAAAGAGCTCAGACCCCAGGATAATGTCAAAAAGTGTATTTACAGATCTAGGTCCAATTAAGACTAGCAAGGTGATGCAATTGATGGGGGAATGGAAATCCCATCGTGTGTACAAATAGTGCTCCTAGATTCATCATACCCATCCTTGTGTAAGAAATTAATCAACATAATCTCCTCAGTGATGACATTCACTCGATACGCAAGGTCAACGAGGACACCAGTTACGGTGTTTCCATTGATATGTGTGGGGATGTATAAGGGAGGTGGTTCTCTATTATAATTCATTGAAAATTCCTACGAAGTGAAATTTATGGTAGGGGATCCACTCACAGGTTGCGTAGATGGGATGGGTAGATATAAAAAGGATGCCATTTCTTTGTGCACTAAACAAAACTTTCATAGATGCCCCCAAGGGTTTCATAGTTAGATGGTGACCCACTTAAGATTTTGTTATGTGATACTTATGGAACCTTCCAGCTATTCCACTAGGGGTCATAGGTTAGGTTGCAAGGCTAGGTTCCTCACAACACTCACACCCACAACACTCCTAGGATACGAGGAAAGGGTATTTCAAAATTTCCAAATGGAACCAAAATCGTTCATGTTGGATTCACCAAAATATAGAGGAGGGGGACCAACCACACCAAGGCTCTAGGTCATGGAGAGCCGAGAGTGGAAGGCTACCCTAGTCTACCTCAATTTGGACAAGCATTTAAGGTCAAGGATAGAGAATGAAGAACACTCTCGGTGCTTCTCTCACTCTACTAATCCAAGAGTTGAGTTACGGCTAAGAGAGCAAGCTTCTGGAACCCAAATTGTACCTCGGATAGCTCTCTACCAGAGGACAACAATGTAGATCAGGGATGACAACACGACACATTGGAATCTCACAGATGCACTAGTGTCTATACAGACAGGAAATGCAAAAGGATAGTGAGAATAATAGAAGACCTACTAATAACTTAGATGTTGAAACTTAAAGTAATAATTGAAATGCTAAATGATAGAATGATAGAAGTAACTAAAAAATTATGTAGAGATCACAAGAAATGAAGGTGGTGGAAATGAACTCATAAAGGGTCTAGTTCACCAGCAAGCTCCATAGAACACATACCTACACATAGCCAAGAGGGGAAAAATTTTGGGGCTGTATAGGGGTTTGTCGTAGTCAAACCCCCGCTTTGGTGTTTCCACCTCCACAAACAGCTAGATAGATAGATATGTAGAAATATGATAAAGAAAACAATGATGGAATGGAAATTAAACCAAGCACTATGAGAGACACTATGCTACTCAAATCTAACAACAATGTAGTAATATGAAAGTGTTACTAGCCTCGACCAAAGGCACTCAAGGCCAATGAGAAAGGAATGTAAGTCCATGGCTATGGCAGAGTCAATGTAGTCGCAACAATGTTGAAAGCAATCTTGCAAGACACCAAGCTACAACTTCTATGGTAGATGTCAAGAATGTTGTGATTGTTGGAATCATGAAGCTAGTATAACAAGTATCTTGAGTATGGCGCAAAACATGAAGTTAGAGTGAAAGAATGTGTGAAGAAGATCAAGAATTTCTAAAGAGATGGATTAAAAATGAAGCATAAAATTTGAAAAAGGTTTAGGAGGGAAAGATACGTTCAAAGGTCAGCAAGAAGGCACAAGGGTGTTACATTTTATTTCCAATGGAGAAGGTAATGCCTCTACTAATTCTAGAGGCAAGAATCCTATTAGGACAATAGCGTGCAACGAACGTGTCGATAGAAATTTCCCCACTGACACTAAAAACAAGCACCAAGTGGATGGGGTACGGAATGAGGACATGGAATTACTTGGTCAAATTTGATTTTTCTAAGGTGGAGGGTGTAAAAGGGGAATTTGCAAGATGGGTGCAAATTCATTCCTATACACTTCCCCACCCACCTTGATCTTGATAAGGACTAGGGCACAAAAATAAAACATGCCTTGGAAAACTCTTGACATATCTATCCTTTGGTCACACACTATCCAATATCATGGAATAGACGAAATGTAGCACTATCCAACCCCATGTATTGGAGAAAAAAAGTTATTCCTATGAGACATAGTCTTTGGAGATCACACCCTAAACCATCCATCCAATGATCCTCATGTCACATATCTTCCACAACCTATCCAATCCTAAAACAAATCCATTGTTGGGAAATTCCAACCTCTATCTAAATAATCAAGTTATGACTTCAATATATGAGATACAAGGCTTGGAATACTACAATATGAAAATCTAAAATTAAGTGACCTCGATATGGAATTACCATGATTAGATTCATCATTTTTATGATGCTAAAAATCAACCAACATAACATGCTTAATAATACCACCTTATTTGAACTTATAACAAAAAAAAAAAAATTATAACATCACCATAAGATAGCAAGAAAGAGGCACAAATGAGAAACATAAAAGACATCACATAACACAAGATTTACATGGAGAAACCCTTGCAGGAAAAAACTCCATCAAGAAGAGAGGCCAGCATTGTCTTCAAATGAATTAGATTGCAATACATTCTTTCATTCTACTCTTTAATTTTGTAGCATCGTAAAATTTCACACTATAGTAACACCCTATTTGGCCTATATATTTAATTATATTAATAATTTATTCATCTCGAAGTTCAATTATAAAAGTACATTAAAACCCTCATCTCAACAAATTTGGGTAAAAAGTACCTAGTCTAGGGTGTGGATACCCTTGACCTTAAAGGTGACCTATTGAAAATTTCATGTGTTTGTGTCTATCCTTGGAGGATTAATAAGATCTCAGGTCAATCTATAATAAAAAATATCAACTAGGATGCATATATAAACAAGTTTTCTTCTCATTTGAACATTAGAGATAAAGAAGGAAATTGTGAACAAGGAGCTATTATGGTCAATGATGCACTTATTATATTGAGTTACCCTCTACAGCTATAGGCTATCTATTTTATCTCTTGTACTAACCTATTGTAGGTATTCAATAAATTCAATCATCCATCAAATAATCTTTGGTGGAAACTTGTATGGACATCACTTTGACAGGGGTCTCATACCAAGGTAATATTATATATTTATCATTTATCATTTCATTCAATTATTTTTTTGGCCTCTACTTGACCTAGGCCATGCCCTCTTGATCATCATCATTTGGTGTACATGGTGGAAACACCAAAATGGGGTTTGAATTAAGCAAGCCCCTATATAACACAACCGTTTCCCCTCTTTTCATGTGTGTAGGTCAAATGAAAAAGTTTCATCAGCAACAAGTCATAGGAAACATGGAGCAAACTGAACTACATAGAATTAGAGTTTTGGAGATCTTGAAAAAGTAGAATTTCTAGTCTAGGGCACCCATGCCCCTGCCCTTTCAATTTAGGCTCAACTTTTGGTCATAGGTTCCTCTTTGTCACCATTTTCTAGATCTAGGTTTGTTCTATCAATTTTTTGTTTGTGCAATAAATTATGTTTTTAGATCTAAGGTTTATGTTAATCAAGTTTATTAAAACACACATAAAAATTATCCTCTTTTCAACTCAAAAGGACCAAATCCTAAGATATTGGCTCTCCCTTGTGGTAGCTAGCTAGTCATCAATCTCTAGTTAGTTTTGTGTTTGAATGTGGAGTTAAAAATGAAAATAAATTGATCCTAGTTAATCTACTTCTTGGATCTAGGATATCTTTTTCCTACTCTACAACCTCCAACATGACAACACCTATGTACTTGTGAACAACCTCTTTATGCTTGAAGCTATCCTTATTCCTACAAAGTAACTCTACATTCAACTATTCCTCCTCAATTCTACATCTAAGGACCTGATTTGATAGACTTGTAAAGAGGTCTTAAGCACCAACCATGGCAACCAAATATGACTCTTCATTCCAAACATCCCAACCCTTGGATTGCCTCCTCTAAATATGAAAGGACGCTTATTTTGGCTTTAATAATTTCCCTCGAACTTGTGCACCCAAACTTAGAAATCAACCATTACATTAAATACAACAAAGGATGGAATACTAAGAGACACATGTTTCCTCTTTCCAAGTGCCCACTTAGAGAAGCCCAATAGTCACTCATCTTTTCTTTTCCTTATCTTTTTCCATCCCATTCTAGGCATCCATGTGGGGAAAACAATATTCGTGTCCATAAGTCACCTTTACCACCACTAGTGGAACCCATCACCCCTTATGAATGTATTAAAAATAATGATGAGAATAAATATTATAAAATATTTTCCCAATACACTCTAAATTCCTAGAGACACTTTCCAAGGATATTGGAACCATGCAATATGACATAGGATTTACAAGGTAGATGGCACCTTAATCCTAACATTCTTCCACTTGACATCATACTTTGTAAATACACCCATAGTAATCACAAACAAGGAATAACATCCCTTAGCCAATCATGTACCACCTGAATCTTCACCATGATCTTATTCTCCTATAAGATACTTGAAAAAGCAATTGTGATAACCACTATCATGAAAAAAAATCTTCACATCCTCCAACATGCCACCTATTGAAGAAAAAAAAGCATGCTAAGGTGACTCATACTAATTTTCACTAAAACTTGCACCAATCTTACATAAGCACAAGCATAAAATTAAAATGATAACAAAGTCTTTGAGTAGCTGCCTTACTCATACTAGCTAAAATAACAACCATAAAAAATTGCAACTTATAGCCCATAGCTTGCAACTATGTCAGCTCACATAGCCTTGTCACCCCCTATAGGGTGCCCGTGTTTTTGCCTTTCCTGAGTTTTAACCAAATTCAAATCCTTCACTTTTGGCCAAGGTCTCTGATAGTTATATGGTGAGTGTCTTGGGGATAGATTCTTCCCTCCCCTTGCACCGTGATATAAGAAGTGTTTAGAAACTAACACAGTTGGATTCTACACTAAAGTTTGTAGATAGGGTATCCATTCAAAGAGGCAATAGATAAACTCCCTCAGAAGACCTCCCAATCTTTAGAACAAAGATTTTGGGGATGGTTATCTTTGAACAACTCCGTTGAATTGTGGGTTTCCCCAAATTCACTTTTGATTAGAGTGGGTTGGAAAACATGGCTTTGGTTGTTCCCACTTAGGTCGTTCTCATAGGGTGAGTACTTTTTCCCACTACAGCAGGTCTTCTAAAGGATTTAATAAAGCAGAAATAGCAAGTCTAGCATTCTAATCACCCAATTAAGGGGAGAGCATAAACCTACTGCTTTTGAATCACGAAAAACATGGGGTTCAAAATATTTCTTTAATTAATCTAGATGCACTATTTTAACCAAGGAAAAGAAAATAAAATGAAAAATCCCTGCAAACATCATTAGTAATTTTTGAGTTTCGTCTTTGACCGGTGTATATTTTTCCAGCAAATGTCTTTGACAAGCGTATTCCATACCTGAGACACAAAAAATAGTGATTAGACTTTGGATCTTTAAAAAATTCTGCAAAATAATCTAATGTGCCACAACAGTGGTTAGATGCACTAAAACAGTTATTAAACGAGCCAAAATAGATCTATGCGCTACATAAATTGATGAAAGCACGAAAAATAGTAGGTCTATGCACCGAAAATAAAAACTCCCTGACTGGTGACACTAAAAGGTTGATGTGCTAGAATAGTCATCGAAAGCACTAGAGAATTTGCTAGATGCGCCAAAACAGTCGACGAATGTGTTGGATAATTGGTAGATGCGCTAGAAAATCTTTCGATCACGCTAAAACAAACACGTCAAAAACTTGTAAGGATACTTTTCACAAATAAATGTTAAGTATGGGGTTTTGCCCCACGGTGGGCACCAAAATGTAAGTGTGGAATAAGAAAATAACTAATAACACTTCTTAATACAACATTATATCAAGATTTTAACAATATTAATCTAATTGAAACATTAATACTCTTGAAAACGTCATATTGCTCTCTATCTCCGAAGATTTATTAAATCACTGTGGCTCTCAGATTGTGTAAAAACTGTGACTGTTAAAATTCCAAACTAGAGAATGAGATGTTAAATGCAAGAAACTAATCCTATATGATGATTACTAAATGATGTGATATTGATGTTGTAGCTGAGAATGACATGAAATTGATAAATGAAACTACTGTAAACTAAGATGCAACTAAATAAAAATCCATGATTATGATTGTTATTCTAAAATGATTAACTAATTGCTATTGCTTAATTGCTTGAATTCTCAATTTCTCTAATGCTATTTCTGCAAAGTAAGATTGCACAAAGTTGGGATCTTTTTCCTATGGAGAAAGGTTGTATTTATAGGTTCCTGGTAGCAGATTTGTGAAGGGGCAACAAAGCAGAGGTCTGGATTCAATCTGAAGAATTCAAAGGTGAAGGATGAAGGATTTGGAGCTGATTATGGATTTTGTTCCTCCCCACAAAAACATTTAATATTAAGGCCATTTTCAATCACTTTCTCAAATGTGGGTTGACATTGTAGTTCAATCCTATAGCTCATTTCATCAGTTAGGTTGTCAATGAATAGTTCCATTTCTTCTTCTTCAAGTATAGAATGAGGATACCTAGAAAACAACCTTCACCATCATTATAGAAATGAGAGGAATGTCTCACCTTTCTTTTGCTTCATGTTGTAAAGGTTTTTTATTGTTACCTCATGTTGAATATTAAAGGAAAATTGTGAGATAAACTTGTTGACTAGTTCTTCAAAACTTTGAATCCCTGGTTGTAGTTTATAGAACCATTCCATACATTGACCTCCTAAACTCCTTGTAAATAGCCTCATTATATACGTTTCCTCTTGTGCAAATTCTAAACTCATGGTTCTGAATTTCATCACATGGTCAATTGGATTTGTCTTATCATTGTACTTATTGTATTTCAGGAATTCACAATGTCTAGGAAAAGGTATCATGTCCACACTTAATGGATCAAAAGGATAAGGACAAATGTCCTGTAATGAGTACCTTTTCATGGTTTCCTTTTGCATATATTGAAGTTGTTGTTGTAAGTTTTTCATTTGATGTGTTAGGGAAACCACTTGATCTATTTTTTGTGTGTGTTGTGTTTCAGTTTCAATTGTTCTAGGTGTTTCTTTTAATCGATTGACATCAAAATATTTTGGAAGTTTTGTGCCTGATTCAGCTAGAATCAAAAAGAATTTTTCCATACCTTGTTCTAAGACCTTTTCCATAAATTTATGGAAGTTTGGATCTTGCTGTGCTATTTGGATGTCCTCTTGGGTTATTTCATTTGTGTCATTTTGGTGGATTCTCCTCCAAGGAATTTCTTCAGCCATGGTGTTTGGTGTTTCAATGTCCTTTTCTCTAAGTTTTTGTTTGTGTAACCTTGTCAAGATTGGCATACAATTTTTTTTTATTCTCACTAAACTTTGATCTTTTCGTTGGGTTGGGTGTCAAGGATATTACCTTAAGTCTAATAAAATGATAAATTCTATTGATGAGACTAAGTTAAAATTCTGATTGTTTTGTTTTGTTTCTTTATTGTGGGATGATAAAATCCTGATAAAGAAACTTGACATAATAATCCATAATTTGTGTGATAGTTTAGACACCTTAAGGTTGGAAGATCTTGGTTCAATTTGATAAATTTTGAGTTGTAAGTTCTATATTTTCAAGTTTAAGGCATTGTTTGGACTGAGAAAAGGTTTTTGTTTCAACAAAGATCTTGGTTTTGATGTTATCAGTCTGATATTAGTCTCAAATAGCTCTTTGTTTTCTTGTTCAGTGGATGCGATATAACATAAGGTAGACGCACTAAAATAGATTGTGAACATGTACTAAAATAGACTATGGACGCACTGTCAAACATGGTAAATGTGATAAAACAGACTATAGATACGCTAAAATTCTGGTGAATTTGATGACTGGTTGACAGATGCACCAAAACAGTAAGTGTACATGCTAAAACAGACTGGGGATGCACCAAAAAAGATTGTGGACATGCTAAGATATTGACAGACTATGTAGATGTGGTACGAGATATGAAAAATGCGCTAAAATAGTGGTTAAAAGCACTAAAGTAGACTGTAGACGTGCTAAACTAGAAATTGTGAGTATGTTCACAGTTTTGCCTATTTTTTTTGGTTTTCCTCAATAAGATGTGTAGTTCCAGGATGTAATTTTCTAACCAGTGAAGACAATGGATGGGTATTTTTCTTGTAAATCTTAGATTTTGATGATCTATTTGGATGATACCTTTGAAAAATAACTTCACACAATAAAGCCAAATTGTAAACAGTTGTTTCAGATTCTACACATTAAACATGTAGTGAGTGTTCTAGAATCTGGTTCGATTCTTTCAATTTTCACAAGTTTCGACACAAAGACAAACGAATCAAGCACTTTTCTATCTCAAATAGGTCACTTAGAATATAATAGCCCACATCTTGCAACTATGTCAGCTCACACAGCCTTGTCACCCCCTAGAGGGAACCTGTGTTTTTTCCTTTCCTGAGTCTTAACCAAATTCAAATCCTTCACTTTTGGCTAGGGTCTCTGATAGTTATATGGTGAGTGTCTTGGGGGTAGATTCTTCCCTCCCCTTGCATCGTGATATAAGAAGTGTTCAGAAACTGACACAGTTGGATTCTACACTAAAGTTCGTTGATAGGGTATTCGTTCAAAGAGGCAATAGATAAACTCCCTCAAGAGACCTCCCAATCTTTAGAACAAAGATTTTGGGGATGGTTATCTTTGCACAACTCTGTTGAATTGTGGGTTCCCCCAAATTCACTTTTGATTAGAGTGGGTTCGAAAACCTGGATTTGGTTTTTCCCACTTAGGTCGTTCCCGTAGGGTGAGTACTTTTTCCTACTATGGAAGGCCTTCTAAAGGATTTAATAAAGTGGAAATAGCAAGTCTAGCATTCTGATCACCTAGTTAAGGGGAGAGCATAACCCTATTGCTTTCGAATCATGAAAAACATGGGGTTCAAACTATTTCTTTAATTAATCTAGATGCACTATTTTAACCAAAGGAAAAGAAAATAAAATGAACTTAAATCCCTATGAACATTATTAGTAATTTCTGATTTTTGTCTTTGACCAACGTATGTTTTTCCAACAAATGTCTTTGACGAGCGTATTTCATACCTGAGATACAGAAAATAGTGATTACACTTTGGATCTTTAAAAAAATTTGTAAAATAATCTAATGCACCACAATAGTCGTCAGATGCACTAAAACAGTTATTAAACGCGCCAAAACAGATCTATGTGCTACATAAATTGATGAAAGCACGAAAAATAGTAGGTCTATGCACCAAAAATAAAAACTCCCTGATTGGTGACACTGAAAGGTTGATGTACTGGAATAGTCATCGAGAGCGCTGGAGAATTTGCTAGATGCACCAAAACAATCGTCGAACACACTGGAGAATCTGGTAGATGCGCCAAAAAATCTTTCGATCGCGCTAAAACAAACACGTCAGAAACCTGTAAGGACAATTTTCATAAATAAATGTTAAGTATGAGGTTTTTCCCCATGGTGGGCGCCAAAATGTAAGTGTGGAATAAGAAAATAACTAATAACACTTCTTAATACAACATTATATCAAGATTTTAACAATATTAATCTAATTGAAACATTAAAACTCCTGAAAGCATCATATTTCTCTGTATCTCCAAAGAATCATTAAATCACTATGGCTCTCAGATGGCGTAAACACTGTGACTGTTAAAATGCCAATCTAGAGAATGAGATGTTAAATGTAGGAAACTAATCCTATATTATGATTACTAAATGATGTGATATTGATGTTGTAGCTGAGAATGACATGAAATTCATAAATGAAACTACTCTAAACTAAGATGCGGCTAAATAAAATCCATGATTATGATTGCTATTCTAAAATGATTAACTAATTGCTATTGCTTAATTGCTTGAATGCTCAATTTCTCTAATGCTATTTCTGTAGAGTAATATTTCACAAAGTTGGGATCTTTTTCCTATGGAGAAAGGTTGTATTTATAGGTTCCCGGTAGCATATTTATGAAGGGGCAGCAAAGCAGAGGTCTGGATTCAATCTGAAGAATTCAAAGGTGAAGGATGAAGGATTTGGAGTTGATTATGGAGTTTGTTCCTCCCCACAAAAACATTCAACCAGAGGATAGGAAAAATCCATGGAAGATAGATTGAGGAGTTGCTTGCAAATTTGTCTCAAATTTGTCTCCAAATTTTCCCGTGAAGGTTGAGTCAATTAAATTAGACATTTCATATATAATTTGGTATGTGAAAATTTTGAGTGAAAATAGGAAATAGCTATAGAACATATTTCAATTGAATATTTGGACATATTCAATTTAGGAAAAGAAGATATTTAATTTAATACAACAAACTATTGAAGTCTATGTTTATTAAATAAATGTGGAAGAAATATGATAATTAAATAAAACAAAGTTGGAAACTTGTTTATTTAATTTAGATGGGATGATGTGATAATTTAATAGAAGAATTTAATAATGATAATTAAATAAAACAAATTATTAACTTTGTTTATTTAATTAAGATGGAATAATATAATAGAGATTGAAGAATTTAAAAGATGAACTATATAAATAAATATTTCTATTTATTTAATAGTAGAAGAATTAAAGGTTAATTAATCAAATAAATCGTATTTAATTAATTAGATTGTCTAGACCATTTTTAGGTGTATACAACAACCACCAACAAACCATCAAGAATATATCCAACACTACCAATCCATTACTGTCAAAAACTCCTACTGAAAAGTGTAACCAAGTTATCCATGACAAATTGATAAAATCATCATGCTAAAAACTCCAAAACTAACTATTCAGGTACTATAAACATCATCCATCATCTCATCTCAAAGAACACATACCAATGTATAAATGACCACAGACAAGGCCAACTAACAAGTTTTGCAACAACATTGAATCAAACCTAGTGGATATAGACAATCCATATCTAATTCATCCCACTATAATCAATAGGTTGTGCATACCTACCAATCACATAACTCGTAGATCCAATAACTGAAACATGCAAACTCATCATCACATTAGTAAATATCAAAGTGGGATATCAAAGAGAATAATCTTGTAGACCAGATGACTCAAACACCAAATCAACCTCAGATCTGATTTTCCAAACATGTCCACACCCAAGTACCATAGTCAAGGAACCAAACAAGAATCTAGGAGATTAGAAAAACCCTCCTAACACCAAACTAAATCACCACCAAAACATCACAAACTTGATTATGTCGTACCAATGCAAAAGTGTACCTACATAATCATGATACCATAATCAACACCAATGTTGTGCATGCACTCAACTATCACCCACACAAGACTCCAAGTCTCAAACCATGTCCAAGCATATCCTCAAATCCAAAGACAACCTGTATACCTATCACCATTTAAAGTGCAACTCTGAAAAACACATGTAAACCTATACTAGGAAGCACCAAACTAATAATCATCTATACCATCATGAAATCACATGAAAATATGTACTCCCTCAAGGTTTCACCTCTTGACTTATTTGGATGTTCACACAATCACACCCTGAGTCTCAGGCATCCACAAGTGTTCAAACAAGTACACAAATATCTCTACTCATAAAATTGAGAAACTAATAGAACCATTGTGAAGTACATTGAACACGCACTCCAATACCTATTTGAAAATTGAAAAACTAATTTTATATGCAAAATTTGTGCTTAAAACCATCAAACTGAGAACATCAATATTTTAGTCTCCAAAAAATATTCAAAACAAAAAAAAAATAGGAAACCAAACCTACACCATTGTGTAGTGCACAGAGAGAGCTTTTCAACAAGTATAAGAAGTCAAAAAATGGACAATCTGGGTGAAATTTATGCCTCCTGGAAAAAAATTGCCCAATTTGGCTATAAGGTTGAGCTCTGGTGGCCCTTGGGAAACCACCTGGTAGCAGTAGTTCCACCTGGGCAGCATCGCTTGCAGGCTGGTAGTCCCAACACCATCATAAAATTTGGTTTAATTTTTTAAAAAAATGGATTTTATTAAAATTTAATAATGGCGGTATTAATTTTTATTACCCCTGACGAAGGGTTGACCGGCCCAGTGGACCTACTAGACAGAGCCAACAGCTATTAGTGGTAACCCAGCTAGTAGGGAATGACTGCTAATCTTTGCAAACCAACAGCCCATGCACCTATTAGCTGCCTAGTTATGCAAAGGGGGGTCTGCAGACCTCCCCCTCCTAAAAAAAAACTTTAAAAAAAAAAAAAATTAAAATTTTCACAGGGTTTTTAATAAAATTAAACCGTGGGCCTCTTTTTTTAATATTTTTGCATACTACAAATTTGGATGATCATATAGCCATACGGTCGAGGGCCTAAAAAAAAATGCATTTTTTTCATAGTGAGAAAAATAGGGCATATTTTATATGATTTTTTGTTTCTCGGCCAACCCGGATCTAATGGTGAGGTCCATTTTGTCCCAAGGGATCATCTCCAACACTTCCCCCGAAAAATTCTCATTTAAATGCACGTCCAAGAAACCCTTTTGACCCAACATTTCTCACACCCCAAATCTGCAAACAACCCATCATAACAACAAACCCAAAACCCTCAAATCTGCAATGAACAACCTACAAAACCCTCATATCTTACCATGTCTTCAATTCTCTCATGCAATACCATAGATTCAAAATTGAACAAGATTTTCTCAACCTAGGGTTATCTAACCACAACCATGGATCTAATACCAAATGAAGGGAAACTTGCAGCCATCTAATGATAATTCCCACATAACACAAAAGAGAAATTTATGCAAATAAGTATTCAAAATCCATGTGCAAGAGAATAGACAACATACCCATCAAAAGATGACACAATATATACCTTAGGAAAACCCTCATAGAGGGAAAAACCCAATCTCCAAAAGCATCCATGACTCATGTATAGTTCAGCAATAAACATTACAATACATCTTCAGAGCCTCCATGAACACCTCTAAATCATTAAGCCCTCCCAGTGCATCCTCCATATGTCCAAGCATGTAACCACACATCCCATGCCATGCTTCACACATGAACTCTTCAAAATAAGACTCAAACCCCAACTAGCCAACCTTAGACAACTACCCTTGTGTTTGATTTTACAAAAACAAGCTCACACAAAACCACCTAGTGGTATTACATAGAACCATGTGACTAAAACCATGAGATTACAAAACCATCACCCCACATTCAATATTGGGTAGTTTATTAAATTACTTTCCCCAATATTAAATAAATATATTCTTACAACTTATCTTATTTCCTAATGATGCAACATAAAGTGGCCCCAAGAATGTTAACTCCTAGTGATGCATGTACTTCTAGATCCTCAGAGGTGCACCACACACATAATAATAAATTAAACATTATAAATATTATGCAAGGTTTACAACACCTAATTCTTAACACTCCTTAGTCTTTCTATTAATTGTCTCATCAAAAGGTAACCATCTCAGCATATGATCTCCATAAGTAAGAGATCTCTTAGCCTCACCCAAGTCTCCCTAGTTTCCATGAGCATTCACCAATCAATCAATGCCAAATTCAAATGCAACCTTGTAAAATC
This sequence comes from Sequoiadendron giganteum, assembly GCA_007115665.2. Taxonomy (NCBI): domain Eukaryota; kingdom Viridiplantae; phylum Streptophyta; class Pinopsida; order Cupressales; family Cupressaceae; genus Sequoiadendron; species Sequoiadendron giganteum. Next base: position 166,095,348 of record CM021102.1, on the reverse strand, counting down.
ATGAAGCTCCAAGAAAATGATTAATACTCAAAACTAAATAGAAACAAACAAGATCGTTATCAATGTTTTGACCATGAAATTGGGAACCCAGGTTCATAATACCAATATCTAACATATCATGATCTCAAGAGAATCTGTATCATGCCAAAAACCCAATCTAGAATCAAGATTAAATCATGACATAATAAAAACCATACTCTAAACCAAGAACCAGCATCTTCAATCACATGAAGATAAACATTCATCATCAAATGATGAATCCACATCACTACCAAAGCTCCCACTGAATCATGTAACCAAGATCTCTAGGCATCGTAATAACCATCTCCTAATTGAAGATCCTCCATGACCTTAACATAATTAAATATAACTCAACACAATGACCTCCCAAAAGGTAAAGTCAAACCATGATTTAAAAACCAAGAAGATACAATCACGACATATCCTTTGTCAATAAAACCAAGTATGTCATTAAAATCTCTATAATTTCAAGGAAAAATCCAAGAGATCCTTATGACACCAACAATCATTATAAAATTCTATCCATATTCTAATCAAATATTATCCATGACTCACTACACAGTGCAACAACTTAGAACCAAAATCTTGAAAAAAATAAGATAGAAACACATTATGTAACTACATACAGCTCCCATTGAAAGTAATAACAAGTTATACATGGCATCATGACTAATATCATTACCAACATTGTACTAAAAGTGAATAAAGTTTCTCATGCACCATAAACTACTGCTATAAATTCAAATGGGCAACTATATTAGGTATATTGGCACTCTCAAATTTTGCAAATTTGAAGTGCCCATATTGAAAATTTTTCCTTTGCATTCTCAGAAGTGCACCTGAAAATCTGCCTAAATGACCTAATTTGGAGGGTCATATTTTGGAGCCTATTGATTTTCAAGCCAAACCCCTTAGGAGGCCCACTCACATGACATATTTGAACATTCATGTCAATTTTCAGCTTCCCACAATAAGTTTTGTTAGGGTTTTGAAAAGCGAAGCTGAAGGGTTTTGGCACTTTTTCTGTTGTTTGTAAACTTTCAATTTTACAAAGTGGCCTCCTATTCAGGTCAATATTTCACAAATAGTTGAATTTCAAGCCAAAAGGTTTGTTTCTCTCCATTATCCCCACATAAATGTACTCCCTTGTCAAGTTGCAGAGCCTCATGACAAGATTTGATAATTTTACCAGGCCAAAAGAAAATGCAATTTGTTCAGTTTTGCACCTGCATTTTTTCAGGGAGGTCAACTTTGACCTTGAGTATCTCGTGATACACGATGATTCAAGGAAAACCCCCTTGCATGCATAGTCATTGGTCCCAAATGTGCTTATGTTTCCAGTGGCAGCTTACCAGGAGTTGATTTGATTTTTTTGCAAAATGGTGATTTAGTGAGTTTTAATTGATTTTGAATGTGTAGTTGCAGAAAAGACGAACTGAGCAACTTTGGAATTTAATATGTTTCACCTCGGGATTCCTTTTATCAAACCGTCTTTTGTACTCCATTCTTGGATCAAACATCTACATGCTTGTAAGTTTTTCTTGCTCCAGAAGGTAGTTTGACTAGTTTCCCGGGTCGATTATAGAGCCAACCTAGCCAGTTTTTCTCATTGTTCAAATGTGCCAGAAAGCAAATTCTAATGATAACCCAGTTTATCATTTCACTTTAGAAGTATTCAAGAGTTGTCTCATATCAATTCAAGGTGAAACTTGTTTGAAAACAAAAACAAAAAATTAGTCAAGCCTGCATGGGGACCTAGCTTGTGTCACACAAATGTTGTTGGCATCACTCACTTGAAGGATCAAGTACAATTGAAATAGGGCATTTGTGGATTTTAGACCATAATGATGCTATTTTGATACCTTCATAAAATGTGGCAATTGAATTAGTAGTATGGAACTATTCCATCAACTAGCTAGGGCAAAGGCTCTAGATGGGATCCAATTAAGCTTTGACTTTGTTGGAACTGCATTGAAGAGCTTATCAAGTGCTTCATGTATGTTTGGAAATATAGAATATAAATTCATAATGTCACAAGTTAAAGTAAAGTGAAAATGGTCTCTCTCCATTATGTGTCAAGATATAAATGCATGATGGTAGGCAACAACAAGGGGACCATGCCTTCCAAAATAGCTATGTCATATAAGATAAAGCCAAGGGTGAAGGTTCTAATGGAAAATCAAGAACACAATAAAAATGTATCTAGGTTCTGATTTGGATTCAATGCAAAGAAAAAATCAACTAAGCCCATCCTCTGGTATTTCTCAATTCACGAAGCAACCACCATGGGATAAAGCCACAACACTATTTAATCTTGCTAAGTTGCTTGAACAGTTACATAATATTGAGAGATAAAATATTTTACAGGGGCTAATTTTGTGAATACACTTGGAATGGATAAGAAGCTCATCAAGTGTTTTATAGGATGATCAACAACACGGAACAAAAAACCAAGGAATGGCATCGAGTATAAAAGCCATCAAAAGCAGCACAAGGTAGGTCTATTGTTAAGAATTTTCTGGCTATTTCTCCCATGGAATGAAGGGAAATTGTTGGCAGAAGGTGCGACCAGCTAGTGGAAGAGGCTCAAACAATTTTGGGGGAAATGAATAAGGTACACGCATCCATCAGAGCATAGAGGACATAAGGTAATGCAAAGGGAATATCCAAGCGGTTGTAAGGGAGGGATCTAAGGAACGATGCCACACACCTTACAAGGCTCAAAAAATTTCCACAACCCTCTGCCAACATCCTCCTAGCATGTCCCACGCCTTTGTCGATATGTGGGAGCTTTGGAATAGGTTATAGTCATCCATGAAACCTTGGGGAATGGAAGAGTCGATGTGGCATGGAAAAGGCATGTGAACTGCTCATAAAAAACAAAATTCCAAATAAATGTGATATCATGGCTTGCCACAGTAGCCAATGCACTAAATGGATTTGTTGAAAAGACCTCAAAAACTTGAAGGTCGAATCCAAGCCTTGATAGAATCCTCCCTGCTCATGCAAACGTTGGATGAAGGATTTTGGGGTTTCTTGCGCTAGGTGAAGGAGAGATCCATTGAATGTAAAACGCATCATGTGGAGTTTGTGAATGATACAGAGACATGAAATGTTACTCTGCAAAATGGGGTTGTCATTTGTGTGCGATGCAAGTGCCTTAGTTCAAATGAAGAGGTTTCCATTCCACCAACTAAGAGGGAAATATTTGTGTGTAAAGAAGCATCCATTGAGCTAGATAATGGAGTGAGCAGCGTCCATGCAAAATTTGGGAACCCATGAAAATAGTATTATCCCCATGGAAGGCATGCAAAACAGAAATGAGGATTAGGGAAAAATGTGAGATCAACGACAAAGGATAAAGATGTCCACATGGATGCATCTCGCAGATCACACGAGAGGGATGATGATGTAAGCCAGAGGACTGTGCAGTTTGCAAAAATAGGTCGCGTGGCTAGTGGGCCCAGTAAAGGCTTTCTTCTCTTTTAAAAGGCAAAACAAATTTTAAAATAATGGTGCAAAGTATTTAAATGCAAGGTGGGCCCGAGGACATTGAAATTTTTAATGTTGAAAAGTAATGTTGCTCGTGAGTGTTTTCATTTTTAAAACGGATGCGCAAGTAAAATTTTAATTTCATGTGGACTGAATTAAATATTCACTATGGGTAAAGTGAATGTATCATTCATTTTATAAGCGAGGATTATGTGTTGCACACAAATGAAGATAGAATTTAAATATACAGTACAATATTAAGTGGAGGCATGTGATATTTTTTATTTTTCCTCATACTGTGAATTAAATATTCACTATGAAATGTTGTTGGGAGTATAAAGTGAAATAATTTTTGCTAGGAACATTTTAAAAAGTGCAGCCACAACATTTTAAGGGGAAAAAATATGAGGCTTTCATAGGAAAAATTATTTTTGCACAACAGGGTGAAATGGTGAACTTTGTTCACAATAGGGTAATTTTTCTATTGGAGAATCAAAATGAAGGCAAAAACAGAGGCAAAGTTTGTTGGAAGAGAGAAGAGAGAGGTTGTTCTAGACATTTTCAGCTACTTGTTGTTGTTCAATGGAAGATCAAGCTGTCAGTTGTCAACTGTGGATGTATTTTAGGGTTGCTCTTGTTTCCTTCAATTATCTTTATCTTCTCTTCTTCTCTCATTGTATGGGGGTTCTGAATTCTTATATGGGGTTGGGTAGATAAAAAAAATGTTGAGTTTAAGTCATGAGTTGAGTCTGTAAGTTGTAGTTGTTGATTTCATGAGTAAATATCAGTCAGTTTGTGCAAGCAAATCATAAATGTCATCAAATTGTCTCTAGATTTGTACATTTTAAGTCATATGAATTCAATAATACAAAGTATGTTTGATTTTATCATCTCAATTTCCCTAGGAGTGTTTTATTTGTTCATGGGTCTATTTCAAAGAAATGGTTAAATTACTTTGAGCAGATGATTATGATTTCCAGTGTGTAGGTTGGATCTATAAGAAGAATTCTGTTGACAACAGGGGTGGATCTGTTGGTGTAATGCATTAGCAGTTTGAATCCACTGGTTGGAGTTTTTTTTTTTATGAAGTTACCATTATAGTTTTGTATTTGACTCCATGGCCTACAATTAGGCACTGATTTGTCTTTCAACTTAGTGCATTTCAGAAATAGTTATTAAACTCAAAATCATTAAATCTTTCAACTATGATGTATGTTCTTAAAAAATCATTCAATTCTTAGCATTAGGTGATTATTTTCTCAAAGGTTTGCCAAGCCTTCAGTGAATAATGTCTATTTGCAAATAGTAGGAACAAATCTGTGTTGAAGTGTTCTTGAAGAATGAAAATATCAAATGAACACAAGAAGGAACACCCTCCTTGGTCCCATAGAGCCTAAAGAGTAGGGGTAAAGCCCTGAGAAGGTTTACTTGTCAGTTGGCCACTAGCTTTTTTTATTCTTGAACATAAAGGTTGGTTACCTCTTAGAGAGTTTCAAAGCTTAGCTGGAAAAAACACCAAGGTACTCCCAAAAAAATATGTTTCTCACTACAATAAACATACCAATGTAATAATGGTGACCAAGAATAAGGCCTATCAAATAGAATACACATCATATAATTTTACAAGATCTACACATATGCAACATCTCAAAGGAGAAATACATTATCAAATCTCAAATCTCAAATAACTAAAAAAGATTCAACCCCACATTTGTAACATGTAGAACAGAGATAATCAAGCATAACATGTAGATTTTCAAGACTCAAACACTAGGATGAACACTAGATTTGATTTTACAAACAAACCCACATAGGATTGATCATAGATCAATAATAACCCTCCAATCAACCATACTAACCTGTAACTATCTTCATCTAGAACACCTTGAGTACAATCTTATCATAGATCTACATACCATAGATTTTGGTTAACATGTAAAACCTACAAAACCATATCTATAAATTTGAAATACAGTTAAACATCTAGACATTCACATCAAACATATCATTTTAACAATGGAATAAGCATAGATTTATAAACCCACAACTAAAAAATAAGAAAAAAATTGCAACCCAACAAGAAAACCAAGTTATCCAAGAGTTTATAACATATGAAGCATATATCTCCACAACTCACAAAGAGGTTAGTGGCTTATCTTTGAGTGCTTTCATGTAATTGAGAGCTAAAACCATGAATCCAGCATAAGCACTTCACTCTATAGTCTAAATAGTGGGAATTTCTCTATATGACTAGGATGTCAAAAGTACCCATCCAACATGAACACCTTCTCATTACACATGACCACAAGGTAAAGGAACAAAGCCACCAAACAAGATGATAATCACATATTTTTTAACAATATATTTAAGTTACCAAAACATAACAAAGTACATGAAGATTCATAATCATGAGCTTCCAATGCCCAGTATAGATCACATTGACAATATCCATGGCTTTCAATCTCATAGATATGTAAAACAAAGTTAACTTGTAGAACATTCATTACTACCCAACAAACCTCCAACAACCTTCAATTCCTTCTAACAAATTCCAACAAGTTTTCCAAGCTAAGAAATAAAAAATGAAGGAATACCTAGAACCAAATTAACCTTCAAATTTAATACCATATGTGAATTTTCAATCTCTATCCCAATAATCAAGCTATAAATTCAATGGATGAGATACAAGGCTTAGATTGCTACAATATGAAAATTTGAAATCTATATGAAAATCTAACATTAAGTGACTTTAATATGGAATTACCATTATTAGATTCATCTTCTTTATGATTCTAAATAAACCAATATAACATGCTTAATAATACCACCTCATGTGGACTTATAACAACAATATATAAAGCATAACATCACCAAATATAGCAGCAAAGAGGAAAAAATCAGCAACATAAAAGACATCATGTAACACAAGATTTACATGGAGAAACCCTTGTAAGAAAAAAATCCACCAAGAAGAGAGGCCAAGTATGCATTATAATCAAATAGTTTAAATTACAATACATTCAATTTCATTCTCCTCTTTTTGTTTAACATGGCAGCACCTATGTACTTGTGAGCAATCTCTTTATGCTCCATGGCCTTATTCTTGCAAAGTAGCTCTGTGTTCAACTATTCCTCCTCAAATCTACATCTGAAGAGCTAATTTTATAGACTTGTAAAGAGGTATTAAGCACCAAACATGGAATCCAAAGATGTCTCTTCATTACAAACGTCCCCCCTTATATTGCATCCTCATAATACAAAAGGATGTTGATTTTGGCTCTAATAATTTCCCTCCAATTTGGGCACCCAAACTTAGAAATTAAACATTACATTAAATTCAATAAAAGATAGAATGCCAAGAGACACCTATTACCTATTTCCAAGTGCCCACTTGGAGAAACCCAATAGTCACTCATTTATTCTCTTCCTTCTCTTTTTCATCCCATTCTAGGCATCTATGTGGGGAAAACAATATTAAATATTCATGTTTATAAGTTGCCTTTATCATTGCTAGTAGATCCCATCTATTGAATGAAAAATACAAATGAGAGGGGGATGAATCAGTTCTATCTTATAAAAAAATCAAAACCCTTAATAGTAATCAGATCCACATGCATTCATTAAACCCTTATTCTGTTATAATGTTTAAGAATGAAAAGCATATAACAAAGAACTAAAATAACAACACCATACACAAGAGAACACCAGATTTACATGGAAAACCCAATGAGAGAAAAACCATGGTGAGGATTAGCTCACAATATAAGTAATAGAAAAACCGGTACAAAACGGCTCACTACCAAAATAGGACACACTATCCAAAAAGGCTCACAGTCAGCGCTTGCTATCATAGAAAGAAATACAAGAAGATAGAAGAGAAATGTTACACAAAGAATACTTCTCAATGCAACAGGAATCCACCACAATGCTCCAACAATCTTGCGGCCTTGCTTGAATGATTTTTGGATACCTTCAGCTCACTACTTTCAAGAACCCTAACATTTAAATTTGCACTGCTCTACTCAAATTCGCATCTCACACATCACTGACATTGATCTCACATATATCTTGCTTCTCTCTTTCATTTCACAACACAATTACGTTTATTTATATTAACTTCATCCTGAAAATCCTTCTCTAAGGTCAGAAACTATCTATTACACTTAAAAATGCAAATTAGGTCAGCACCAAAGCATTCTCGCGATGGATAGGAATGAAGATGACCTACATAAATCCTTAATTAGGACCTAAATAGATCCAAACACAACTCAACATGCTTTCACAAGCCTCACATGTAGTGTTAACACAAGGTTAGTCAATACTCATGCTAAACACCATAATCATTAAGTACACACTTGCTTAAATCAATCTAGAAAAAACCACGAGCTACTTAAGATTCATCAGACATTTCATCCAAACTCGCATCATACAAATACTTCATCTCAGAACACTTGGTAAACCTTATTCACACACTGACAAATGAAACTCACTCTGTACTACACCAAATCAAATAAAATCTTGAAATCTAAAAGATACAAGCATTATAAGAAACTTCCCAAATCCACACAACCTGAAGCCAAATAGCAGAGAAACGCAAAGCAAATACATTTCTCCCAAGTCATAGAAAATATCACTAAAAAATTGGTTCACACACTGTACAATGATCTAGAAATCTAAATTATAAATATAGCAACCTCTAACAACCATGCACAACATGTCAAATCTACACAGACATAGCATCAACATAGAAGAAATGTGGAGCACAATACTGGAGCACATTTTAAACATTTGCACAACACAGTTTACTCTGTTTATTAATTTTTCTCAAAAGCACGTGGAAACCAAGTACCAAAGGCATCATCTTAGCTCATTACTTCATTAAAAATCATCTTCAAACACTACAAAAAAAAGATAGCTCCATGTACTCACAACACTTCCTCAATATCTCAGCTACACATACACATCCTACATCAACCTCTTTATCACAATTTTCTCAATATCCTCGACAACTTCAACATGCAACAACTTCCTTAACATATAGTTGACATTAATGAAAACATCAGACAATAGAATTCCTATTGATATCAATCACAACACCTTCATACTTGCAACAATCTACCATTTTTCCATTAATGGCAACACGAGATGTGAAAAACCATCAAAGACAATGTAACTAAGGGAATTTTCCTAGGGTTAGCAAATCATATACAAAAACATAAAAACCCAAAGTGATAATGAAGTGCAAAGGAATAAATGAAAACAAATGAAACAATCTCACCAAAATTTCTTCATTCTCCATGGCTGACCTCCATTATACCTTCTCAACTTGCTGAAAATGGGATGTTGCCCTTAGATTTGTGATGAGCAATCTAATGTCAATGACAAGTCCTAAGAAAATATTGAAGGATTTTAAATGTTTATGCAAGTAAAACTAAGTTCTACATGCAAACTAGCTAGCAAGATACAAGTATAGAGATAAAAAAATAAGAGATCAAGATATGCAAGATTCAAGATTTTCAAGATGTCCAAAATGAGAACAAAATTGTCATTTTATAGAAAATGCAATTTTGGATGAATGGACAAGATTGATGATTGACAATTGCCCTAGAATCAATGGCCAAGATTCAAAACAACAACCCACAATTAGGGTTAGGGCAACATTAGGGTGAATTCAAAATGAGTGGACAAGATTTAATTTAAGAAATTAAATCAAGGAATGAGAATGTGTGACAGGGAGATAAGATTTGGCACAAAAAAAGAGGGAGTTAGAAAATCAAATAATTTTAGAAATTACTTAATTTGTGGAGGAAAATGTTATTTTGAATTTAATATTAATTTAGTTCAAAATGGTGGGGTCATGTGACAATAAATAATAATTTAAATTATTTACTTGAAAAGAGGAAAATTTAAATAAATGATTTTTATTTAAATTTAGAATAGAATTAAATGAGACGATTAAATAATTAATTTTAATTATTTAATTGTGGAAGGAGTGGGTTAATAATTAAATAAATTGTGGGGGATTTATTTAATTATGAGAATAACTTTATATTAGAGACATATTTAAATAGAATGTTATTATTTAAATAATCAAGAGGAAAATAATGAATTAATTAAATAAATTTAATAATTTATTTAATTTAAAGAAGATATTTAGACATTAGTGGCGTATTTAAATAAATGTGATTTATTTAAATAGTCAAGAAGAATAGGAGAGGTGAATTAATTAAATAATTGATCATTATTTGATTAATAGTTGAATTTGGACAAAAGAACATAATCAAATTATGTTTAGAGGAATTAATGACAAAATTGAGTTCGCAAGCCTAGGTCAATTTTATGGGTTTACATTTTGCCCCTCTTTTTCATGATGCAATTTATCGTGTTATGGCAAAGAAAACAAGTCAAGGATATGCCCCAACGAAGGTATAGAGTACTTATGCCCCCTTGGGAAATTTTTTGAATTTTGCTTGAGGTTAGAAAAACTTGGAAAGCGTCTCGATAAGCTAAATGGATGCCTAGAAAATCAATGGCATGATCGGTTTCAAAATTAGATGACATTAAGATAGTCAAAGGTCAGTCAAAGGTAGTCAAAAGAGCCTCCAATATTAACCCAAATGGTAAAACCCTAATTTTCAACCTATAAATAGGTTTGAAAAAGGTAAACTAGGCGTCATTTTCATATTTTCTTTTAGAAATTTTGGAGAGTAGAGTGTGAGGAGAAGATGGTGATTCCAGTGACAAAGCACTGCAACTACCGAGTCAGGACTTTTCGACAACCCAAGGGCGTAGAGGCACTGGTAAGTACCCTTTTCCTACTTTTTTTTCTCACTTTTCATGTATTTATTAGGGTTTTAGGGTAGGTCTAAGAATGTGTTGCGACACAAATGTGTTGGCGTAAGTCGCAATTTCCATCGTGTTCAATGCATTTGTTGTGTCGTGAAGCAAGTGCAAGGGGTGGGTAGGGTTTCATTTTAAAATGATGCAACTGTTAGTAGGGCCTAAGACGCAACTACTAAATAGCAATGCAACCATTACGGCCCACGACGGAAACACCATATTGCAACACAAATGCAAAGCCACGTGACACATGTGTTATAGAATGATGCAATTGATATATAAAATGACACAATTGATGTAGAGTTTCACAACTATGAGATCGAACGATGAAAATGCCTGAGTGTGACGCATGTGCAAAATGCAGTGACGCATATGACTAAACGCGATGCAATTGCACTCAATGCAACGCAATTGACTTTGAACAGGGTTGACTAGAGTTGACTTAGTTTAGACTCATTTTTTAGATGCATTTTTTATTATGCAGATAGTAATAATGTTTTGCAATGCTATTCAATGTGTGCTAACTCTAGTTTCTGCATGTGGAGAAACGATTACCACCCATCTATACCCGTGAGTTCAGACCAACCACATATGCATTTAGGGATCAACTGTGAAACAGTGAGCGATAGTGACTGGTGAGACTAGGTCTTTACTATGTCACCTATATGCCCATTATTCGGGTAAATAGAGGATTATTGATAGCATTGTGCGAGAAGTGGCACTCGGAGACATGCTCATTCCACCTACCTACAAGAGAGGTGATGGTGACATTAGAGGATGTGTACAGGATACTCCGCATCCTGATCAATGGGGAGTGGGTAGTTTATGATCCTCACTAAGGGTGACAGGATTTCTCAGAGATGTATGATGTTGTTGATGATGTCAAACTGGGGATTCAGGGCTACGAGATTAGATGGAAGTCTTTGGCCGAGCATTATCCTCGATGGGATGCCATGTTGTTTACACTGATTGTCGATCCTGATTCCAGATCATCGTAGGCATAGATTCCCTATTGGATGGGGTGATGTATTGGTTCAGATGTGCATGGATAGGACAGTGTTTTCCTAGGGGCCATGCTTTTTAGGTATGTTGTATAACCAACTTCATGAGGTTTTCCTATCAAGAGGGGTAAAGTATTAGTTGTGGGACCACTCTTTTGATGAACTGGGTGTGGGAGCACATTCCCATTTTTCGCCCACCAGTTCAAATTCAGCAGTTGGGCGAGGGGATGCCCTATGTATAATTATATGTAGGCTCAGTCACACAAACCCGAGTAGGGGACACAGGGTATTGGTGACATAGGATAGATACCTTGATGAGTTTTGTTTGGAGACCATACAAAGATTTTTCCTAGTGGCCAGATGAGGAGAGGCATTTGACATTTTTTTAGCAGTTCAGATATTTGATTGGTAGGACCGTACAAAGCCAATCTATTATTGAGATGTACTTGCCCTAGCAGGTGCTACGCCAGTTTGGAGAGCAATAGGGTGTGCCTGTGGGGATGATCAAGTATGTGTAGGCATCGAGAGAGACCATGTGGGAACCTCCCATAGCAGTGCCCCTACCAGAGCAGTAGATTGATGGGCTACTTACACAGGAGTGGGGTTGGAGAGGGAGGATAGCAGATGTTGGGAATACAGTCAAGTATGATGCTTGGTGGTAGGTTCATAGGCCAATACCCTTGACAAATCCAGATGGTCCTGGGTCAATTAATCGATGATCAGTCATTCCACGAGTGTGGAGGGGAGGCTGGGGAGGGAGAGATGGTGGCAGAGGGAAGGATGAAGGCCGAGGGGATGGTTGGAGAGGTGGAGGAGATGACGGAGGTGGTAGGGGTGGAGATGATGGCGGGGATGATAGGGGTGGGAGGAGGAGGAGAGGTGATGGAGGCAGGAGATAGCCCAAGATATTCCATCAGCGAGTGGGTGGAGCACCATTGTCACTGATCAGGGAGGAGGGTGAGGAGGGGGAGAGTGAGGAGGTAGAGGGGGGGGAAGACAGGAAGGTGAGATGGAGATCGAGGTTAGGGTAGAGGCAAGAGATCCAGCCAGATGGAGAGATGCCAAGAGAGGAGGACATTTTTGCAGAGCACCAGGCATTGGACATTGAGGTAGAGGAGATTGGAGGAGAGGAGGAGACGGATGAGGAGGATGAGGAGGGGATAGATGAGGTGGAGAGGAGGTTGAGGGAGCAGATGATTGAGAGAGGGGAGGAGAGTGACAGGTCGTTGGTTTTTCCTGTGGATTCCACCACAGATCATAGAGTAGCCGATCTCCAGAGCTGACTAGATGAAACCTTGTCTCAAAAAAGGCATTATCAGTGGAGTCAGAGGTGGTACGAGTGGACAAGGATCGGGCTATGATCCACCAGGAGGAGGCTGAGAGATGGGTGAGAGAGTTTGCATAATTGTGTATAGGGCCGACAGGGGATATGGAAAGGGAGTTGGCTAGGATGAGTGAGAGTGGAGGCTGGTATAGGGCATTATATGAGCAGGTCGTGCCACCTGAGAGACGAGATCCTAGGCTATCGAGGTCATACAGCAGGACTAGTAGTGGCACACAGACACATAGCAGCCACAGATCCCACAACAACAATCACACTAGCACGGGTGGGTCCACATCATCTGGGCAATCATTTGGTCACAAGTCACACCATTCTCATAGGAATTCATTAAGCCATAGTCACAGGTTGAGCCATAATCAAAGGTCAGTTTCATCAGGACACTAGTTAGAGTAGAGCCAGCCTCAAGTCATCGACCCCTTGGGATCTCAGAGTCGGGCTACATCCTTCATATAGGTTACATTTGAGCTGATGAGTTAGTGTCAGTCACCCCATGGTTCACCTCCACGGGATAGAGAGTGCGCAGTCTAGGGCTTATGTTTCTTTATTGTTGTGAGACATTTGATATGTTGATTTTCGAGCTTTCGAGCTCCAGTTTTGGGATTCCTCCAGATTCTATCCCGTGACATTATTTATTTTGAGATATATATATATATATACGAGATGATTTTGATGTGGACTACATGGTTTGTTTTATGATCCTATACACTATGATATTTTTGTATGATGAGATGTATGGATATGATGATTATGGATGCAGTTATGGATATGTTTATGTATGTATGAATTATGTGTTGTATAATGACATTATTCCTATATGTATGCATTGATGTTAATGATGGTTATGATGTCTATATGTTAATGCAAATGATGGTTTTATGTATGTAACATGGATGGATGTAAATGATAAACTTATATGTCATGTATATGCAATGTGAATGTCGATATTATTATGGAACTTGATTTATACAAATGTGAAATGTGCTAATGAAATGTTCATATGATCATGTATGCAACTATGTTTTTGTATGTCATAGGATGTCAACAAAGGATGAGAGAAGAGAAGATGAAGGTGGATGTTAGTGCGAATAAAGATATGCATGTTAGTGCGGAAACAAGAATCCTTCAACAATTTCCATAGTATTATAATAGTTATTGCTCTTAATCATCATTGGACAGAATGTCGTAATGGCCAACAAACACTATGATATGATATAGATCAATAATGTGCAAGGTCAAACCACCACATAGGACAAAAAGTCACAGACAAGGATGATCATGACTCATATAAGGAACACAATTGTCCCTAGTTATTTTGTCATAACCAACCGCAAACAAACAAGACTAGTTATGAAATGTTGTTGCTTCTCTAAATCCTGACATCAGGACATCCTCAAGAAACTAGCCACATGACAGCCGAATCAAAGACAAGAAAATCATCATACTACATTGTTGCTCCTCTAAATACTGAAGTCAAGACATCCTCGAGAAACTAGCAGCAGGATGATCAAAAGGACAAGGGTAATCATCATGATACATCATGGCTCCCCTAATGCAAGGAAGTAGTATCATGATGACCATCAAAAGATAGATAGTTTTGGCCAAGTGTTTTCGAAGTAAATGGAAATGTCAAGTGTTCAAAATTACAAGTGTTTTAATGTCAAAATTCCAAGGTTGACGAGGTCAAAGTTGTCGAGTGCTAAGCGATGCCAAATTCAAGAAGGATGCATCCTGAATGATGTTGATGTCAAGGGGAACAATTCTCAAAGTTAGGAGAATCCATCAAAATTCTAGATGATGATGTCGAAGCTTAGGAAGGACACATCCAAAAGCATGAATAGATGACAAGAGTTGTTCCTCAGAAAAATATATCTAACGAAGGACCAAGATTTTGATAGGTTGACTTCTATTTACTAGATGATAGATTTGATTGCATGCCAGCATTGGCATGCAAAGCTTGATTGAGATGTCAATTGAGAAGATTGTTTAAATTTTTCCAATAGATTTCCTTCTTAGGTTTGATGAATGATTTGATTGACTTGAAGATATTCGGCATGTGTGAAAGTGCAATGTCATGAACCCTAATGGACTGACCTAGTGTGGCCTTGGGGGCTGATCGATTGATGGCCTTGCCTACGTCGTGCACTCAAATACCTTGTAGTTCGACATGACCAATGACTTAGTCTAAAGGATAGAAGATTGAGTCATGATTTTATTTTTAAAAACCTAAAAAGACAGACCTAATGTCTCAGGGATTCAAAGATGAACCTTGCCTACGTAGCAAATGTGCAGAGACAATGTAGTCCGGACCATGAAAAAGACTAGCTATCATAACTGATGGGACAAATATTGACGTTGTTTATGAAATTGTTGACGTTTTCTGATTTTTTTTGTGTTTTCTTCATGACTTTTTTCAAGACTTTTTCTAATTTTTATGACCTCTTTTTTTTAGGACTTTTTTCAATTTTTATGACTTTTTTCACGACTTTTTCTGATTTTTATGACTTTTTTCAAGACTTTTTTGCAAAATCCATGACCATGTGCAATACACACTACAGTCAAATGAGAAAGATCTTTCCCCCAGGCAGGTCGAGGATTACCTAAGTAGAATGACATGGAAAAAGGGCAAACGCAGAATAAAAGGCAAGGATATGCAAGGCTTGATGTCAACCACTACTAGCCATGGACGAAAATGACAGGACCGATGGAAAATTTCATGAATATGTCGGGATATCGTGGTTATGTATTGTGGATGAAGGCCAATGGAATGATATTAGATGGTGGAGCAAAGACTGACTATGCATGGCGCTTGTTTACCATGTTTTCACCATGGTACTTATCCAAAGCACCTATTTACCAGGTTTTCACTATTGGATGAATTTATTTCTTTTACTATTTTTGTCATTTTTTTATATTTTTTTGGTGTCACCAAGACACCTGTTTTCTAGGTTTTCATCAAGGTGACAATTTTTTCTAGATTTTTCAATTTTCTTTTGTATTTTTATGGTTTTAGCCAAGATCTTTGATGCTATGTATAGAACTTTCGTAGATGCAGGTTGTTGATAGGATCTGTCAATTGTTCTCCATCTGGTGTAGCTAATTGATAAGCAGTAGAACCAAATGTGGTAGTAATGATATAAGGACCTAGCCAATTTGGCTCAAATTTTCCAGGCTTCTCTCGATCAACCTAATTTCTTGGATTTCGCATGAGGACCAAGTCACCTAATTTCAAACTTTCTAACCATCACTCTTTTGTTATAGCTCTTGTAGAGATGATTTTTATATGCTTGAAAGTGGTTCAAGGAATTTTGTCTTCTTTCTTGCAGCATTTCTAGTTCATGTAGGTGAGACTGTATGTATTATTCATCATCGATCATTCCCTTCAAGGAGACTCAAAGAGAAGGAATTTCAATCTCAATGGGAAATATGGCCTTAGATCCATAGACCAAGGAAAATAGGGTGGCTCTAATGGGTGTGCGGATGCTAGTATAGTAGACTCACAAGGTAGGATTGAGTTGTAGATGCCAATCTTGGCTAGCATCATTGATGATCTTCTTAAGAATTTGAAGAATTGTCTTATTGGATGCCTCAGCTTGACCATTACCTTACGGATAGTACGATGTGGAGAACTGGTGTTGGATGTGGAATCGTTCACAGACCTCTTGATTTTTGAATGGACAACCGTTATTTGTGATGATGGACTGTGGAACACCATACCAACAGATGATGTAATTAAGGATAAACATGGAAATCTACTTAGTGATGATGTTAGTGAGGGGGATGGATTCAATCCACTTAGTGAAGTACTCAATGGCAGTAATGATGAATTTATGGCCATTGGAGGAGGATGGATGGATTTTTCCCATGAGTTCGAGTCCCCATTGTGTGAAGGGCCATGGAGAAGTGATTGGTCTCAGCTCCTGTGTAAGTGCATGGATTAGATCATTGTGCACTTGACATTTCCGACATGTTCTGACAAACTAAAGAGCATCTTTTTCTATTGTCGGCCAATCATACCCAAGTTTGGTGACTTTCCTAGATAAAGTTGGGCCACTCGAATGATATCTGCATATACCCTCATGTGCCTCATGTAAAGTTGTTTGGGCTTCATCAGTGTTGAGATAGCGAAGAAGGGTATTGTCAAAGCTACGGTGATATAGGGTGTCACTGATGATGGTGTGTCGGGCAGCTTTTCGGATGAAGGATTTTCTCTAATTATTGGAGAGGTTGGGTGGAAGGGTTTTGGATTTAAGATAATCATAGATGTATTGATACCAGGGTGAGCTAGGACCAACAAGCTCACAAACTATTTCTAACTTTGGAATGTCATATGCAGCCATCAACAGTTGTTCGACTAAGAACTCAAATTGTGACACATCATTGGGGACGTCTAAGAGAGATCTGATAGTTGCCATTGCATCGGGTGCCTTGTTTTGTGTCATGGGGATCTGTTCAAAAGAAATCATACTGAAAGATGTCATGAAGCTATCAACCATCCACTTGTAAGGCAACAACTTTTCATCCTTTGTCTCATAATCATCATTCACCTAGTTAATGACCAACTAAGAGTCTCTAAAAACTAACAGTGTCTGAATTTTCCATTTTATGGCCATCTGAAGTCTTGTGATGAGTGCATCATATTCTGCAATGTTATTAGTACAAGGGAAGGCAATTCAGAATGCCTTAGGAATGGAATCCCCTTGTGCTATGATGAATAGGATACCATCTCCTGAGCTGTCACTAGTATGAGACCCATCAAAATACAGTTTCCAAGGTGATGAAGGTTTTGTGTGGAAGATAGACTCATTAGGAAAATCAGCTATCAATAGATGAGTGCCTTGGATAGGTGCATCTGCAAGTTGATCGACTATTACCCATCCTTTTATTGCCTTGTGTTCAACATATTTTATGTCATATTCACTCAAAATCATGACCCATTTTGCTAATCGACCTGTCAATGTTGCCTAACTCAAAAGATACTTCAACGGATCAATCTTTGCTACCAGGTGTGTTTGGTGGTTCAACATGTAATGTCTTAGCTTTTGTGCTGCAAAGACAACTACAAGACATGCACATTCAATGGATGTATATTTCATCTCATATCCAACCAATGTGCGACTGATATAGTATATAGCCCTTTCCTTTTCTTCATTGTCATTTTGTGCCAACAATGCCCCCAGTGCACTGGTAGTTGTAGAGACATACAGGATCAATTTTTTTCCTTCAATGGGAGGCATTAAGATAGGTGGTGTCAATAGATATTCTTTGATTTTTTTGAAGGTCACTTGATATTTATCTGTCCACAAAAATGAAATACTTTTACGAAAAAGGTACTAAAATGGTTGACATTTGTCTGCTAGTTGTGCAATGAAGCATCAAACAGATTGTTCTACCTTCAAGTGTTCACAGCTCGCTGATTCCCTTGGGTGAAGGCATGTTTAATATTGCTTTTACTTTTGTAGGGTCAACTTCTATGCCTCTTCGTGAAAATATGTAGCCCAGCAGTTTGCATGAAGTAACCCCAAAAACACATTTCTTTGGGTTCAAACAAACCTTGTATTCTTCTAGCCACCTAAAAAATTTGTCCAGGACCCTGAGATGATCTTTTCATGTCAAATATTTGGCCAAGAGGTCATCCACGTAATCCTCCATTAAAGTATCCATGAGATCATGGAATATTGTTGTCATGGCTTGCTGGTATGTGGTACCTGCATTCTTTAGGCCAAAAGGCATGACATTCCAATAGTATGTTCCCCAAGGGCATCTGAACGTTGTTTTGTGCTGATCCTCGGGGGCGATGTGTATTTGATTTTAGCCCAAGAATCCATCCATGAGGGACAACATCTCGCATCCCGCAATAACATCAACAATGACGTCTATTTTGATAATGGGAAATCATCTTTTGGACAGGCCTTGTTTAAATCTCTAAAGTCCATACAAATGTAGATCTATCCATTTGGCTTGGTGATAGGAACAAGGTTGGAAATCCAGTCAGCATAGTCTATTGATCTTATTAATCCGACATCTAGTAACTTCTTTAGTTCATCCTTCACAAGTAGTGCAATCTGTGGATCAATTTTTTCATAATTTCTCTTTGACTGGTTTGATACCTAGAATCAAAGGAAGATGGTGCAATACTAACTCAAGATCCAGCCCTAGCATGTTAGCATATGACCATGCAAAGTTAACTGCTCTTTCTAAGAAGAATTGTTGGAATTCAATTTTTTCTTCTTTTGTCAATGATGCGGCAAAGAGAACCATTTTGGGATTCTCTGGTGTAGCTATGTTAACTTCTATAGTGTTTTCAATAAGCATTGCTAATTTTTCCTATGTTATGGGAAGAAATTCCAATCCTCCATCCTTAGGAGTCTCAGAGAGGTTTTCACCTTCGGATACATCCTTTATTTTTACTATTGTATTGTCAAAAGGTGCCTTGCGGTTTTCAACTAAAGACATGTGTTTTTTGTGTTTTATTCTTTATGTTTTTGTGATTGGAGGATTTCACAGTCTCCCTGAAGTATGTTGCACAATCTAGATAAATAGAAAATCCTTCCTTGTGGTCACCACTTGGTATGCCCTCACGGATTCCCATGAATTCTACAATGGCCTCGTCATTCTGAAAGATATTCGTAGTGGGTGGGTCTTGTTGGTCCCAATCAATGAGTTGTGGGTAGACAAGGGAAATCCCATCATCAGTGTTGGTAAAGGACGGAGAGGATGCAGAAAGCATACAAATGGAAGCCTAGAGTGTGAAGGCAGAATTATCATCTTCACTTTCCCAGTCAAATTCGATCCAAGGACCATCCTAGGAGTTGGATGAGTTATGTCCATGGTCATAATATGGGACAAATAGATCAGCATCATGATCAATGGATGGTAGTTCATAGGCATGTACAGTATGCTCAGGCATGTCAAGCTCCTGGGTAGGCTTGGGAATGGAGTGGGATGATGCAAATGTTACCAGCGACAGTCTATGCCCATTTGGGTCCCAAGGGATGCTTACCCATTATTTATGTTTAGAATGGCGATCTATAGGATCAATATTGTACATTTGTCTAAATATTTCCTCAAAAGGGAGTTGGTTGGGTTCCATGAATATTTCATCAATATCATAGTCACTCAAGGTTCTATCAGATCCCCATTCCCATTCATGAGAGTCAGTTTCGGTAGGGGAGTCTTCACTTGTCTCGACACTTTCAAGAGTCGTTATGTCCTTACTTGAAAGTACATAGGTATGTCGATCTTTAGTTTCAAGTTGCTCAAACCCTAGCCCTAGATACTTTGGTCTAGAAGAAGGCATGATAGGCTCTCTCCTGCCGCTACTACTTGGTCCTAGACCGCTAGTTCCATCAAAACCATGAGCTTTGCATATATTGTAGCCTTCGCCATAAATATTTACTGGTAATGGGGGTAATTCCATTGGGTCCTTGTAGATCCAAGTAGATAAGTCTGAAATGTCCTCCTCATTCATGTCTTCCCATAATGTGAATACCATCTTCAGAGGAACCTTGAAAGTCTTCTTAGGCTCTACTAGGAAACAAGGTCACCCATAGACTTTAGGTGGCTTGGGTATTGTTGTAATATAGTAAGCCGTATTCAATTTGAATTCTCCACAGCCAATGTCCTGGATTCGAAGGTCACTACTTGGTATGGAGGACGAGGAGGACGGTGTGGTGGAAGTCTATGGAATGGATATGGATGACTTGGTGAGTGTGGATGGGTCAATGTACTTAGAAGAAGTGGAATTTGAAGCCTCTCGATTGATAGGCACCTAGTGCTTAGCAGTGGCTCTCAAGTTTGTATAGTATTGAAATGGGTCAGGATCCCCTGGGATAGTAATTTTGGAGCCATCGAAAGGGAACTTCAGATATTGGTGGTAGGTGGAAGGGATGGCCTTTAGGGCATGAATCCATGGGCGACCAAGTAATATAGTGTAATGTATATCACGATCCAGGACTTGGCATGTTCTCTCTATGATAACTGGTCCCACACGAATTGGAAGTGTGATGACACCTTTAGAAGTGTGTTCTTCATCATCATATGCTTTTATCACAATACTCTTGGTAGCATCCACACAAGCATCAGAGAATCCAAGAGCTTTAACCAATTTTAAAGAGAAGATGTTCAATCCTGCTCCACCATCTACTAGGACTCGTATAACCTTATACTTAGGGATAAAAAATTCGATATGCAAGGCATCATTATGAGATGGTTTAGGTGAGGAATAGTCCAGATCTGAAAAGGTAATGTGATGAGGTGAAGTCAAATATCTGACCATAGTTTTGAAATGGTTGACATCAATATTGTTTGGGATGGAAGACTCTTGCAAGAATTTATCCAAGATGGCCTTATGCACGGGCGAAATTAGGAGCAATTCAAGGATGGATATTTGAGTTGGTGTTTTGTTCAATTTCTTGATAAGGTTAAATTATGGATTGGGTTTTGGTTGTTTAGCAGATGGACTTGGTATGGTAATCTTGGGTTGACGAGCAAAGGGACCTAGGCTAGTGACCTTTCCTTTGTGTGTAGTGGCATTGCATTTCGGGGACTTTTTAATAGTAATGGTATTGACACATTTATCTTCATCAGTTGCTCGAAGGTTATTAATGATAGTACCACTAGAATAGTCAAAAGAAGCACGGACATAACTGGCTTAATTGTTATTATTCTTTGTGTCGGATGATGAGGGGTTACCTGAATTATGGTCTTGCAATGTGTTCTTATGAATTGTATGATCTGAATTAGATGCCAATGGTTGACCACCAAGCTCGATGGTATGGTTTTCAATGAGATCTTGTAAAAGATATCTTAGTTGACAACAATAGGAATTTTTATGCCCTTTGACATGGTAGTAATCACAAAATGCATTATCATCCCACCATGATGGCTTGAATTGACCAGGGTCATACGATTTAGGTTCTTCCAAAGTTATAACACCATTTTGAATCAGTTTCTTTAAGACAACTTCGATGGGCTCACCCAAGGGGATATATGTGCATTTTTGAAATTGTTGTGTTTGACGTGGTTGCCTTTGATTTGACTGAGAAGTATTGTTTTGAATGGCATTAGCATTTGGTGTCGGTGTAATCACAGGTGCGTTTTGATTTTGGACTCCTTTGATTGTGAGGAGAGGACCTGTTGCATTGATTGTTTTCGCATCAACCACACCATTGTTGGTGATGTGTTTATTCTTAACCTAGTACTTTTTTTCATTGGAAGCACTTGGGTTGGTGCTTGTGGTAGTGTTGATTGTTTTGCCACCATACTTCAGTTCGCCTTTGGCAAGTAAGGCTTTTTCAAGTTGAACACCTTTTTCGACAAGGTCAATAAAGGTGGTGCAACAATGGACTTGTAAGCCATATCTTAGTGGTCCAAGGAGATTTTGTACAAACATGGTGACTTTATCCTTTTTTGGTATCTCTACAGGACATCAACTTGCAAGGGTTCTCCATATTTGGAAGAAAGGGATAAAAGTCTCACCTGTGTCCTCTTGAGTGATTCTGCATAATGATGTGATGTCAATGTCTATATCAATGTTATAGGCATAATTTTCAACAAACTTGTTGGCCAATTCATCCCAGGATTTGATTCAATTAGGTAATTGTGCAAACCATTCTAGTGTGTTCCTTGCAAGACTTCTAGAGAAGAATCTCATTAAATAAGTGTGTTCATAGGCAATGTTCATGCAACTGGTAGTGAATTCTCTTATGTGTTCAACAGCATTGGTTTTGCCTTTGTATTTAGGAAATGTGGTGTTGAATAAAGATAGCTTCGATCAGATATAAATGATGATTAAATTTATTCATCATCATTTATATCAAAATTGCCTAACCCAAGTACAGTACTTCGATCTGTATTAAGAGTATACAAATTATATATATACAGATCGAATTGCTTGATGTATAAACTCTTTTTTAGAGACTAATCTTTAGTTGTCACGGTTTGATGAAGGCACACGTAATTAAGACACGTCTGCTCATGAGACGTGTCTCCCTTAGTCGCATATCCCTTCTCATGGGATGTGTCTCCTTGATTGAGATGTGCCTCCCTATCCGTATTTATGGGAGATCAAATCCTCAAGAAGAGAAACCAAAATCAATAAATTACTCTACTCTTGAGGATCAAAAATATACAACAAAAATTCAGACTTAGTTTTATATATTCATTCAAAATTAACTTGATAACAATTTTATATTTTTAGTTTATAATCTGATAGGATTGATCAAATTTAACATGGTATCAGAGACATGTTAGGAATATCTTATTAAACTTAAATATCAGATTATTTAAAATCACATTTCCTCTTGAAATCGCAAACACATTCCATTATTCATAATGTCAAGTGTGATTAGATTTGAGGATCATCTTGAAGGGGAAAACAACTTTACATCATGGAAATTCATAATCATGATGATTTTGAAATAAAATAAGTTAGACTCGTTTGTGAAAGAAAACAAGAGAGAACCGGAGGATGATCTAGAGAAAACTCAATGGATTGAGAACAATGAGAAAGCTATGAAAATTATAGTAGATGCAATTAGGGACCATATAGTACCTATTTTTTCCAAACATGAGACTACATACCTAATGTTTAAATCCCTTGAGAGCACCTTTGAAATAAACAACACCAGTAGGACCCTTGCTTTAAAAAGACAACTTAACCATGTTTAAATAAACAAGGGAGAATCTATTAATGCATACTTCATGAGAATCACTGAACTAAGAGATCAACTGTCAACAATTAGTATCAAATTGATAGCAAGGAGTTAACACTAATAGCTCTGCGAGACCTACCAAACTCATGGGAGTCATTTATTCAGGGAATAAGTAAGAGATCTAAACTCCCTAAATTTGACAGCCTGAGAATAGATTGCTTACAAGAAGAAACAAGACGGATAACAAAAGGAAACAATCAGAAACCCATAGATGAGGATATTCATGTGCTAAACACAAATTCTCATAAGAAAGGTAAGAATAATTCTTATGGAAAAGGATCATTCAAGAAGAGGAAAGACATCTCTCAAATACAATGTTTCAAATGTGATCAATATGGACACTATGCAATGAAGTGCCTTGATAGAAAAAACAACAAGCATCCTTTGCTAAAGTTGGAAAAACAAATATAGACTATGACTCTAAGAAATTTGTCTTCTATTCAGCACTATCAAGTCAAGTATCAAACCAAGTCAACAACTAGGTAATTGATAGTGGTTCATCTAGGCACATCACAGGGTTCAAAGAACACCTAGATACTATGAAAGAAGAATCTAACGAAGAAGTGACTATTGGGGATGATTCTGCACATCCAGTAAGAGGGGTTGGAACTTGCACCATAAATTTGAAGTCTAGCCTCTCTCTACAACTCACTGGAGTATTGTTTGTACCAGGAATAAAAAGGAACCTAATATCCATTTCTGCTCTTGAAGACAATGGATATAGGGTTACCTTTATGGATGGAAAAGTCCTGGCATGTCCAAAGAACTCCACTATAAAGAAAGCACAAACTATAGGTGTTAGACAAGGATATATCTACAAACTGTTCATAGATTCTAAACAAGCTCTTATTCATGAGACCTCTAATTCAAATGAAATTTGGCATCGAAGATTAGGACATCTTCGTTTTTGAGCCCTACCTTCTATAGAAAAATTAATAACAGGATTGCCCAAACTAAAACAAATTCATGAAGGAGCATGCAGAGGGTGTGCCCTAGGAAAGAACACAAAAGGGACCTTTCAAAATAGTTTGAGTAAAACCAAAACTGTATTAGAATTAGTACACTCTGACTTATGTGGACCCATGTTTGTACCCTCCATGGCCGGATTCTTATATTATGTAATATTTGTAGATGACTTCTCTAGGAAGACTTGGATGTATTTTCTTAAGTGTAAAGAGTCAACAGAAATCCTTAAAAGGTTTAAGGAGTTCAAAGCACTTACATAAAACTTCTCTAGGAAGAAAATCAAAATCCTAAGAACATATAATGGGAAGGAATACACCTCAGAAATCTTTATGGAATTTTGTTTAAATGTTGGGATTAAGAGGGAGTTTACAATAGCCTACAACCCTCAACAAAATGGTGTTGTTGAGAGAAAAAATAGAACTATTGTAGAAGCTGCTAGAGCAATGTTGTTTGACCAAAACATTGAAACCTCATTTTGGACATAAGCCTCTAGGATAGTTGTCTACATCCAAAATATATGTCCCCACTCACATCTAGATAACAAGACTCCTGAAGAATCATTTACTGGTATAGAACCTGACATAAGTCACTTAAGGATCTTCGGTTGCCCTATCTACATTCATGTACCTAAAGAAAAGAGATCCAAACTAGAACCTTCTAGAAAGAAAGGGGTATTTGTGGGATATAGTGAAACCTCAAAATCCTACAAAATATACATATCAGGGCAGAAACAAATTGAACTAAGTAGAGATGTCATATTTGAGGAAGACATTGCCTTCAAAAGGGCAAAGAGTTCAAGTTAGATAGAAATTCAAGATTCTCCTAAAGTCTTAGAAGTGGAGCCTGCTCCTGAGATTTAGAGGGAGTATCCTGAAGAAATCATAAGTGAAAACCAAAATGCTCTAGAAGAGAATCCCAATGACAACAGCAAGAAGAGACTACTTTGGGCTAGGAAGATGATTAAAGAAGCTAAGAATCATATAGCACCCAAAGGAACTTTTAGAGAAAGTAAGAGACCCAAAATAATCTCAAGCTATGTTGCCTTAATGAATGAGATCATTAGTTCAGAACCTACTAGTGTTATGGAAGCTTTCAAACATCGAGTTTGGAAAGATGCAATGATGGAAGAGTATCAGCCCATTTTGAAAAATGATGTATGGGATATAGTACCTAGACCAAAAGAGAAATATGTTGTCTCTTCCAAATGGATCTTCAAAATCAAACATGCTGTTGATGGCAGTCTAGAAAAACACAAGGCATGTTTTGTGGCCAGAGGTTTCTCACAAAAAGAAGGTATTGATTATGAAGAGACATTTGCACCTGTTGCTCGATACACCTCTATGAGAGCAATAATAGCTATTGCAGCAGCTAAAGATTGGAAGATCCATCAAATGGATGTGAAAATTGTCTTCCTAAATGGGACCATTGAAGAAGAAGTCTATCTAGAGCAACCTGAAGGTTTTGTGATACATAAAACTGACTCACATGTATGCAAATTGAAGAAAGCTCTATATGGACTTAAAAAGGCTCCTAGGGCCTGGTATGAAAGAATTGACTGCTATCTTTTGGGACTAGGATTTTCCAAGAATGATGCAGATCCAAATCTCTATTTTAAGGTAATTAAAGGTGATATGCTAATAATAATTTTATATGTTGATGACCTACTGATAACAAGAGAAGATCACCTTATTGCTCAAGGTAAAAAGGACCTGACTTCAAAATTTGACATGAAAGACTTGGGTATTTTACATTACTTCCTGGGGTTAGAAGTCTGGCAGAAATCAAATGGCATCATCCTAAATCAAGGAAAGTATACTATTGATATTCTGAAGAGATTTGGGATATTGGACTTTAGATCCATGTCTACACCTATGGAAACCAGCTTACACAAATTAAAAGAAGTAGTAGCAGAATCAAAATTTAAAGATCCTACTCACTATAGATAGATAATTGGATCATTAATGTACTTGGTTAACACCAGACCAGATATTTGCTATGTAGTGAATGCCCTAAGCCAATTCATGTGTGAGCCAAAGGAAATTCACCTTGTTGTTGTGAAGCGAATATTGAGATACCTTCAAGGTACTATTGGATATGGTCTTAAATACAGAAATGTCCAAGTAGATTTACATGGATACTCTGATTCAGATTGGGCTGGAAGTGTAACCGATCGAAAAAGCACATTAGGATGTTGCTTCAATTTAGGATAGGCTATGATCTCTTAGATCAGAAGGAAACAATCTTCAGTGGCTCAAAGCTCAACAAAAGCTGAATATATTGCAGCCTCTATGGGGGCAAAAGAAGCAATATGGCTTTGAAAATTGCTTGTGGGATTATTTGGTGAGCCCCTAAATCCTACTATTATTCACTGTAATAATCAAAGTTGCATTAAGCTTTCAGTAAATCCAGTATTCCATGATAGATCTAATCATATAGAGATCTTGAGAGACATGGTAGAAAGGAATGTGATCCAGTTGGAGTATATTAGTACAAATGATCAAACAGTAAACATTCTCACCAAGCCTCTCTCCAGAGTTAAAGTTAAACACTTCAGGAAGAAACTTGGTATGGTTGAAATGTAAATTTTTATTGAAATTGAGATTCAAATTGTTTATTTTGTACTAATGTATTTAAAATATGTTTAATGCGTAAAATCTTTTGTCATGTGTGTGACTCCATGACTTTATGGGCCCTCTCTCCCCTTGTGTACATTATTGAAAGGCGACGATCTTTTAGATAATGAACACTTGCATTTGACATTGTAAAGTGATGACTCTACAATGATTAGTCGCACTATCATGATAGATATCATGTGACTTGATATATGTGGATATGTCATGCTAGTATCTTGTGGTCATCTTCATAGATATCATGAGACTTGATATCAATTGAAGATCATCATGATCCTTATGAGATATTCATGGTGGATATGTATGTATCTGTGGATATGCCATGATTTATTATGGTAGACATCATGTGACTTGATGTCAATGTACATACCATAATGAAGACGTGTTATGAAGAATGTCATGTGACTTGACACTTTGAGTATATCATATCTTCTGATATCACGAGTGAGGTGATATCACTTTATACTTGGTTGGAGTTATCTTTCCTAGCTAAGAGGGAGTGTTGAATAAAGATAGCTTCGATCATATATAAATGATGATTGAATTTATTCATCATCATCATTTATATCAAAATCACCTAACCCAAGTATGGTACTTCGATTTGCATTAAGATTATACAAATTATATATATACAAATCGAATTGCTTGATGTATAAACTCTTTCTTAGAGACTAATCTTTGGTTGTCATGGTTTGATGAAGGGACATGTAATTAAGACACATCCGCTCATGAGATGTGTCTTTCATGAAGACGTGTCTCTCATGAAGACGTGTCTCTCATGAAGACGTGTTTCTCATGAAGATGTGTCTCTCATGAGATGTGTCTCCTTGATTGAGATGTGCCTCCCTATCTATATTTATGGGAGATCAAATCCTCAAGAAGAGCAATCGAAATCAATAAATTACTCTGCTCTTGAGGATCGAAAATATAAAACAAAAATTTAGACTTAGCTTTCATATATTCATTCAGAATTAACTTGATAACAATTTCATATTTTCAATTTACAATCTGATAGGTTTGATCAAATTTAACATGTGGCACCACACATCCTAGAGGTAATGGTGGCATAGACAAGGTTGTATCAAATGGATATGGACATAGGTCATATGACATGTAAGGCTTTTTATTGGACATCTGCAAGGTTTCCACCTATGTTTGTAGAGCAGCAAGTTTGAGTGTGAGTTCCTCCATAATTGGGTTGTTTGTAGCATCACACATGTTGGTGATAGGTATGGCTTGATTGCCCACTTTTTGTGATGAGACGTGTTGATTTGGAATGTGTTTTTGATGAGAAATTGGGTGTTTTGATTTGGTGTTGTTGGAAATGAATGTTTTGATTAGGGATTTTTTGATGTGTATGGACTCGTGATGCATAAGTGGGGATGTGGGTTCCAGCCATGTTTGATGGAATTTTTTGTCCTTGAGAATGTTGGTGGCCAAATGAAGTCATATTTTGGATGCCTTGATTTCCTTGTCCAAATAGATAGGTGTGTCCTTGTGGAATGTTGGTATTTTGTCTGAAGGGAATGTTGGTGTTGATTTGTGATGAATTTGGGACACTTGATTGAGATCCTTGAATGACAACTCTTCATTTATTCTTCCCAAAGAGGCTTGATGAGTTTGTTGCCATTGTGTTGGTAGAGGAACAAAATAAAAGGTTTTTTGATGTCCCCATAGAGCTAGATGAGGCTCCAAAGAGTTTTGATGTGTTAGTGCCCATTGTACCTGATGAGGTCCCAAATGTTGATCCAATAGTTTGTGAAAAAACTATGGAAATTTCTTGAGGTATGGAATGCGATGTGGTGTTTGTTAGGGTGAATGATCCCCCAATAGCCATTGTGTTAACCACATGAGATGTATTCGTTGTAGTTTGTGTAGTGTTAGCACCAATAGAGGTAGCATTAATGGTATTATTGTCATGTTATGTGGTAGCTCCCATGGAGGTATTGTTTGCATCATGTGATTGATTGGTAGGATCGAGAGATGTTGTCTTATTGTGTTAATGTCAAATCATTTTGGTAACCTATCCCCTTGGTCAAGGAGTATGTCTAGGTATCTATCTGAATCATGCAAGACCAACTCTTCAACAAAGGAAGCTATTTCAGGATTTTGTGTGGCATCTTATATATCTTCCTTAAATACTTGTCCATTTTGGTCTTTGCGAATGATATGTTGAAAATGATTTTGTGAAGAAGATGGGATGGTCATTTCACTAAATGGATTGATGAATGAATTCCCCATGTTGGTATTTGCATTCATGTCATTCATGTCATTAGGGAAATTTTTGGTATTTGCATTCATGTCATTCATGTCATTAGGGAAATTGTTGGTATTTGCATTCATGTCATTTGAGAAATTGTAAAGGTTGTTACCTTTTCCAAAAGAATCCATTCTTCTTTTTCATTGTATTCTTGTTTCAACATAAAAATTTTGCTCAAATGAGGGGAGGATGGAGAATGACCAAATGCAAATGGTATGAGACTATCTTTTTGGATTTTTGGAATAAGGAATGCTATAAAATGATAGTGAATGGTAGATTCAAATGAGACTAAAATGAGGAGGCTAAAGGTATGAAAATAAAAAGGATTCTAGGATGCACTCAATATTGGTAAATTTAGGGAGGGGCACACTCAACCATACAAATTTTAGACAATGTCTCAATTTTGGAATGTCAAGGGACTTTCTTAAAAGGACTTAAATGATAAAGAGGACAAGGTGAGGTTTCCACACTATACTATTGAGTTGGAAATGTCTCACAAAAGGACAATGATTAAAGGAAATGGTTTGATCAAGTCCAATGATAACCTACTCTTAGAGACAAAGATTTCACAAAGAATGGCAAGGATTCCTATCCTACAATCTGCAAAATGAGGACCTAGAATGATGGTAAAGCCTAAGGATGCAATTAAGGAAGTGCAATTGTAGACCTATGGAAAATTAAAATGCAACCTAAAATGCAAGGATGAAGGAATTTTAGCAATTCTTGATCTGATTGTGGACAAAAACTATAGAAAAATATGTTTGAAATCTATTTGGAAATAGTTATGCTTTGGATTTTTGACAATGAAAGAATTTTCATGTAACAGGCAATTACGTCATTGCAAATGCATTACAGGGAAGCAAATGCATCTCAAAATTGGCAAATGTGGCTTTTCATAATGCTAATGCGGTACAACAGAGCAATTGTGGTGTTTGGTAGATCAAATGTATTGCAAGACAGGCAGATGCGACGTTTGGAATGGAAAATGCGGTGCAATAGAGCAATTATGGTTTCGAAATCAGCAAATGTGGTTCGACATGGAAAATGCATTGCAATTTTGATAGTGCATTACAGATTCTAGTTTTTAGAAAAAAATTGGTAGATTTTGAAATTTGTTTCAAGTTTAAAGTGTTGTTTCAGATCTGAAAAGGATGATTAATTGTTCACTTTTTCTGAGAACACTTGGCAAAAATATTGTCTTGGAAAAATTCTGAAAAAAAACACATAGAAAACATGTACAACCCTATGGTTTGAAAGACTATACTCTTTTGGATTCCACTCAAATTTTATTCCAACCGCACTTTCTCTTAGCAGATGAATTCATAAGCTTGGCCCCACGGGCTCCCCCTTATAGTGCACTCACTTCTCAGGGAAACTAAGCTTCCAACCCCCATGAATCTCCAATGGCAGGCTAATCATCTCTACTAAAAACTATGAGAATTTGGATGCCTTCACAACGACCATTGTTGCACCAAATAATAGATAAAGGATTTTGGCCTTATTATAACAAGGGTTTTAATGTGGGCATTTCGTTCATGGGGGACCATCCATGTGGCAAGATACCATTGTTTCCCTTCTTGTCGGAATGATCCTCGTGATACTCAAACTTTCCTCGAGTACCCACACTTGTATACCGGTCGGAAGTCGCTTGGCTTTAGCGTGTTACCGGTTGGATCATTCCCTAGGGTGATTAATTTTTCCCACTAGGCAAGCCCTCTAAGGATAAACAATAGCAAGTACATCAGTAATTTGATCAATCTTTGTTTGCATAAACATAGAGAGAACACACGCAATGTACTTATCTCACACTAGCAAGATTTTCTCTTTTTAATCCCAAACTGAAATATGAGGGGTGATAAAGTAATCAACTCGTTAGTGTTTTTGTTTCTCCAGATCACACAAGGTGCAAGAGAATTGCATACACACTTAGGAGATTGTCACTAAACCACAAAACACATCAAACACTTGTTCATTTTTACCGTTTGTAGTGTGAGGCAAGCAAGTGTTCATTTTAACCCAATGCTATGAAGAGGTGCAAGTTTATTTTTATCCAATGAATTATAATGTATGATTGTGTTCTTTTTACTCTGATGAATATGAATGCATGTTCATTTTAACTCATGAATTGTAATGCAATATTGTAGAGTTGTTTGTTTGTTTGATTAAGATTGATAAATAAAAAGGAATATAAACAACAAGGATTAGACTCTAGCTTGCCACATGTTGTAAGAAACAGATTAGTAATCCCAAAAATCTATAATCCACTTAAACAAAAAAAGTAGCAAATTTGGAAATTTTGGAAAAAAAAATTTGAAAGCAACTTTTTACCAGGCATTTGCATTACAACAGAGTGAATGCGACTCAAATAAAGTAGATGCGTCGTTAGGGATATCAAATGTGGTGCAGCAGAACAGATGCGTCTCTTTAACTGTTGAATTTGTTTCAACAAAGCATATGCATCGTTTTAACTATTGAATGTGGTGCAGTAGAGAAAATGCGTCGTGACAGGTTGATTGCGCTTAGAAAGTTGTGATTGTGGTGTTTTGCACCTGTACCTAAAACAAAGTTAAAAAATATTTGTATGGAAACTACAAAAATGAGTACCAGGTTCACCAATGTAACTAAGGGAATTTTCCTAGGGTTAGCAAATTATATGCAAAAACATAAAAACCCAAAGTGATAATGAAGTGCAAAGGAATAAATGAAAACAAATGAAACAATCTCACCAAAATGTCTTCATTCTCCATGGCTGACCTCCATTATACCTTCTCAACTTGCTGAAAATGTGATGTTGCCCTCATATTTGTGATGAGAAATCTAATGTCAATGACAAGTCCTAAGCAAATATTGAAGGATTTTAAATGTTTATGCAAGTAAAACTAAGTTCCTCATGTAAACTAGCTAGCAAGATGACAAATATGGAGATAAGAAAATAAGAGATCAAGATATGCAAGATTCAAGATTTTCAAGATGTCCAAAATGAGAACAAAATTGCCATTTTATAGAAAATGCAATTTTGGGTGAATGGACAAGATTGAAGATTGAGAAGTGCCCTAGAATCAATGGCCAAGATTCAAAATGACAACCCACAATCAGGGTTAGGGAAACATTAGGGTGAATTCAAAATGAGTGGACCAAATTTAATTTAAGAAATTAAATCAAGGAATGAGAATATGTGTGACAGGGAGATAAGATTTGGCACATAAAAAGAGGGAGTTAAAAAATCAAATAATTTTAGAAATTACTTAATTTGTGGAGGAAAATGCTATTTTGAATTTAATATTAATTTAATTCAAAATGGCGGGGTCATGTGACAGTAAATAATAATTTAAATTATTTACTTGAAAAGAGGGAAATTTAAATAAATGATTTTTATTTAAATTTGGAATAGAATTAAATGAGACAATTAAATAATTAATTTTAATTATTTAATTGTGGAAGGAGTGGGTTAATAATGAAATAAATTATGGGGGATTTATTTAATTATGAGAAGACCTGAGACATATTTAAATAAAATGTTATTTATTTAAATAATCAAGAGGAAAATAATGAAAAAAATAAATAAATTTAATAATAAGAAGACATTTAGACATTAGTGGCATATTTAAATAAATGTGATTTATTTAAATAGTCAGGAAGAATAAGAGAGGTCAATTAATTAAATAATTGATCATTATTTTATTAATAGTTGAATTTGGACATAAGGACATAATCAAATTATGTTTAGAGGAATTAATGAGAAAATTGAGTTCGACGACCTAGGTCAACTTTATGTGTCTACAGACAATATACACACTTTCTCCTCTTTTTTTCATATTAGATAGCCCACACAAAATTCTTGCACTCACTCCCCCTTACAGGATTCTCTCTCCTTTTGACAATAATTATTAGACAACATACACAACTTTCTCCATTGATACCTTGCACTTTTTCATATTATTTTCTCTCCCCCTAAGTAGATGGTTTTTTTCACATGATTCTCTCCCCCCATTTGACATCAATGGAAAAGGACTAAATGTTTTGCATTATTTTCTCCTTTGACACTAAACCAAAATACCTTCTCTAAATACTCCCCTTAGGAGTACACCCAAATGAATCAACAACTCAATAACAACACATGACATGACCTACTCCCCCTGAGAGGTATCCACCAACATCAGCCCAAAAAAGAGAGATCCATAGATCCACTGGACTAATGCACCTCCATATGCATCTAGTTCAAAGAAAGAGGGGCAATACCCCCAACTTCAATCGAAGATACTCAAAAGTATCCTTAGGAAGAGCCTTACTAAATATGTTAGCAATTTGATCCTTTGTAGGAACATACTCAAGCTTTACCTCATTCTCCATAACCTTCTCTCTTAGAAAGTGAAACCTAATAGATATATGTTTTATCCTTGAGTGTATCACTGGATTCTTTGAAATGTTAATTGCACTTGTATTATCACAAAAGATAGATATAGGATCATGAAATACTACTCTGATATCTTTCAATGTCTATCTCATCCACAAAACTTGTGTACAACATGATGTTACTGCAATATACTTAGCATTTCAAGTGGAGAAGGAAACTGAATCTTTATTTTTACTCAACCATGACACCAATCTACATCCAAGAAAGAATGCACCACCACTTGTACTTTTCTTATCATCAACACAACCAACCCAATATGTATTTGTATAATAAAATGTAATGTGAAATCAATATCATTAGGATACCACAAGCCATAATTTGGAGTGCCTTTAAGTATCTAAATATCATTTTCACTACTGCAACATGTGTTTCTTTAGGATCTTCTTGAAATCTAGCCACAAGAAAAACAACATGCATGATATTTGGTCTAGTAGCAATTAGATATAGCATTCCACCAATCATAGATCTATATTTGCTCTAATCAACCTTAGGTGAATCATCATCTTTGCTCAATTTACAACAAGTCACCATAGGAGTGAATACTGGTTTGGAATCATCCATTCCAAACTTCTTCAACATCTCTTTGACATACTTAGACTATGAAATGAAAATCCCTTTATCTATTTGATTGATTTGTAGCCCAAGGAAGAAATTCATCTCCCCAAACATTGACATTTCAAACTCTTTCTACATCTCTTCAAAAAAATTCTTACACATAGCTTCATTTCTTCCAAAGATAATGTCATCCACATATACCACAACTATCAATTTCTTGTCTTCCTCAATTTTGAAGTAAAGATTACTATCTTTGATGTCATTATCTGTCAAATCTTGCATACCAAGCTCTAGGAGCTTGCTTCAATCCATATAGTGCCTTCTTTAATTTGCATACCATATCCAGTAGATTTGATAACTGAAATCCTTCCAGTTGTTCCATGCAAACCTCTTCTTCCAATTCACCATTCAGAAAAATAGACTTCACATCCATCTGATAGACCTTAAATTCTTTATGTGTTGCAAATGCCAAAAACATTTTGATAGCTTTCATCCTAGCCACAAGATAAAATATCTCCTCAAAGTCTATTCCTTCCACTTGTGGGTAACCCTTACACACAAGTCTTGCTTTATTTCTTACCACTTCTCCATTCTCATTCAATTTGTTTCTGAATACCCACTTAGTTCCAATTGTGTTCTTATTTGTCGGTCTAGGGACCAATTCCCAAGTTTGATTCTTTCTATCTGTATAAGTTCTTCTTCCATTGCCTTCATCGAATGTTCATCTTTACATGCCTCATTCACTATTTTAGGTTCAACTTTAGAGAGTAACCAAAAATTTACCTCAACTTCAACAGCTCTGCTTCTTGTCAATACACCTTTCCTTTTTTCTCCAATGATTTGTTCTTCGGAATGATTCTTTTACAGTACATACTTAGGAGTTTTTGGGTCTTCTCCAGAGCTTCTTCCTCTTCATTCTACACTTCTTATTCATCATCTTTATTTTCTTCTTCTTCTCTGCAATTAGGTTCGTCTGACACATATCCATCTACTACAATTGAATTTTGCAAGTTTTCATCAACTTTAACATTTATAATTTCAAAAATATTTCTCAACCTTTTGTTATAACATCTATAAGCTTTGATTCTAATATAATATCCAAGGAAGATACCTTCACCAGACCTTGCATCAAACTTTCCTAAGTTCTCTTCTTCTCTTTTGATATAACATTTGCTTCTAAATACTCTAAAATACTTCATAGTAGGAATCCTTCCATACCATAACTCATAAGGAGTCTTTGTGTTGTTATCTTTAGCTTGAACTATGCTAAGTATGTAAATAATAGTATGAATTTCTTCTCTTCAATAGAAATCCATTAGATTTTCCTCTTTCATCATAGTACTAGCAACTTCTTGAACATTCTTATTTTTCCTTTCAGCAACTCCATTTTGTTGAGGAGTTCTAGGGGAAGACAAATGCCTCTTTATTCCATGAACTTCACAAGACATGTTAAACTCATTGGAGGTTAATTCACCACCTCTATCAAACCTCAAACATTTGATTTTAAGATCCATTTCATTTTCAACCATAGCTTTAAATGCCTTGAATTTATCTAATATATCAAATTTTTCTCTAAAAAAAGTAACCTATGTCATCCTAAAATAATCATCAATCAAAAGCATGAAATACCTATCACCTTGAAGACTTCTCACCCTTGTAGGACCACAAAGATCTATATGAATCAATTCCAATAGTTTGATAGTATATTGTTCCTTTCCATTGAAACTACTCCTTGTTTGCTTTCCAAATTGACAATCCTTGCAAACACCATTGATAGGCTCTGTGATTCTTGGTAAATATCTCATTGTTTGAACTAAATTCATTCTCACCAAATTATCAAAATTCATGTGACACATCCTCTGGTTCCATAACCAACTAACATTAATCTGAGACATAAAGCAATTTCCATCAACACCCTTAAGCTGATAAATATTTCCATCTGTCCTTTTACCAGCAACAATCATAGTTTCAGACCCTTTTCTGATCTCACATGTTTCATCCTTAAACACAAGATTATATCCCTTGCTACACATTTTTACAACACTCAAAAGTTTATGCCTTAAACCCTTAACATAGTAAACATTATAAGTGTTATGCTTGCCATCAAAATTGATTGAACCTAATCCACAAATCTTAGCTGTTGAATCAACTCCAAATTTAACTAATCATCCATCATATTTTTCAAGTTTAACAAACATACTTTTGTGTCCAGTCATGTGATTTGTGTATCCACTATCAACAACCTATTAATTATTATATTCTTTAACATGAAAAGAAGATACCAAAGTACCTTCAACCTTATCCATCTTTTTTGGAACACTTTCCTTCACACAACTTTCAGAGTTAGCAGAACTAGATTCTTATTTAATAGCCAAGAACAATACTTCATTGTCATGAAAGTCTCCATAATCAGATTCATCATCAAAAATACCAGCATCCTCTCTAACATAATAAGCTATTTTAATCATTTTTCCTTTGTTCTTCTTGCTCTTATTATTTATAGCTCTTTTCAGAAATCTTGAAGCATAATGACCTATATCACCACAGCTAAAACATTTGAAAGGTAGTTTACCATTATACTTAGTGTTACCCTTCTTCATTATTCTCACAAATTTAGCTTCCACGTCATCAAGATCTTCCTTATCTGAATCTTCAACCTTTTCTCATTTTCCAGCCTTAAAAGTAGTCTCTACATTTATACCATTTTTCAAGCCCTTTTTTCTCATTTCAAAAGAAGTTAGTGTACCAATCATTTGATCTCTAGAATAAGTATCAAGATCTACAATTTCCTCAATATCAGATACCTTTTCACTATAAGAATCAGGAAGAGATCTGAGAACTTTCTTTACCACTTTAGATTCTTTGACCTATGCACCCAAACCTCTCATTGCACTCATCAACTCTCTACATGTAGCTTTTGATTGTTTCATCTTTAGACATATGTAGGGTCTCAAATTGTTCCTTCAAATTCTATAGCTTTTCTTGTTTGACTTTTTCATCTCCTTCATAAATGATTTCTAGCTTATCCCAAACCTATTTAGGAGTCTTCAAACTCATAACTTTTACCAATTCATTATTTGAAAGACTATTCACAATAATAAATATTTCCTTAGCATTGATCACATGCACCTTGATCTCTACACTTGTACTTGGACCATTTTGAGGTGGATTATATCGATTCTTTATTGCCATTTCAATTTCATATCCATGAGTTACCATATATCCTTCCATCTTTATCTTCTAGAATTCATAATCTATGCCATCAAATCTAGGGCATTCCAAAGAAACCTTGTTCGCCAGCTCGAATCTACCTCAAGTAGTTAAGCTCTTTTCCAAGGAATCTTGCTTAGATACCAATTGTTGAATGGACAATACAACTTAGAGGGAGTGAATCAATTATATCTAATCAAAACATAAAAACCCTCAACAATAATAAGATCCACATGCATTCATTAAACCATTATTCTATTATAATATTTAAGCATGAAAAGTAGATAACATGGAAGTGAAATAAAAATACCATACACAAGAGAACACCAGATTTACATGGAAAACCCAATGAGAGAAAAAACATGGTGAGGATTAGCTCACAATATAAGTAATAGAAAAATTGGTATAAAAGGGCTCACTGCCAGAATAGGACACACTATCGAAAAAGGCTCACAGTCAGGGCTCACTACCATATTAATAAATACAAGAATATAGAAGAGAAATGTTACACAAATAATACTTCTCAATGCAACAGGAATCCACCACAATGCTCCAACAATCTTGCAGCCTTGCTTGAATGATTTTGGATACCTTCATCTCACTGCCTTTAGGAACCCTAACATTGAAATGTGCACTTTTCTACTCAATTTCATATCTCACACATCACTCACATTCATCCCGTATCTATCTTTCTTCTATCTTGCATCTCACAACACCATTACACTTATTCATATCAACTTCATCCTCAAAATCATTCTCTAAGATCGACAACTATCTATTACACTTACAAATTCAAATTGGGTTGGCACAAAAACACTCCCGCAGTGGATAGGAATGAAGGAAACTTACATAAATCCTTAATTAGTACCTAAATAGATCCAAACACACCTCAACACGCTTTCACAAGCCTTGCATGTAGTGTTAACACAAGTTCAGCTAATACTTGTGCTAAACACCATAATTATTAAGTACACGCTTCCTTAAATCAATCTGAAAGTTCCAGACAAAAAAAATCACCTGAACACAATCTAGAATAAACCACGAGCTACTTAATATTCATCCAAAACTGCATCATACAAATACTTCATCTCAGAACAATTGGTAAACCTTATTCGCACACTGACAAATGAAACTCACTTTTTACTGCACCAAATCAAGTAAAATATTAAAATCTAAAAGATACAAGAATTATAAGCAACTTCCCAAATCCACACAATCTAAATCCAAACAACAGAGAAATGTGGAGCAAATACATTTCTCCCAGGCCATAGAAAACATCACTAAAAATTGGTTCACACACTGGTGAAAATATCTCGCACTGTACAACAAGCTAGAAACCCAAATTCTAAATATAGCAACCTCTTGCAACCATGAACAACATGTCAGATCTGCATAGGCATATCATCAACATAGAAGAAACACGAAGCATAATATTGGAGCACATTATGAACATTTCTATAACACAGTTTACTTTGTTTATCAAATTTTCTCAAAACCAAGTACCAGAGACATCATATTAGCTCATTACTTTATTCCAACTCATCTTCACACTACAATAAAAATATAGTTCCATGTACTCACAACACTTCCTTAATATATCAACTACACATTCACAACTTGCATCAACCTCTTTAGATCACAATTTTCTCAATATCCTCGACAACTTCAACATGCAACAAGTTCCTTAACACATAGTTGACATCAATGACAACATCAGTCAATAGACTTCCTGTTGAAATCAATGAAAACACCTTCATACTTGCAACACCATCACCCCTTATAAATGTATTACAAACAATGGTGAGAATAAATATTAGAAAATATTTTCCCAATATACCCTAAGTTCCTAGGGACACTTTTCAAAGATGTTGGAACCATGCAATATGACATAGGATTTACAAGGTAGATGAAACCTTAATCATAACATCTATTATCCTTTCATCCTTATCATAAGACTTGGTTCTCCCTTTTCATTGGTTCAAAACTTCTAGTTCACCCATCCAAAAATCTTTCCATAACCCAACCAAAGCTAAAATAAATCCATCCACATACAACAATCCTAATCCATACAATCTTCTTATGTCATCTAGCATGTTTACCAAAATATCTCTTGGTTTTATTCCCAACCTCATTGCAAACCTTGATCCAATTTAGTCACATTATAATCATCAATATATATCTTTCCCAACTCTTGTGTTGTTTTCATGATGTTTCCTTTCCATATCAATAACATTATCATTATCATCATAAATTAATCAATTAGTTTTCAGCTTGACTAGGGGCAAGATCACATGCTTGTATTTAAATTTTTGTTCATGCTTGTTTACTTTCTTCTATGTATCTTTTATTAATATATAGATTTTATGTCCTTATAGTACATATCCACCCATAAATAAATACAAACAAACACAAGCATGGACACGTGCTTTTTAACTCATCAAACAACACACTAGAAACATGATTTTTCAATGAAAACCTTAGAAATATATATCAAACTCAATAACATACAAGAAAAAAACCTTTACCATCATGAAAATATCCTTTCAGTCCATATATTTTCTTATATAATATGTTGACTTCTTGAAAATATACATGATCCAAATTTGTCCCTTAGTCCTTTATGCACCTTGGCATAAGATATTATTGTTACGTATCAACTGATAATTGTGTGTCTTTTTCTTTGTTTTAACTTTTTAATCTTTTGATATTTCTTTTGGTTTATCTATTGACCCACACTATGCCTAATTAAGGTCACCATGATCATTTCATATCTTGGTATTCTTTGATATGGCATATACTGGGGTAAGGCCTATTATTTCTATGTATTGTGTTTGATGGTGTTCTCATCACAGATCCACCAAGAGTGTTCAACACCTTGTGAGTGTTGGAGATTCCTATTGCCTGTTATTTTATTTTTGAGAGTTAGTCTATGAATTTGGATACCTTTTCACCTTGTTATTATCTACCTTGGTTCATAACATCCATTTCTTTATTAAATGTTAGTCACCAATGGACTCAAGCATCTAGGATCACCTACAAAACCGAAAGATGCCTTTTACAAGAGAGCATCAAGATCAAAAATATTGCTTGATTATGGGAACAATGTATTTTATTAAACCCTGATGTGATTATATGGATTACATTTATTTAAATGGACTAAAATTACATATAATTCCTTGCTTATATAGGCAAGGTTGAGAGATAGGACTAGACAAGATTATGACAAGTTTCTTAATCTTATGTAGTGAGACAACTAACATAACAAATATTAAATGACCTAGGACACAAGAAGTAAATGAGATAGATAAGATGAGATCTCATTAACAACTAAGACTTATATAAATATTCCTATGACCTAAGTAAACTTAACATGTGAATAGGACCTACAAGTTGAAATAGTTAGGTAAGACAATTCACCAACACCACCCCTTAAGTGAAACTTAGGGAGAAGTAAAAAAATGAAAATGATGTAATTATTATGATGGGTCTTGGCTACTAGGCCATGTTAGGTGCTCATGTGCAAATTCAATCTCTCACAAATAGAGAAAGGGAGAAAACCCAATGGGGCTTATTTTTAAAACTCCTCTCCAAAAGAGAGAAAAGATGCAAACAAATATAATCAAGTGATGGATGGAGAACTCAAGACCCTCAAGGATGATATCCATCACAAGTATACAACCAATTACCCCCCCATAAGAGGGAAAGAGAGATACTATGTAGCCCCCCGCCCCCCACAATGTTGATTTTTTTGTAGAAATGATCAGTGCTTGAAGATAAAGCATATTAAATGTCTAAAAACAATTTATCTCCCTATGGGAAGAAACAAGACCAATTACAAGTGTAGGAATGCTTCCCATTCCAAATTGGAATTAGGAAGAAGAATACAAATGTATGAGTATTGTGTCTTTGAAATTTTCTCATGTGTCACCATGTCCTTGGTAGATGATGTCACAATCAAATTAGGTACATGCCTAATCAATAGAGAAGGTGACAAACCAATATCTAGTGATAATTGATGTTGAACAAGATCCAAAAACAATATTTTTTTGAAAAAAATAGTGTAATGACTATCATCAAAGAGGAGAGATAACCTCTTAAATGTTTCCTCCAAATATAATATGTGAGACTCCATAAAAAATTCTAAAATGCATATCAAGTAATCATCCCATAAAGATATATCTAAAATAATATGGTTTTCCTACTATAAAGAATCATTGGAAGCTCTCAAAGAAGCATCTCTGAACTCTAATGAAGTAATAGATGGATTTGTGATCTTAATAGGAGAAGTGGGAGTTGCAAATGAGG
This sequence comes from Sequoiadendron giganteum, assembly GCA_007115665.2. NCBI lineage: Eukaryota > Viridiplantae > Streptophyta > Pinopsida > Cupressales > Cupressaceae > Sequoiadendron > Sequoiadendron giganteum. The sequence goes on along the minus strand of CM021102.1, from coordinate 166,053,600 downwards.
TCTCTTGATCATAAAGATACTCAAGTGTTGAATCATATTCAATCTCCTCTTATTTATCATCATCAAAGGGTAGATTATCAAAATCATCAAGTGGAATTAGGCAATTCGATACAGGATCATCTAGGAATGGAGGATTATATGGATCTACATAGATCTCCCAAATTTTGGTCCAAAGTGTGCTTGAGAACTCAGTCTCTGAGATCTACCAAAATATGTTAGCACCAATGGTTGTACCAATCATCGTATGATATGATCATTTTTATTACCCCAAACCAATTTCTTCTAGTACATATCTTTGGCTTAGGGATGAGTCTATAAAAATGAGGCAAAATATTAAGCCACTTGTTATGTATGAGGATGCCATTTTGACAATTCATAATTATCTTTAGTCAAAATGACTACAAAAGGATGAGTTGCATAACCCATGATTATTATAATGATACACTACTGAAAGGATAAAATCAAAGATCCATACAAATTCAAGAGCATAAATAAAGTGATTTGATTAAAGAAAAACTTTCCCAAGTACCAGCATGTCCAAGTAATCCTTCATAATATAAATATGGAAAAAAAAGGAATAAAATTTATTTGGGTTGAATATGGAAAATACGCATGGATGGCTCGATAAATCTCCTCAATACCTTACCAATACCATAAGAATCAGGAAAATCAGAGATATAGGAAAAAAATTATGAGCTCAAGAGCTAAAACTGAAGATTTGACTTTAATCAAAAATTAATTGCACATGTAGCAAAATATGGAAAAATGACCTAGACCATTGCAAAGTACTCAAAAACAAATTTTTGATGATTTTTTTTATGAAAATCTGATACCCAAGTCAAAAGTTATGGAAATTTTTAAAAAACTGCCCAGTTAGGGCTTGAAGGCCCCCTTGGCTAATGGTCATTTGGCCATCAAATTTAAGGCACACCCTATTGACAGTCTTTTGGTCGTCAAATTTAAGATAGTTTATGTGATGGTTTCTTGGCCATCAAATTTAAGATACTCTCCATGAAAGTCATTTGGCCATCAAATATAAGATTTTCACATGAAAATTTAAAATTTCTAAAAAAAGTCACCAAAATATAAAATATTTTATATGAAAATGAGGGTTTTTGGTCCTTCTGAACTCAACGGTGGGGTCCTTTTGTCCCAAAGTGCACCCAACAAAATCTCATACCTAATTATCTCCCAGATTTGAGAAGGGGTTTACATATTTGAAGCTCTGATAACTGTTATCTCTCAGAAATGCACCCTCGCTAAGTTGCAAAACTTAGCTTTCTGGAGGAGCATTGAAACACTCCTAGGCTATGGGTGACCTAAAGGTGGAGTGAATCTCTAGATGAGGTCGACTTCCTATGGTTTCACCTAAAACTAATTTACTAAACTTGTAGAGGAAGAGGATAGAAAGAGATAACATAAACTAAAAGACTGATAATGAAAACTAAAGGTGATACACCAGGTTATACTAAGCACCTGAAAATTCAGAGAAACAGACACTTGTTTTCAATGACTGAAAACAAAACTTGCATGACTTATTTTTGTAGGCTTATCCATAAATAATTTGAAAAAAGGCTTAAATGCATTCAACTTTCAAAAGGAAAGGACATTTTCACAATTTAAAAGCTATGTGTAACTTTTAAAAACACAATTTTCAACCTACATGAACATACTTTTGTAGAAAAGGCATAATGATGTGAGACAAAACTACAAGGAAGTGAAAATTCCTCACATGTAATTTGATCAATCACTTGATAATCCACAACTCTGCAAGAATAAGAAGGAAAAAACTTCAAGTATAGATATCCAAGGTCTTTTCTGAATTCATCTCCAAATGAGTTACAAAACTTTCAAAAAGTCTTACAAAGGACTTCCAAAAGTCACTAAGTAGGAAAAACAGCAAGCAAGAACTGATTACAAAAGAGTCACTCAAGTGACTATATCCAACAACTCCCTCCAAAATTTCATAATAAAAGGACTCCCCAACTGATTGGGGTCGGATGCATGAAAAAGGCCTAAAATATAACCACTAGATTCCCTCTAAAAGGCTTCCATAAGCATGAAAAGGTCAAACCTGACTTTGTCCAACATGATGACACCTCAAACTACCCACAAAAAGCTCTCAAAAGCAACTAAAAAGCCTATATACCCTCCACATGTTTGCAAACTACCCCCATCCCCTCAACAAGCTCTCAAAAGGATAACTCCTTGAACAAGTCTTCATAAAGGCCAAGAGGAGTACATACCATATCTTTGCATGAAAATAGATACATAATTTTAATGGTTTATAAAATCACCATGAAAATCATATACTTTACACTTTTGCTCCAATGCAAAAATAAAAGGAATTGGTCAAATTGACAAAATATTTGTAAAGAAAATATCTATTATCACAAGGGTATTAATAAAGTGCAAATGTTTAAAAGAAAAGCAAAAAAAAACCTTTGAGTAATCGGCATACTTAGGGTTTTGAAACCCTAAAGAAAACTGACCCCAAAATTTGCAAGGCATTTCATTTTGCAACATCGAACTTTTTGGAGTTCTCCTTGGCTGCCAACACATGGCTTATTCAAGATTTTCTTGCACTCTCATGGTGGATTTGAAGGAAAACAGAGGCTTCTCCATTCATTTTTGTACAACAAAACTCATTTCAGCTTGGGTGATCCTTCTGTAAGCAAGAATCATGCATCTCTTTTTTTTCTTCTACCTGAAGATAAAGAGGCTCAAATCTGAGCTCTATGTGTAGAAAGATAAACATATTTTCTTGTGTTTTCTCCCTCGTGTAGATATTTTCCATTTTCCTGTAAAAATAATATATAGATGCTTCTTGTGGTCGTGGCCATACTTACTGTAAGTGTTTATTTTTGTTGTTTTCATGCACTCCACATAGCTTTGTATGGATTCACATTTTTCTTTGTAGGAACGGGGGCTTTGATATTTAAAAGCTCAACTTTTGTTTGTGGTATTTTTTATATCTCGTCTTTAAACTATGTCCTCCTAACCATGACTCTCCATTCTGGTATAGAATTTATTTCATGTTATTCCTTCGGCCATGGTTGTTTGCATATTCTCTTATAGATTGGTAGAACCCTAGTTAGCCATTCTGGGTTTTTGTTACTCTAAGTCTCAAAACCCCAATTCTTGCATTCAGCCTCCTTCATGGCATTGCTAAATAGAACTTTGAAGATTGTCTATGGTAATGATTTTTTTGTTCATCAATCAAGTCAATAGTGCACTATCATCTAAAAACAATGGTCTTCACCATAAACCATCCCATGATTTCCATGCCACTCCTATTGTCAGGGGACAATAATCACCAGGTCTACAAATTGCAATGATGGTCTTCACATGATCTTGTAGGCCCATTTTCTAAAGGCTGCTCTCTTCTTTTTTTTGTTTCATTTCTTATGAAAGGGACTTAACTCATTGCTCCAAAATTTCTCTCTGATAAACTACTATTGAGGTTTCCTTTTGACTTCTTGGACTATCACCATGACCATGAATAACCCCTTCCAGACTGTCCTCCATGTTCATTAAAATTATCAAGTGCATTGTCTTTTACTTAGGCACTGTGTAGGGCCAAAATGAACCTGCCATCACCCTCCTACTGTCATTTGTCTCCTATACTGTGAAGGTTTTCTTTTAGTCACTTGGAAATATTTCTTTTCATACTCCAATGTGACTATGTTTCATGACCTCTACACCTTTATTACCTTAGCCATATATGGAAAAACCCCTTGTGAAAATTGTTTACACTTTCACCCATTAACAGGAACATCTCCTTATAATATGATATAAGGCTTTAAATTAGTTATCTAAACCCCTAACACTCAGCTTTTTTTCATGGCTCCTATATTTTCCATGAGTTTGTGATGATGAATCACCAGTGCTAAACTCATTGTCTTTGTCATTGATGAATAATGTCTTCCTATATTATGCTTTGCTCATTTATAAAAAATGTCTAGCAACCATAGGATAATAGGCTATGTTCATAGAGGTATGTGTAGAATTTGTACTCTTAATGTAAATTTTGTCCATAGATATACACCTCCATTATCGTGATTACTAGTGAAAGTTATGAAGACTTGAGGTAGCTTTGTGATCAACTTTTGCTACATTCTTTTCTTGCAAACACAAGTTTCCTATTCACAGTCAAATGCTATTTTTCATGCATTAATTGTTCCACCTTGGTTGATGATTGTATAGTCTTCTTATCTTTATTAAGCACTTCATGGTTGTCCTTTAGTTGTGTATTCAATAAAAACTATCATATCCATGTCTCAAATCTGCCATCCTAGGCAGAATGTCATGAAATTTTATGGGTTGTCCCAACATCATTTCACTGAAATGAGGCAAGTTGTTTTTCTCATTGAAACTCCCCAAAGAGAAACTGATTATTTCTCTCATAACATTGTATATTCACTATTTGTATGTATTTATTCTTATCCAAGTGAATTTCATTATTTAGACATTATTGTTCTCTTTCTCTTGCATTGTTCTTTTAGGACAACCAATGCATTGTGGCCTGATCGTGAGGTTCACTAATCAATTACACCTGCTCCATGTGACTATACTTGATGAATAGAATAATTTATTTTAAATGATACTAAGATTCCATTGAGCATCAATTTGTCATTTATACCAGTAAATTCATCAATCTTACTGCTTATGAATGATGAACTGATTCTTGATTGCATCACAATGTCATGGAAGACTTAATAATCTTATCTTGTCAAAATACAAAATGATAGCACACTAGGCTCAACCCTTGTGGGAGCCACATTTATCTCACATGGTATAATCAAATGAATTAAAACAGAAACATTACTTTTCCTATACCTGCACATGAAGAAAAAAAGTTAGAAAAATATATGCATATGACAGAGATGTTTGGTTTTCTTATGTTTTTTGATCATCCTGATAATGATAACTATTTTAATGCACTTGAGGATCACATTGTATGTTTATAGAGGTATGTTCATATCGGTATTTAAGACCTTTCATTGCTCTAACTCAACCTTCTCTCTCAAATGCAGGTAATTAGGAGCGTCAAGGAAATGACAACTGGATGCAGGACAAGCGAAAGGTAGGAAATGATGCAAGGAAACTCAACCAGAACCAGTCATTCAGGAAATGACTGGTCTTTCCTCCTTTTATGTTCATTCTTTTTTATTAATATATATAAATGTATAATGTGGTCTTTCTTCTATTTTAAAATAGTTAGTCTTATGGCTTGTGTGAGACCTTATAAATTTACATTGTTAATAAAGATTACCTTTCTTGAAAATATTTGTACAATCTTTCATATGTTACTTGCATCTGTATCAATGCAATCTGGCAATTTGGTAATGTAATCTTTTTTATTTTGTTTATGCACACATAAATGAATATAGCAGTACTAAAATGAACCCTTCTTTTATTTTAAAACTCCAAGACCTCTACCTAATTGAGCTAATAGTGAAATTAGGTAACAATACCATGTTAGAGTCACCAATGGAATGAAGCCTCTATGATCACCTACAAAACCAAAAGATTCCTTCCACAAGAGAGCATCAAGAGAAAAATATTTCCTGATTACTAGCACAATGGATTTTATTAAACCCTAATATGATACATGGATTATATTGAATTGAATGAAATAAAATGTGCATATGATACCTTGCTTATATAGCCAAGGTTGAGAGATAGGACTAGACAATATTGTGACAAGTGTCTTAATCTTATACAATGAGATAACTAACATAAAAAATAGTAAATGACCTAGGATACAAGAAGTAAATGAGATAAGATAAGATTAAATGTCATTGACAACTAAGACTTCTAGAAAGATTCCTAGGACCTACTAGGTGAACTAGTTAGGTAAAACACCTAATTCACACCAACATCAAATAAAGGTTGTTAATCTTAAATTCAACATAGCACGTTGTCATCATTTCATCCTTAATATTTTTTCTTGCCTCCATCTTTTCCTCCACCATTTTCTTTCATATGACATTTTCTTCATCTACTCTTTCATCTTCTATTTAACATTGTCTTCATCTTCTCTTCTTTTGGGAGATCACCCATGCAATTTATGCACATATAATCTCTTGAGGGGGCATCAATCATCTTATCTTTTCTAAATTTCCATTTCTTACTTAACTAGGGCATTGCCATAATTTTCATCTTCTCTAATTTCATATTCATCTTTTCTAATTTTTCTTCTTAGCTACTTTTCTTTTTCTTTGAAACAATATCACTTCGAACATTGCTTCAAATAGTGGAAATTTAGATACTAAAAAATTCCTCTTTGCATCAACATTAATTTATCATCATCACTAGTCATTCATCAAATTAATTATAAATCATTTATCATTTATTAGAAAATACCATTTATAATTTAATTATCATTTATTATCCATTAATTACCATTTATCACACCAATAATTAATCATTTATTATTCTCATTAATAATATTCTATTATTTAATTAAATGTGATATAATTATCCATTTTCAAATCATAATTTCTAGTTTCAAATCAACAACCAACTCCATCATCACTAATCAATTGACTTAGTCTTTGTTTAAAAACTTTGTCTTCACTGTTCAATTAACCTAGTCTTCATTTGGAAACTCAATCTTCATCGATCAATTAACTTCACTTCACTTTAGATAGCCAAAACAAAATCCTAGAGGAGAGGTTCATTTGGTGGAACCTTATGCATAAAGATAAACCTCTAGCACTCATCTAGGGTTTCTCAACAAAAAAATGGGCTTCCAAGGGTATCAAATGCTTTAAATATTTATTGAATGATAGACAGATTAAATCTTGGGCTGCCCTGAGTAATGAGTTTGATCTCCCTCCCTCTAAATGGAGAACTTAATCCATGATTAGAGGAGCCTATAAGGCTCTTCAATTACCAAAAACTTGCAATAATGATACAAAATCCTTCAAACAGTTTAAATGGAAAGATGACACCCCTATTTAGAAGATTAACTCCAAAATCATCTATAATTCTCTAACCAATAGTTTTGTTATTTTTTAAGTCTATTAACCATGGGTGGAACCTATCCCTCCCTAACAAAAAGTGGCAAAAAGTTTTCACCAATAACTAGAAAAATTGCATTAAACCTAAGAAGGCTTGTTTTAAATGGCTATTAATTTTGCAAAAAATATCTTTTAAGATTAATCATGCTAATATTGACCTGTGTAGCTTTTGTAGAAAGCCAAAAAAAATTAAACACATCTTTTTTTATTGTATGTATGCAAAAGAGTTTGGAAACTTTTTTGTTTTGACCTCAAAGGTTGGAAAGGTAACATTAATTGGATTGAAATTATATTAGAAAGAATAGATAGATTGAATAAATAATGCAACATGTTTTGGTTATTGCTCACTAATGAAATATATGGCAAATCTGGATTAAAAGGAATGAGGAAAAATTATAGGGAGTTAAAAAATTGCTTACTGAGTTTTATAAGAAACTCATTTTTCACAATGTATCTATGTAGGTAACTATAATGATGGAAACTTCAAAGCACATATTCATAAGGTTATTGGAGGAAGGCACAGGTCAGGTATGTTGTAATGTGTTGAGATGATGTTGATTGCTTGTTGTCATTAATGGTTTTCATTGATGTCAACATATCTTGGTGGTGTGACCGATGTTTTTTTTTGGTGCTTTGGTGATCCAAATTGAACTAGTCTCAGATGTCGTGCTGTAATGATCTATCTTGGGTTGTATCTGTCCTGGTCACATTCCTCTTGTAACATAAAGAGATACATTATTTTGGGTCCAGACCGATCTGGTAGCTGGTTAACATGCCCTGGCAAATGGTTTGCATTGTAACATGTATATCTTATTTTATGGTTTCGAATATCATGTAGAGTGTTGATTTGAGCAAGGAGCTTTTGTGTGGTCCATGTTTCATTCCTCTCCAACACAGGAATGTTTTTGTGGTGACCTCTTTCAATTTATGCTTGGATGGATTAGAAATTATGAAATTGTGTTTGACCAACTTGGGAGATTATGGAAGCATGGAATGGTATAAGTATAAGATGTTTCTATTTTGATGAAGGCAAGCGTGATGAATCTGAATTTGAATATCCAAAAATTTTGAACTGTGCGAAAGTGTATGACTAGAGGCAACAAATAGTGAGATTCTATCCAGTGTCATTGTTGGTGACAGTTCCTTTCAATGGTGGATTCCCTTTCATCATTCTTCAGGTAGTGAGTCATTTTTTGTAGGCAACGGGCCTTTCTCTTTCGGTAGTGAGACTTTCTCTTTTGGCAATGAGCCTTTTTGTATCTTTGGCTATAATAGTCAGGTAGTGAGCCCAACCGGCAGTGAGCCCTTGTAAAAATCACCTTAACCAATGTCACCTTAACTGGTGTTTTATAATTGAGAATTAGCATTCTCCATGGTTTTTCCCTTCTTGGGTTTCCACGTAAATTCTAGTGTTCCTTGTGCATGGTGTTCTTGTGTGCTTACATGTTCATTAATATTTGATTGATTTAAGTTTTCTCTGGATTAATTAAAGTAAAGAAAAATGTTTGATAATAACTGATTCACCCCCCTCTCAGTTATCCAAACTTTTCAACAATTGGTATCAGAGCTTTGGTTCCTCAAAGAAAAGCTTAACCACTTGGGGTAGATTTGATGGCACACAAATTGACAATTCATGTGTTTGATGGATCTGACTATAGTTTCTGGAAAGTGCAGATGAGAGGTTACTTGATCTCTCTTGGCTACATGACTTGGAAAGCTATTGAGAAAAAATATGTTGATTCGACAAAAGGTGTTTCTACTACAGATGAGATTTCAGCCTATGAGGAGAATGAAAAGGCAAGGTATGCAATCTTTAGTGGTTTATCTAAGATTGAGATAACAAAGTTATTTCATTGGGCACTGCTTATGAAGTTTGGGAAAAGTTGAAAGAAATCTCTAAAGGAAATGATAGAGTCAAATTATCAAAGAAGTTGACAGATAAGCGTAGATATGAGAACTTGAGGATGGAAGAAGGTGAGGATATAGCAAGCTACTTTCAAAGGGTTGAAAATGCAGTAAGTGAATTCAATAATCAAGGAGGTACTTTGATAGATGAAGAAGTAATGGAGAATATTTTAATGACCCTACCAGAGAGCTACAATGATAAGATCTCATCTATAGAGAAAGTTTATGATCTGAAGAAATTCACCAGAGAGAAGCTATTTGGTACCTTGACTGTATTTGAGATGAGGAAATTTGGAAAAGAAAAGGAGAAAACTGAAACTACCTTCAAAGCCACAAAAATAGAAGATGATCCGGATAGTGAAAGTTTTGAAGATTTGGAAGCAAATTTCACAAGGAAATTGAAGAAAGGTACTGGTAAGTACAAAGGTATATTACCTCTTAAATTTTTTAGATGTGGAAAGATTGGTCATTTAGCAAATAAGTGTCTGGAGAAAGGAACAAGTCAAAATTTCAAAAAGATCAATAAGAAGGCCTATTATGTCAATGAGAATGCTAGCATTTTAGATGATGAATCAGATCATGAGGATTGCTTGTTTTTAGTTGAAAAGGATGAACCTAGATTTGATATCTCTAATATTTTTCTGAAATCTAATGATAACACTGAGACTGCATTATTTGTTAAAAGAAATAGAGATGAATGAATGATTGATAGTGGATACTTGAATCATATGACTAGTGACAAAATTAAGTTTGTGAAGCTTGAGAAATATCATGGAGGTTTTTTTAGATTTGGAGATGATAAAACAACACAGATTATTGGAATTGGTTCTATTACCTTTGATGGAAAACATAACACTGACAATGTTTACTATGTGAAGGGATTGTATCATAATCTTCTAAGTGTTGGATAGATGTGTGAAAATGGTTACAATGTGGTGTTTCAGGATGATGGGTGTGAGATCCAGAAGAAATCCAGAAATGTTATTGCAAATGGAAAAAGAACAAGTGGAAATATGTATCAGCTAGAAGGAGCTACAAAAAGATGCTTGGTATCTCAATCCAATGATAGTTGGCTTTGGCATCGGAGGATGTGTCACATTAACTTTGGAAATTTGGTAAGGATAAGTTCATCAAGAGTAGTTAGAGATTTCCCAAGACTGACCAAACCAAAAGTACTATCTGCAAAGGATGTCAAGAAGGAAAGTAAACCATAGAAATGTTCTGGAGAAAAGAAGATTCATCTACCAGATGGTTGGACCTTGTACACACTGGCCTTCATGGTCCAACCAAAACAAGAAACTTATAAGGTGCTCAAGAAGTATTTCATTCTTTTAATAGATGATCATTCTAGATTTACTTGGTTTGCATTTTTGACAGAAAAATCAAAGGCGTTGGAAAAATTCAATATTTTTAGAGCAAGAGTCGAGAATGAAACTAAGAGGAGAATCAAGTTTTTAAGATCTGATAGAGGAGGAGAGTTTACTTCTAATGAGTTCAACAAATACTATGAAAATCATGGCATTAAGAGAATATTATCTACCCCTAGAACACCTCAGTAAAATGGTGTAGTGGAAAGAATGAACCAGATAGTTCAAGAAGCGGTTATAACAATTATCGTGGAAGCAGGTTTTCCACAGGTCTATTGGAGAGAATCAATACACACAACACTATACACTCTTAACAAAGTACTATTCCAAAGGAAGTATGGAAAGACATCATATGAATAATGGCATGGAAGAGCTCCCATAGTAAAGTACTTCAAAAAAATTGGAAGCAAGTACTACATCTGGAAAGATGAGGAAAATATTGGAAATTTTGATAGCAGAGTTGATGAAGGCATATTCTTGGGTTACTCTACAAAAAGCAAAGTGTACCTGTGTTACAACAAGAGACTGAACAAGATGGTTGAAAGTGTGAATTTGAAAGTAGATGAAGATGCTCAAATAATTCCTAAGCAACATATTGAATATGAATCAAATAACTCAGATGACAAATGAGAGAAGGATAAGAAAGAAGAAGAAGAAGAAGAAGAGACAAAGGAGGCTTCGGCAACTACAACTAAAACTCCAAGGTATGTATAGAAAAATCACTTTGAAAAATAGATTATTGGAGATAAGAATAAGGGAATTACTACAAGAATCAAAGAAGCTCAAGAGCAAGTATTATTGTGCCTACTCTCAAAAACTGAGCCAAAGATTGTGGAAGAAGCATGCAATGGTTAGAATTGGGTAAAGGCAATGAAAGAAGAGCTTGATCAAATAGAGAAAAATCAGACTTGGGAACTTGTGCCCAGACCGGCAGAAAAAAATGTAATTAGAACAAAGTGGGTGTGTCAGAACAAGTTGGATGAAAACATAAAGGTAATGAGAAACAAGGCAAGATTGTTTTACAAAGGTTACACTCATATTGAAGGTATTGATTTTGAAGAAACATATGCCCCTATTGCTTGGATGGAAGCAATTCGTATTTTCTTAACTTTTGCATCTTTCAAGGATTTCAAAGTTTATCAAATGGATGTGAATTCTGCATTCTTAAATGGAGAACTGAAGGAAGAAGTCTACATTGAGGGACCAGAGGAATTCAAATCCGAAAGTGACCCAGATGTCGTTTGCAGGTTGAAGAAAGCTTAATATGGATTGAAGTAGGCACCTAGAGCCTGGTATGGGATATTAGAAGTACTTGATTGGACAAAGATTTCAAAAGGGATTTGTTGATAGTAATTTATACTACTAAACTCACTTAGATCAGATGTTGATTGTTGTGGTTTATGTTGATGACATAATTTTTGGGGGAAATGATGATATGTGCAGAAATTTTGCATATGAAATGTAGAAGGAATTTCAAATGTCTATGATAGGTGAGCTAAATTTATTCCTTGGATTACAATTAAATCAGAACAACAAAGGGATTTTCATTTCTCAGTTCAAGTATACAAAAGAACTATTGAAGAAGTTTGGATTGGAGAATTCTAAACCAGTTTGTACACCTATTGTTACCGAATGCAAGTTGAAAAAATAAGATGAATCACCTAAATCTGATGCAAACATGTATAGATTAATGATTGGAGGACTATTATATTTGACTACCACTAGACCAGACACTATGTATGCAGTTTGTTTAGCAGCAAGATTTCAACAAGAACCAAAGGAATCACATGTTGTTACAATAAAAAGGATCTTTAGATATTTGAAGGGTACATAAGATTTGGGGTTATGGTATCCAAAGGACTCAAATTTCACTTTGACAGCCTATACTGATGTTGATTGGGCTGGACGTGTTGATAATAGGCAGAGTACAAGTGGTGGAGCTTATTTCCCTAGCTCTCAGTCAGTTGCTTGGTCAAGTAAGAAATGAGATTATGTATCTTTATCTATTGTTGAAGTTGAATACATTGTAGCATCCTCATGTTGCACTCAGATACTATGGATGAAACAAATGTTGAAGTATTTTGGAATATCATTTGATGAACTAATCTCAATCATGTGTGACAATACCAATGCAACAAATATCTCCAATAATTTGGTACAACACTCCAAGACGAAGCATATATCCATAAGATAATATTTCTTGAGAGAGAAGGTGTTCGACAATGAAGCAAAACTTAAATATGTACCTACAAAAGAGCAGATTGTAGATATTTTCACAAAATCGTTGAGTAAAGATACTTTTGGGTATCTCCGGCAAAATTTAGGGGTTCTACCCCCTCCTAGTCTATAATAACATGCACCGAGGTGTGCATTGGTTTAAGGTATTATATGTTCATTTTTATTTGGATCAATGTTTGGTGGCATCCTCATAGGGGGAGCAGAGTAAGTTTTTTAAGGGGAGTTTTTCCCTTTGTCTTTGATGTCAAAGGGGGAGAAGAAAAGAAGATAAGATGGTCCTTGATGTTGAATTTGAGTTGATTGATTTTTTATTGATGAATGTTGCCATCAATGACAAAGGGAGAGATTTTTGGAATGTGTTGAGATGATGTTGATTGCTTGTTGTCATTAATGGTTGCCATTGATGTCAACATATCTTGGCGGTGTGACTGATGTTTAGTTTTGGTGCTTTGGTGATCCAGATTGACCTAGTTCTGAATGTCGTGTTGTAATGATCTATCTTGGGTTGTATCTGTCTTGGTCCCATTCCTCTTGTAACATAATGAGATACATTCTTTTGGGTCCGGACCAATCTGGTAGTTGGTTAATGTGCTTCAGCACATGGTTTGCATTGTAATGTGTATATATTATTTTGTGGTTTTGGATATCATGTAGCATGTTGATGTGGGAAAGGAGGTTCTATGTGGTCCATGTTTCATTCCTCTCCACCATGAGAATGTTTTTGTGGTGACCTATTTCAATTTGTGCTTGGCTAACTTAAAATTTATGAAATTATGTTTGGCCGACTTGGGAGATTGTGGAAGCATGGAATGGTATAAGTATAATATGTTTTTGTTTTGATGAAGGCAAGCATGATGAATCCGAATCTGAATATCTAGACATTGTGAAGTGTGTGAAAGTTTTGATCCAAGGCAACAGATAGTGAGATTCTATCTGGTGTCATTGTTGGTGGCAATTCCTTTCAATGGTGGATTCCCTTTCATCATTCTTCAGGTAGTGAGTTGTTTTCTGTAGCAGTGAGCCTTTCTCTTTTGGCAGTGAGCCTTTTTGTATCTTTGGCTATAATAGTTGGGCAATGAGACCAACTGACAGTGAGCCACCCTATAGTGAGCAACTTAGTAGTGAGCCCTTGTAAAAATCACCTTAACTAGTGTCACCTCAACTGGTGTTTTATAATTGAGAATTAGCATTGTCTATGGTTTTTCCCTTCTTGGGTTTCCACGTAAATTTTGGTGTTCCTTGTGCATGGTGTTATTGTGTGCTTACATGTTCATTAATATTTGATTGATTTAAGTTTGCTTTGGATTAATTAAAGTAAAGAAAATTGTTTGATAATAACTAATTCACCCCCCCTCTCAGTTATTTGGACTATTCAACAAGGTAAAACAATCAAGAGAACAAATATGGACATACATGGGCATTTGATAAAGAAGCAAGCACTCCCTTTCTCAGAGGAATGATAGAGCTACTAAAAAATTACAACCAAGAAAATAAGGACAAGGATAAGAAGGAAACACACAAGGCTAGATACCATGTGAATGAAGGATAAAATATGGCAATTGAAATGGTACGCTCCAATGAAGACCTCTCAAGAAATGAACCCCCTCTTGGCTAGGAAAAATGGGAGATATTTATATAGAGCAGGGAAAAAAACTAAAGCTCAATTAACTACACACTTTGATATAATGAACCTGCTAATTGTTTTGTGTACTATTAACAGTTAAAACTTGTAAGAGAGGGGGACCAACCACTGCAATGCCCCAAGTCACAAAAGGCTGGAAGAGCGAAAAGGCTGCCCTAACTTACCTCAATTCAAAGGAAGGTTAGGATAGAAAGGATGAGAATGATCAAGACTATGTGTCCTTCAATCACTCTACAATCCCAAGAATTGAAGGGAGACTAGACGAGTCGCTTTCCAGAGTCAACTCTGCGTCTCAGGTAGCTCTTTGTCCTAGGACAGAAGCGTGGTTTTGGGATGACAGTGCGATGCGTTGCATCTCACAAGTGTGTTGGTGTTCGTATAGCCAAATAACTAGAGAAATGAGGTTGGAATCCCAAGAAATGACTGACAGTCTAGTCTAACAGTTTCGAGAAGTAAAGAACAAGACTAAGAAAAGAGAAAGGTAAATGCGGATATGATAAAAGAAGTATATTACTGAGAGGGTGACGAAAATGATTTCATAGAATAGTCCTCTCGCCAACTTGCTTCGAGATCTCTCCACCCACACACAATAAAGAGGGAAATTGTTGAGGTTATTTAGGGGCCTGTCTCAGTCGGACCCCCATTTTGGTGTTTCCATCTCCATGGACAACCAAGATTGCAATGATAGAAATAGAGATAAAGAAAGAAATACAAGCTACATATGCAAGAAACACTACCAAAAAGTATATGATTACTCAACTGAATACGATAGAGGAGATGAGAGGAGCTTACCACCTCCGTCCAAAGTGCTCAAGGCTTGTGGAGGAGTGAATGAGAGGAACTCAAGCCTTTGCCGGTGTGATGTTTGTCCTACACTTGCACTATCAGAGTGATGGAGTGGTAGATTGCTGAAATGGAATAAAGAATGTTGCTACAAAGCTTGAAAGTGGATGAATAGAAACAGAGAGAGTGTGCCAACTTGTTCAAAACTTGAAAATATCAAGGAGAAGATGAAAAATGGCCATATTTGGGTTGGCCAGCCGAAGAGGGGCATTACACTTCGACTTCTAATCGAAAGTGTAACGTCTCTATAGTCTCTAGCCACAGAAATCTATCAGGGACGTAAGCACGTCACGAGGACATCTATGCATCATGCAGGAATCCCCAATAGAAACACCCCCACCAAAACACAAACAAGGCACCAAGTGGAATGCAAGCAGCAGGCTTAAGTGGAATTCAACCTCTGCTTTCAATTTTCTAAAGTGTAAAGGGGTGAAAGGGGAATTTTCGTTAGGGGTGAAAATTCACTCTCATACATTTTTCCCCCACTTTAGTGAGCACGAGTACTAATGAGTGCTTCGGTAAAGTAGAGTAGTAGGAAAGTAACAGAGTAAGATATGTATACCTAAACCAACGAGGAAGAAAAGAACAGTCTAGCGAACTCAAAAGTGTAGGAGAGGACTTCATAGTTCCACGGAACCACAAAGATGAAGTATGAAGAGGCCTCATAGGCTCAAAGTCCTGCAAAGGGGGTATCCTTCAAGAACTCTCAAATGAAGGAAACCAGGAAAAGCACCTTACAGACCCGCAAACCTGCAAGGAAGATATCCCCCAAGAACTCTCACATGAGGGAGACTAAGTGAAGCACCTTATAGACCCGCAGCCCTACAAGGAAGGTATCCCCCAAGAACTCTCACATGAGGGAGACTGAGTAAATGGGACTCTATAGAGTCAGAGATGGCGACATGTTTACCCACAAATAGAACACATCAGGAAGCGGTCGTGCAGGACGGTGAATGGACAATCACGTAGACCATCGCTAAGTTGCAAGGCTTTCAAAGGGGTCCCTCAGGAATCCTTTGAAAGGTAGGAGGGTCCACTCAAGGGACACATTGTTTGAAAGGTGAGGTCTAGTCGAGCTGCCCCCAAGCTAGATGTAAAGATGTGAAGACAGTCTAGTCGAGCTGCCCCCGAACTAGACGTTGATGTGTGAATTCGGTCTAGTCGAGCTTCCCCCAAGCTAGATGCCATAGAATTTGTTAAGAGTTTTTGAAGGGGTCCCTTGAGAACCCGACGTGAAAAGAAGGGGTTCGCTTAAGGGACACATTGTTCAAAAGCTTAACATCTTCCTTCTCGAATTGATTCATCACCAAGGAATCCTTTTGAAATATGTTCACTTCATCAAGGAATTCAAAAGGAAGGATATGTGCCCATGCGAGGGGAAGACTAAGACTATTCCCGCTTCCGAGGAGGATTTCCAAGTCCTTTCTTTATGAACCCATGATGAAGGAAACATGTTATGTTAGGGTTTCACGTTGAGAATACAATTCTAACAAGGAAGTGTGTGAAGGGTCTTCAAGAAAAGATTCATTTGGCAACGAATTCATTTTCTAAAGACCAAGTGATGTAGAATAGGCGTTGTCGCACATGAAAGGGACAACTCAAGCAAAGAAGAGAGAAAGAGAAAGAGAAAGTAAAAGAGAACAGATCACACACAAAGGGCACAGGGGGATCTGGTTTCGCGAGGTCAAATCTGCCTTTATTTATATATATTAGGTAATTGTTGCAAGAGGTAAAAGATCATCAATCCCCAACCAGATCAAGAAGAATGCACTGAAGAAAAAGTAAAAAATAAAAAATTGGGTCAACATGGAAGGAGGCCTAAATGCTCTCGATGCTTTGCATTGTCCCCAATTTGTCGAAAGTCAATTACAAACATGGAAGAATAGAGATACATATATAAGAAGTTTTACAACACAAACACCGCGCCTGTATCCATGCACCAACAGGGGTGACGAGGGTCATCCAAGCACATATAGCACGATCATAGGGGAACACATCACAACACACACACATCTAATCTAAAGATCAAGAGGAGGGTCTCCCCCTAACATTGGTCGACCAAGAGGTTGTCAACTTCCCACTCTAGATCATCGAAGGGGAAGGATGATGAGCCTACAATGGTGTAATGTTAAGGGGAGGAGCCTCTAATCCTCCTAAAACAAGGGATAGGGCAAAGGGACATGTAAGGTCTCTGTCGCTCAGCTCTTGTGGGTCCAAGGTCAATGACCTCACAAAGATCACCGACAAGGTTAGAACTTCATCAACCGAGTTAAACATGCACTTAATGGGAGTGCCATGCTTCACCTCGGTGGATGGAGGATTTTTGCACCTGAGGTTCACTATTGGGCTCACCAAGAGACTCGAGAGTGGTGAAAAACTCGGGGGAGGCTGAGATTGGTTCCATTACTAGGATAAAACAAGTCAACTTGGGGCCACCTTTCGGAGCAGGTGGGATCTTCTTACATCCTCCATTACTGGAGGGGCCACACTCTACCTTCTTCTTCATCGAAGGAGGTGAACTCCCCATAGATGAAACAAGGAGGGTTGAGGGAGAAGAGGAAAGGACCGCAACGAACACAACCGAAGTGTTTACCATGTCCACGAGCTTTCAAAAAGGCAAGACATCTAGGATGAAATTCAACAAAGGAGGCTCTGCCGAAGGGGTGATGAACACTTGCACCCTTCCAGGTGCATGTGTGCTCATAGCAAGAACCAAAAGAGATTCAAAGATGGAAGGAGGAAAAGAGGAGGATATAGTAGGAGGTGCAGCCTTCTCCTTCTTCTTCTTCTGTAAGGAGGCTTGTTCAGCTAGGAGAGCCTTTTGTCGACGATTGCGCTTATGCGCAAGATGGTTTCTATGGCTCTTTGAATCGAAAGCCAAGATTTGCAAAGGGAAAAAAGGATTCTATTTAGCCATGGGAGTTTTCTCCATGACTATTTCCAATGGAAGGGCAGACTCCTAAATGGGAGAAGGAGGGGCAGGATCAGCAATGACGGGAGGATTTAACTCTAATGCCTCGACGACGGGCCTCTCCCTGTTCACTATTCTAGGAAGAGGAGCAGTAGGAGGCCACATAGGCTAGGAAAGAGAGGACTCCCTATGAGGGGATTTTTTCCTTCTATACCGAACGATCCTAGGCTCTATGGGTAAGATAGAAAGCTCAAATGCAGGGCACTCGTCCTTTCACCAAGTGGGCACCATAGGATTCTCTTACAAATGCAGGACAGTAGTAGATGGTGTCATGACAAGGTGAGAGGAAGCATCGAGCTGAACAACAAGAGAGGAAGAAGGAGGGTCTTGGGATTGCTTCTCTTCTTCTCTCCTACGTTCCTTAGTGGCATCACTATCAACCTTCATAAAAGCTCTATGTGAAACAACATAAGGCGACGAAGGATATCTCACTTTCGGCCTAACGCGCCCCTTCTTATAGTTTTGATACATGCAGTGTTGGAGGTCCTTCCTAGGTAGGAGAGGACCAAGGGATGTGGGCCAAAAGTAATCTAAGGTATAGCTGCCACATGCAACTGGTGGTCTATAACCGGTATCATGGACAATGTGTACTGAAATTCCATGAAAAAACTTCAGACACTTATGTATAACTGAGGGAACTGCATTCATAGCTACTAGCCAGGGGATACCTAGCTTCACTCTGAAGAGTTCAAACCCTAGAATGATGTCAAACTTAAGGCTTATAGATTTAGGTCCAACGACGACCGATAGGATGATACCTCCTATAGGAGGTACGAAAATTTCGTCGTGTGTGCGGACGGTGCTTTCAGGTGCATCATACCCATCCTTATGCAGGAAGTTAATAACATGATCTCCTCAGCTATGATATTCACTTGCGATGTCAAATCAATGAGAACACCTGTCACGATATTTCCATTTATCCTTGCAAGAATGTAAAGAGGAGATGGTTCCCTATTGAAGCCCATTGGCAGGTCCTGTGAGGTGAATTTTATGCTTGTATCACTACTCACAGTCTGCATAGAGGGAATAGGTTGATTTAAGAAAGAGGCCATCGTACACACCAACAATACTTCTACAGAGCCCCCTAAGGTTTGTGAGATAAGGTAGTGACACAATTAAGGTTTCATTACGCAATACTTGGGAACCTTCCAACTACGCCTACTAGGGGTCGTAGGTTGGGTTGTGAGGCGAAAGCCTCACAACACTCCTAGGATATGAGGAAAGGAACTCTCAATATCACAAAATAGAACCAAAATGGTTCACGTCGGGTTCACCAAAAATGTAAGAGAGGGGGACCAACCATTACAAGGCCCTAGGTCACAAAAGACCAAGAGTGGAAAGGTTGCCCTAACTTACCTCAGTTCAAAGGAAGGTTAGGATAGACAGGATGAGAATGATGAATACTATGTGTCCTTCGATCACTTTGCAATTGCAGGAATTGAAGGGAGACTAGACGAGTCACTTTCCAGAGTCAACTTTGTGTCTCAGGTAGCTCTCTTTCCTAGGATAGAAGCATGGTTTTAGGATGACACCATGGTGCGCTAGCATCCATACGGCTAGATAACCAGAGGAACGAGGTTGGAATCCTGAGAAAGGACTGACAGTCTAGTCTAACAATTTCAGGAAGTAAAGAACAAGACTAATAAAAGAGAAAGGTAAATGTGGATATAATAAAAGAAGTATATTACCGAGAGGGTGACGAAGATGATTTCCTAGAATAGTCCTCTCACCAGCTTGCTTCGAGATCTCTCCACCTGCACACAACAAAGAGGGAAAGTGTTGGGGTTGTTTAGGGGCCTGCCTCAGTCAGATCCCTATTTTGGTGTTTCCACCTCCATGGATAGTGAAGATTGCAATGATAGAAATAGAGATAAAGAAAGAAATACGAGCTACATATGCAAGAAACACTACAAAACAGTATGTGTTTACTCAACCAAATACGATCGAGGAGATGAGAGGAGCTTACCACCTCTGTCGAAAGTTCTCAAGGCTTATGGAGGAGTGAATGAGAGGAACTGAAGCCTCTTCTAGTGTGATTTTTTTCCTACGCTCACACTATCGAAGTGATGGAGTGGTAGATTGTTGCAATGGAGTGAAGAATGCTGCTACAAAGCTTGAAAGTGGATGAATGGAAATGGAGAGAGTGTGCCAACTTGTTCAAAACTTGAGAATGGAAGAATGGAGTGAGAATATGAAGGAGACGATGAAAAACGACCATATTCGGGTCGTCCATCCGAAGAGGGGCGTTACACTTTGACTTCCAATCAAAAGTGTAACGTCTATGTAGTCTCCAACCATGGGAATCTGCCAGGGACGTAAGTGCACCACACGGACGTATGTGCGCCACACGGGCGTCCCCGATAGAAACACCACCACTGACACACAAACAAGGCACCAAGTGGAATGCAAGCAGTGGGATTAAGTGGAATTAAACCTCTGCTTTCAATTTTCTAAAGTGTAAAGGGGTGAAAGGGGAATTTGCGTTAGGAGTGCAAATTCACGCTCATACAAAACTGTATTTATATAGTTAATGATAGTTACAACAATACAGAGATAATATAGGATATAAAATAACAACAAGAGTTACATAACTGTTCCTTTTTTTTAGTTGTTATGTAGCATAAAGAATGTATATATGTGACAATGCATAATGTGTTATGTAAAAAGTTTTATACTTTATCTTTAATAAAAGAACTCAATCTTCATCAATCAGTTAACTCTTCTTCACTTTAGAAACTTCTTCTCTTCTCACAAGTTGACTCAATTTGTAAATGAAAACATAATCCTCAAATTTATCCATTAATCAAATTAAATACTACATTATTATCCTCTCAATGATTCCAAATGATTTTTTTATTTTCTAGTTGATTTGACTCCACAATTAGTTCAGTTCATTGAATTCTTCATCCTCTTCCTTATCTCTCAATTAATTTTTCCTTAGAAATTCTATAAATATAATCTTTCCTTCATCATTTTCATATCTCACATCTAAATAATCACATTCCATCAAATTCAATCCAACATCAAGTCATAGCTAGTGTTATGTTACAGAGACTTAACATCCCCATCAAAGCAAGGTGAAATCAACATGCATTTAAGGTTTGTCGTGAGGTTGTAAAATAAGAATTTAGGTTTTATTTTCATTTTGTATTTTTTAGTCTTTTATATTTCTTATTTTCAATTTTATTGCTTACAAAGGCATACAAAAAGATATGACATCTCTTGGGAACAATGTATTGAACTTAGGATATTGGGTGGTAGGGATTGAATAATTTATTTTTGTAGGGAGTTTCTATTGTTGTCAAATGGACAATTAAGGCTATTCATTATAGTGACCCATGAAAGAAACTTATTAGAAATAATTTATTCAATAGTTTCTTGAAAGGGAATCCTATTTGAAAGAGTTTAAATTTATGGGATATTCTATTTAGAAGCTTTGATTTTAAACCTTTTGGATCTAATTTTTTTGATTCTATTTAAAATCTTGGGAATATGTAAAAGGATTTACTATATAGGGCATAATTCTTTCTCAAATAATAAATTTTATGGTTATAGATCCTTGTGGTGGTCTTTTAGTGGCAAAATTTCTCTTCTTGTTGTTATTTGGGGTTGTACTAAATGGTGGAACAACTAGGTTATTAGTGTAATTGAATTTTTTGTTTGATAATGGTGCTTTAACATAATGGGAGACTATTTAGAACAAGCTTGGAATTCCTAATGGTAAAAATAAAGCTTCTATTATACTTAGAATACTAGTTTTAATGACAATCGTAAGGTTTTACATTGGGATGATTGCTTGAGGGAGAATATTAATTGGGTTATAGGTGGATTTTTTTTCTTGTAGGTTGTCCCTAAATATTTTTATACATTAATTCCATTCTTTGTTATTGGTGCAATATATTGAACTTTTTATGGGGTCTTCATGGTTTCAAGGATGTATGGGTAAAGAAATAAAAGGATTTTGTTGAATTTCCTTGGACCAAGAAAGTATTTTTTATGGTTGTTGTTGCTTAATAAACTGGATGTGGGAGCTAATTTTTTAGGGTGGTGATGTTATAATTGCTATCCTAAGTTGATAATTGTGTGTCTCCACATTCTTTGGAAAGTGTTCTAGATGACATGAGGGAAAAAATATTTATTATTTATGTTCCTATGATAAATTGTAAGTGCATTCAAAGAGGTGGACCCACTATGGTGATGGTTACATAGCATCTTGGGAGAATATTCCATTTGGGCATCAAACTTTTGGGTGGGGACCACTTTGCAATACATGTACTTGCATTTTTTGCATGGTGGGGTGCCCAATTTCGCATGTTGGTGCATGTTCTTGCATGAAGCTGTTAGAGCTATTGGAGAGTTATGGAACACTCGGTATTGACCAATTTTCATTGGCTATGGGTTAGGCACCCATGCGAAGAACATGTATCATTTAATATTGTTCACCATGCTTATGGGTTGTCCACTAAGGGGGCATTGGTTTTTTCCATGTGGTTTTTCTTATTTTTTCATGATACCATTTGTGGTGTTCTCTCCCACAAACTTCTATATATTGGAGCATTGAGATGGCGGTTTGTTGAGTTTTTTGTAGGTTGTTAGAGTAACAAAGTGTTGCCTGAATTCAGAGAGGAATGTTGTATTATTGTATCTCATTTGAAGATTAATACAAATATTGGATCTCTTTGGGTGTGGATTTTTTTTTGCAAGGGTTTCTCAATGTATATCTTGTGTCACTTGTGGATCTCAAGTTGTGGTATTGCTAATTTTTCTTTCATGTTTGGAGCCGTTAATCATATAATCTATTATGGTAATCGTTGATATATAATTTCACATTTGCAAACATATTATTAAGTTCTATTATTATAATTTTTACCTTGAATTTACAACATGTGGTATCAAAGCTAACTATTTTGTTAAGAGAGGGACACCTTTCTCTTAAGTGTTGAAGGTTTTTTGGTTGCTGTGGGAGCTTGTGCATTGTGGGTTTTGCAGATTTATGCAGAAGATTGAAAACCATGGCTTCTATCTCTCGTATAGATTATTGATAAGTTCAATGACACTAGTTATGGGATGTAGAAGTTGAAGATGTAGTATCTCCTTGAAGAGAGAGATCAATGGTTGGTTGTTTCAAGTGAAAAGAAACCAGAATCAATGTCTGATGAAGATTGGAAGAAAATGGACAAGAAGGCACAAGGAACCATTCAATTATGACTTGTAGATTTCATCCTCTTGAATGTTTAAGAAGAATCTACTACATACAAGTTATGGAGGAGGATAGGTGAAATTTGCCAAACTAAAAGTCTAACAAATAAATTGTATCTCAAAAGAAGTTTGTATTCTTTGAAAATGATGGATGGTGATTCTATTGTAGAACATTTAAATGCTTTTAATATGATTATAAGTCATCTTGAATTTGTATATGTTGTGAGCATGATCTATACCTAGGCCAGCATGATCAAAACACAATGAAATTAGTCACATTAGTCAAGTTAAACCAATCTCCCTATGAAATTATTGAAAGCATGAAACATGGAAACAATCAATACAAAAACATGAAATAACAAGCAATGCATCAATGAAACCTTGATAAATACCCCAAACCTCATCCTATAGGGGGATTGGTGCCATATTGGTGTGGAATATTGGCCCTTTCCCAATCCCTTTTTGATAAACAAACTTTAATATGGTGATAAAATGATGAAATTGATGCAAGATTAGAGCTCCAATGGTGAAAATGGATGATAGTGAGGATGAAATTGTGTAGCATAAGTTTTCTTTCAAAATTGGATCCATTTCTGATAGAAGTGACTTCTATTTATAGGGAAAAATGATGAATCAAGGGTTGAGATTCATTTACCCAATCAAGGGTTGCAAATCAATCTTAGGATTGGAGGAGTGATTATCCTTGTGACAAGTGTCACAAGGCTAAGAGATGTGATGGAATATGTGCCCATACATGTGTGTGCACATTTTGGGAAGAGAGCATGTAAGAGGTAGTTAAGACATGTGGTTGGAGAGTTAAAGGCATGTGGGTGAAAGAAATTAAGGCATGTAAGAGAAGTAAAGGCTTGTGTAATAGCCATTAAGGCTTGGGTGAGAGACAAGATGGCTTGTGTAAGAGCCATCAAGGCTTGGGTAATAAAATCAATGAGGAGAATAAATGAGGAAAGAATATTCCATGGGAGTATTCTCATACAAGTGTGAGGAGAAAATAGCCTTTAAATTAATTTGAGAAAATTAATTAGTTGTGCAAGTTGGAGTAAATAAACCATGGGTTTATTTAACTAGGATGGAGTTAAATGTTGGAGAATCGACTAATTAGGATTAGAAAGTGGATAAGATTAATTAATTAACTTAGGTGGGTTTAGGGGATTTTAGGAGGATGTGACATTTAATTAAATAATTAGATTTATTTAATTAAATGAGAAGACATAGGAGTTTTAATTAAATAATTTGGATTATCTAATTAAATGGGATGAAAATTAATAGGAAGGGGGATGAGTTAGTCTAATAAAATTAATTATTTGATTATTAGGAGAAAGTGATAAATTTAATTAAACGGTTTAATATCATTTAATTAAATAGTTAGAAAAGAGGTGATTTAGGAGGAAAAGGTGTTAAAATAAAATTCAAATGCGTAATATTGATTAGGACGATTTGAAGTGTCTACATTTTTCCCCTCTTTGAAGCAAGGTACCTGTTACATTAGTTCAAAGATTGACGCTTTCAATATCAACGCTGCTGCCTGGATCAAAAATTCAAAATTTCTCAATTTTTTGGATGCCCACTGTTGCCTCAACGAAAGGAATTATGATGGTACACTACCCCCTCGAGAGATCAAGTGGAAATTTATTTTTTTCGATCAAGATCACGATAAAATAATGAGAGGAGTGGTTATGTTGATTAGAGGATACAAAAGATATTTCTTTAGAAAGCTCAAATATTTATTGTAGACAAATTTTATGATGTATAGACAGTCATCAGCCATGGGTGGCCTCATGTATATTTTGATATATCACATAGATTTGATAATTGGATAGAAATGTTAGTAAAGAAGAGAAGAATAAAAGAATGAGATGGATAGGAGTAGAAGAATGAGATGGATATCGATTAACCATTGATTTTGAAATTAGTTCAGAAGTCCAACAATTTTATGATTCCTCTAGACTTTATTAGATATGGTGATGAGAGATGATTATTTTCTTGTTTCATAGGATTGGGATACTAATGACATATTATTCCTTATTTTTGATAAAACACATAGACATGATGCATTAAGGTATGGATAACCAGGATGGTGTTTTATCTAGTGTGATGGACTTTGACTCAATAAACAAATATAAGTATTCATGTTCATACCTGGCATACGAAAACCTAGGATTTACTTCAAAAGTTTCAAACAACTCTGACCAAAACACAGAGAGGCATAACCTAACAATGTAATAGTCAAAAGTTTCCCAAAACACCTTCCATACACACCTAACAAAGCAAGTATTTTCCAAGGTTATATTACAAGAACATCCAACAAGCACAAAAAATGAAAGATAATGATCAATGCCTCATTCCTTTCTCTCTAAATCATTTTGATCTTCATCATCGATAGGTCATTAGAATGAGCGCAATAAGATAAATCACAAGAAAAGATCAAATAAACAAACAAGTCAATGTTCTTCATACCTCTATCCAAGATTAACACTACGGTGATGCCTGATGTGAATGTCCATTGTCGGAAGGATGCATCCTAGGAAATGTTTATCAAATGATTTAGAAACTAATTGGATGATGGGTTGTTGATACAAAAGTTAACCAACTTTTTTACCTAATGATCTAGACTCAAGACTTTTACATTTACGCCTACACTTTATGAAGTGCCACACTTGTTTCCATTTGTTTTACCAAAGGTTGAAGATGACAAACATTTTATTATAGATGGAATTTTATCGTGAATGAAAGTGAAGTGGGATGGGTGGTTTTGGAATTTCTAGAATATTTCAATGTTTTTGGTGTTTTCGCAATGTTTTGAGGGTATTTTTGGTTTTTGGGTTATTTTACAAATGTTTTGATTTGCAAGTTATCAAATTTTTTTGTGTTTTATCGAGATTTTATAAGTTTTTTTGTATTTTTTGATTTAAACGGTACCTAGATCACGATGTTAATATGATATTATGAAGTATAAGATATGGATCAAGAGCTATTTTAAAACAAGAGCGCAAGAAACTGCCCCCAGTGTTTAACAACGTTTCATAACATAATGGACAAATCAAGATATTAGTTGGAAAACCATGTGAAGAGTTTTGGAATGTAATAGGACAATATGGGATGTATGGTATAGATCATGTCAAGAACCTTTTAGTCATGAGTAAAGTCAAAGTATACATCAAACCTTTATCAAGATCAAGATATGTTGAAAGATCTGGATAAAGATGGATTGGATAGATGGAAGAAATATTGGTTTTATCATGAAGGGAATGAGTTGCTTCCACTTGAAAAGGTCCATTAGACACTTGATTCTACTCATGATGCATGTTTGCCAGGTTTCCATCATAGTACTTGCCCAAAGCATCGCCAATGCAATTTTCATTGGAGGATGATTTTTATTTTTACTATTTCTTCATTTTTTCATTTTTTTGAAAATTTTACCCTCATGTTGAACCACTTGGTGGTACTGTTGTATATGTCACTTTCATAATGTGCCAATGATATCCTTCTTGAAGAATTTTCTTTGCTAAGATACGAACACTTAAATGCAACTTTGAAGAACTCTAATCTACCTTATCGATATCGGAATTAACCTTGCCTATGTGTGCACATCGTGATAAAGTTCCTTTTGGATCCTTATGATGAAGGGTAGTTTCCAACACATGGTCAATGTGAGAATTGGATATCATAGATGGATCATATGGTGTCATGCATGAAGGAATACAAGATGAATTTGTTGATGTTATTGCAGCTATGGTCTTCACTTCATCCGCACAAAGAACACATGAATTAATTGAATAGCCTTCGGCTATTTAATTCATGTTGCCAATATCTAAATAAAGCAAGAGCCGACTTCAAGATATTTTATTTGTTTATTGTATTTTCCTAAAGAGGCCGACCTAAGTCAAGAGACGCCTTATGATGTATATATATACAAGGTCACTTTATCATTGTAAAGCAATCCTATCTCAAGCAAGTTCGCATTTATGATTAAGAGCAGAATTCGCATTTGTAGCAGCAGTCTGATTTCAAGGAAGAAGATATTCATTTGTATCTTGTGTATCTAGAGAGGTGCGACCTCATTACATTCTTTATTGGCCATTGTTGGGCCTGAGTTGTAAGCAGATTTCTGCTAGTTGTTCTACATTATAGAAGAGATCATTTGCTGGGTTTTTCTCCCTCAAGAGGAGGGTTTTCCCAGGGTATCTTGTTGTGTTCATTGTCTTATGTGTTGCATTATTTTAAGTTCCTTCAATTGTTTAATCTGATCTAAGAAACACTAACATGGTATCAGAGCGGGTGTGAAAAAGATCGTGATCAAATTTAGTTTGCAACACTCACTTTATTCTTTTTCAGTCTATCTTCTAAATTTCTCAAGATGGTGAACGGTCTGAAAATCGAGGATAGACTCGAAGGGATTTCGAACTACACATCATGGAGGTTCAGAATCATTCTCACTTTGGAAGAGAATGATTTAGCTGAGTTCGTGAAAACAAAAGTTCCTGAACCTGAGGAGGAAGAAGAGAAGTTGCAGTGGAAGAAAGATACTAGGGCAAAGAAAGTGTTGGTTGATTCCGTCAAAGATCATATTGTCCTGATTGTCTTCAAGTTGGATACTGCAAGGGAGATGTTCAAAACATTGGAAGAGATGTACGAAATCAACAACACCAATCATGCCCTAACCTTGAAGCAACAACTACTTCACATTAAGATGGCGGAAGAAGAGTTTTTCATCACCTACTTCATGAATATTTCCGAATTGAGAGATCAACTCTCTACCATTGGTCATATTGTTGATGACAAGGATTTGACCATGATTGCTCTCAATGGTCTTCTGCTTTCATGGGAGTCATTTATTCAAGGAATCAGTGCAAGATCTGAACTTCCCAAGTTTGATCGATTGAGGATTGACTGCATTCAAGAGGATTCGAGACTAACGGCAAGGGGCATTGGTCAAAGTTCAAAGAATGAAGATTTACATGTTCTCGCCTCTCATTCATCGAAGAAAGGAAAAGTTTGGAAGAAAGGATTCTTTAAAAGGAATCGAGATAATGGGTCAGATGGTGCTCCTGCATTCAAGAAGAAATGGGACCTCTCGTGTTCAATGCTTTACATGTGACAAATTTGGTCACTATGCGAAGGAATGTCCTACCAGGCCTAATCAACATGCTTCGTTTGTGGATGTGATTGAGATCTCTCCCCAAAATGATTCTAGTGAATTTCTACTCTAGTCATGCGCCTATGTTCAAGCTGTGAAGGTTGTGTACTAAGCACAAGAGCAACATATCATACGGTGTCCACCCTTCACAATATTTAAGAGATAAGTATTCCTTGCTTTTGATTGTATTTACTATTCTAGGGTAAAATTCAATTTGTTGAGTTATGCAATTCTGACATTATTTACTTAGTATTATGTGTGACTAGTAAATAGTGATCACTGTAATAAGATTCTTTAGATTTATTCATTGCAAGTAGGACCATGCCAATTTTTGAAGTTTGTCTTTTGTTTTGCTGAGATCAGCTCTTCTGTGAAATTGAAAGAAAGACATGTCATGATTAATGAATTAATTATCTATTACTGAGGAGATTTTTGAAATCCATGAGATAAGTATTGCATGGTTGAATAATGTTCATGAATCATTTTGTAGTTATTAATTCATGCTCTAACATTGAGATAACCTAAGCATCAAGCAACCTGCTTCTAGAAAGATTGGATATCGAAGTCATACTGAATGGAGAAATGATCAAGCTTGGAGTCATAGCTTGCAATCATTGGACTACATTGATGACTGGAGATATCTCTTGAAGACAAAGTACCTTTCAGGTCGTCATTGTGTTCAAGCTGTGAAGGGTACGGACTAATCTGAGCTCAAGTACAACGTATCACACTATGTCCAGCATTTGGACCTATCAGAATAGTTAAAAAGATAAGTATTCTTTGGTTGCTGAGTTATATCATTTATTTATTCTTTGGATCTTGTAATTAAGAGAGATAGTAGATTCTCTTGAATTGTGTTGTGTTCACTAGCATAAGATCTTTGGAAAAATTTCATTCATGATATAACTTGTACAATTCTAATCTTGATATTTCTTTGGATAATTATGGATTGTTAGTAATCTCTATCTAAAATGCTTCCTAGACAGGTTTAGGGGGAAGAAGATGATAAGAGATTACTTAAGTGATGAAAAGCTTGAGGCATCTTGTGAAGAAGTCATGTCAACCAAAGAAATGATCAAGAGGGAGTAAACACTAGAGGGACTGAGTTGATGGCTAGAGGGAGTGCATCTCCAGAAGTCTCCTTTGCAATCTCTGAAGCCAGGATCGAGAGGGAGTCTCAGCATCAGTGTTCCTTTGTTTAATGCAATTCTCTGTTGAGAGAGAGTTGAGGTGTAAGCCCTTGATAATGCAATTCTCTGCTGAGAGAGAGTTGAGGTGTAAGCCCTTGATAATGCAATTCTCTGCTGAGAGAGAGTTGAGGTGCAAGCCCTTGATAATGCAATTCTCTGATGAGAGAGAGTTGAGGTGTAAGCCCTTGATAAATACAATTCTCTATTGAGAGAGATTTGAGGTGAAAGCCCTTGTTTCCACCCTCTAGGAGAAGCTATGGTGGATGTCATGTGTGTGACTCACGTGAGGGAATCCGTGATGATTTTATTTATACCATCTATGGAAGTAGCCATAATGGTTAATATCACATTGAGGTGATATTCTATTTTGTTTTCATTCCAATATGATGTGTCTTGTGCAGATGGAAGTTCATCCCTAGCTGAGAGGGAGTGTTGATGTTATTGCAGCTATGGTCTTCACTTCATCCGCACAAAGAACACATGAATTAAGTGAATAGCCTTCGGCTATTTAATTCATGTTCCCAATATCTAAATAAAGCAAGAGCCGACTTCAAGATATTTTATTTGTTTATTGTATTTTCCTAAAGAGGCCGACCTAAGTCAAGAGGTGCCTTATGATGTATATATATACAAGGTCACTTTATCATTGTAAAGCAATCGTATCTCAAGCAAGTTTGCATTTATGATTAAGAGCAGAATTCGCATTTGCAGCAGCAGTCTGATTTCAAGGAAGAAGATATTCATTTGTATCTTGTGTATCTAGGAGAGGTACGACCTCATTACATTCTTTATTGGCCATTGCTAGGCCTGAGTTGTAAGCAAATTTCTGCTAGTTGTTCTACATTATAGAAGAGATCATTTGCTGGGTTTTTCTCCCTCAAGAGGAGGGTTTTCCCAGGGTATCTTGTTGTGTTCATTGTCTTATGTGTTGCATTATTTTAAGTTCCTTCAATTGTTTAATCTGATCTAAGAAACACTAACAGAATTGGTTGATAGTTTGGAACCTTTGACTCTCTAAACTTGGTAGTATGAGCGATGATGGGTGGAAATAGAGCTTTGAGTGGAATGAGGACCAACTGCTTGATTTTCTTTGTTCCTTGCTTGAGAAGCCCACTTTTTTATTTGAGGACATCTTTGATGGTTCCCTTTTTGACTTTTCCCCATAGTTTCTTTGACTGATGGAGTATGATTGGGATGATTTCTTTTGTATTTACTTTGTCCTCTTTGCTTTACTGCTTCATTTTCTTTGGTGATCCTCTCCTTTCTTTGATAGAAATATTTCTTTTTACATTGGTCCCATTTTGTGTATGAGATGATGGGTGGATGACAATTCATGATATGACTAGTTGTAGTGTTGACAATATTTTCATCATAAGGATCCTTCATGCCCCCTATGTTGAAGTTTTCATTATACAAGATTTCCCCCAATGTTGTGAAGGTATTAACTATACCTAACCCTTTTCCCTAATAATATATCCTCTGATCCATAGCCACTAAATATGAATTTCCATGAACACATGAAATTGTTATGGGTTCCCGTTGTTCAGGAATATTAAATTTTTTCTCTGATTCTATGAAATCTTTATCTATTGATACCACTTCAAAAGATGTTGATGTTGATTCAAATGAGGTTGATTATGCACAAACACTGTAAGAATCAAGAATCTCAACCATTTATTTCTCTTGTGTGGGAATATTAAGAGTGGGAGACTCTTGTTTTATATGAAGAACATCTATATTTCCATCCAAAGAAAGCATCTCATTAGTGAAATCTGGTGTGTCCTTGAAATTTTGGAAGGATCGAAGAATGCTCATCAATTCATGATATTTCTTTGAGGAATTGATCTTTTCAGCATGACTTGTGGTTGGGTAAATATCACTTGTAGATTTATGTAGATCGTGACAATGTTGTGGGAAAATAATATCTTGATCTTGACTTAGTTCAAACAACTTTTGTTATCCTCTAGATTATCTTCTTGACATGACTCTTGGGTAGGAATTGTATCATTGATAGGAGACTCTTCACAGGATGTAAGGTCTATAGATGGATCACGAAAAACTTATTGTTGCCTTGGAACCTCATCAACGTGGTCAATTATGAAGTCATACGAAGGGGTAATGTGGCTATCTGAAAGATACTTTACCATTTTGATATAACAAATTGCTAGGCATTGTTGATTGATCTTGAATCTATTTTATAAATGTTTCTTGATGCTTATCAAATTCCTCTTCTTTTGATGGATGAGCAACATAAATGTGTGCTACCATGGTATTATGGATATGGTTTATGTTATTATAACTTGATGCCTTTCTCATATCTTTTACTCTTCCATGATCAATCATAGGGGCTTTATAGATCTACAAGTCTTGATTCCCAAATTTGTGATCAACCTCGAGGTCTCTTTATTCAATAAGATTTTGTATTAGATGTTTGAGTCTAAAACAATTTTGTGTGTTATGACCTTTATATTGGTGAAATTTACAAAAATAATCTTCATTATAGCTAGGATGTTTGACTTGTGGCACTTGATAGTTTGAGAAATTTGGAAGTATGATAAGGTTAGACTATATCAATTTCTTCAACACATACTCCATACATTCCCTAAGGGAGTGAATTTCCACTTAGGAACATTGTTTGTTCTTTGTGGTGCTCTTTGAGCATTTTTAGCATTGATCGTTGATTGATTGTTTTGTGGTTACACATTTATTTGTTGTGTGTTTTGTCGTGTGTTAATTGGTTGGGTGTTTGTTTGTGGTGGGATACTTATGACCATTTTCGCATCAACAAAACCATCATTAGTGATATTTTTGTTTTTAGCCTAAAAGTGGGGCTTGTCATTAGAGCTAGATGATGATTGGTTATCCCTATATGTTTGTGTGTTTTCATGTGCTATAAGGGCTCTCTCGATGTTAAGAGTTGTAGGGATGAGTTATCATATGTCGTAACACATTGCATATTTAATTGGAAGGATAAATCCCCGTCAAGGTTAGCATAATGATTCCTATTTGTTGTTCCTCGGGAATGTGCCACTTGCTCTTGCTAGCTCTATACCTCCATTGTTGTAAGTAATTTGTAAATGTTTCACCCTTGTTTTTTTAAGGGTGTACAATTCCTCCAAACTGACATCCATGTCTAGGTTGAAAGAGAAGTGATTTAAAAATTGATCTATGATTTTTGGGAACATTTGGATTCTAGGAGGTAAACTGTAGAACCATGCAATTGCTAGGCCTGTCAAGCTTCATGGAAAAAGCCAGATTAAATAGGAATCATTATAGGCCACTTCCATTCAATGCACATAGAATTCCTTGATGTGGTCTTCAGTATTTCCATGCCCTTTATACTTTTCAAATTTATGTATTTCAAATCCAGGCAGGAATGGTATCATTGCAATGTTTTTTGTCAAAAGGATAGGGACACAAGTCACGTGAACAATTGATCTCTTTGTCTTTCCATCTTGAATGTCTTGTATTTGTTGAGAGAGAAATCTAACTTGCATGGAAAGATCATCTTGAGGATTAGGAGGTGGAGCATACGTATTACATGGTGGAATGGTGGATGAGTTGAGTGTGTTGTATGGTGTATGTGGTGGGTTGGCTTGACATTGTTTTGTGAAGGGTGATAGTGGTGGAGTGACGATGCTCCTTACGTATTTCAATTCAAGATGTTTTGTTGGGTGCTTGTGTAGGATTGTTGGAAGCCTTGTTTTTGTGCAAGCAATTCTTGTTGATAGGCTTTTTTTTGTTGTACTAACAACGCTTGTTGTTAGGCTTGTTGTTGTTGTGCTATCAAGGCTTGTTGTTGTTATGCTAACATTGCTTGTTGTTGTTGTAAGGCTTGTTGATAGGTGTGTTGAGCTTGTGCTTGTGCTTGCTGCTATTTCAAGGCTTGAGCTTGTGCTTGGGCTTGTGCTTGTGCTTGTGCTTGTGCTTGTGCTTGTGCTTGTGCTTGTTGTGCTTGTTGTTGTTGTAATGCTTGTTGGTAGGCATGTTGTGCTTGCAATGTTATACTATATTGACTTGCAATATTTTGATTTTGAGGTTGGGATGGTGGATTTTGGTAAGTGGCTTGTGATAGTGGATTGAGGGGTTGTTGGGGTGGTTGTTGTGTGATTAGAGGTTGGGTGGTGGATGGTTAATTTGGATTTGATGTATTTTGTCCTTAGTTTTGTGATATCATCCCTTACGAGATTTGAGTTTGGGATGGAAGTGTGTACATTTGGGGTCCCATTTGATTTTGTGTTGTTTGGGGGACCAATGTTTGAGACATTGGATAGGATGCCACTTGGTGTTGCGATGTTAGTGACATACTTGGATTTGGGATCACATTTGAAGGATTGATCGGATTTGTTGTGATTGATGGATTGATTAGATTTGTTTGATTTTGGATCAACATATTTGATAGATTGATTCGATTTCTTGGATTGTGGATCAATGTGTTGGATAGATTGATTTGATTTATTGGGTTTTGGGTCAACATGTGTGATGGAGTGATGAGAGGGACTTGTGAACCCATTTGTGATATTTGTCCTTGTGTGAATTAAGATAAATCGTGTTAGGGTGTTCACTTGTACAAGTAAATCTACTTGATGTGGTTGACTTGTTTGATCTTGTGGAATGGTAGGATCATAGCCTTGAGTAGCTTGGGTAGATGTAATGAATTGATATGATGGTGTAGCATGAAAATTTTATGCCATGGTGGTGTTATGGAACATGAGTGATATGTGTGGATGTTGAGGGATTTGAGGGATGGAGGTGTTTGTGCTACCCAAGTTAGTGTTAGTTCCTAAGTTTTGGTTGTTAACAAGTGGATGCCCTTGAAGTGCAAGAAGTAATGAACTCCCTTGGTAGTTAAGGTTTGACGTGACATATGTGATGATGATGGTTGGGTAATAGATTGAACCACATTTTGAACTAATGGTTGCATGATGAATGTTTGAATAGTAGATGTCATGTTCCCCAAAGGTTGTTCTCTAATTGTGTCCAAATCAAAGGTAGAAGGGAGTTTAGCTGCTTCTTCTTCCAAAGCCAACATGTATTGAGTAGGATTCAACTTCATCATGTTATTGACAAGGTGATGAGTTTTGGGGTCTTGTGATAGCTCAAGCAATTCATCTATGGTAATCTCACGTGGATTGTTGGTAACATTCTCTATTTCAAATGGACCTCTTCTTCAAATTCGTAGGGTTGTTGAGCTAACATTGGTGGAGGATTTATGGAAGATCTTGGATCAAATTCGGTTTGGTTTAAAGTACTCATGATAGATGAATCTCTGTTTTGTTCCATATCCTTCTTGTATTATGATCTTGTTTTTACCATAAATTTAGGGACCAACTTTGGGAGTAGTGTGAAAAACTCTTGGGTTGATTCAAATCTAGGTAAAATAGAGCCTCTAAGATATCTTTAAGATCTATGATGATATGAAAGATGAATGGGTGAGTGATATGGATGATGAACTTTCAAACTTTGGACAACACTAGACTTTGGGTTTGATGTTTTGATGTTTAAGGAAATTGATAATGAAACCCTAATATAGACTTGTGACCTTAGGCTCAATTTTCTCAAAATGGATTGTTTTCTAATTTAACTAGGCGTATGAAAAAGGATGCATTCCCACACACTTAGCTAAACAAGGTGATTTGGTTTGATTTAATGATTACCAAGTCTAGGAGGTTGATGTATCCAAAATTCTAAAGTTATTTGTGAGATGGAATGACAAATGTTTTTGTGTGGATGAAAAGATTGATTTGATCCTAAATGAAACTAAGAAGGACTTGTTTACAAGACCAAGGTGTTGAAGAACATGCTTTTCCCTAAGAGTATTTCAAACCAAAATATTAATGCTTGCTTGAAGGACCATGTGTTTTGAACAAAATATAAACATGCATTTGTGTGGGGTTCAATTGATTTAATCTTGATTAATGAATTTATTTTACCACATCCAATGTATTGATTAAGTTTTCAAACTAAATTTCTATAACTTTCAACAACTTTCTTTCCAAAAAGCTTAAATATGTGAAACTCTAGAGGTTTAAGTCATAGTTCCCTAGGTTTACTTTGGAAAAGTGTGGATTGAGATGTGACCCAAAAATTATGAAGCCTCAAAGACATTATTTTGAGAAAAACAAGATATCTTTACACACATGCAATAATATAGGGTTTAACAAAGGTATCCACACTTAGGTCCAAAGGGTTTGAAATCTTAATGTCAATGTTCACTATTTGTTTAAAATGTTTTGAATCCAAGTAATGTGTTTGACGTCCAAGGTAATGGAGATATTACAAATCCTCTTCATAAGATTCACTTGGCAAGTTCACAAAAGACAATCTTTACAACCTATAAAGTAGGTAAGTTCTTTGAGCTGGACCTACCTCATGCCTCGAAGGGATGATTTTACATGCAACTTATGGAGGGAACATGTTATGCTCTGCATACACACCCCAAATTTTGCTTGGCAAAGTCGGGGACCCCCTTTGTTTTCTTTTGTTTCATTGTTTGGTTTTTTTGTGTTCGTGTTTTGTCGTTCTTGTTTTCGTCCTTTTTTTGTTCCTTGTCGTTGATTTTCATTGTTGTTTTGACGAGATCGGGTCGCGGGTTGAAATCGACACTTGACACCTTTCAAGATTTCAAGTTCTGGTTCCGCCCCGACTCTGATCCCCGTTTCACCTTCGGGTGTCATTCAGGGTCACGTTCCTTGTTTGGTCCCATCTTGTTCTCCGACCCATTTTTGCTTCATCTCGTCTTTTGTTGTTGCGTTGTTCGTTTGTTTTATTCTTTCAATCATTTCTTCATTTTTGTCAATTTTCCTTTTTGGTGTCTGCTCTTCAAAATGAGAAAATACAAAAAAATGGACAACTCAAAAATACAAAAAAAAATATAAATAAATAAATCTTTTTACTCGTTTAAGCTTAAAAAGATTTAAATTTAGAAGTTTTAAAATAAAGAAATTAAATAAACAAATATTTTATTTATTTAAAAGATTTATTAAAAATAATAATAATAATAAACTTTATTTTGTATGTTTTTAAACATTTAAAATGTTTATAATTTAAAATTATTTTAAATTAAAATTTACAAGATTAGAAATAAATATATCTTTTTATTTAAAAATATTTATAAGATAACAAAAAAATTAAAGAAATAAAAAGTATTTTAAATATGTAACTTTAAAAGGTTATAAAAAATCATAAAAGCAAAAAATTAAAAAATATTTTAGATTTAAATTTAAAAGATAAAAAAAATTTTAAAAAAAACATAAAAATTATTATTAAAAACTTTGAAAACAGAAAAAAATGATTCCTTTAGAGATCAGGTTCGGAAAAAAATTGAACCTATCTTCTTTTTGTTCAGGGTTCGTCTTCATCCCGCTCCCGCGCAGGCGTTCGGACCCGGACCTGGGCAGAACCCCGAACCGGGCACACAAAAGTAAAATGTCCTGATTTTTGTCCCGCTCCCACATTGAATTGGCTCCGACCCCGCTTGGTGCCAATTCTCGCTCTGATCCTGCAGATAAGCCAAAGTGTGAAAACATAAACACAACGCATGCTATGCTTGAAGGATATGCACAATGTTGAGAACAGGAATCGATGAATAGTTTGACAGGTCGCGCCTCAACAAGCTTGTCATCTTATGGAACGCAATGTTGCAGGATAAACAAAATGGATTTGTTGAATGATTTTAAGCAAATACATTGAAAATGGAGATACCCAGGTGTACACGCACAGCTGTCGGACTCGGACCCGGGGAGAACCCTGAACCGGGTAAAAATGAAAAGTCCAGGTTCTACTCTCGTTCCGCTCCCGCAACCCCTCGCTAACCTGACAGACACATGCACAAAATGAATTTGATAAAGCCTCAGAAAATGTAAATTGTGGGTGCATAGGCTTGCCGTGAATGGTTGACAATATGCTTCAAAGCGATGTAATCCCATTGAACGCCAACTATTGCAGGATATGCACAAAACGCCTTCATTGAAAACTTTAGAGACTGTCAAGAAAATGCAATTAACAGTTGAAAGGCCAAAGCCCGCGACCTCTGCCAACGTCCTCCAGCTTGCGCCAATATGAAGGCAAACACAGGGTGCGTGGAATGTTTGACAAACTGCCTTAGAGAGACGTCTCATGATATGCCTTGGTTGATGGCTTTGTACAAAATGGAATTGTTGATGGCCCTAAAAAAAACGTTCAGAAAATACTTGCCAGAATGCCTCAGGAAATGCATGAGATGTCGATTGCGAGATATGCATGCAATGTAAAAATGGATTGATTTAAAAGGCATTAGGGGAGAAGATCCACTTAGCACCTCCCATTGAATAACCGCCACCTCCATGTTCATTTAACCCCCCAAAAAATAAATCACTTTGATCCATTAAAAAACTTTATTTGATTGAATAAATAATTACAAAAACACCAATGGCTGCTCATTATAATTACAAAAACACTAATGGCTGCTCATTAAGTGTTAAAGTGCATGCTTTAGAGTGGATTTAAGGCATAAACAGTTATAATTAATGGAAATTAGAGTGAGCGGATACTGGTACATTAGGTGGCGGCAACCGGACAACACCTCTAAAAGGTGTCTTTTTGACTTCCACACGCATATCCAATGCTCCCGCACTTTACCGAATTGCCCAAAAGCCAAAAGTTTAGTTATAAGCTCTTAACTCGTGAGCAAAAAAAACCCATAAATTTTTTTTTCGATTCGACGCATGGTTTAGATTCTATGGTTGCACGAAGTTAGCCCTGGCAGATACTAGGTATTCTCCCCTACAAACTTTCAAGCAAATGTAATTTGGCAGATGTTTACAGTGAGGAATGTTGCCCATTTGGTAATATTTGGAAAATCTTTGCTTAAAAAAAAATGGTTGAAAAGGGGGCTGAAGAAACTTTTGAATCAAATTCACATTCATGATTTGAAACCAAATGAGAAATAAAGAGGGCAGCGAATCATTGACAAGATATCTTAAAGAGATGTCGTTTCATGCAACAATGATGGCACACATAATTTTAATGGAATTCCCTAATGAAACATGGTTTATGGAGGGTGTTGGAAATGTAAAAATATAGAACAATAGTGAGGTCTAAGTAGAATGGAGAAAATATGAGGGTATATAGTACCTGTTTGGTTATAGAGCAATGTATGGCTGAAGCAAATGAACATGGGAAATACATTGGCTTTGTACTGGGTGTATCGGGTTGATCCATTAAAAATGTGTAACTTAGAGATCACGTGAAGATATCGCTTGGATTAACGAAGTATGCCTATTAATGAAGTTGCCCCACTATAAGATTCACATATGATGCTCAAGAAGGATAATATAATAACAACTTTTGATTGTGTTCTCATTGCAAATAATGGCATGATGCATTCTGATAACAGGAGAAAGGATAATCTTTGATCATTCTGTGTCACTAAAAGGATGATGAATTCAATGCTGCAATAGTTGGATTAGGGATAAACAAGTTTAGATTTTCATATCGTAATCCAAGTTATTCTTTTCTTTTGTCAAATTAGAATGTGTAAAATTAAAAGTACTTAGAAGTTCATGAATCTAATTCAGT
Organism: Sequoiadendron giganteum; assembly: GCA_007115665.2. Classification (NCBI taxonomy): domain Eukaryota; kingdom Viridiplantae; phylum Streptophyta; class Pinopsida; order Cupressales; family Cupressaceae; genus Sequoiadendron; species Sequoiadendron giganteum. Next base: position 166,014,504 of record CM021102.1, on the reverse strand, counting down.
GAATTAATATGTGTTGCAAATACTTTTGAGTTTAAGGAGAAAAATGGTGCCAAGTTTCAAATCTACATAAAGCCTTAATTTGATGTTATTTTATTTTAAAATAACATTAAATTGTGTACAAAGGGGTTTTCTTATTATTTCAATTGCAAGAGTTTTGAATTTCATCATGCACCTTTAATTGAAATATTTTGAAAATTGAATTAATTTTCATAATTAATTAATGTGCTTTAATGTTTATAGGGGCTTTTGTAGATTGAGGAAAATGATGGATTGTGATGGAGATGATTTACAAAGAAAAGATGCGAAAGAGGAGAGATATTTCGAAAAGAACCATCAAGCTAGAGAGAACTGAATGCTTAGTGGTCCCCGTTTGGAGAAATTTTAGGAGAAGGATGTTGTTTTATATTGTGCAAGACAAAGGACTCAAATTCAAGCTGAAAGATTGCAATTTTCAAACTGGAGTTGATTGAAGTTAAACAGAAGTTGAAACATAAAGTTATCTTTATGATTTAATTGCATACACAAAAGCTACAACTTTTGATGTCGGAGTTTTGGAGGGAATTATGTAAATGATTGAGTTATTAATTGTCAAATGGAGCTCATTGTAAAGGGTTAGACACTTAGGAAAAGAAAGTTAGAAGTTTTTACAAGTTAGCTTATTAGAGTTAGCAGTAGGATAGTTAATGGAGTTTTCTATAATTCTTAGTTTAGCTGAATCAATTTGAAGACATTGGTTTTTGTGTACTGGTGAATCTTGCCAAATTTGTAAATGTTGCTTATCTATTTTGCAACAGTAGAAGCATCCAAATTTAAACCCGCTTTAAGTTTTATTCTGGAATGATGTTTGTTTTTTTAATCATTTGATTTGAAAAGTTTGCAAGGAATGGAGTTCTATCTTTTCTTTTGTTCGAATGGTGATCTGAAATTTGTTGATGAAATTTGCACTGTGAATGGTTGTGTATTGATTACAAGTTGATTTTTTTTGCAGTTCTAGTTTAAGAATTCCTTGTAGAGTAACAGGTCTAATTAACTGGATGAATAAACATTCTTTTCACTCTTGCATCCTTGATCTTTCTTTTTCTTTTTTTATACCCCCCTGTTAAAGTAGGTTTAGATAGGAGTTTGATCTTGTAACAACCAAAAATCTCAATAACCAGCAAGCCCCTTGAACATTATAGCCTCATTGACCACTCAGCAAAACAACAAAGTTGAGAACCAACTACAGAGACCTTGGAAGATAGGTGGTTTTAGATCAGTTATCTTTTTCAGGAGAAATAGAGTAGAAATATTTTTTTTAAATGTTGTTGTGCCAATTTGGCCATCAACAGAACACATAGAGGGATATCACCCCCTCAATATTTTGTACAAGAGAATGAACTCTTAAGCTCTATGCCTCAACCATAAATCAGACTTGGTAAGTAACTTCTCAAAAGTAAATTCTAATGCACCACTTTCAAAGAGCGTTTCAAAAAACAAGGTTTGGCCTCTACACAAAGGTTTTTAATGACACCGTGAACACAAAGACAAATACTACCATCTATAAGCCACTTAAGGCATTAAACTATTCTCTTCTAACCCATATGTCTAGAGTTGGATTAGGTACAATATGTTATCACCGCAGATTTAAGCTACTACTCTTCCAAGTTCACAACCTTTATATAGCTTTCCGATAAACATGCTTTTATTTCTAGAGTCACTTATACGATTTCTCCATTACAAGATGTGTCTCATTAGTAGGCCCTCTCTTAATAAGAAAAATGTTATTTCTCTTCAACCAAGATCGCACGAAGCGCGAGGGGAGAGGATACATAGCAGTTCTTAGGGTGACTCAACAAAAATGAAAGTTTTATAACCTTAAAGTGTTTCTCTTCACTCAAGATCTCGGTGCATGAAGCGCAAGGGGAGAGTCCATACACACTAGAAGTTTACATGCATAGCAAGCACAAAAAACACTCATTCATTTTAACCAACATTGCAAAATGACTTCATTTTAAGCACCAATAGAAGTGTTTGTTTGTTTTGTTCAATTTTAGCCAAATATCATAATAATAAGGAAAAGAGGGGTTCAATTCTTAACCAATTTTAAAAAGATCATAACAATAGTTAATTTTAAATCCCAAACCAAATCTAGTAGCCCTAAAGCATAAAAGGAAAAAATCATATGATGGGTTATTTCCCCATGAGTATTTGAAAACACTATTACAATGAATATCAAATTCCTTTTAACTTCAATGCTCCATTCTCCTCCTCAAACCTGCAATATCGACTCTGTGTTAGCAATAGTGACCTTGTTCTGTCAATAGCGACACTGTTTTGGAAATAGCAACGTTATGGTGAAATGCAAAAGCGATGTTCTACTGTAGATGATGACCTCAAAGGTGGCGCTAAAGTGGCACAATATCAAAAGTGGGGCTCTGGTGAAAACCTGCAAGTTCATAGAAAATAGAGAGGTCAATAGCAACGATTTAACAAAAGCGGTACAATAATAGAAAAGAAAAAGCAATTAAGTGCATCAAAATTGACTCCATATTTCAACAACGATACTATTTACGAAAGTAGTGTTGTATTTCCCTACAATAGCGGTGTAGTTTGCAATAGCGACGCTCTGGTAATCTCAATAGTGACGTCATTTTTTGGAACCTGCAAAAAAGTGTGAAACTCAAGAAAAAGTATCAAAATTAAATGGTTAATCCATCCTTCTAACGCCAAAATGTGAGCATGATCTATACCTGAGCCAACATGATCAAAACACAATGAAATTAGTCACATTAGTCAAGTTAAACCAAGCTCCTTATGAAATTCTTGAAAGCATGAAACATGGAAATAATCAATACAAAAACATGAAATAACAAGCAATGCATCAATGAAACCTTGCTAAATACCCCAAAAATCATCCCATAGGGGGATTAGTACCATATTGATGTGGAATATTGGCCCTTTCCCAATCCCTTGTTGGTAAACAAACTTTAATATGGTGATAAAATGATGAAATTGATGCAAGATTAGAGCTCCAATGGTGAAAATGGATGATAGTGAGGATGAAATTGTGTTCAAGGGTTTAGATTAGACTTCTATTTATAGGGGAAAATGATGAATCAAGGGTTGCAAATCAATCTTAGGATTGGAGGAGTGATTAGCCTTGTGACAAGTGTCACAAGGCTAAGAGATGTGAGGGGATATGTGCCCACACATGTGTGTGCACATTCTGGAAAGAGAGCATGTAAGAGGGAGTTAAGACATGTGGTTGAAGAATTAAAGGCATGTGGGTGAAAGACATTAAGGCATGTAAGAGAAGTAAAGGCTTGTGTAAGAGTCATTAAGGCTCAAGGGTGGGAGACAAGATGGCTTGTGTAAGAGCCATCAAGGCTTGGGTAAGAAATTCAATGAGGAGAGTAAATGAGGAGATAATATTCCATGGGAATATTCTCATGCAAGTGTGAGGAGAAAATAACCTTTTAATTAATTTGAAAAAATAAATTAGTTGTGCAAGTTGGAGTAAATAAACCATGAGTTTATTTAGCTAGGATGGAGTTAAATGTTGGAGAAAGGACTAATTAGAATTAGAAAATGGATAATATTAATTATTCAGAGATTAATTAACTTAGGTGGGTTTAGGGGATTTTAGGAGAATGTGACATTTAATTAAATAATTAGTTATTTAATCAAATGAGAAGACATAGGAGTTTTAATTAAAGAATTTGGATTATCTAATTAAATGGGATGAAAATTAGTAGGAAGGGGGATGAATTAATCCAATAAAACTAATTATTTGATTAATAGGAGAAAGTGATAAATTTAATTAAATAATTTAGATAATTTAATTAAATAGTTAGAAAAGAGGTGATTTAGGAGGAAATGGTGTTAAAATCAAATTCAGATGTGTAATATCGATCAAGACGATTTGAAGTGTCTATAGATGTTAAGATAGAAGAAGAAGATAAATTTATTTTGTCACTCTTTTCTTTACCTGAATCTTGGAAAAATATAATTGTTACCATAAGTGGTGGTGGCACACAATTGAAGATGCATAGTCTCATTTCTATACTTCTTTCAGAAGAGATGAGGATAAATTCCATGAATGCAAGCTACCAAGATGCCTTGCATGTGCAAGGAAGCTCCAAAGAAAAAGGAGGGCCTAAAGGGGACAAAAAGAGAGACAAGTCTAAAGGACGTTCTAAACCCCTGAGAAGCGTAAAGTGTTGGAATTGTGGTAAGAGAGTACATGTGAAGGAGTGTAGAAACAAGAAAGAGAGTTCATTTACCTCCACAAAAAAGTTCTCAAAAGATGGCGATTTTGATGCTTTGTTTATTTTTGCTAACACTATTAGTGATGGTGCTTGGCTTATTGATTCAAGTTGCTCCTACCATATGACTCCTCACAAGTAGTGGTTTACTTCATATCCAACTTATGATAGGGGAGAATTTTTATTTGGTGATAACAACACAGAGAAGATTGGTGGTAAGGGGAAGGTAAAGTTGTGTTTCAATGATGGAAGGGTTAAAACCCTTAATGACATTTTACATATTTTAGGATTTGCGAGAAATTTACTTTCAATATCTAAGTTGAATGATTATGGAATGAATGTGACATTTGACAAGTCTGGTTGCAAGTTGGTAAGAGGGATTTTGATGATTGCTAAAGGATCTTGGATAGGGACTTTGTTTAGACTTAATGCCTCCACTTTTTGTAACTCTGCCAATGTAACTGGCATTGAAAATGCATGTATGTTGTGGAACCATAGGTTGGGTCACATAAGTGAAAAGGGTCTTAAGACCACTTTGAATGAAATTTTGGTTGGCAATATTTCAAATTACTTTGTGGGAAAAAAATATTTTTGAGAGCATTATGTGTTTGGTAAATAGAATAGATCATTATTCCCTAATGGAACTAATAAAGTTAAGAGATTATTAGAGATCATTCATTCAGATGTGTTTTGGCCAATGGATGTTGACTCTTTTGGAAAATCTCGTTATTATGTTACTTTTATTGATGATGTGTCAAGATACACCTGGATTTATTTTATGCATGCAAAATCTGAGGTTTTCAATAAGTTTAAGGAATTTAAAGCCTTAGTTGAGAAGTAAATGGATTATAAGATAAGGGTGTTGAGGTCTTGAGGTCTAATAATGGGGGTTAATATTGTTCTAGGGAATTTGATGAGTTTTGTAAGAATACAAGTATTGTTCAAAAAAATACTACTCCATATACATCCCAATAAAATGGGTTAGCAGAAAGAATGAATTGAACCTTGATGGAAAGAGCTAGGAGCATATTGAGTGGTGTTAAGCTTGATAGATGCTTTTGGGCAGAAGTTGTAAGTACTGCATGTTACTTGACTAGTAGATCTCCTTGTTCAACTCTTGTTGATAAAAATCCTTATGAAGTGTGGATAGGTAGAAAGCCTTATGTTTCACATTTAAGGGTATTTATTTGTGAGGATTTTGTTCATGTGCCTCAAGAGAAGCATTCTAATTGGATCCAAAATCATAGAAATGCACCTTTGTTGGTTATATTGAGAATGTAAAAGATTATAAGCTTTAAAATCCACTAACTCATAAAATGGTTTTCTCTAGAGATGTGATTTTCAAGGAGTTTAGAGTTTACTCAAGTGAAAAACAACCAAAGGAGAAAGATAAGAAAAAAGCAATATACTTCAAGACAAAGATTAAGAAGCGGGAATATGCACATGTGGAAGAACAACCAGATGGATTAGAGGATGGAGAAGAAGAAGAGGGTTCAAAGAGTTCAGATGATGTGTAGGATGAGCACACGATAGAGGAAGAACATGTAGAGCCGATTAATCCTACCTTGAGGAGGTCCACAAGACAATGAAATCTAGTTGACAGGTATAGCCCATCTAATTTTCATTGTGTATTTTCTTTGTTGAGTACTGACAATGAACCTAGATCCTAAAAGGAGGCTCTTTCTTTAGAAGAGAGTGAGTCTTGGACGTAGGCCATGGGTGATCCCACAATAGAGGGTTACACTTTTTGGCCAAACTTGATATTGAACTGATTTTTTTAATCTAAATCTTCACTTTTAGGCACCTATAGTTGCTAAATCATGAGGAATTTGAAGATTATGCAAACTAGTGATTTATGACATTTTGTCTGTAGATTCTAAATATATATTTTTTTAAAGTTTTGGAATCAAATTACATTTCTTTTTTCCATCTCCTTCAAAAACTAGTTTTTAACAGTAAACATCATTTTTAAAGAGTGATGTTCACCATATAACACAACTTTTTTTCTATGGAGGATAAAATTCTAATTTTTTTGAATTTAGATTTGTAACTACAATATCTAGTATGTTGATTTGATTTCATAGTGTTTTATTGAATCCTTTTTCTTAATTAAGTTTTGAAGTCAAGTCGATTATAATTTAGACATAGGCAGACCATATAACACATAATGTTTTTTGTATGTATCGAAATTCTTTTTTTTTTGTTGGATCAAGGACATCAATACCTAGCACATACACATTTTTCAGATTTTTTTTTGATAATCTACTATTTTTCCACATGTGCAGAATAAAGAGCTTGATTTTCGGTGAAAACCCTATGTTTAATTAAACTAAAAAAAATACATAATAAAACCAAAATATATTAAAATTATATTTGATGGATAACTCATTTCAAGGATTATAATCCTCCAGTTGGGTCTATTAAGTTGATTCTATTTTTATCTTCAACTCGAGCTTCAAAAGGAAAAAATTTGCAAAAAAATGCACATGGAGGGGGAGAAGGGAAAAAAGGGGAGTTCGAGTGAACCGCCCTGGACCCCTTCAAGCGAAGGGTGGTTCACTAGAAGAGGGGTTCGCTTGAACCCCCCCATTTTTCCCCTTCCCCCCTTTATTTCATTAAGAAAATCTTGCTTGAATGGGTTCCCTTGAACATGCATTCAAAAAGTGGGTTCGCTTGAAGGGGGTGTTCAAGTGAACCCCTTAAAACCCAATTTTTTTGAGTTTCCAAGAATTTTTTCTTCGTGAATGCAATTGTAACCCACTTATGTGGGATCACCCCCATGTAGAAGGAGATGATGGCTTGGATAGTTTTGATACTTGGGATCTTGTGAGTTTTTTCCCAAAGGAAGAAATCCCATTGGTTACAAGTGGGTATTTAAAAACAAATTTGGTGCAAATGGTCAATTGGAGTGATACAATGCTAGATTGGTGACCAAGGGCTACTGCAAGAGAGAGGGAGTTAATTTCGATGAAATTTTCTCTCCTGTTGCTAAGTTAACTTCTATTAGATTTATATTATCTATTGTTGCTACTTATGATTTTGAAATAAAGCAAATATATGTTAAAAATACTTTCTTGCATGAGGATCTTGAGGAAGAAATTTATATGTGACATCTTAATGGTTTTGTTGTGAAAGGAAAATAACACTTGGTTTGTAGGTTAAAGAGATATTTATATGGTTTGAAATAGTCACCCAAGATGTGGTTCCTGAAATTTGATACTTTTGCATTGAAGTTGGGTTTTTTTAGGAGTGAGGAGGATCATTGTGTTTACATTAAGGTTATTGATAATCAGATACTAATCATTGTCTTGTATGTTAATGACATGTTGTTTATGGGTAATTACAAGGTGATGATTAGGGAGCTTAAGACTCAAATTTCTGGAACATTTGATATGAAAGATTTAGGGGCTACAAAATATATCATTAGGATGGATATCAGTAGGGATTGGGCTCATAGTCCAAGCTTTGGTTAAGTCAAAGTACACATGTTGATACCATTTTATAGAGGTTTAGTATGCATGACTGTAAACTAGTAAATATTCCATTTTCGATTGGTACTAAGTTGAGTTTAGATATGTATCCTAATTTTGATGATTATTTTAAAGAGATGTCTAAATTTTCTTATGCTAGTGTTGGTAGTTTGATGCATGTAATGGTTTACACTAGACTAGATATAGCCCAAGTAGTGGGAGTTTTGAGCAAGTTTATGTCTAACCCTAGTAGAGAGCATTGGATTTTTGTTAAGAGGGTGTTTAGATATTTGCGTGGTACTTCATATTACTATTTGGTTTATCTTAGTACTAATGACATGGTTAAGTCATTAGGCATACAGGGTTTTATTGATGTGGATTCGGAAAGTGACGTGGACAATCGAAGGTCCACTAGTGGCTATGTTTTTACTTTATTTGGAGGTGTAGTGAGCTGGATGAGTAAGAGACAACCTATAGTTGCATTGTCCACCATTGAAGTAGAGTATATGCCTGCTACACATGCCTCTAAGGAGGTGGTTTGGTTATAAATACTTGGCCATGGTATTGGTTTTGATTATAGGACAATGCAGATTGGATGTGACAGTCATAGTGCCATATGTCTAGCCAAAAATCCTATGTATCATGCTCGCACTAAGCATGTTGATGTTCAGTATCACTTTGTCTGAGAGATGGTTGAGAATGGTAAGGTCTTGATTGAGAAGCTTGACACTTTGGATAATGCTGTAGATTCTCTCGCGAAGCTAGTAACCACAAATACATTCTATTGGTGTAGGAAGGCCATGGCCCTTGATCATTGTACTTGATTATATTTTTATTTGTATTTCATGGATGTAATTACAATGTATAATGTCAAGTGGGAGAATGTTAGGATAGGTGATATTATAATTGCTATCCTGAGTTGATAATTATGTGTCTCCATGTTCTTTGGAAAGTATTCTAGAGGACATGAGGGACAAAATATTTATTAGTTATTTTTCTATAACAAATTTTAATTGCATTCAAAGAGGTGGACCCCCTATGGTGACAATTACAGGGCATCCTAGGAGCATATTCCCTTTGGGTGTCCAACTTCTAGGTGCGGACCACTTTGCAATGCATGTTATTTGTATGTTTTGCATGGTGGGGCACCCAAGTTTGCATGTCGGTGCATGTTCTTGCATGAAGCTGACAGAGAGTTATGGAGCACTCAGTATTGACCAATTTTCATTGGCTACGGCTTAGGTTCCCATGTGAAGGCCATGCGATCATTTAATATTTTTCACCATGCTTATGGGCTATCCACTAAGGGGGGAGTGGGTTTTTCTAGGTGGTTTTACATATTGTTTCAGGATACCATTTGTGGTATTCTCTCCCACAAAATTCTATATATTGGAGCATTGAGAGGGTGGTTTGTTGAGTTTGTTTGCAAGTTGTCAAAGTAATGAAGTACTACCAAAACTCAGAGAGGAGTGTTCTATTGTTGCATCTCATTCGAAGATTAATACAAACATTAGATCTCTTTGGGTGTGGAATTTTTTCCCGTGAGGGTTTCTCCACGTACATCTTGTGTCACTTGTGCATCTCAACTTGTGCTATTTTTTATTTTTCTTTCATATTTGGAATTTTTAACCACATAATCACTTTATGGTAATCTTGGATACATAATTTTAGATTTGTAAACACATTATTAAGTTCTATTGTTGCAAGTTTTACCTTGAATTTCCAATAAATTCTAATGTTTTTTGGTCTATATTTTGTCTTCTTATATGTGATTCAATTAAATATGTTATTCATCTCTTCTATGATTATCCATATGCTAGCTCATTTGAAACTATTTTCTACTAGTTTATTTATGGGTAAGTGCACCAATCTGTGACACAATTTAGGTGCCAAATTGAAAAAATGATCAAAAAAAGGCTGAAATAAGGCCTTTGGCATGCGCCAAATGTATTTCTAGACATAAAATGCAAAATTCGGGTATGGAACCCTCATTTTGTCTTCAACTCGCGGCTTGAGAAGGAAGATTTCAGGTCTACAGCTCGCGCTCACCAAATCTCCTCCATTATTTGCATCCTTAGCTTGCCATTTTCCACGAGAATGCCGCCAACATGTCGAAGAGGTCGAAGATTGCAAAGAGGTGTGTATTTTTATTCTATTTATTTCGAATTTGATTTGGAATGCAACTTTAAATAGATTTTTATAATAAAACTTTGTTCTAATTCTCAGGGAATGAATCTCCACCTCAAAACATTGAGAATTCACAATCACCCCCTCATCAAGAGCCTCCTATACAAGAACAACCCGAAACCCCTCCATCAATTCATAGGCATTCTCAAGGAACACAAGAAAATATTCAAAATCAAATTGAAAACAATAAAAGAGACATTCAACAATTAATTGCAAGATTAACCGAGCATGCCAAAACCCACCCTTATAAGAGAGGGATTGCTGAACCATTGAAGTCAATTTTAACTCATGTAGGAGAAATGAGCGAGCAAATGAATTTCTAGTCAACTAAGAGAGATGAGATGAGGCAATTTTATGCTAATGGTTTGTCATATGCAAATGTAAACAAACTAAAAATTAGCAAAGCCGAGTTGTGTGCCCTATTTAAAGACCCAAAAGCCAATGAACCTTTGTCCCATGAATGCAAGAGGTTCCCCATCCATTGGTGCCACCATGATTTAATTAGAAACAAATTTTGGGAGCGGTGGTAGACTTTCAAGGTAGAGGTGGGGGCTCCACACACGATAGACCTGTTGCACGATGTAATCCACAGTTGGCACCGAGAGCCTTGGGAAGACCCATGGTGGAGCATGTCGTTGTTCCTTCTATTGTTAAGGATAGTGTAGAGGTGGACACGATGAAGTTGATTGGCTCACTCACCCAGACTATTTTACAGTGTGTGAGTCCTCTAGTAGAGCCTAGTGTGGAGGAGACGTGTAGGCCCCGAGCTCCACCCCACCATTGTGGCGCTTGTGGTGTTGTTTGCACGTACGATTATCAGGGTGCTCGTGATGCAACTACACAGCCTAGGTCAGTTGCAGAGGCGATGGCTTTCACAGATGATATTCCGAATGATACATTTGGCATTGACACTCAGGTAAAACTTAGTAAGTTATTTTAATGTTGTTTATTAAAATATATTTTGAAATTTAAGAATAACTAAATTAGTAGAATTTTGATATGATTAAATTTCAGGGTCGCACTGTTCATGAGGGATGCTCTATTCCTACAGACCCTTATACATTCTCGATGATGAGTCCACAGGTATGCAACTAGTATTAAAGATATTATTATTGCATTTGAACAGTTGAATGTTATATTTTAATGTTTGTCTCATAACATGCTTCGGATTTCAAACAGTTTCCTGGTGCACCTTCTTCCTCCACACCTCGTGATTCATATCCTCAAACAACGTACACTCAGGTAGCCTTTATTCATTAATAGGGTTGTAAATCTATGTTAGCTAGTTTTCATAATTTTGCGTATATACAAATCTAAAAAATTGATGAGAAACACAAACATTGCATTCAAGTATTCCTTGATCGTGTCACATTATGTTCTCCTATATCAACATGATACCTGAGATATTGTTTCATTTGCAGCTGTTGACAAGAGATAGCCCTGGTGATGTTGGTGGCACGATGGACCATGGAGTTGATGCAGCAATAGCCAATTTTGATCCATTGAGAGAGGTATGGAATAGATTAGCTGATTTGACATTATATTTTCTCTTTTATGGTCTATTATAGAAAATTTTCACTATAATTTTATGTAGTTTAATTTCTATCTTCATGGTTGCTACAGGTGGTTGTCACTCCAGATCATGGACATGGTGATGCTTTAAATGTGCATGATGACTATATGTATGCGGTAAGTGATTATATTTTGTTATATGCCATTCCATAATTCAATTTCTATGTTTTAACATCTTTACTTTTAATCGTATTAGTTGAAGGTCCAGAGTGAAGAGAGGAGGAGTAGCGGGCGTGTTCGAAAGACAAGACAAGCAACAGTCACTCCATCCAGCCAAATTTTGAAGGCAGCACGGGATCTATTTCCTTCCCCTAGAGGGAAATGACTATGTATTAGTGTTGTTTGTTGTATGCCTATGTGGCATTTTGGAACATATGTTTTGTACTATTGATATATATATGTGATATTTTGTCGAAATGGCTCCTTTGTACTAAGCCTATATGGTTTTTTTGGATATATTTATATACTTTTATCAATATATATCATTGTATAGCCTTTCAAATTTTTGATTAAAGAAACTCTTATTTTGCTACTGCCATTCTTGAATGATGTTATCATGTGTATCATGTAAGTTGTATGCTTGAATGTTGTAGGCATGGATTTTGTTTACATCTAATGATTAATTAATTACCGTGGAATGCTCAATAAGCCCCATCTAAAGCGTATTGTATAAGTAAGCTCCGTTTGTGGTGGTTTGTATCCTTTGGAATGCTTCAATTACTTGTGCCTCACCGATGCAAAGGCAAGGAGGCTCAAACCCAATCATTCTAACAACCTGCCTTCAAGGGGCTCCTAACAAGATTAATACAACCTATTTTGAGCAATCTACACAACCTCAAAGCCCATCAAACCAAACTCTTCATTCAACACCTTACCCAACAATCCACCCTTGTAGCACTCTGATGCAAAGCCAAGGTGGAGAAGACTCACAATAATGGAAATGTCAATTCTCAATCAAGAACTCTTCTTCATAATGATTCAGCCTAATAGGCATCAACCCACCCTCAAGGGTCTCAACTCCTCAACCTTACAAATGAACAAAAAGACTCCACCAAGGCCCTACAAAGACCATCAAAATTCATACAATGACAATTGAATCTCAGATTCATCAAGGTTTCCAAAACTCACATTTGTGACTGGTTATTCTTGTAGTACTCAAAACTCAGTTTTAGCTAGATTTCTCCCAACCTTTCCAGAACACTAGAAAATTACAAGATGGATTGAGATACCCTTTTCAGGGCTACACAACATACCAAAGAATCAGTGGTCTCTCTTTTGGACCGACATAGACTTTCAACACACCTACTCCAATTTTGGTTCACAATTAGCCCTTTTTTTCCAAAGAGACCACCCTTCCAAATTTAGGTATCTATCCAAATTCCTTGGACAGTCTTAGTTCATGGTTCCAAACCACAAATTTTGTCATTAGTTTGTGTCTACAGAGCGTCTAACTCACAAAACCCAAGAAACCCTCGAAAACCTTCACAAAATCAAGGGTTTTAAAGAAACATACAACTCCAGACCTATCTCAACACTTCCAAAGCCCCAAAAACCTCAAAATACTTTTGCACGGATTCATCAAACCCTCACATAACCCTTACAGGCATTAATTCTCAAAAACCTCTCTTTGGTTCCTCACTTCCATGTTGGAAAACCCTTGTTCAGTCTTAGAACAATCACAAAAACACCACATAATTATGACTCCTTATTTCAAAATGAGTTGACACACTTATTATAACATGTTTTCAATCAATCCACTGAGATACAATAGCAAACAATAGGTGGATTGATTGTTACATCACAAATTTCCCCTCAAACCCTTAATTCAGCAACACTGGGATAGTCATTGTTTGTGTTGGTTCTCTCTACAAACAAAGATTTAAGACACCAAATAAAAAATAATTGAATTAGAAAACATGTATACAAATCCTCTAAAATTATTAGACCATGAAGAACTTGTATGTGCCCGTACAACACTCAAAAAGATCAAGAAAACAGTATTTTTCTAGAAAATTGCTCAAAACTGTGGTGTTTATTGTGTAAAATTATTACAAAACTTCTTCCACTCTCTCATTCGAGCCTTGGTGAGGCTTTTAAAATAATTTTCCAACAACCATATTCTCCTCAATTCCCATAACCAACCTTGGGATTAGTTGGTCCCTTAATTACATTTGTTTGTGTTAAAGTTGCTTTGTCAGCATTTTACAACTTATATGATTTCTAATTGACTTCTAAGACACAAAACACCCTTTATTTGAATTATGTTTGATCTCTCAAAGCTTATTAGACAAAATAAACCTAAAGACACTAACATTTCCCTATTGATCTATTCAAATAAATAAGAAAATGATGATGTGGTGTAGGTGCTCCTACACCAAACTCAAAACCCGGTCCAAGCCTAATTTTTCCAAACCTTTCCAAAACACCTAATCATTTAAAGGTGGATTAAGATACCCTTTTCAGGGTTACACAACATATCCCAAAACCAATATTAACTCTTTTGGACCAACATGAACTTTCAATACACCTCCCTCGCTCTTGGCTTCACAATTAGGCCTAATTTCCAAAGGAACCCCCTCACAAACTCACCTCCAAACCAAGGAAAATTGAAACAATCTTAGGGATGCTCAAAAAACTTAGGATTCTCCCATTTTAAGAGCCCCAAGAACTTGTTCTATTCCTCTACTCACAAACCGTCCTAAACCTTCACAAAAACAAGGGTTTTAAAGAAACTCATAACTCCAGACCTCTCCCAATCCTTCCAAAGTTGAAAACACCCCACAATACCTCTGACCTAACTTAAAGGACACTCACAATCCCATTCCTTTTAGTATTTCTCAGATTCAATACTTGAGTTCCTTACTTTCATGGTGGAAACACCCCTGAACAACATTAGAACTTCACACCCCACTGAGTTTATTCATTCTCTCGGCCTCCAAAGTATTCATACACCAAACTAATCATGGTACAAGCCAATCCACTAAGCAACAGGGTCAGAATAGTAGGTGGATTGGCTAATGTGTCATGGTGTTGCCCTCAAAACCCCTAACACATAAAACATAGCAGTAACCAAGTTTGTTGATCCCGCACACACCAACGGTGGATTTAAACCTTCAGAACAAATGCAAAGAGAGTAAAAACATGTGCAATCAAGTATCCAAAGCCTCAAGTCATGATAGACTTGTATGGGCCTGTGCAAGGCAAAGAAAATTCAGGAAAACAAAGAAAACCAGTGATCAGCGTTTTCAAGTATATTTTGTTATTAGAAACTAAACAAAATCAACCCTCAACTCAGGGTATTACAACAATATATCTTGATACCACCTTCCAACTACCCCTTGAGCCGATCAACCACCATAACCACCCTTTGTTAGACTTTTAAGATGGCAATTTTCCAATTTTGCTCTTAATTACCATTCATTCACAACTTGATTTTGCAAATACCACCTAACTGACCTATTAAGCCTTTTAAATGCAATTGCAAGGTATTTACATAGCATATAGAAATATAGAGAGCAAATACAATAAATATTTTAACTAATGAATTGTAAAAAATGGACTTTTGTAGTTTATATTCATGTCATTGATTACATTGCATTGCACATCTTTCAAAGTCAAAGCATTACTTCACTTTGCATAAGTAATAAGTAGATGCTGATAGATGCCAAAAATTTAATTACAATATAGTTTGAACAAAGTCAACCTAAGCAGTTATGCAATTTCTTCACATTGCATAACTAATAACTAGGAGCAGCTGCCAATTGCATTTTCTTATCATGGCATTCTATGAGACCAAATTTCTTTGAGATATTTTTTCAAATAGTTCCCTACCTTGTCTATGTTACCACATTTTTCATACATGTCTACCAAAGCATCTTCTCAAACAGTTCATTGCCTTGTTGCTATGGCTAAAAGCCTAAAACAAGTGATTTTGAACAAGCTATGGATGCTTCAAAAATATATCAAAAGCATAATAGTAAGCAATAGCATAGAGAAGGCAGTGAACTGTTTGAAAAAATGCATCAAAAAAATTGCTTTGAAATGATAAATTTAGTTGTGCTTTCACTCTTCTTTAACATTGTATATCTGCTCCTTTTTATAACAAGAGATAAAAAAACGTAAAAAATTGTATAACAAGAGATAAAAACTATCTTCTTTGAAATCGAAAGGCATTTCCATAGCATAGAGATATAGAGAGAAAATAAAATAAAGAGTTTAACTAATGAAATGTAGAAAATAGATTTTTGTAGTTTTTATTCATGCATTGCACATCTTTCAAACTCAAAGCATCACTTCACATTGCATAACGAATAACTAGATGCTGATAGATGACAAAATTTCAATTACAATATAGCTTCTGACAAAGTCAACCTAAGCAGTTATGCAATTACTTCACATTGCATAACTAATAACTAGGAGAAGTTGCCAATTGCTTTAGCTTGTCATGGAATTCCATGAGACCACATTTCTTTGAGGCATCTTTGCAAATAGTTCATTCCCTTGTCTATGCTACGACATTTTTCATATATGTCTACCAAAGCATTTTATCAAATAGTTCATTGCCTTCTTGCTATGGCTAAAAGCCTAAAACAGATGCTTTCGAACAAGCTATGGATGCTTGGAAAAAATCTAGGAAAGCATAATAGTAAGCAATAACATAGACAAGCCATTGAATTTTTTCAAAAAATGGCTCAAAGAAAAGTGGTCTCATGGTGATGGAATGCCATGACAAGCCATAGACAAGGCAGTGAATTGTTTGATAATATGCCTCAACTACTTGCATTTGACAACTTTTTCCTCGAGTGAAAATTCACCACCATAGGAAAAAGCCTCTGAGATAGCAAAAACCGAGCAAGGTTATTGTAGAGGGGCCCAACATGATCCCATAAGATCAAACGAGAAGTTTCTAAGCATCACGATGTCCGAGTAATAGCATGTTGAAGTTCGCAACCATTTTGCACTTTGGACCCTTAAGGGATCGATCCAGTTGAACGTAGCTCAGAGTGATTCCGCATGTTTAGGTGCAAAAGAGGACCATTCCTAGTGTAAACGTACCCACCCGGACGTGTTGGAACAGTCTGTTTGGTCACACGAGCTGCAAAACGAAAGTTGCACCACTTTGCAACTTTCAACTACTTGCATTTGACAACTTTTTCCCCGAGTGAAAATTTTCCAGCACAGGAAAATGCCTTCGAGATAGCAAAAAATGAGAGAGGTTATTGTAGATGGGCCCAACGTGATCTTGTAGGATCAGACGAGAAGTTTCTAAGCATCATGGTGTCTGAGTAAGCTCATGCTAAATTTTGCAGCCATTTTGCACTTTGGACCCTCAAGGGATCGATTTGGTTGAACATAGCTCGGAGAGATTCCGCATGTTTAGGTGTGAAAGAGGACCATTCCTAGCGTAAACCTACCCACCTGGATGCGTTGAAACAATTTTTTTGGTCACACGAGCTACAGAACGAAAGTTGCACCACTTTGCAACTTTCAACTACTTGCATTTGACAAATTTTTCCTCGAGTGAAAATTCGCCACCATAGGAAAAAACCTCTGAGATAGCAAAAAATGAGAAAGGTTATTATAGAGGGGCCCAACATGAACTCATAGGTTTAGACGATAAGTTTCTAAGCATCACGGTGTCCGAGTAATAGCATGTTGAATTTTGCAGCCATTTTGCACTTTGGCCCCTTAAGGGATCGATCCGGTTGAACGTAGCTCGGAGCGATTCCGCGTGTTTAGGTGTAAAAGAGGACCATTCCTAGCATAAACGTACCCACTCGGACGCGTTGGAACAGTTTTTTTGCTCACACGAGCTACAGAATGAAAGTTGCACCACTTTGCAACTTTCAACTACTTGCATTTGACAACTTTTTCCTCGAGTGAAAATTCGCCACCATAGGAAAAAACCTCTGAGATAGCAAAAACCAAGAAAGGTTATTGTAGAGGGGCCCAACATGAACTCGTAGGTTCAAATGAGAAGTTTCTAAGCATCATGGTGTCCGAGTAATAGCATGTTGAATTTCACAGCCATTTTGCACTTTTGCCCCTCAAGGGATCGATCTGGTTGAACGTAGCTCGGAGCGATTCCACATGTTTAGGTGTGAAAGAGGACCATTCCTAGCATAAACGTACCCACCCAAACATGTTGGAATAGTTTGTTTGGTCACATGAGCTGCAGAACGAAAGTTACACCACTTTGCAACTTTCAACTACTTGCATTTGATAACTTTTTCCTCGAGCGAAAATTCACCACCATAGGAAAAATCCTTCGAGATAGCAAAAACCAAGAAAGGTTATTGTAGAGGGGCCCAACATGAACTCGTAGATTTAGATGAGAAGTTTCTAAGTTTCATGGTGTCCGAGTAATAGCATGCTAAATTTCGCAGCCATTTTGCACTTTGGCCCTTTAAGGGATCGATCCGGTTGAATGTAGCTCAAAGCGATTCCGTGTGTTTAGGTGTGAAAGAGGACCATTCCTAGCATAAACGTACCCACCCGGATGCATTGGAATATTTTGTTTGCTCACAAGAGCTGTAGAATGAAAGTTGCACCACTTTGCAACTTTCAACTACTTGCATTTGACAACTTTTTCCTCGAGTGAAAATTCGCCACCATAGGAAAAAGCCTCTGAGATAGTGAAAACTAAGAAAGGTTATTGTAGAGGGGCCCAACATGAACTCATAGGTTCAGACAGATATTTCGTAATCACCATGATTTACGAGTAATACCCTATCAAATATTGTTGCCCTTTTGCACTTTGCACCCTTAAGGGATCGAGTCGGTTGAACCATAGTAGTTGTTTTGTTGAATGTCATACCCTAAGGTATGTTAGAGATGACCTAGGTTGCATCAATTTCTCTGAGGCATACGCTACCCCTACCTTGTCACTTCATCAAAGGACAATAGATTTAAAGGAAGGTTATTCATTAAGACAAGCATCATGAATGTATGAACACAAGGGAACTATGAAGGGTCACTGTACATGGCAATGTGCAAATGAAAAGGACAGATTAGAAATGAGTAGTGATCAGTTGTTAAGTACAGTGAGTGTATGATTATAAAGTGCTTGAAAATAAAATTCACTCACCACAGTCAACGTCCTATGACTGTCAAGTCTATGTCAGTCAGTGTCTAAAGACTCCAAGAGCTATGGTTGTGTATGCAGCAATAGGTCCTTATGAATGTGGAGTCTTCAAAAAATACAGTATGTCAATGAAAAATATTACAATAGTGATGGAAGAACATCTTGAAAATCCTCCCATTTGTCAATACTTGTAGCAATACATGCAGGGAAATAATCCTCCCATTTCCAACACAAATCATGAAATATATTGTACTTGAGAAAAGGACAAAAGGAGTTGCTGCCGAGTTTCTTTTTTCCATTCCACCTCAGCTGGCCCAACTATTTGCATTCCAAAATGGTTCAAAACATGTACATCACTTGCTCCCTACGAAACACATGGGTAGTAGCCTCTTTGTGGTTGTGTAGTATCATAGGAATTTGGTCCACAAAAAACCTGCAAAAGCCTCTTAATCTTAGACATAGACTCACATAAAAATCATTAAAAGAGCAATAACTAAATCATGTCAGTCATACAATTGACGAGACCTACTATCACCTTCATGCATGCTAGATAAGGAGGTCGATTGAAGGTCCTACAATGGTGATATCCCGCTTCGCTACTTTATCATGTCTCGATGACCCTAAGTATAAATTTCAAATATATCACTGAGATGCTTAACACAAAATGTGTAGCATATAACAATCCGATAAATCTAGGAGATGGAAAAGAAAGAGAAGATTGACAACCAGAAAATGCACCAGCAACCAATGTTTCTCATACCACTGAACACTTGCACCAACAACCGATGTTGTTCTTTTCCTATATACTTTGACAAACTTCAGTATTATCTACAGTCACAATCAGAAAAGGATCAATGATAGTCATAAATGCATATGACATCAAACAATAATCGTGAAAAAGCCTTATTGCAAGGTCTTGGTCCAAAAGATTGATCAATAACATGGCTTTACAAATTCAATGTGCATACTTACAAATCAATCCAGGGAACCATATGGATCTGCTCTAGTCTTTATTGTGTCAAGTATTGCCTCGTGGTCAGACTCATGTACTTTCCACAAGTTCTTGTTCGCAGGTTTACCCTTATATTTGATCAAATGAACATTGGTGGCGACGACAAGGTTCGAATATTGAAGAATTTTTTGATGCATGTCGAAGTCCTCAAACAACCAAACTGCAACATTCTTAATTGGATACCTTCGAAGCCATGTTCCAGTAACAACCACCGAACCTATAGGATATTCTATGTTTTCTCCGTCTATAACTGGGGACTCCAATTTCTTTTTTGCCTCGATATAATGGCATAGGTAATAATTCATACCCTTGTCATTGTCTTCATCTGCAATTACCGCATAAACGTGCCCTGCATTGATATGTTCATCTTGTTAGATTTATTTATTGAGCAACATAATAAAACTTGTAAGTAAGATATATTACCTGGTTCTAGTAGGTTTGATACATGATCAAAGTCAATGGATGATTGCATCTCCATGATTTGTAGAGTCATCGGGAGCTGATAAGTGTCAAGTGGGGTTAGACTTCTTATAGACCATTCATCAACCCACTCTGTTGACTCGCAATCATTCCATGATTGAAGTGTACATGCATAACAAAAGCATGCCATCTTCCTTGTATGGATAGTCCATGTACCTGCATTGGGGCTTCTAAAAGAGTGTAGCTCGCTCGATCCTGTTAGTGTACAACAATCCTCATATTTTGCAATGTTAGTATCATCTCCTAAATGAAAAAATCTACGAACTAAAGAATTGCCTTCACTACCTAGACCCATTGAACCATTGCACCACTGGACAATTGATCTTGCATCTGTCAACTTTACATTGTTTGTGTACTTTAACTCTTCTCGTGCTAGGGCTCTTTTGATACATGCACCTGCTCCATCATGCTCCCCCTTTCCATGCCCGGCCTCTGAGAAGTTCCACATATGTTGAACACCACTAATCCTATGCATCCTGCTCAACCAGTAAAACATTTTGGCATTCTTGAATTGTGATGTACAATTATCTGACCATATGATATGTTGACTAAATGGTATGCCCCTGCTAGCCAGATTGGCATAGAACATATGAAAGCAACCTTGAACAAACTCTATAGAATGTGTGCGATCATCACTGATGTAAAAGTGATACTCCCTCAATACTTTCCTATTTTCCTCTGTACTATCATTTGCATGAATGAATGCTATATGTACAAATATAGAAACCTGCACAGAGTTGTAGTACTGTGATTGCACCTCGTTCTATGGTTGTAGTGTGTAGTTCTCAGCGAAGTCGACAACTGAAATGATATGACGAAGTGGAAATGTGTCCTTGCATAACTTAAGCTATGAGTCCAACCATTGTGCTCTGTGTGTATGCATTGCATAATCATAAACCACCCAATCACGAAAAATGCCCATAAACTGATACACTAGAATCTAATCACTAACCAATTCACACTTCCTTGCTTCTTTCCCATCTTTTAGATTGTATGCCGCTGTCGTATATTTGCCAAATTCCACAATTTTTTCTCCAATTGTGTGTGTACTAGCCATGTGTTGGAAAATTGGAAAATGTTGCATGCCACCACAATGATCACATGTGCCATCCAAACATGATTTTTTGTAAAAACTTTGACCATCCTCTCTTTCACATAAAATGGAAGACAAAAATTTCCTTGACAATTTAGGTGGAGGCATTATGTTACATTCCTGCAAAACATTGTCAGTATGCATATCTACACATATACGTCGATAAACATCATAATGGTTAGAAAACTCAATATGAACCCTACAACAAACAAGTAGTGCGTGTGTGATTTATTTTGACATAAAAAGGCTTTAGCATTTCAAAATACCTTTGACATATTTTAATTTCAGGAAACTTTTGTACAAAATCAGCAAAAAATTGGGTTTGAGTGGTATCCAAATAATGCATTGGATGTGGCTCATGGTTTATACTACCAATTCTCCTTCTTACAACATCTCTTTGATTAGGAGAGGTCCTTTTGTTATCCTTCCAATAATTCACAATTAAAGATCTCAAGCCTTGAGTAATTCTTGTGTCTTTCCGTGGCACTCTACTCAAAAATTCCCATAACTCATTGCTATTTGGATCCTCCACTCTTTCATGCCTTCCTTTGGCACTCATTAGATATGATCTACTTATTTTCAAAGACTTACTTTCCTTTGTAAGGTTCACCTTGATCCTTGTTTGACTGCTTAACAGTGTTGTTGTCATCACATGTCGTGTGGCACAACTATCCTCCGTGCGTGAGGTGGAACCCACGCTCTCATATGCACTCATCAAGTTCCTTACAATGGAATTTTCACTTGATTCATTCAAAACTCTTAGCCCAAGAGCCTTCATGGTGGGCCTAAATTTGAGTTGCCTCATCATTTCAACAAATAGTTGGCATCTTCCACCCTCACTTAGCTTCACAAAAAACAAACTCCATATCCTTTATGCATATCTTTGACATGTACATTTTGGAATCTTATTAGGCATCCATTTCAAAACATTGGAATCAATATCAATCAAAAATGTAGGTTTTCTATGCAAAACTCTAGGAGGAGTTCTCAAATGTAAATTTGTGTCAATATTGGGAAGGTCAACAACATCGGGGATAGATCGTGTACCTTCAATTGGAGGTGCAATTGATGACATACCTTGAGATTGACATGTAAACGATGTTGTACCTCCAACTTGAGATGTCGTTTGTGGAGTTCCTTCAAATAGAGATGTGTTTGCTGATGTACTTTCAAAATGCAATGTTTTTGATGGTGTGTCTTCAATTGGAGATGTGATTTTTGATTTACCTGGAAAACCACATGTTGTTGTCAATGTGTCTTCAACTGGAGATGTGCATTGAGCTTCACCTATGGTTGATGATGTGCCCCCAATTTTTGTATTCATTCTTGTCCTTCCACAAACTTTCCTCATTCGTGCCCTTTTTTTTGCCAATTTGACATCTCTCTTAGATTGCACATAAGTTTGTGGTTGTATGGGCTGCAATTCCTTTGCTTCACAAGCTACATTTTTTGATTCTCTTCTCCTTGCATTTTTAACTGTACGCTCTTCTGGTGTTAGAGGCTTCAGCCATTTCCTCAGCATGACCTTGAATGCTACATGTCCACAAACACACATAGAACAAAAGTAAGTAATGCATTTTACAAAAAAATTGATGCAGAGAGGGGTGGAAACCATTCGATATAGCAAATCAATGAGAATCACAAACCTAGGGTATAAATTGTTGCCACCTAAATGAAAACTAGAGACTCTTGTGTTTATTTTTCTCAAAACCAAATTTTTGATTGTCAACAAAGTCATGAAGAATATGGATTCAAAGAAGGGCCTATGATGCTATATCTTATCATTATTCACTATTTCTTTGGCAGTGAGGTTTTCCAAATTAGATGAAAAGAAAAGTTTTCCAAATTAGTTGGAAAAAGAATGAAATACAGTGAATTCCACTAGCCATGCTGGAAATGGACTACTATAAGAAATGCAAATAGAATTGATAAGTAAATTTATGTTAAGTAAATGTCATGTTTTTTATTTTTTTTGTTCTTCAAACTCATAAAAATTGAACTTTTTTATGCAAATCCCATCTAATTCAATGTTGAATTCTAAGTCCAATTGTTATGATTAATAAAATCATTAAGGAAATTTAGTTTATATTATCAAAAACAAACAAATATATTAAAGACAAACATTTCAATTTACCAAAATGAATATATTACCTTAGATAATGTAAAATGATTTAAATTGATGTAGAAACTTCAAAATATCTTCTTTGTTGTCTACCATGCAGATTGGTGGTAAAAAGGTGATGGATCAAGCATAGATTGGTACAATATGAAGTCAACTGTAGAAAAAAAGGCATTTATGACTCGAATAAAGTGTTGAACTAGACAAACACAGGAGAATGTGGGCCTGAATCATGGGGTCAACCCTTATTTTTACCATTTCAAGGTAAAACCCATTTGGCGCTTGCCAAATATGTTCCTCTAAAAAGGAGAGACTTCAGAGAGAGGGATTCAAAGTGGGAGAGAGGGGGTGGGAAGGAGAGACCTAAGAAAGTAGGGTGGGAGGTAAGTGAGGCCTGATAGAGAGGGATTGTGACATAAGTGAGGCTTAATCCCTCAACCCTTAAACCCTAATCCATAGAGACAGATCTAGAGAGAGTGAGAGAGAAGGTTAAGGGAGAGGGAGTGGGAGGGAGACACCCGAGAGAGAAGGAGAGGGAGACAAAGTGGGAGAGAGGGGGTGGGAAAGAGATACCTAAGAGAGTAGGAGAGAGAGGGAGTGAGAGATGAGGATGGGAGAGATGAAGGAGGAGAGAGAGAGAGAGAGACTCTGAGAGATAGAGGTGGGGTGGATGGGAGAGGAGTACCTGGGAGAGGAGTACTCAAGATAGAGGATTCGAGAGAGATGGAGTGTGGGGAGATAAGGAGATAGAGGGAGAGAGAGAGTGGGAGGGAGATATCCGAGAGAGAGGAGAGAGAGAGAGAGGAGAAAGATGAGGGAGAGGAGAGAGGGACAAGGCTTTATTACTGAGGGCTATGGGTAGATGGAAGAGGCATATTTAGGGTAGAGGGTATCAAGGAGGATTGAGTGTTTAAGGGTTTAAGGGTTGAGGGCATATGGTTGGGGGATTAGGGTAGAGAGAGAGGGAAGGATGGAGGGAGAGATGGAGGGAGAATTGAGATAGAGAGGAGAGAATAGGAGAAAGGGATAGAGATATATGAGGGTTGAGGATCTAATGTATAGGATAGAGGGTTGAGAATTTATGGTATAGGATTGATGGTTTAGGGTAGAGGGTAGAGGGTAGAGGGTAGAAGGTTTAAGGGTTTAGGGTTGAGGGTAGAGGGTTTAGGGTATAGGTTTAAGGGTATATGGTTGAAGGATTCGCATTGAGGGTCTAATGTATAAGGTAGAGGGTATAAGGGTTTAGGGTTTAGGGTTTAAGGGTTGAGGATCAAGGGATTAAGGGTTCAAGGTTGAGGATTGAGGGTTAAGGGTTTAATGGTTTAGGTTTTAAGGGTTGAGGGTCAAGATTTTAAGGATGAGGGTAGATGGTTGACCCTCAACCCTCAACCCTCAACCCTCAACCCTCAACCCCTAATCCATCAATCCCCATACCCTCTTAATCCCTGAACCCTCAACCCTTAACCCTTAAACCCTAATCCCTCAACCCCCATACCCTCCTTCTAATCCCTCTACTCCCTCAACTCCTCAACCCTTAAACCCTAATCCATCAACCCCCATACCTCTTACTCCCTCCACCCTCAACCCTTAACCCTTAAACCCTAATCCCTCAACCCCCATATCCTCTTAATCCCTCAACCCCTCAAACCTCAACCCTTAAACCCCAATCAGTCAACCGCTCTATAATATTAATCCCTCAACCGTTAACCCTTACCCCTCAAACCTTAAACCCTAATCCCTCAACCCCTATACCATGTCAACCCTCAACCCTTAATCCCTCAACCCTCAATCCTTAACCCATAATCCCTCAACCCCTATACCCTCTTAATCCCTCAACCCTCAACCCTCAACCCTTAAACCCTAATCCCTCAACCCCTATACCCTCTTAATCCATCAACCCTCAACCCTTAAACCCTAATCCCTCAACCCTCAACCTTCAACCCTT
>CM021102.1:165936161-165989198 GCA_007115665.2 Sequoiadendron giganteum | reverse complement strand
GATGTAAGGAGAGAGGGGAAGGGAGGGAGAAGTTAGAGATAGAAGAAGTAAGGTGGATATATCTATTGAGAGAGGGAAGGATGGAGAGAGGGAGGGAGAGAGAATGAGGTATAGAGGGATAGGTAGGTAAAGAGAAGTAGAGAGGTAAGGAGAGTTGGAGGGAGAGGTAGGGATGGAGAGAGAGAGGTAGGTAGAGAGAGTAAAGGGAGATATAGAGAAGTGGAGAGGGAAGGAGAGACGGATGGAGAGGTAGGGATCGAGGGAGAGATAAGGATTTAGAGAGAGGTAAGAGAGTGAAATAGAGAGAGAGAGAGAGGTAGGTAAGGAGAGGGAGGGGAGATAAAGGGAAGTAGAGAATGGAGGAGAGAGGGAAGAAGAGGTAGGGAGGGAGAGATAGGTGAGATAGAGAGAGAGAGAGAGGAGGAAGGGAGGGATATTTAAGGAGAGAAGGATGAGATAGAGAGAAAGAAAGTAAAGAGGGAAGGGGGAGAGAGAGAGGTGATATAGAGAAATAGAGGCGTAATGATAAAGGTAGATAGATTGAGAGAGGGAAAGAGAGAGGGAGAGAAAATGAGGTATATAGGGGTAGGCTAGATAGAGAGATGTAGAGTGAATTTTGGTGGAAGAGAGAGAGGAGGGAGGGATAGGTAAAGATGGATAGTTGAGATAGATAAAAGGAGAAAGATATAGGTAGAGAGAGGGCAAAGAGATATAGAAAGAGGGGGAGGGAGAGAGGAGAGATAGAAAGAGGGGGAGGGAGGGAGAGATAGAGAGAGTAGAGAGGGAGGAGAGAGATAGAGAGAGGTGATAAAGAGAGAATTAGAGAGGGAAAAAAGGTGGAGATATTGAGAGAGAGGAGGAAAGGAGGGAGAGAGAAATAGGTATAGAGGGACAACTAGGTAGAGAGAAGTAGATATGAAAGGAGAGATATAGGGAGAGGTAAGGATGGAGAGAGAGGTGAGACAAAAATAGAGAGAGGTCTAGGTAGATAGAGGGAGGAGGATATAAAGAGAAAAATAGAGGGAAGGAGAGAGGGAGGAAGAGGTAGGGATGGAGAGACAGAGGTGAGAGAGATAAGAGAGAGGAGGGGTGAGATAGAGAGGAAGAGAGTAGAGAATGAAGGGGAAAGAGAGAAGCGAGATAGGTGATAGAGATGTGTGATGGAGCTTAAAATTAGAGAGATAAGGAGGAAGGTGGAGAGATTGAGATGGAAGGAGGGGGGAGAGAGAGAGATGTATAGAGGGATAGGTTAGATAGAGAGAAGTAGAGAGCAAAGGTGGGTGAAAGGAAGAGAGAGGGAGAGAGAGAGGGGGAGAAATAGAGGTGAGATAAAGAGAAGTAGAAAGGGAAGGAGAGAGAGAGGGAGATAGAGAAAATTAGAGAGGGAGGGAGGGAAGGAGAGAGAAGTGAGATAGAGAGAACTAGAGAGGGAAGGAGAGAGAGAATGACAAGATAGAGAGTAGAGAGGGGAGGAGAGAGCGAGGGAAGCAAAGAGAGAGAGAAAGAGAGGAGGGAGGGAGGGATAGGTAGGTGTAGAGAGTAGAGAGAGATATATAGAGATTAAAGGAGAGGGATGAGAGATAGAAAAATGTAGGGAGGGAAGGAGGGAGGGAGATAGATATTGGAGAGGGAAGGAGAGAGAGATGGACATGTAGAGACATAGTTCTTGAGCTCAAGGAAGATATTGTTAGATAAAGGGATGGAGATAGTGAGAGAGAGAGAGTTCTAGAGAATAAGAGATGAAAATGAGTGAGATAGATGAAATTCAACCTCCTGAATACTAAAATTTGACCTCTTGATTATTGAAATTTGACATGTTGATTATTGAAATTTGACTAAGTCTGAAATTTGTAAGATCTTCCAAAAACTAGAATTTGCATTATAACTCTTAGAGATCTGAAACCACTCTCAAACATCCTGCCTATATATACATGAAATATAACTTAAAGTATAAGAAAGTAAATGTCCATATGTAAATGTCAACTTATACTTAAATGTTTATTTCATGTATATAATTTCCCTGACAGAGAAAGCGAAAATCTAGTTCTGTGCAAAGCAGGCCATTTGGCGCTTGCCAAAAGGCCTGCTTTAGACGTGTTAATTAACAGGATTTGCTAAATTTTCTCATATTTTTGACCGTGCTCCCCATCTCATTTGCACGTCTTTCAATGCAAGTTTATAAAAAAAACCGTGATAGTGTTAACCTCTATCTCAGCTATCTAAATATATAATTCTTTTTTCATTTTGATTTAGTTAAGGTTTTGATCCATGGCTTCTATTGTAAATGCCTTTGTTTTTGGTCAAAAACCAACATGTGCTAGGTTTAGGATAGATTTTTACACGTCCATTGGAACATGAAACAAATTACATTTTTTGAAACTAGACTCCATTCTACACATGATGAAAAAAAAAATCAATTTTTGATTAGTTTGCAAAAAATTTGGGGGGGAGCACGCTCAAATTTCAGCTTTTCAGGATGTGTCCACTTTGAAAATTCATAAAATATTATATATTCATTAAAAAAATTATCTGAAAGAAGGAGGATAAACTACATGGTGTTAGCTAATTTCTCACCATTGGGATTTTTTAAATTCTAAAAAAAAGTTAACCAAAAAGGGGGGAGCCCTCAGGCGCTATGCTATTTTTTTTGATAAAAATAGGACCTGTTTTGGCCCCCCCCTTTTTGAGACCCTTAATCTTCATTAATTTCAAAAAACAATAGTAGCTTAGAAACTAGACTCAGAGCACTTCAAATTTTTTTCTTGCCGCATCTTGAAATTTTGAGCGTAACTATCTTCATTTTCTCGTGCAAATTAGATTTTCTTGATTTCGGAAAAAAAGTGCCATCTTAAGAGCCAAAATTGTGTCACAGATTAGTGCACTTACCCTTATCATGTATGGGTATTCATGTGATTGGTTGGTCTAACATCCTTTTTGGTTTTAGGCATTGTATCCCATCCTTTCCTAAATGTTTGTATAGTTTATGGTTGATTAATTTCTCTAAGATTCTTTGCTATATTTGGATTGCTAGGAACAATGATATTTTCTAAAATTGTAAAAGGCTAACTATTAATTTCTACCTAGAAGCCATATTATTTGTTGTTGTGAATGTTCAATGTGGCAATGTAGGTACAAAAGGATAAGGATGATATTGAAATATTTGCTTGGAGAGGATTCCTATTCTAAAATCTATTTTCTTGGATAAGGGGTTTGGTATTCATTTAGCTATGCAAGGTAATGTTGATTGGCCTAAATATGACATTTAGAACATTTACGCTATTGGTAAAGATATAGTATCTATTAGTTTTCAACTTGCTAGTGTTGATGAGTCTATTTATTAGCTAGTTTTATGCTATCTTTATGCTTCTTATCAAACATTCCTAAAACAATTATTCCTACAATATGCCATCTTTTATGTTTATTATATAGACCTTGAACTTCGTTAGAGTATATGGAAATGCGGTTATGATATAATGATGTTGTTTGATTTATATGTGAATATATGTATGGATTATAGTTGATATATGTGTTTAATCATCGTAGTTAGTATTGTGTATGTGTTTTATGAACTAACCTCTTGCAGCCTAAGAAGAAACTATAGCTTGCAACAACAACTGAATGCAACCAACAACCAAAGGAGTTCTTGGACAATGAAATAAGGGATGTTCTTGAATACATTGAACACAATAACTACAACATGGAGACACCTGATGAAGACAATTGTGCATCACTGTGACAATAATAAAGGCATTGAAGAAGGAGAACCATGTTATCATTAGGATTCTAGCATAACTAATCTTATGTTTCATGTATTAATTATGTTATTGTAGAGTTCTAATCCTATTTGGATTCTTATTTATTTTCAGTTGTAGTTAGGATAGTTGAATCTTAATTACACTCTAATATCTAGGAGAGTTGTGATTAATGATTTTTGTTTAGAGTTGTGTTATAAATAAAACTTCCTCGTGCATGTATATAGTCGGTGGTTGAGTCTTTAGAATAGGAGTTGATTTATCTTTCAGTTGTGTATTTGAGTTATCAAACACTTTTTAGTTTCAGTTATCATTTTATATAGACATGATGATCGTTTAAATATGGTTTTTCCAAATATAATCTTTGAGCAAGATTTCATGTGATATTTTGGATTGAGTAATGCATATTCTTGATTTTGTTGAATTGAATTTGAGGATTTAGATTTGGTTTAGTTTAGTGGAGACAACCACCTAAGCAAGGGCCACTCGGATACTACATTTATAGTTTTTATTTCGATTAGTAGTTACTTCATAATTGCATAATCAATTAAGATAGATTCTCATATCAGTTTATCAATAATTGTTGTTCATATCCATGATAGCATTCATTAACTTGTAGTACTCTAGAGTGTAGAATAGGTTCAGTTATTAGTTTCCAGTTAGTTTCAACATTTAAAACTTTTTAACAGTACAATTCAACCACAAACTAAGTTGTAGGTACCTATAGCCAAAGCAATAGTTTTACTTATTTCACTGTTATGCATTCTGATGATTTTCCAACAAGTTTAATACTTACACTAGAATAATTTAGGTAACCTCAGGTCTTTGAAAGCACATACAGTGTTAGTACCATCACAAGTCTACTAGCCTTGGTCAATAATCTAATGAAAGTCTTTTCAATGTTAAGTGATCTATTCAACTGGTTTTCCCTTGAATTGAATGATTATTGCCAAGTTTATTAGGCATTAGAAGGAATCTACAAGTGCTTCTCTTAGTCTTCATGGTTTGGTGATGCAACTCTTGGTGGTCAAATTGTGGTGATTGTCCTATGGGTTTGAGTGTTCTAGGTAGTAAACTGCATGTTGATACATCTATTAAAGCTTGGGAAGTTGGGTGTTGTTATTTTAGTGGTTATCAATCATGTTCTCATTATAGCAATTCCAAATTATCGCGTCCATGTTGATGCTATTCAAGGTAGTTAGGTCATAATGGCTGTGTTAGAAAAAGGGAAGACATGTTATTATGGATGGTTCAACACTAAAGATGGTGAATCCACTTGATAGTTTTTCAAAGAGTGATAGTGATGATGGTCATTCTCCATATCCTACAATAACTATTTTTCAAACTTTACTTTTAAGAAAGTGGGATTTTAGGGTGTAGTCTCTTAAGAAGAAGATTGAAGGTTTTATTAATCATATGGATGAGAGATATAACAAGAAAAATTGCTTATGTGTTTGCTGGTGGTTGGATGCATATATATTTTTGGGCTATTGGACACTTTGTGTGTTATTTTTGGCTAGTATATGGCTTTTTATAGTTTTATTCCTTTAACTCTTGTTAGTTTTATGATACTTGATATTTCTTCTTTTGGAGCTATGATGGTAGGAAGTTTTATGATAGTCAATATTTTGATTCGTGTGTGTTTTCTTTGAATGTATTTTGATGGTATGATCTTTGGTTGCATGAGATTGTTGTTCCAAAAGTGGTTATTCTCTTTGCATTTTCTTTTGTTTTTTGAAGTGGCATTTGGGTTTTGGGATCTTTGATTTATTGCCTCAATGTCGATTTCATGTGAATCCTTATTGCTCTAATATTTTACGCCGAAGGCGTATCCTATTTGGAAATGGCCGAGCTAATTTTTCCTATCAGTGGTTGATATCAATCTGTTTGCCATTCAATGAATCTCAGCCGTTCATCAATTTTTGCCTTTTTTTTGGATGCTTTCCCCGCCATGTGCTTTCCTCCCCGTTCTGGAGAAAAAAAATATTATTTTTGGGTTTTTTAAAAACCCGTAGCAAGTACTGCGCAGGCATTGCTTGTGCAGGAAGTTTTGAAGTTTTGAATTTTTTTTTTTGTTTTTTAAAAACTCAAACACTCCGTAGGAATTTTTTAATTTTTGTTTTGTTTTTTAATTTTTTAATTTTTTAATTTTTTTAATTTTGTTTTGTTTTTAATTTTTTAATTTTTTGTTTTGTTTTTAATTTTAATTTTTGTTTTGTTTTTAATTTTTTAATTTTTGTTTTGTTTTTAATTTTTTAATTTTGTTTTGTTTTTTAATCTTTTAATTTTTGTTTTGTTTTTTTTTACTTTGTAATGGGCTTTTTTGTTTTTTTAATTGATTTTAATGAATTAATTTAAATAATATTATATTAATTTATATTATATATTATTTATATTATGTTATTTACATTTTACATATAAAAATTTATGGTTTTAGTAAATTTAAATTACTGGGTTTGTATTTTTCTAATTGATTTTGTTATTTTGTTATTTTTATTTTTTTTAAATAAATTTATTTTAGTAAATATTATATTAAAAATATTATATATTGATTATATATTATGTTTATATTTAATAATATATATTATATAAAATATAAATATAGTTTACATTTTACATATAACAATTTACGATTTTAGTAAATTTAAATTAACAGGCTTGTATTTTTCTGAATTGATTTTGTTATTTTTTACATAAATTTATTTAAGTAATATTATATTAAATATATTATATATTGATTATATATTGTGTTTATATTTAATAATATATTATATAAAATATAAATATAATTTACATTTTACATATAATTTAATAATAAATATGTGTTAAATATTTATATTTTTAAAATGTAATAATATTTTTAAAATATATTATATAATTTACATTATATATAATGCAAATATAATAATATATTTTATTTATCCTAATCGACTTTCCACACTTCTTCGGTGTACCCATTACACACTAAGGTGCGATTGCTAGTTATATACTTTTGATGCTTTTTGAGCTATGTTTACTATTTATTCTCTTTGCATTTTCTTTTATGTTTTTTGAAGTGGCATTTGGGTTTTGGGATCTTTGATTTATTGCCTCAATGTCGATTTCATGTGAATCCTTATTGCTCTAATATTTATATACTTTTGATGCTTTTTGAGCTATGTTTACTATTTCTAATATATATATACCATGACTTTATCCTAACCTACCCCCATCATTGCTCATCCTTAAGAACCAATTTTGATCCTTAAATCTCCCATTTTCTATCTTGGTTTAGATTCATAGGTGTCAAATTGACCAAGGTCATCGCCACACATAGATATAACCTGGAACTTTATTTATTTTTTAATTGAACCTTGCTACCCTTTTTTTACTACATATTCTGAGCTAACCTAGCAAACATTTGTATAAAGTTGTACGCTATGTTGTTATATTTAAGGTCATTTGTTTAAATCAGTTTGCCTAGGGGTTGGACCAAAGAACCAATCTTTGTCTAGAAAGTTTACAAATGGTGTCTTTTGACACCAACCCACTTTAGACACAAGTACAAGCCAAGACAAATCTATAACAATAGTCAATTTATGTTAGCTTACTTTAATAGGTTTGGTTTAATTCTACACATCATGCTTACTTCCACATAAATAAATTCAATTCCACAAACACATATCTAAACTAAAATGAAATATAACCAACTAATTTATAAATTTTGAGACTTTA
Source organism: Sequoiadendron giganteum (assembly GCA_007115665.2). NCBI lineage: Eukaryota > Viridiplantae > Streptophyta > Pinopsida > Cupressales > Cupressaceae > Sequoiadendron > Sequoiadendron giganteum. The sequence goes on along the minus strand of CM021102.1, from coordinate 165,981,732 downwards.
AAATAAATCAATTCTAACATCTTCAACAATTTATTCCTTTATTCAAATATCTACTAATATTTAATTAATTTATTTAAATTCTATAAATCCAAATCCACATTCTAGAACTATTTAACTAAATCATGGTGAATGCATTTATTTCCTACACAATCATATATCATTATAGAGTTGTTATAAATAAGTGACCATTATAGTTTCGGACAAGGAGGCAAAATCACCTTTATCTCCTTTACCAAATAAAAGAAGGCATCATTAATTAATATAATGGCCACATTTGGCCACATTTTCCCAAATAAAACTAGTGGTATTTAGCACATGTTTGCACTGGTTTTATTTTAATGTACATTTATAAGGACTAATTGTAATGATAATAAAGTTGATTAGCAAAATTTATGGCAAAAAAACTATTAACAATAAAACTATTGGAAGAAAATATCATGAAAAGCATCCTATCAAATCCCACTTCTTTAAAAGCGTAAATCTCAAGGCTGCCCCGTCATCATTACTTAGATGCAATTTGCTCGATATAATGGAAAGGGGGAGGCTGCCCCATCGACTGATTTTTTTTAATTATTATATTTTTGCCTTTTTTCAATTGAAGAGAAAAGATAAATGAGAAAATCCCGGATTTCTGGGGATAGTGGCAACCCCCATAAATTACACTGTATTCAGACCTCCGTCCAGACGGTAATTACTAGATTGTTCCAGAAATAGATGATACTAGTTTTATTAATAAAAAACAGTAAAAAATTCAAAAAAACAAACCTATCTTCACAAAAAATATATATACATTAAAATATTTTTAAAACAAATCCAAATCAAATTGGTTTCAGTGTTGGAGATTTGGATCAGTTCACTCAGTTTTGGCTGTTATTTTAGGTAGTCCAAGTGGTGGGTTCAACTCTTGATTTGTTTGTGGTGTGTTAATGAGACTCTGTTGCACATCACTTGAGAAATTATGAGATCGCTCGACTAAATTGTTGATTCCTCTTGATAATTAAAAAAAAAACACAAAAGTGTTGGTAGGTAAGTAGGTAGGTAGAATGAATATTTTTAATTACATCAAGGAGACCAGCCAATCTAAGGGACCCAAAAAATAGAACTAAAACTGTTTTTGCAAAAAAAACAAAACAATTGAATGTTGGCAGCGCCATTAGAAACCAAGACATTATAAACAGTGACAGGTTGATGTTAATCATTCACAAGGCTCTTATGGCTTGCAAGAGAGCTAAGGGTAAAAGGGGTCCCAAAAATATTTTCCCAGCAAACCCATGGTATGACGAAGAGTGTAAGATGGCTAAAAGGAGGTTGAAAATACCTGGCAGCGAACAAACAAATAAAAAGTTTTACGAAAAACTAGTAAGATCAAAAAAAGAAGAATACATGATAGTAAGAAGGAGGGAGCTAATCTCTCTTGGAAAACACAATCCAAAGGGTTTTTGGAGAGAATTGTTGCAAGTTAGAGGCACTACCGAAAACAACATCATGAACATTCGATGGCTAGAGTACGCAAAAATGTTGTATGAAAGAGTTCAAGACAAGACCTACCCTCTGACAAGCAATTCTAATGATAAGCTTTTCTCCACAAAGGATATCAAGGGTGGTATTAGGGCTTTGGCGGTGGGCAAGGCTCGAGACATTGATGGGTTACAAGCTGAACATTTGAAATGGGGTTTAGAGCTCCTAGCACCGCATATCAAAAAGATTTTCATTAGAGTTATTCAACACAGTTTCCCAAAAAATTGGACCACTAGTGTTGTCATCCCTCTCTACAAGAGTGGTGATGTCAACAACCTGTCAAACTATCGCACCATAATGATTAATCCTCTTTTTGGGAAGCTCTTTGGGAGCATGGTTGAACGAATAATCAACCATTGGGCCAAGAAGGAGGGTAAGAGGGCGAAAGGGCAAGCTGGTTTCAGACCGAAGCATTCTACTATTGACCATTGCATTACTCTCAGACACATGGTTGAAAAAGTTTGGGATAAACAGGGCGGGGAAGTTTTTTGTTGTTTTGTTGACTTCAAAAAGGCTTTTGATACGATCCCTAGAAGTAAACTTTGGGACAGAATGGAACAACTTGGAATCCTAGAAAACTATAGGGCTGTTGTCCATAGGCTTTATGAGCAGGCGAGGGCCAAAATCAGAACAAAGACAGGTCTTTCCGAAAGCTTTGAGAGTGACATTAGTGTCAAGCAGGGCTATCCTCTGTCCCCCACTTTGTTCGGGCTATACATAGACAAGCTAGAAGAGTGGCTAGATAAGCGGGGAGGAGATAGTGTTCTTTTGGCCAATTATGTGATCAAGTTGTTGTTATATGCGGATGATCTTACTTTAATGGCTAATTCTGAGAACAGTCTTCAAGAGCATCTAAAAGTTTTAGAACTTTTCTGTCAAGATGTGGGGATGCAAATCAACATCAGCAAGACGAAGGTCATGATATTCTCATTGAAAAGAGCTAGGAAACAAATAAATTTTGAGTTTGAGGGAAACAATTTACAGGTGGTGAATGAATACATGCATTTGGGGCTCGATTTCTACAACAATCTCAATTGGGAGGCTTGTAGGACGAAAAGAATTCAAGGAGGCTGGAAAGCTCTTTTCCTGCTCCAAAATAAATGTAGGTCAGCTGAGTTATGGGATTGGAAAACAAAAAAGAAGCTTTTTGGGCTGCTTGTTACATCAGTGGTTTTATATGGCTGCGAAGTCTGGGGCAACAGCACGTCAACTATAAAATGGAAACAAATGGAAATAATTCAAAAACATTTAATCACAAGCAATTTCAAAATAAAAAGTACGGTCCCTTATGAGATTGCTTTAGCTGAAGCTGGGGCCTTCCTAATGGAAATGGCAGTGTTAATCCATTTATTAGGCTATCTGCAAAGAATAGAGAATATGGAGGAACATCGTTGGCCTAAAATTGTGGTGGAAGAAGAATTAACTAGAAGGAAGAACACATGGATGAAACAAAATGTCAAGTGGATGGGGAAATGGGGGATTAACTTGCAAGATTGTCCAAGCACAAAAGTCGAGATGAAAAGGTATGTAAAAGAGAAAGTCAAAAACACCATGTGGCTGAAACAGCTTGGCCGAAAAAGTGAACACTATGCTTTACATTTTAATCCTACTCGTGATCATGAGCAAAAATTCTACACAGGGGCAGATATAAAGTGGAAGGCTAAAATGCTAATAGCCCAGTTGAGAACTAGCTCACACCGTTTGAGATGCGAAACGGGAAGATGAAAAATACCCAAAGAGGGGTGGTCAAATAGGATTTGTTGTTTTTGCTCTTCGGGTTTAGTGGAGATAGAGTGGCACTACATTATGGAGTGCAAAGCCTATGAGGACATCCGGTATTATTACTCAGATTTGTTAAGAGTCAAATCTTTAGCGGCTTTGTTTGAAGAGGAGAAGATTGTTAAAATGGCAAATTACTTGTCCCAATTACACAGCAGAAGAAACGAAATCAGTAAAAAGATTGCAAACAACAACAGGTAGTTTGACGCGGCAGTTTTCCGATTTCATCTCTTGGGTCCCATAGACTGACTGGTCTCGTAGACGTAATTAAAATCATTCATTCCGCTATATATTTTGATCAAATAACTCGACTGTTTTAGATATCTTTTCCTTCTCAAACAAGACTTTTGACTTTTAAGAAAGGAAACGAAGCAGCGAGAGCAACCCAATCCACAAAATTTCTCAATCGGACGGAATATTCGATGCCTGTAAAATATAAGCGTACTTGCAGTCAGGAACGTCAGGATCCACCAAATTTAGTCACCTACCATATTTTGTCAACTACCAAGAGTGGGGTCAACACTTTTCCGTTCCCGTCAAACTTGGCTGCCATCGTTTACCTTTTTGGTAAACGAAGTTAAATTTAATTGGATGTCCATTTGCTGATATGCTTTTCAATAATGTCTTGTGCTTCGTGTCGCTTGATAATTTCCTAGCTTTCATTGCACCGGTCTTTACTCCAGCTAGCGGGTCCCGCTCTGGGAACGGATCTGTTGAACGCGATTAAGAGTAATGTAATGTATTTCACGTCCGCTCGGCTTACAAGGGATTTCGGAGGGCGCAGGGAGGTCAATAAGTGATCGCAGGAGGGGAAGAAATCGAGGAGCTTGTGTGTCCATGGTTTTCATCTCGACCAGCGGAATAATTGGCGAAACATCTGTGAGCTTTCTGAGATTTCTTGGCCATGTATGGATAGTTTGTTTTGTTATATTGAGCAGATGCACCGAACAACATTTTGTGTGTGTTCTTCTGGTTTTGGGTGCTTTTTGTTTTAACGTTTTGGTGTGTTATGGAAGGAAATTAGGGTAGATTTGTAGCTTTTGAGAATTATAGTGCATTTTGGAATTAAAATGTGTTAGATTTGTTTGAACGAGCATTGTGTTTTTGAGACAACGGTAGGCTGGATGTCTTTTTATCAGTATTTTAGTGTATGTTGAAGTTAAATTGGGCTTGAATGTGTTCTATGAGCTATTGAGTGTAGTGTGTTTTTGTATTAGACGAGGCTGGATTTAAGGAGTGGAGGGTTTGTAGGAATTGCCGATCGGGGCAATATGAATAATTGATGGCATGTTGTATGAAGATTGTGTTGAAACTGATTGAAAATAAAAGAAAGTGATGACATCTGGTCCGAGCTTTGAGTTTATATGAGATATTAAACTTGTTTTGGAGCTAAATTAACCTGGATTTTTAAGAGTAAAGGGTTTGTAGGTTTTTGATGAATGTGACAGTGTGAAAAATTTGTAACTTGACGGTATGTTTTATATAGCTTTTTCTAAGTCTAATCGAAAGCTTTAAATTAAAAAGTAGAGTTTTCGCATGAATGCATTGTTACCTGTAGTTTCTTACGTTCTTTCCGTATGAAAATATTACAGGAGCTTTGGATTTGCCTGTATGTCGAGTGGAGATGCAAATCTTAGATCTTTTTGCCTTGTATGACAAATTTTCTGCTGTCATCATGTATTCTTTGTGAACATACTGTTGTAGAGCACACATTCAACTGTTGAGTTAGTTGGATTTGAGGTATCGGATTTAATTTAATGGTTTCAGTGTGAGGTAGATTGATTTTCGGCAGATTTAGTTTCCGATTCTTTGAACGGCAATGCTGGAAAGGTATATGGAGTTTTAAAAGGATCTTAAATGATTATTTGGCGATCTTTGAGGAATATTGCAAAGAAAATTGTTTGCTGAAAGATTTTACCGTTCACGCATGTCAAACAGCGAGAGAATTGTCCTGTGAATGGAATTTCATCATCTTCAATAGCAGTGGCTTGTTCCATAGGATGTGTTTGTGAGATTCGCGGTTGATTTTTTTTTCCTTTGGTGGTGAAAAAGGCTGCTTGTCTGGTTTAAAGGATTTCATGGTAGGAACTTGATGATTACTTGGCTTTAACTCAAAGTGTGAGCTGCTGCTAGTATTTAACTATGGAAACTATTGTTCTCCCTGCACAAGATCAATTTGCCCATTCGCAGAACCATAGACTAATTGGATCAGAATGTTGTTCACAGAATAAATATGAAAGACAGCGGAAAAATCCTGCAGTTAAGTCATCCCAGCAACAAGAGAAGAATACTAAAAATCATGGCTCTGAAAGAGTTTTTTCTTTGAATCCAGATAAGTTACACCAAAATGAGAAGAGTTGCTCAACTTCTCCAGTTTTTCCAAACGAGAAGCCAATTCTTCCTTCATATACTTCACCAGTTACTTTTCATGAAGGATCCGTCATATTGCCTAGCAGGAAATGGCACAGCATGCCTTGTAAATTATCCTTTGATACTATTGATTCGTCAATCCAAACAACTGAGCAAGGGTTTGTATTTCCACGCCATTCTCGGCCATCAAAACATGAAAATGGAAGGATTTCAAGATCAGATACCAAAAACAGAACTTTGTGTCATTCTGCCATGAATAAAAAGAGAACTGGTTGTGATTGGAAACCTGTGGAAACTGGATCACAGAATTGCAGAGCAGTTCCCATTCCTAAACAGAGGAACCCAGAAAGAAAGTCTCCTAGTCCAAGTTATGAAATAAACATGAGCAATGAGGTCTCTTCAATCTCACCACCACCCTCTCCAACAGAGAATTGGGCAGGGCCTGCATACTCCAATTCCCCTCCACCAAGCTCGTTGCCATTTCCAAAATTTTCAATGCAACAAATGAGAAGTGTTTCCTTGGAGTTGCCTTCTACAAGCAGCGAATTCAGTGATGCATTGAGAACTGAGGCTTTATGCGCATCATCCTGGTCGGAGCCTACTTCTCCTTCAAGAGAAGTGGCACCTGTAGTTGTACAAGGCTTTGTAGCAGATGTTGCATCTGCCACCAAGAATTTAAAGCGGATCTTGCACCTGGATCTCGGTGATTGATAAGAAGAAAGATTCAGATAGAGAATTGTATAGATGTAGATAAGTGCAGCTATGGTGCCTCAAGCAATCTGTAATTAACAATGCTCTCTGGTAATATGTTGTAACAGTGAGTGCATAACATGAAACTGTGACATGAGGTCACTAGATTTGTAACTTGTACATATTGCCAAGCCTTGTAAATGGGGTTAGTGAAGGGTACTTTGCACTGCTCTTTTGCCATTGTATGGTATATGGTGGCCAAGAGTGAAAAAGAGAAAAAACCAAAAAAAGAAGGAAAAAAGAAAAAGAAAAAATGTTAAATTTTCTTTCATGTAGGTGCTTAGAGCAATCTTCAGCAAAGGCATAAGACTGTTGTATATACAGATTCTATGATCGGTACTGGAGTTATTCAGGTATGTTCCTGTTCTCTGCTCTAATGACAAATTAAAATTAGTTGTTATCTTTTTGGTTGTTTCAATGGGAAACCCCTTTTAATCATTGCAGATGATGTTTAACTCACCACACACATATTATACAACATTGATGTTAACACAAGAAAGCAACCGCACAATTGTAAGGGGCACAATCCCAAACTGAAATTGATAGTTGCAATGTTGATAATTTAAAGATGAATAGTCAGAATTTGCTTTTAGTCCAAAAGAAAATTACAGTCGCTCTTTGGGTTGACCAATAGTCGATCATCTTTCACAGGATATGGATTACACGAATGTTCTCAATTGCCTGGAGGATCAATATATTTCCAGTTGTAAAATATCTGTGCAGTGGGATGGCATTTCAGCACACCCTGTTGTAAATTCTACCCCTTTGGATAGCATTGAAGAGTTTTAGTGACATGAGGAGGAAAGACATGCTCACTTTTGGTGTTCTTAATTTGCTTGGCATGATGCTGTCTGTGAATGAAAGGAATTGTTGGACATCGCATGGCTTTTCTACCTTGAAGTAACTGTCAAGTTTTTGCAAGGTTCTTCTGTTTTATTTCTCCATAAATTCCTACATAACTTTCTATCTTCTAAAATAGAGCTTAGTAGAGTAGAGCTCTTCTCCACTTGCATATCCTCTTTTGTTTGCTCTGTTCGGAAGTTCATTCATGGTTTAACCCAAGTTACCTTTATCAACCGCCTGATTCTTTAACCTTTTGTAAGTTGTCTTGTACACTGTTTCTAGCATTCTCTGAAGTTACCAGTCTCTGTCCCCACATTTCCTAGTTTTTGTAGGGAAAATGAAAGGGATGCATAGAGGAGATCTGTGTTTGGCTGGTTGTTATGATTCTCAACTCTCAAGTGAATGGCTCAACCTAATGTATAACTGTAGGTTACATGGTTAGACTTAGGTACTTAGGTGTATATGTACTTGTGACTTGCACTTGGAAACTTAGGGTGCTTTCTGGGAAAAACTATCTCCTTCCTCGAGTTTCGCCTTCAAATATATAGCCCTGCATGGATGACATAAAATATTGTTATATTCAAGGACAATTGACTTGCCACATCTCCAGGGTACAAGGTATGCTTTTGCCAGTTGTGTTGAGACTCTACTTTTGGGTATGCAACTTGAATTTCAGTATAGCAATACTAAAATATGTGAGAGAAATTGAATGCAAAGCTTTTCTATTCTGCACTTTTATATAGTCTCATTAAATTATCTTTAAAATGCAGGTTATTACCGTTACCAACTTTTGGGTACAAACCATCAATGTGCTGTATGTTATTGTGAAACTTCATACGCAATGTCCTTAAATGTTGTCAAGGATGTTGGAAGGGAGTTCAAAAGGAAAGTGATGTCAGCCCGTGGTGCAAGTTCTACCCTTGTTATATTAGTGGTAGTAGAGACAGGTCGACTACCATTTGATACTTAATGCCATGAATGTAAAATATGTTGCAGGTCAACTACCATGTGATACTTAATGCCGTGAATCTTAGTTCTTTCAATAAGGCACAATTGGACAGTGCTTCAGTGCCTACTTGTGTGCATTATGAGGCATGTTGATGGATAAAATGTAATATCCTTCAACAGAAGATTGACAAGGTTGTTTAATTTTGCATTATGATTATAAATCCTAGGTCTTTAGCTATTTCTAGAAGACTGTTTAGGGTGAAGTTTCACAGCAGTTTTTCAGATATTGATTAGGAAAAATAAAAATCCAAGAATGAGTAATGGAGGCCATAGAACCTGATTGGCATGACATGTTCATTCTCTAAGGGCTTATAGGTGATTACTCTACATGTGGGTTAATATGTGTCTTGAAGTTGTCTAAGTAATGATTATGGTTTTGATGTGGTGTAACTTAAATTGTCAATGCCATGAATTCCAGTGATGTCTTCTAGATGTGCATGCCAAGGACACCATTGGGAAATTATAAGAAATGTGTGAAGGAATATTATTATTTTTTAAGTTTATATTTTATTTAAAAAGATATCACCCAGGTTGGATAGCAGCCAAAACTGTTCCAAGGAACCTTCTAGGTACAACATATACATCCTGATTGAACTGGTTGCAAAGCTCTTCACAAACATTAATAATAGCTCAAGCCAGCAAACACAAGCTTCACCTTAACTAATGTTCTTCATCAGTTAAAAAGTAAAATTCAAAGGACTTTACTCATTATCATGGATTTATATGCATGACCGAGTCACTAGCATTATTATGTGCTACTTTTCATACACAATCTATCAAAAAAAGTAAATTGTGAAAATTGGAAAACAATTCAATTTTTTTTAGGTAACATTTCAGAAAATCAACAATAACTATAATAGTAAAAATTAAGATAGAAAAACTGTGAAGGACATCTATTATCAACAACACTAACAGGTGCATTGTTTTGGAAAATAAGCTTTGGCGATACCAATTAAGATTAGAGCACGGGAATTATTATCAATGGAAGAGCACTGTGCCCTGAAATCTTGAACTTCTTGGGCATCATCATTATCATCACCACACCATTTATTCATATATGAATAAATACTTTTGAGTGCAATCATTAGCAGCACCGATGGGGCAAGCCTCATAATCATACCTAGATGATAAATCTGTTGATATAATATCTAGGAAGATGCATTTGAATAAATTTCTATAGTACCAGTCTGTTCAAAGCCGTTCCACTTTATCTGTAGAAACCTTTTCAATTTGCAAATGGATATGTACAAATTCCATTAGCATACAGGATGTTTATTTTTGACTAAATATCAAACCCATGGTTCTCTTTACCAAATCATTTGCCTATCCGACACAAATCATGTCTGAACACTATACGCCTCTAATATATTCAGAATCCCAGGTTTTATGAGATCTTACATCAAAATCCAGATTTAACTAAGGGTGGCATTTGAATGGAGTTTATGTCATGGAAAACCATGTAGAACAAGATTATGGGCCTGCAGATTTTGGTTTACTTGGTCTTCGGTGGCAATGGCATAACAATCGTTCAATGGGGTGCTTATAGCTCTGTATGATCTTCTGTTCATAATATTAACTTGTTTTGATGGCATTTTATTTTTAAGCTTCGGTGGCTTTAGTTCTGTTGAAAATGTAGACTCATCAACAAGATCAGTCAACATGATAAGAAGAACCAAAGCATAGCTGGAGCAGATTATCATAAACGGCAAATATGGGAATCAGGATAAATGCCATGCTTGAGAGAAGTTGTAAGAGCCATGGCTCTGAAATGGGCTTTTCCTTAGTATTTTGACGATTTGTTAAAACATGAGAAGCTTTTCTTATTTTCCTCCATTTTGCTGAAAGGGAACCTTCATTTCCAGCACAGCCTCTAATTATTCTTTCTTGCTGGTCATCACCTGGCTTTAAGGAAAGGTCTGGGTGGGAGAAGCTGGCATGGTGTGCTTTGTATGTTACCTGGTTGAAGCAATGGTTCTTTGATACTAGCAAATGACCAAGGAGTTTGATTTTCACTGCACAATCCACAGTTTTGGCGACCAAACGTGGAAACTGATGATCGGATGTTAAGTAGAGTTTGATGCTATACTACCCTGAATGGAGGGAAGTAAATTAAAAATCTAATCGGGATTGGAAATCTGCGGAAACTGGATCAAGATTTATAAAGTATTTCTTATTGCTAATCAATGGACTATAGAAAGAAAATCTTTTCACATGAGCAAACGAGGGTATCCAATTTTATCTGCCAACCTCTATAAAACTGAGGACTGGGCAGGGCCCTCTGATTCCCATCTAAAAAAATGAATTCCTTCACTGGAATTACGTTCTGAACAAAAAATGAATTTAAAAGGCATTATATAGGGGTATTTGCATCATCTCAGCTGGTACTTTGAGGGAGCCATCAGTGGGGCAAGGCTGTGACAGATATTGCATCAGTACTTTCTGGATCTGGATCACAGCAACTGATTTAAATGAAGATTTAGTGCCCAGAGCATCTGTAGTTGACCTCACTCCATGATAGTATTGTAAAACTAGTGTTATTACATAAAACTGTTGCATGAAGTGGCTGAACTGACTGCAGAGGCTTTGAGAGTGAGACTGGTTAAGAGTTATTATAATGATTGGCAGTCTACAGCAAATGATTTGGAAAAAGAAAGAAAATAAAATATTAAAGCTTGCTTTTTGAGCAAGACGTTTTGTGCAATCTTCGTCAAAGAGAGGATACTATCATATAAAGTCAGAAACAGTGGAGTTATTCAGGTATGTTTGGGTTCTTCGCTTGAAGGGTAGTTTAAAATAGATAGCTGTAGTCTCTATTGCAAGAAATGCAACCTACAGCACCCATTTTATTTGTTTTAACAGCTTGCAACAGTTTAACGTTGGTAGCTTCTTGGCCTTCTTAATTTTCCATTTTGTTTTGTTTTTTATTTTTGTTAATATTTATATTATTTAAATTTAAGCAATGTAAAATATTATGTATTATTTATATTAATTAATATAATTAAATATTATAATATATTATATATGATTTTATAGATTTTCACTATGGGGCTCCGTTTGCCAGGAATGCCGGACTGCCCCAGGCTGTGTTCTGGTCCTTGTTCGGGTCAGGTCCTGTTAAAAAAAAATGTTTAATGAAAAAAGATGTAAAATTGAAAAAAACTTACTAACCTAAAACTCTATTTTTTGAAGAATTTGGAGTTTGGTTGAGTGTGGTAAAATTATGAAAAATGGCCTGTGCCCTTAAGTTGCCTGTAGCCTCTCAACTAGCTGGGACTACTGCTCCATACTGGTTTTAAAAAGCAAAAGAAAAAAGTTGTTTGTTTTGGGCTAATAAAAAAGCAGCTTCTTTTCTTCAGTTTTTCAAATTAAATACCAAGTAATTGAATTCCATTTTACTTTTTGTTTGCCAAGTCAATCTAGATTACCAAGTAACGCTTCTATGATATAAACCATTTTGATTTATCTTTTACATTTATGATTTGACAATTGACATTCCATTATCGATTATAAGTCTTGGATTTCATGTTTGGCAAGATATTAACAGTAAATAAAATAATTGTCCATAAAATTAATGTAACCAGCTGTATCAAAAAAACTTACGTGATTCATTATATAATGTATGCACCCTGTTTTATTTGTGTTGCCAAACTTGTCATCTTTCACATTTCTGTTGTGTCTATCTCAAAATTATACTTTAGCAAGCATTTAATTTCAAATTAGTTCCAAAAAGATTAAAAACAGTCTGGCAATTCTCAATGGTAAATTTTCGTAAGTGTACTTATTTTGAGAACAGAAGATTCAACCACCTGCTTGCCAAACTTGCATTCCAAAAAAGAAATGTTTACGACTTTATTGTAAAATCTGAATAATCGGAGTTTGGTTTTATCCAAATTAATTTTCAGATGCCTGTTGGATTTACCGATTGGCTATCAATATTTTCATAAAAAAGGACAACATGAATGCTCTTTTTTTTTGGTTTGAAGGTATTATTATAGTTCCAGATCTAGGAGACGCACATTGGAAAGACATTTTTCATTATACCTTAGTATTTTTTAACTGTTTGTAAGTTAGCTCCCGGTGTGTAATTTTTAACTATCTTAGCTTTCCACATTTTCTAGTTTTTAAAGTGACAATGCAAGGGGTGTAGAGATTGTGTCTAGTTAGTTTGTATGATTACTAGTTAATTGGCCAAACTAATGCTACTAGTCGAGGCTTCACTGCATGGTTAGATGCTTGTTCCTGTGACGCTTTCCAGCAACTATCTTCTTCCATTTGTGTACCGTTTTCCAAATCTTTAGAGTACTGCATGACTTGCAGAATTTTTTTGTTTTAATGTGGGAGGATTTCTTAGAGTAGACATCTTAAATGTAATTGACTTGATATGAGTTTACTTCTCTTGAGCCAAGTTAAATCTATCAGCATTGATGAGTTTGAAGTTGAACGTGAGTCTTTTGCTTCATGATGGTCAGATGGGTTGATTATTCATGTGAGTCTGCAAGTATTTGAATATAATATTACCGCACAAGCAGCCTGTTCAAAAAGTGTTGTGTAGTTTTGAATTGTCTACAGGGCTGTCCTACATAAAATTTAATTTTTCACGACATTACAGAAAGACAAGCGGCTGTGTTATACTCCATTTCAGCTCAGAACGATGGTCTCAGTCTTGAGAATATTTAGTTAAGAATGTAGTAAATGCTTAGAAAGGTGAGAAACTGAATGTAATGCTATTGTAATCTGTATGCGATGATTGCTTTTTTGAGCTAACCTCGAATGCAGATGATTATCCGTTTATTTTTTTTAAAACTAAGGATAATGCAACTACTCCCATAAGTGTTACTCAAGGTTGTTGGATTGGTTGCGGTCAATGAAGTTATATCCTTGTTTGGTAATGGTAGACAAGCTAGAGACAGGCCAAAGCTCATGTAATTCCTAATGCCTTAGACGCCAGTTATTTTGTACGAAGGTTATTCTTGTTCTTGCATGAGTTTTTGGTGCCACGGCTACTTGTAATATCTTGAATCTCTGTTGTCTACCATGTACTAAACACGAAGAGGTGTATTCGTGGAGAAAATGTAAGCTCGAGCTGGTTGTTGGATGGTCTCAATGACATTGAGGTGCATTTGTTGCTGTCAATGAAGTTAAATCCTTGTTCAGTAATGATATACTGGATGAAAACAGGCTAAAGTTCAAGTAATTCTTAATGCCTTAGTGCTGGTTATTTTATAATAAGGTTCTATTCGTGCACGAGTTTTTGGCTCAATGGCTACTTGTAATATCTTGAAACTCAGTTGTCTAGCATGTATACTTACACAAAGAGGTGTATTCATGGATAAAATGTAATAAATGGAGCTGATTGTTTCCTTTTGCATTAGCTGTGTAAACCCTATATGTGTGTGCATGATTTGAAAATGGATCAGTCGAAGTTACTCAACAAATCTGACATCTCAGTGTCACCTGTTCAAGTTTTCTTAATGCATTAGCAACGAAGATCCATTTCCGTAAGGGGAAAAAACAGAGTTACAGGAGTAACTAAAGTTGGAATTCAGAAGCCCTTTGGGTGATTTGAATACCTACGGGGTTTTAATATTATAAAAAAATTAATACTTTTGATGGGTTTGGCCATTGTTGAACCTGTCATTGAGAAAAATAGCTACATCGGATGAGTTGGACAATGGGGGAACTTGTTGCACTTAGACAAAATGGCAGAGATGCATCCAAGATGAGGTGTATAGGGGTTTCTTCTTTGACATTTCGAGGTTTGAAGCAATTGGGCTTTCTTTTGGGCTCACTTATAAACTGCAAATCTATATTTAATCCTTTGAAATATGTTTTTGGGGTTCCTTCTGGCTGCGTGGCTGGAATTGTGCTTTTAGTGGTGCATGACACTAATTGTGCAATTTTGCAACAGTCAAGTGGTCTTTAATGTGTTAAAAGTATAATTAAGAGGTACAGAGAGTAGTGACAATATTGTATCGGTGTTTGGGCACGAATAAATGTCTTCTAAGATGAACATGAAGTCCTTGAGAAATGCTGATTTGAGTAAAAACTTCACTCTATTGGGGGTTCACTTACATTGGGTTTCTTCAAGTCATTTTCTGTTTTTGATGATTGTCATGATATTTGTGTTCTGTAATTGACTCGGTGGTTTTCCTTAATTTACACTAAACAATTCATAATTTAGGCTCTTAGGAACTATTTTTATTCATGTTTATTTAAAAAGCAAATACAGCATTCAGGGATTAATTAGATAAGATAATATTTTTTGTTGGCGAAGCAAGGTACGGAAATATTCACCATCTTTATGGGACGGAGTTATTTTTTAATCATTTTGATGTGGTTATGTGTGGCATGTTTGATTTCTAGTTCTGCAATCTTATGCATGTCACTAGGATAGCAAGTGCAAAAATAGGTTTTTATGTTCCTTTGCAACGAGAGAGCTACGAAGGGTAACAACATAGAAGCATTGGCCTTGGATAAGGTGAAAAATTATTTGATGGTGAAGGGCCCAAATGATCTCTTGCATATTTAGGGAAGATCCAAAAGTAAAGGCGGGTTAAAGGGGGGATTGAAAAATAAAAAAAAAAATTTTGTCTAATGGGACTCGTAAAGTGTTGGAAGTATGAAAAGTGATTACACATGAAGAAGGAATACAAAAATTAAAAATAATTAAATAAATAATATAATGATTCCTTCACAAAGAAATCTTTTGATGATGATGATGATATTGTTGCATTGTTTATTTTTACAAACATTATTAGTGATGATGCTTGGATTATTGGCTCTAGTTAATCCTACTGTATGACACACCATGATGAGAAATTCTCATCATATCAAGTTTATTATGGAGAACTTTTCCTTGGATACAACAATAAATAATTAGGTTGATGGTAAAGAAAATGTATGCTTGTGTTTCAATGATGGAGAGTTAAAAATATCAATAATATCAATAGAAATTTGTTTTCTTCAAGTTGAATGGTTCTAGAGTGCATGTGATATTTGATAAGTTTGATTATAGGTTGGTGAGAGGGGATATGGTGGTAGCTAAAGGTTCACAGTATGGGACTTTGTTAAGGATTGATGCTTCCAAATTTTGTAATTCTATAAATGTAGCTAATATATCTCAAAATACACTTATATTGTGGCATCAATGTTTGGGGCATATTGGAGAAAAAGTTCTTTAGACCAAATTAACAAAACATGGTTGGATATTTTTTTTGTTTTTTATGAACATTGTGTGTTTGACATATAAAATATAGTATCATTTATTATTAGGACTAATATATCACATAGATTATTAGAAGTTACTCATTTTGATGTGTTTGGTCTAGTGGATGTTGGTTCAGTTGGTAAATTTGGTTATGTTAAATTATTGATGATTACTCTAGATACACTTATATTTATTTTTTACATTTTAAATATGTTTTTTCTCTAAATTTAAGGATTTTAAGGCTTTGGTAGAAGAATATTTAAATGAGAAAATAAAAGTTAAATAGACATGTAGGTATTACTTGATAGAAGACTGGTCCTTAACATCCTTAGTAGAATGGGTTTGTATAGAGAATGAATTGAAACTTAATGGAAAGATTCAAATGTATGATGAGTGGTACATAGTTGGATTCATGATTTTAAGAAGAGGCTTTGAGTAGTGCTTGTTACTTGATTGATCTCCATGTTTGAATTGTGTAGATAAGACTCCTTATGAAGTGTGGATAGGTAAGAAGCCTTCTATTTCACATTTAACGACATTTTATTGTGAGGGTTTTGTTCACTTGCCTAAGAAAAAATAATCCAAGTTAGATTCAAAAGCACAAAAACACATTTTTTTTTTGGTTATGGTGAGAATATAAAATGTTCCAAGCCTTGAAATCCTATAACTTAGAATCTGATTTATTCTATAGACACAATTTTGAAGGAGGTTTAGAGAATTTTGTTATGTCTTGTGTAGCTAAATTAAAAATAAAGACAAAAAATAGTGCAATTTGAGACTAAGGTCGAGAAGTAAGAAGATGTGCATGTTGAATAACAAGAAGAATTCCTTACTCTAGTCTTTAGATCTACAAGACAAAAAAATCTAGTTGGCAGGTAATATCCCACTAGGTTTCTATTGCGTATTTACTTTGTTATGTAATAGTGATGAACTAATATATTTCAAGGAGACTCTCTCTTTGGAGGTGCATGATTCTTGGATGTAGGCCATGCAAGATGAGATGACGGGCTTACATATATTGATACTTGAGATCTTGTAAATTTTCCCAAGGAGATAAATCTCATTGGTTGGAGTTGGGTGTATAAAATAAAATTGGATCATATGGTTGGCTAGAGAGGTACAAAGCCATATTAGTGTCTAAAGGCAACTCTTCGAGAGAGGGAGTTGATTTTGTTGAAATTTTCTCTAATGTTGCTAAATTATCTTCCATTAGGTTCCTATTATATATTCTTACAACTTTTAATTGTAAGATTTCATATATGAACGTTACAACTACTTTCTTCCATGGGGTTCTTGAAGAGGAAATTTATGTGTGATAGCCAAAAGGGTTCGAGGTAAAAGGAAAAAAAATGGTTTGTAGACTAAAATGATCTTTGTATGGTTTAAAATAATTGTCTTGGATGTGGTATCAAAAATTTAATCTAGTTTTCTTGAATTTGGATTTGGTTAGAATTGAAGAGGATCACTATGTATAGATATGATCAATTTCTAATTATTGTCTTGTATGTGGATGATAGTTTATTGGTAATAGCTAAGAAAAGATTAGGGAGCCTAAGAATTAGTTTTCTAGAGAATTTGACAAGAAGGATTTCGGGGTAGCAAAGTTCAAATTATTGGAATGAAATTTAGAAGGGATTGAGTGCATATAAATCTTTGGCTTAATTATAGCAAGTATGTTGACACCAATTAATGGTGGTTTTCTATGGATAATTACAATATTGTGAGTATTTATTTACCTATTGGTAATAAGATTTCATTGGATATGTGTCCTAAGTGAATGATGATTTGGAGGATATGTATAATGTGCCTTATTCAAGATTTTTAGGAAGCCTATTGTATGTAATGATATGTACTGAATAGATATTAACCAAGTAGCTGGACTTCTTAGTAGGTTTATGTCAAACCTTAGTAGAGAGCACTCAACTTGTGTATATGGGGATTAACTAGTAGCTATTTTTTTTCTTTATTTGGTAGTGCTATCAATTGGATGTGTAAGAGGAAAACCTTAGTTGCTTTGTCCACTACCAAAATAGAGAATATGTCTACTACACATACTTGCAAAGAGGTATTTTTGGTTACAAATATTATGCTCTAGAGTTTGTTTCGATTGTAGGGTGCATCAAATTAGATGTGATAGTTAGAGTGCTCTCTATTTAGCCATAAACCCCATGTACCATTATTGTACCAAGCATGTTGATGTGCAATATCACTTTATTTAGGAGATGACAAAGAATGATAAGGTCATGTTACAAAAGGTTGAAACTCAAAAGACTGTTGTAGATTCATGTATAAAACTAGTGAGCATGGATAATTTCTCTTGGTACGAGAAGGTTATGGGCCTTGCATCCTGCACCTAATTTATTTACATTTCTTATTTATATAATTGCAATGTATAATATCAAGTGGGATAATGTTAGAATATTGTGATATTTAATTGTAATCCTAATGGAGAATGTTGCATCTCCAACTTCCTTGGAATGTGTATATGGACACCCATGTATTTGAGAGAGATTGTTATTTTATTATTATTCTCCTAGTTTACTTGGAATATTAGTTGTAGTGGCATTGAGAGGGAAAGTGAAGTATAATAATCACAATTTTAAACTAATTTGAGGTCTTTTTATGACACTTTCCCATTCCCAGTCACTAGGAGGGAGATTGGAGTATCTTTATATTTATTGGATGAGTCTCATATGATTTGATGGAGATAAATTTATACACCATTCTTGGGAAGTGTGTTCATTGAGTGATCATGGTCAAAGATTTTATTATTGGCCCTATTCATGGTGTATTGATTGATTTCGTCATGCAAGAATTAGATTTTACCCATACCATGGATTGTGATGGTTTTGGTTTTAGGAATCCACTTGTAGTTTCTCTCAACTCCTCTATATTAATTTATGCATCGGTTGGAGGTATTATGGCTTATTTATAGGTATACATGTTATCATACTAATTTTGGTGAATCAAATGATTATGGTTTGATTTTATAAGGAATATATTTTTAAAATAAAATTATAACCAATATAAATGTTTTAAATATACTAAAAGTAAACTTTATATATATATATATATATATATATATATAGAGAGAGAGAGAGAGAGAGAGAGAGAGAGAGAGAGAGAGAATCGATTTGTGTTCTAATTTCTAGTTTTGACAATAGACAAACTAAAGATTAATAATTTAATTGATGAAAGGAATAAACATACCTAGAGTGTGACCTTGTAACCAAAGTTCTTATTTTTGTTTTCCTACTAGTCTTTCAATCACATTCTCCTTAAAAAGTTGTCTTACAAATTTTGATCTTCCTCTCATTTTTTTTGCTAATTTATGTTCATAAAATATATCTTATAAAAAATGAAAAAAATGGTGTAAAATATATAACTATAAAAAATAAATATATATTTTTTGGTTAGTAAATTGTGTTATTGGGGAGATTTCTCAAATTTATATTAAAAATAGAGAAAACATGTACAAAAATTTTGTCCTAAAAGAGAAGACACAACTTGTTAAAACCATATTTAGGGGATTAAAATATATGATCTTTGTATATCCTAACAAGTCCATTATAAACAAAGGGACCAAAACTATATAATGTTTCTCTAATCAATAGTATATTACAAACATCAAATTTAATTATCCTTATTAGTCATTCTTCCTCTAAGGAGGATTCCTTTTCCAAAGAAAAAACCCCAAATTACTTCCCCTGTGGTCATTCTCCCCATCACCAATTTAGGAACTTAAATTCCTTTTTCACCCTCTTCTAAAGCTATTAATCATTTTCATTGGAAATGATAACAAATGGATTCCACGATCCCAACAACACTCCTTCATTCACAACTAAAGTTCTATTATACTAGCTCTTGGCATCACATCTAATAATATGAGATTCAAGCCTCCTAATGGTTGGCTTTTAATTATAATTGAAGGAAAATAGTCAAATCATTTCCTTTTCTTTTGCTAAGTCTAGTAGAATTCCAATAAACATCAAAACCACATTTGAATTAACCTTGTATCTTTAATTCAAAATAAGAAATTATTTACCAAAGACCCACCATGTTGTGTGCATCACTATTCATGCCTTTGTCTTGAAGATTATTTTAAGGTGGGACTCAAATATACCTCCCAAAAAATCCATTTTCTCTCCTTTTAATACTAGGCAAATACTAGCATCCATTAGCAATTTGAAGAAAAAACCATTTGAAATGACAAAAGGAAGTTGATTGCTTGTTTTAGACGTCACCACCCACATGCAGTTGGTCAATTGTGCCTAGTCCTCAATAATTAAATGTAATTCTTAGTACTTCATATCTCATCACAATCATTTCTAGCACCTTTTATTCCATGAAGGTCGCTAAACTAAAAAATGATTAATTTTAGTTGCAATCAAATGACTCAAAGTGTTTGTGATAATAATGATTTTAATCATTATACCTTTATTATCCTACTTAAAGAGATATTTAAAGTTTAAAATTATCCCTAAATGCATCCCAAGAATCAACCTTAATATGTCTAATACAAACCTCCTTGTTGTTAATGGTATAATTAGCAAGGAAGCCTACTTCTTTATTAGATTATTTGTAAACATGTTGAGTGGTGAGTTTAGTGAAGGAGTTGTGAATGAGCCATACATTTTTTCAATGTTTACAATTTTCTTGTTTGGAGATATTTTATTTCTCAATGCGTTTATATTAATTAATGAGTCCCCTTCTATCTGAACTAAGTTTACACCATATTACTTGCAAACTAGAAGATGAAATATGAGAGCTTGAGTTTAAGATTCATTATTTGATCTAATCTTCAACTTCTTCAGTCACACACCTACTAGCTTTCCTTTCTATTCATGAATAAGACAACTCACACTTGATAATATCATATTACCTCTTGTAGCCCGATCAAAATTCAACTTCATCTAGCTAATGGAGGTTGGGGGCCATTTGATGTTTATTTAAGGATTAGAAGTAGAGTTAAATCCACTAATCCCTTGAATAGGGGGAATTTTAGTCCTTTCCATTTTCTTAAAATCTTGCTATCCCAAAATGACAAATTCTTATTTTTGGATGACTAAGCTACAACACTATCTTGAATGTCTTCTTCAATGGCCACTTCTAGTTTGAGAAAAAACCTATCCTCTTCTAATGTTTTATCCAAAAAAATAATTTATTCATTTATTTTCAAATTTTCCAAATAAGTGGCGAAGGGTTGGCTACCCATAAACATGAAAAATTAAATTTTTAAATACTAATCCGAGACTCAAAAATTGCTAGAAGATCAAGTACTTTAGTAGATCAACCTAGCCTTGCACAAATAAATTCCAACACTTGAATGCAAAGAGACAATTAACTAAAAGGTGATTGATTGTTTCCTTTACAAAACCACATAGGAAAAACTTTGAGGGATCCACAAAGATTTGATTATAGAATTTGTTTCTTGTTAGGATCTTCTTGTGAGTTATAGACTAGACAAAGATACCACCTTTGGGAAGGTAGTTCTTATGTCGACATAGTCATGAAGGCCACTTCATATTGATTGGTGGGATTCTACCACCTTATAACCCAAATTAGCAATGTAATTTCTTAAGTAACACGACTTGCTCATGTCCTCTTCTTTAATGCAAATATTTCAAAATAACAACTATTTTTCTAGAATTTCTAGTTGAAAATTTAGAATTCCAAGTCCAAATGCATTCTTCAAATACCAATAATTGATTATTGTACTATTTTACAATGCTACATAATCCCTAACCTTAACCCCCCATTCATTTGAAAGAATGATTTTTTAAAATTCTAAATCTTCCTTACTCACTAATGTTGGACACTCATTCCACAAGTCTTCCCAAAAGAATTCATTGTGCTCATTATTGACCCCCCTTGTTAAGTTGTTGGTAATGATTTATTTACATGGACGCATGAAGTTCCATAGGTAAGTACCCTAGGAGGGTTGGCTATTGTGAGAATATTAGAGGGATCAAAAGAGTCCAAATATTTTTCTAAAGAATCTTGGAGCATTTCAAATTTATTTTTTGAGGAGAATCCAAATTAGTTTATCCCTCAAGGATTTATTTTGCATATTTCTATGTCTCATTCAAGTTCCACTAGCCTACTTGGGGGAGAACATCATGTCCCAACTAATTAGAGAAAAAAATTAGTATATGAAATTCCTTTCCATAGAAGGGATCTCATTACTCTCTCTAAATCATGATACATGTTTTAGTTAGAAATTAAAGAGAATACATTAGATATATTATAACATGGTCAATATTGTTAGAAATGAAAGCACAACTACCCAAATGGAAATTTGATTTAAGATAAATTTTTGCAACCTTTTAAGTGTGTATATCAATGGAGATTGTAACATAAAATATAAACCCACAAAACAAAAATATTCTAGAAGGAGAATGAAGCACACAACACAATGTTTACTATGGACAAAACCCTTTCGGGTAAAAAAATCCACCAAGAAAAGAGGCCAAGTTGTATTATCTTCACAAAAGGAGAGTACAGTTACATTCACTTCCTCGGTCTATCAACCTTCACTTCGACATAACCTAGGTATCTGTAAAGCTGTTATGCAACAAAAAATACATGGAAAATACTTATAGAAAATGTCTCCAACAAGGCCTAGGCGTCCACTTTCTCTCTCACACATGCAAGCATCCAAGTGGCATCAACATGCAACATAAAAGTGTCAAAGAGACCCTTCCAAAGTTGGGCGCCCATATCCATGCATGGAAACTTACAACATCTTATTACGCGTCATAACTGTCATAGATACCTCCAACATGCATTCAACCCAAGATGGGCGCCCAAGACTAAATAGAGAAAATAATATCCATCATATGCATCATAGTGTCATAGAATCTTATGACAACTTGCAGCTATCATAGATTCTTTACATGCAACCACCAAACATTATGACATGTGTCATACATGCTTAAAATATCTCATTCTCCAAGGGGAAACGCCTAACCTCTTTTACCATAAGTTTTTACATTTACTAATAGTAAATGTCACTCTGTAACTACCACTAGTAACTCCAGAACTTTACCGTGCAACAACTCCGTAATTACCGTGAACAATAATAATTTTTTACCACTATCAATGAAACTTGTACATCTCCTTATGGGTAATTACAAATAACATATAACATAAGGAATAAATACAATATTAGGATTTACAAGGTTAATGCCACCTTATCCCAACATTCTCCCACTTGACATTATACATTGTAAATCAACCCATAGGAAATTAGAGGAAAATAATCAAGCACTAGAAACGAGGCCCATGGCCTCTCTGCACCACACGAGCTTCTTTGTACTCATAGGTTTGGTCAATGAATCTGCAACATTTCCCTGAGTGTCAATCTTCTTCAGCTCAATCTGTCCATTTGTAACCAATTCTCGAACAAAGTGATATTATACATCAACAGGCTTAGTTCGAGCATGAATACATAGGATTCTTGGCCAAACAAATAACACTCTAGCTATCACAACCAATCTGAATGATCCTACAATCAAATCCAATACCTATACATAGTCTCCTCAACCAAACTACCTCCTTAGAGACATGAGTACCAACCATATACTCTTCTTATGTGGTGGACAAAGCAATTGTGGGCTGCCTCTTACTCATCCAACTCACTACACCTCCAAACAAAGTAAATACATAGCCACTGGTGGACCTTCGACTATCCAAGTCACCTGCCCAATTTGCATCAACAAAACCTTGTATGTCCAAAGATTTATCAACACTATCAGTACAATAATCAACCAAACAATGACTAGGAGTACTTGCAAGATATTTAAACACCCTCTTTGCATAATTCCAATGATGTCTACCAGGGTTAGACATAAATCTTCTTAAAGCTCCCACTGCTTGTGCAATATCTAGCCTAGCACAAACGATTGCATACATTAAACTCCCTACAATACTAGCATAAGGCACATTAGACATATCCTCATGATCATCCCTATCAACTTTGGGACGTAAGTATCATACACAACCGTGTTCCTAGTGGGTGAATAGCTATTTGCTTAGAGACCAGCGAAATATTTGCAGATGTTGTTCATTTGCAAGTTATAGGAACCTATATGTGTAGGAGTGTTCTACATTTAAGTAAATCATAATGAACACAAATAGGGAAATACCCTCCTAGGTCTCATAGAGCCTGAAGTGTAGGAGTAAGGATATCGAAAATCTTTGCTCATTGTGTTGGCCACTAGCTTACGTTTTTCTTGAACATAAGGAAGGCATCCCTTTAGAGAATTCCTAGGTTTAGTTGGAAAATGAAACACCAACGAGTTAGACTACTTAGTGGATATGGACTCGGCTGTTTAAGCCCTTGGCTTTGTACTTCTTTTGCTTTTGAATAAATTTGTACCCCTCTTTTAGTTTGTATTAATTCTTTGTTCATATAGTAATACAAATTTAGAGACCTTTAATAAAACATAGTTGTTGCTATTACAGTTATGGCATGTGAAAATTGGTTGTCCATCTCGCTAGGAAAAGAAAGAAAGGAAATAAAGAATAAAGATGTGAGTGTAGAAGCAACATAAGTACCTTTATAGTCGGCAAGAGAAATCCGTTGTGCTTTGGCAGCCATTGCAATATATAAGAGAAAGAAGTCCTAATGACACAAAAGTAAGAAGCAAGCTTGATCTTATCAAAGAAGAGGAATGCCCCATGATTCCCAAGTTGGAGAAACACAAGATACCTGTAATGACTTGCTGCCCTCTTCCACCATTTAAACCCAAATAAAGTCTGAAATACCTCTAGGAACACTTTATATTCCTTTTGATTTTCTCAATTTGTTGTTCAGTTCAGAATAAGGTTAAAAAAATTAATAGGTCATGAATGCCATGTTAGGAGCTCCAAGCATCAAAATATAACTTGAAGTGAGGTGGGAGGCTTTAAAAAATTTCACCGTCACAGCAATTCACGGACAAAAAGCGAACAATTCACCATGGGAAAATTCGCCACCATGACAAATTCACCTCAAGGAAAATTTACCACCAGCAATTCACCACAATGGAAAATTCATCGCATTAAAAATTTGGTGAAGTTTCCCACGGTGAATTGTTGACGGTTGATAAATTTTCTTGTAATGAATTGTTGACGATTGATGAATTTCTCATGGTGAATTTGCCTGATGCCAAGGTGAGAAACAATCCACATTCAAGACAAAAAAAAAAAAAAAAATGCCTAATAGTTTAGAGGTAAAACACCCTAGAAGCCACCGAGGCCAGGGAGTGGATTGTTTTTCTTAGCAACCTCCCCTTGGCTGGTAGGACTTGTGCAGACGAGCTTCACATGAATTACTTCAAGGATTTAATGGCCATTTTATTATGCAACCAATTATAGTCTTATGCAGGACTACACAAAGCTTTCAGGGAGTTCGTGGGAGGACGATATTTGACAGGTGAAGGATCATGTCAAGTTAAACATGGATTGACTTGAAGTAGACAATTTAATCATGAATTACAAAGCTATACTTCCATTACAATTCCAACCATAATCAACGATAATCTTCAACGCTTATTGACACCGGAGAATATTAAATACATTTTATTGCCAAGTCTCAACGCCTTTCACATTTCAACACCGTACATTAGTTTAAAACTCAATTTTTGTTTTTGTTTTGAAAACGACGCTTTTAAATGCCAGTTCAAACTTCCACCACCAAAAATTTCCGGCCCAGCAGGTTTGAATGCTGCCAATGCATGCTCAGGCTTGGATGAATTTTCTGTGATTTCTTTGCTCAGGCTTGGATAAATTTATGATAGAAAAGCTACGGCTTCAAATATTATAAATTTGTTTGTACCAGATTATCATAACTCAGTTGCCATGTACATACATTATATGGTAAGAAGAGAAATTATGTTATTACAAAGAGTGCTCCTGCCAACATCTGTGAAAAGGTAGATTTCCCTGAGCTCTACTATAATGGTGGCCAGAATAGTAGCTGTGGAATCAAATACATTTAATTCCATGAAGTAAATAAATTTTCTCCTAGGGCTATTTGGAAGATTTATGCTTTATATTTTTCTTTTAATGAGCATTCAATATGGAATCTCCTCTTCACCCTCACCAAAGATAATAGTTTTAAGGCTATAGTATTTGGGCTCCTATCTTCAATGCATAGGTGGTTCTATACAAGTCTGATATTTGAAAATTGAACTTTATATATTTCTAAATTATGCGCATTGCAATGCATTTAATTCATTGAATCAAATTTCAAACCTATTAATGACTTGAATGACTTGAGCACTATTACATACATCATAATAAAATTACATTGTTGATTTAGAGGTAGTATTTTCCATATTTCATTTAATAATTGGTAAGATTTTCAAAACTTATTAAATAAATGTGAGTACACTCAATGCATATTTTATATTTGTTTACCAGTGTATATTAATATCCATCCACATAAAATATTAAGCTTCTCCCGAATATGAAGCTAAATCCAAGACTCGACATAAAATGGAGTTGTAAGTTTTAGGAAAAGAAATAGAGAAGTTTAAGTGCACAAATTTGGCAGTCCAAGGCAGAGGCCAATGCACAACTTCTGACTTGGAAAGTTTTACACCATAAGTTACTTGTAAGGGATAGGATAAAATGATTGAAAATTCAAGCAACCAAATTCCCTTTTTAGTGAAACCATTAAACATATTTTTTGGGGCTGCTTTAGAGCAAGGGTAAAATGAAACATAATTTTTCGTTCATGCCTTACGTTGGAAAGAGGTATATTTTAAAGTTTTACTCTGACATAATGTTTCAATTCATTAGTTTATGCTCATAGTGGAAGATGAGGCTCAAAAATGGTGATATCAATAAGTGTTTGGACGAGATTAGACATCAGTTTTTGCAGCTACACGCAGGGGATCTTCATGGTGGCAAATATCTACAAAACAACTTTAACTTTAAAGTGTAATGTCTTTAAACTGTTCAATTTCTAATCGTATTGTTGGTTGCAACTTAGCTGCAATT
Organism: Sequoiadendron giganteum; assembly: GCA_007115665.2. Lineage (NCBI taxonomy): Eukaryota > Viridiplantae > Streptophyta > Pinopsida > Cupressales > Cupressaceae > Sequoiadendron > Sequoiadendron giganteum. The sequence goes on along the minus strand of CM021102.1, from coordinate 165,955,268 downwards.
CACAACTGTGTGATTGTTAATGCTTTTCTTTATGTTGGGCTTCATCATTAGTGGCAAATTTGATAGTGTTTGTTGTTTTATCTCAGTTGGGACGGTGTTATTGGTTTTCATAGATGTGTTTGACGTTGTTGTTCTTGTTGTCCTACTTTTTGCAGTTCCTTTTTCATACTGTTATTTATTTAATTCGTAATATTTCTTCCAACATTTTTCAATAAAAAACTGTAGAGATTTTAAAAAATATACATGTAATAATATAATTTAACAAGGTAAAAGTTACATAAACATCACATTATTAAAAGATAAGAAAAATATAAACATATATATGGAGTTATTATAATGATATATATTTGTTTCATTGATTTTTTTTAGTTTTGAATTTGTTTGAGAATGTGTTTAATATATTGTATCTTCATGTCTAGATATTCATTCTTCACACAAATATTTTTGTTCTTTATTCTATGTTCATTTTGTTAGTATGGGATCAATCCTATGCCTACAAATTCGATCTACAAATTTTAAAAATTAAAATTAAAATTATGTTTAGCTCCACCCACTTCTTTCTTTCCATAAGCCACTTTGATACACTTTTTCACACAATTATTGCTATGCAATAGTATTTAAAGACCATCTGGACAATAATTCACATCTTAAAATCATCCTACAACCATTCAACTCCCTAAACCATTCAATAAGCATTTATTAGAGGAACATTTGTATTGGTGTACTTAAAGGAACAAGATTCACTTCAAAACAATCATCTAGGACATTTTTGCACGCTTTCTTGCTTCATATTGATATTTAGTATGATCATAAAGCCAGTATCTCCATGGGTTGACTCGAAATAACTTGCCCCTAGTGATCCAACAACTTCCTTAAGGAATTTTAAAATATTGTTGGTACTTGACAACTAGCAAGAAGCAAGGAATTTGGTAAAAAAGAGAATAAAAGTATAAAACCATCTAGTTTAGATCCATAGACCATATAATTGATCCACACTCATGAAAGTGATTTAGAACTATAGATTCAACTTAGAATATGATACAATTTTACACAAAATTTGAGAATACATGATAGATCTAGATTACCTTTTTTTGTACCAAAGCAGTAGATCTCAATGCCATCATTCACCCACATCATTTCTAGAGCTAACTTCATTATATTTTTCTCATTGAATTTCCTAGATTATCATTTCATTATTAAATTATCACCTCTACAATTGTCATTTATATAATCTATGTTGATTTATACTAAGTTATATACATTTTACTAGATTGTTGTAGATTAGACAAAGGGAAAGGCTATTTCCCTTTAAATTTTTGGTGAGCCCATTCAATCTTATACCCACTAGGGTTTAATCTTGGAGATTATACCTTCACTATTTTAGGGTTTGAAATCTATTAATTTTTATTGCACATTATCATTTTATATCTTACAAGAATTTTTTCCTATTCATTTCTATTTCATTGCTATATCATTTCTACTAGGGTGGGTATTTCTATGTAACCTTTCTTATCTAGCTAGGGTTTCTCTTTTAGATCTAAGATCTAATGTTGGTATTTTTAATTTTCAATTTTTAACCTAAAAGTTCAAGTCTTTGTGTCTTATTCCCAAATTTTCATTATTTTATATGCCACAAGTTGCTTATGATCCTAACCTTCCCTTGAGAAGAAATGCTCATCTAAACAGTACTATGATCACCCAATCTAATAAAAATAAAATATATTCTTATTCTTGTGTTGAAAAATCTTGGATGATAATCAAGACCGTGATCATGATACCCATGTGACACAACATGAGTTTACTAATGTACTTGATAGTTTGGATCATGTAGAAATTTATTCATGACTAACATACATGATTTATATAATGCCCCAATATTTCACTAAAGACATTATCAATAAAAAATTGATTGACAATTTTTTCATGTTATGTAAATATGACACACACTGTAAATATGACACCATGTGTGTCATATTACACACATATACAATCAAGATGCAATGAAAAAAATTAAAAATTATCAAGATATGTCATGATAATACACCAAGCATGGTGACACAAGAAAAACATAACCATGTTGCATGATAAATCCATGATAATCATATGAGAGGATATAGTGTCATCTATGAAAGAGATTAGACACTAGTCCATGATCTTGTTCTATCATGAACAAAGTTAATAGAATGAGAGTGAAACTCACTTTATTGCACATCCCAATGTAAAATAATCAATATCCAAGAAAAAGTGGGAATGATATTCATTAACTAGTATTACCTACATGTGAGGTAAGTCGATTGGGAGATATGTAACGCCCCCGCCAAGGAACCCTAGAGGACAACACTAACTAGGTCAACTAATGGATTTAAAAAAAAAATTAAAATAACAATAGAATGCATAACTTAATAGAGTGATCCCACAATACTGGTTTACAATTTTTGGCCAAACTGGACACTGAACTTATTTTTTCTAACTAAATCTTCACTTTTAGACACCTATAGCGGCTAAACTGTGAGGAATTTGAAGATGATGCAAAATAGTGATTTGTGACATTTTGTCTGTATATTATAAATATATTTTTTTCAATTTTTTTGGAATCAGATCGCACTTCTTTTGCCATCTCCTTCGAAAACTAGTTTTTTTCAATAAACACCATTTTTAAGGAGTGACGCTCACCGTATAACACAATTTTTTTCCATGAAGGATAAAATTCTATTTTTTTCGAATTTAGATTCGTAACTACGATATCTAGTGCTTCCAATTAGTTTCATAGTGTTTTAGTGAATATTTTTTCCTTGATCAAGTTTTTAAGTGAAACCAATTACAATTCAGACATAGGCAGACCATATAACACATAAATTTTTTTGTATGTATCAATTTTTTTTTCTTGAATCAAAGACTTCAATATCTAGTGCACTCATATTTTTTTAATTTTTTTTTATAATCTTCTATTTTTTCACATGTGCATAACAGAGAGCTTGATTTTTAGTGAAAACCTACATTCACAAGAAATAAAAAATAAATATAATAATAAAATTAAATCTATTTAAAATTACACTTTTTAGAAAGCTTATAATAAGGACTACATACTTACAAAAAATAAAATTTAAATGAATTCATTTGATCCCCCAAAGGGTAAATCAAAAGTGGTTTTTTATCAACATTTTGATAGGTGTAAAGGAGACTCCGTTATAGGTATGGTTTAATACTAGCAACGTTCTATCGAAGGGGTTTTGATCTAAGGTGGTTTGATCAAACCCTCTTCAATTGAAACCCTTAAAATGGAACTTTTAAAGGCTTAAGTCATTATATTTTCTAAAAATAAGTGATTTCAGCAAAAATCAAAATTTTCCAAAAATTGTAAACCAGCATTGTGGGATCACCCAATAACTAATCCTAGGTCCTCTAAAGTTCCTCGATTGCGCTACTCTCAAAGCTAATAGTCAAGATAACTAGAATTATATTATTATAGTTTATCTAACATGCAAGGTTCATTATGAAAGCACCAAATTAAATGTTTTCTACATTACTTACTTTCATAACATGCCAAATGATAATAACATTAAAGAGCATTTCTAGCTAGTTGACATATGCGAGATGCATTAAATCACAATATTCATTACAAAGAGAATTCATTAGTAACTATTACATTGTTACAATAGTTACAACAATGCTTCCCCTAGCACATGTGAGAAGAATACATCAGATTACATCAAGAGATACAACTGATATACAATCCAATACAATTACATAAAAGGTTGCCTTCTCGAATTCGAACAAGATCTAGAGTCCACAACACCATAAACAATCTCCACGCACACGAACATGTAGCAAGAATACCCAATGGAGGAAAAAGCACCAACCTCCTGACCATGTGGAACCTTGAGGTCCACCCCCATGCTAGGAGATAACACAAGCTCCCACACCAAACAGATAGTCAGGAAGCAACAACTTAACATAATCAAGGGTTATACATGGAATCCAACACAACATTGCTAACAACACCTTCATCATTTACAACACTTACTTCACTTCTAGAGGAACTCAACGACAGAAGGAGAAAATACGACTAGGGAATGCTAGACTACAATAGGGAAGAGTGTCATCACATAGCTTGATATGGGTTATCCTAGTGGATCTTCCTAGGTCTTGACCCCCATCCAAAGTTATCCTGTTGGCCTCTCTCAATCCCTGAACCCCATACAAACTCATGTGGAATCAACGTACCTTTCATGAGGACAAGGTAGTTGATCTTGCCATTCCAGGGTTTCCCATCTCATCTCAAGCCTAAACGAGCACTTGAGCGATGAATGAAACATATATTATCTTGATTAATGTAAAATATACCCATCCCCCTAATTCATTATTAAAGTTATAATTGGATTAACAAACCCTCCAATTGGTTATCCTGGGCACCACTTTGGGTCCTGGCCCCATGGAGAGCCACTCCCTCTATTTGCAACTAGTAAACCCTACACATCAAGCAAGGCATGGACCATCTTGCACACATATTATAACCTCATGAATCCAACACAGAGCAAGGCACTGGCCATCTTGCACATTTATCATAATCATATGAATCCAAACAAAGATAGGAGGCATCACCCTTAGGGTTACATATCCCACAAAGCACATAACTCAGGACGTTGCCAAACCACTTCCAAAGTGAAACAATCATAAGAAAATTTACACATAATAAACCCCCCCTCCCCCCCTAGGCCTTTGGAAACCAACCTAAAACAACATACACAAATGACACCCCCTTTTAATAATTACATAAACACTTAATCCATACCTTGTTAAATATAAACAATTATTCAATACATTATGGCCATATAGATATTCTCAAAGATACATCATTATAACATTCCACTCATTTTCATTTAACCACATCATTAATTATAAAGATTGTTTGGAACCCCAAATTATTATATTTACAAACTATAACACAATGTTCTAATTAATTAACTTACATAGTAATCTTACAATTTCAACTATAAAAGTTATAAAAGCTATCAATATTCACCTACAAATTACTTAACAGGGAATGATGCAATCATTTACCATAATTATTTGAAAATAACTATATCAATTATTCTAATTAATTACATAGTAATTCTAATAATCAACTATTTAATAATCATAAAAATAATTAACACTTATTTACCTATCAGTAGTGAGCCATTTGAATCATCTAACATTTCCACAAAATCATTTAAATTAAATAATCAATTCCTAAACTTTTACCCTTAACCAATATTTACTTATCCCCCACTCTCAGTTAACTAAATATGAAATAAAATCAATTCACTTTAATATTTTACCCAAAATATTTACCTAAACAATTTAAATATTCTTTATTTGTAATAACCATCCGATTAAGAATTTTAAATTAAATGACAATTCTATTTTTACAATCTTCTACATACAAAAGCACTCTTCCACAATTCACTTATATACATTATTATATTTATATATATATATATCCCTAAAATGCACTCAAATATAATATAATATTTTATATATATAAGCTATATATTTACATATATATAATACAATCATTATATTATTTAAATCCATTTGGTAAGTATATACTACCAACAAGAATGAAACCCTAACATTATCGATTTCCACCCGATAAGAATCTTATTAACCATAGAAAGGAAATCATGAAAGAGGACATTATCAATGCCATTTATAATATAAAATTCATCAACTCATAGAATAAAGAATGTAGTAAATAATTCGCTATGAAAATGCCCACCCAAACCTATTAAAAATACATTCACAACAAGCAATATAAAGATTTAAATCATATGCAATTTATAAACTATCAAATTTAAATCACAATCATACTGCACATTACCAAACTCAAACTGTCGTGTTGGGCTGTGCGCAACAAACCAGGCACTCAGACTGATGAGCGAAATGGCCTCAAGAAGACCACGACTCAAGGGATGGATGTGAGCAGTATAAACACAAACTGTATTTGCTGAAAAGACATGTGAATCTTTCAAGGAGGTGAAATCGGCTGGGGGTACGCACTAAATTTTGAGAGAAGCCTTATAAACTTTCAAAAAATAGTAATTGGTTTGGGAAAGACGTATGACTACTGAATATGCACAATTTTTTGTTTTGAAAGACTAAGGAACTTTCAAGCAAATGTGATGGACTGGGGTAACACTAGATTCCACTGTAGATGGCCGCGCGTGAGTGAGAAGATATCAGGTTTTGATATTATATTGTCTTGGTAAACATGTATGCAATGAATGGTGACATAGAGAATACACCCAAACCCTTTGATAGAATGCATAAAGGGATGCCAATTTGTGGGAGGCATTGGTTGCAGGATAAACACAAATTAGATTTTTTGAAAATGCCTTAAGAACTTCAAGAAAATGCAATGGCTGGTGTAAATAAGCGCCATACCATGGAATACAATACTTGTAGGATTTGAAAATACATTTATTGGTTGGTTTTATACAAGAATCAATAAATAAAAGTCATTAACAATCAAGCATTTGTTTCCATCGTGCATTTGTTTCCATCGTGCAGATAGAACAAAACAAAAGATCAAAGCCAACCTAGATCTAACGCTAACAGGCAGGAGGAAATTTGATATCGAGCTTCAACGTCTGCTTGCAAATCTAGTTTCTCCAAATCATCTATCCAATTCTGAAATCCCCCAAAAATCAACAATTAGAAAAGAATTGTTTTCAAGCTATTCTCCCAAAATTCTTCACTGAATAATTCTTTCACCGGCAATTTTCTTCCAACAAAAAACATTTTTTTGGAGCCCAACAATGTACGAGAAACCAAAACCAACTCCCAAAGAATTACCATTACTTTTTAATTTATTAAGTTAATAGTTTAAGCAATTAAAAGTTATTTGTTTCAAATCTCAATTTGGGTAACTATAAACTATTTACAAAGACATTTAATAAGCACTCAATTTATGCAACCGAGTGAAACCATTTACCACACATCAAATAATTACTTAAATGCCCGACTTAATAGTATCTTATTTATTTACCAATTTATTATTACTTATTAATTATAGCATTACATTTTAATTTATTTTATTGTATTATTATTTATTTTATTTTATATTATTTTAATTTTACATTACAAATTCATTTTATTATAAACTATAATTATTTATTTATGTATATATATATTTATATTTATTTGGTAGAGGTATTTAACGATTTATTCTAATGCATAAAATAACCGAATACAACTAATCAGACAATCCAAATCAAATAAACCAAATACCAAAATTGTTACCTGATCATTAACTCGGGTCAAAAGGAAAACTTCCAATAACACTGACTGACTACTGACAAAACTAACAAGGTATCAAACCAGATACTCATCCCCTTCGAGGATGATGGCTAGCATAGGGGATCAAGTGCTGTCTATGAACAACTGTTCCATTGGGTTTCAAGGCACACTCAGACCTGTCAAATCAGGTGGAGTCGATGCCTAGTACCTGCAACCTACAACACACAAGACAATCGTGCATGTACATATCCATATACACAGACACACCGTGAAAGGGAATTGCAACATCATAGGGTACTCACAATTGAGTGATGCAACACTGTCCCCTTCACCCAAGCACGATAGTAAGAACGACACCAAGTAGTCAAATCAACTCATATAACAATCAGTTACATAACAGTCAAGATAAGAATAGTCACAAGATAATCGCATAATAGTCATGATCAGATAATCACATAGTGCTCATGATAGGGTTAGTCCACACAATCAAATAAAACCATATACTAATCATAACATGTGCATAAAACCTCAAATATCAAAAATTTCATCAAAGTATAATCATAGCAATAAGTCCAACATCAAATAATGTATCATAATGTCTCATCCTAAATAGATCAACTGTTAGTCTATCAGAGAATAGTATGAGAGGCACTACATCCTCCCCCTCTAGAATCAGACTTACTCTTGGAAGCCTGCAAATGAGAAAGGGTACAACTCCCGCATCCGAGATGCATCCTCCCAAGTGGCTGAAGAATCATCATTAGGATCCCACTAGACCCTCACCTGCTCAACGTCTCAACCCTTGAGGGCGAGTCTCCCGTTCTACAGAATTCCCATGGGCTCTAGAGCCATTTGCCTATCCTCTACTTGTAAGGCATTCCAATCAAGAACATGTGGAATATCTAGATAATATGGCCTGAGAACAGAAACATGAAATACATTGTGGATACACGATAAACTGGGTGGCAAAGCAAGATGGTAAGAAACAAGGCCTATCTTCTCCAAAACCTTGAATGGACCTACAAAATGCGGTGCGAGCTTAGAGACTTTTCCGTAGTGGATCAGACTCTTTCGTGGACACACCTGTAGGAAGACCCGATCACCAATAGAGAACTGATGATCAACCCTATGAGAATCCACATACTTTTTTTGTCTAACATACACCTTACCTTGGATGGAATTCACCTCAAAGTCATACTCGCATAGGAACTCCATCCACTGCCTCTACCTAGCATTGAAGTTTGGTTGTGTGAATATGTACTATAAATTGTGGTGATCACTATGTAACTCAAATCAATGCCCCAACAGAAAATGTCTTCATCTCACCAAGGCATGAACGAAAACGGCTAACTCCAAGTCATGAATAGGATAGTTCAACTTGTGATCCTTGAGTTTGCGAGAATCATAAGCTATCACATGACCATCCTGCATCAATACTGCTCCTAGACCCTCCAAAGATGCATCCATACACACCACAAAATCTGCTACAAGATCAGGAACTGCCAAAATGGGTGCACTAGTCAACCTCTCCTTGAGAGTCTAAAAGGCTACCTGACACTGCTCCGACAAAATGAACTTCTTCCCTTTCCTTTGAGGGAAAGTGATAGGGTCAGATATCCTCGAAAAACCTACACAAACTGCTGATAATAGCTTGCTAAACCCATAAAGTTGTGAACCTCTGAAACATTAGTGTGCTCAGGACAATCTATGATGGCTTGGATCTTCGAAGGATCCATGACAATACCTTCTCTTGAAATAACATGCCCCAAATATCTCACCTCGATCTGAAAGAATTCACACTTTTCCAAATTTGTATATAGTTGATTCTCCCTTAGACACTGCAATACTTGCCGTAAATGCTCCTCATGCTCCTCCATAGTCCTAGAATAAATCAAAATTTCATCTAGGAACACAAGGAAAAATCTATCAAGATAGGTATGAAATACTCCATTCATCAAGCTCATAAATATAGATGGTGCATTCTTCAACCTAAATGGCACAACAGTAAACTCATAGTGCCCATAGTGAGTGCGAAATGTAGTCTTATGAATGTCTTCCTCAAGGATACACAATTGATGATACCTTGACTTTAGGTCAATCTTTGAGAACACCTTGGCTCCCTTAATCTAATCAAAGAGGTCATCAATCCTCGCCAAGGGATATCTATTCTTCACATTCACCTTGTTCAACTATCGATAATCAATACACAACCGAAGGAAACCATCATTTTTCTTCACAAAAATGACTAGTGCTCCCTAAGGAGAGACACTAGGATGAATGAACCCCTTAGCCAACAACTCCTCTAATTACAACCAAAGATTCTTAAGCTCTTGAGTAGTCATCCGATACAGAGCTCGAGAAATAGGCTCTGCCCCAAGGACAAGATCTATCTTGAAATTGATGTCACACTTAGGTGCATCCCTGGAATCTCATTGGGAAATGTATCCACAAACTCCCTAAGAATAGGATGATCATTGAGGGATACCTCTCGAATCTCTCCTAACTCCAAATCATTAACCGTCACAACAAACAACTAGAAACCCTGACACATACATCTCTTTAATTGTATAACAAAGATCATATGCAAAGAGATGGGTCTCTGAATGCCAAATACCTCTACCTCCCTACCTGAAACAACCAAATATTGCATTGATTTGCATCAGTAATCTATAACTGCCCGATGAGCAACCAATTATGACATAAGATCCTAGGGTATGATACAAAGATCCATCATGGTAAAGAGAGTACCCATCCTAAAACCATATCCATACACAAGGGATTCTACCGCTACTCTAGCTTTAGAGGCCAATTCAACCTGCCACCAGCCCACAATGCTCCACTAACGAAAGGAATGAATCAAAAACACCAAAGTCAAAAAGGATAGAAACACCAATACCCTGCAACACACCTATGGTCTCCACAACTGTGCCCTGATTCTCTTCCTAGTGGTTATCAATTGCCGCAAACACTTTGTGAGACTTGCCTGCATCACCCATTGTCAACTTTGAGGCTATTGGCCTCTGACTGAATCCTGACATGCTCTTCTATGGACACTGCCTGGCTATATGGTCCTACTGGCCGCAAGAAGAACATCCTATACCTCTACCATACCCCTTTTCCGCTTGAGGATATATTGGATTGCTAGAAGCTACCTCTAATGATTGAAGACTATGTGCTCTAAGCTGGTTGGTTGGGACAATAACGCTTGGCTCACTACAAACTTTTTTTTCCTAGACTAAGAACCTCTACCTTGTTGGAGCTGAAAGTTCTTAGGTTTTGATTGGGAACAGTGATGTTGTTTTTGTTGTTTTCCACCCTTACAAGGTGCATGATGGCTCCTAGAGGAACTCGTTGCCTGAGACTGACCACCTCTAGACCCAAAGCTTGCTGAAGGTGCACAAATAATCTGCACACCTATCAACCAAGTCTCTACCTCCAATCCACCACTAGAACCATCGAAGGTAGGGGGATGTGCCCTCAAGAGATCACTCACATGACCTGCTAAAGTGGTCTCCTTCTCTGTTGCATCATCTCTCCTCTTAGGATACCTTTCTCTCTCTCTCTCTCTATTCATATGCCCAATGTGTCAGGATTCCCCTTGTTGATTACACTCCTGTCTAGGGTCTAGGTGGGCCACGAGGATCTCCTCAAGCAAAGGATGTAACTGAACTCCCTCCAACTTTGCTTGGCCATGATTTTGACTCCCGCTTTCATAAATGTTCTAAGAGCCCTATTGTTACTCATGATCACCCTCGTGGGAACTCTGAGAAGGGGTGTTCTAGTGGTTAGTGCCATGACCAACAACTCAACCTCTATCATGATTGCTACATCAGCCTTTAGGGATATTCCTACAAAACCACCACCAAAGGGCAAGTCTAAGGTTGTTAGGAGAGGATGACAAAAAAGGGAAAACATAATATTGAAAGTCTAAGCAACTAGGATATCATAATGGGCTCATATAAAACTAGAGTATCGAGTGTTAGAACTTGGCATCTGATACCAGGTGTAACACCCCCACCAAGTAATTGCATAGGACAACACTAACTAGGTCAACTAATAGATTTTTTTAAAAATGCAAATAACAACAAAATGCATAAGTTAATAACTAATCCTAGGTCCTCTAAGGTTTCTTGACCACGCTACTCTCAAAGCTAATAGTCAAGATAACTAGAATTATATGATTATAATTTATCTAACATGCAAGGTTCATTATGAAAGCACCACATTAAATGTTTTCAACATTAATTACTTCCATAACATGCCAAATGATTATAACATTAAAGAGCATTTCTAGCTAGTTAACATATGCAAGATGCATTACATCATAGTATTCATTACAAAGAGAATTCATCAGTAATTGTTACATTGTTACAATAGTTACAGCATTGCTTCCCCTAGTACATGTGGGAAGAATAAATTAGATTACATCAAGAGATACAACTGATATACAATCTAATAGAATTACAAAGAAGGTTGTGTTGGGGATACGAATCCGGTCTATCATCATAGAACATGTTCTGACAGCAGTGCCTTAGTGATTTCAATTCAAAATCACAACAAAGACAAAACCAACTATGCCACAAAGTGGAAGCAGGCACAGCTGATCCCCATTGATCCTATTGAGGAAAGTAAATGTAAAACTTATAACAGATTCGACACAAGCACAAATTCAAGAACATGAATTAGACAACCATGGAAGAAAAAACATGAACACATAGATATACATGGGGAAAACCTTTTCAGGTAAAAAACCCCACTCTCCAAAACACTTAGCTCACATGTATTATTCAGTAACAAAAATGGTTACAATACAAAACCAGAGCTATGCTCTTCAGGAGATTGCATCTTGTTCATCTGGAGAAAGAATACTGGCAACACAAAATAGAATCATCACACAGTTACAATGTCCTTATGACATACTATGTAGATTCCCTTCAGCTCCTCACAAATGACTGCCATAGCTAGCCTCACGGCCAGCCCAACCTCTTGGCCTCATAGGTTCACATCTTACTAGATCCGAGAGTCTAAGTGTTCATAGTTGAACCGCTCAAACACTCTTAGCCTCTCTCTATTTTCGCTCATCTCTCATATCGATCTATACACCAGAATAAATATACTGAGTGCCAACCTATCCAGCCAATCAATCCATCAACAGTCATCAGGATAATAAATTATCCACCTGCAAGCTTCAACCATTCCTTGATAACATGCATCACTTAATCTGCAAGCATCGAGCCACGCATCATTAAATCTGGTCATATACATGTCCATCAACCTCCATTCAATAATGCAGCCCAATCACAATCAGGAAATAACCATATGACCAATCAGATCATAAAGATCTTCTACGTGTCGCCATCTCATTTGTTCATCACTTTGACTGTCAAGTCCAACTCGGTCAATCGAGCTTCGAGCCCGTCTAAGCTCCTACCGCGTTACCGTCGAGTCCATTCGACCTAGCCGCGGTATGGCGATGAGCTCTCTCGAGCTCACCCAAGTCTTCACCGTGCTCTGTCTCTTCTTTGTCTTCAGCCAACCAGATGCAGTCAACCTACCATGTGCCAACCTATCATTCACCTGTCGCACTATCACCAAGTCCAACTCGATCAAACTTGAACCCAAGCTCATCCAAGCTCCTACCACATTACCGCAGCCCTGTTGGCATTACCTCGTCGTATGGCGGTAACCGCCCAATAGACCGTCAGAGGTCATACCACACTATTGTGGAGACCACTAGGTCTCACCGCAGTAGAACAGTAACCACTCTAGCAGACTGCCAATGGTCATACCATGGTCACCATGGTCACACCGAGCACTGAACGTGATAGGGTGGTAACCGTTAGGCAGACCACAGGCTGTCTCACTACGACCACCATAGTAAGTGGACCCATCGCCCGTAGTATGGTGGTAACCGCCGAACCCAACCACAAGCGGTCTCACCGCGGTGAGTGGACCCACCACCCGGGGTATGGCGGTAACCGCCAGACCACTGCAATGAAGGTCTTCGCTGACCGCGATATGGTGGTAACTGCCAGACCTGTCACCGTGGTACCGCCAGGGGCATAAATAAGTCAGGCGCGGTATGGCAGTAAATGCCATAAATAGAGGAAAAATGCCAAGGCTGAAGGAGAAACAAGCCAGAAAGCTAATGCAAAAACCCAACAATCTCCCACTTGACGTAGGCTTTCAGGATTCCTCCAAACACCCAAACATAGACCAACATCATGCTTCCATGCTCCAACCAAGACCCCTGCAATGACATCAAAAAATTTCCACCATCTCAGGCAACATCTCCAAACATAGGAACACGCCAAGGTGAAAAAGCACTAGTCTTAGGAACGCAAACATCTGATCCTTCAAGTGACAGAGGCACCAAAACAATAGCAACAAATGAAGCACAACACAAACATAGAAAAGCAAAACACTTCTCCAGAATAAGATAGAACATCAGCCAGAAAAGCAACCACAAATTGATTGCCCTCATCCAACTGATCTAACCCACGAGATTGAAAACCAACACCCACAACTCGTTCTAAACCATCCAATCACCCATACCTCATAGGTATGACCATCAGTAAACTCATGCGATCACATAACCACCCATCTCAGCAAGAACAAACACCATGTGTCAACCAGTCAAGGAAGATCAAACACATCTAGGTACTCCCATTACAAAGGTACTGTCCAGATGAATGCAAACAAAGTACCATCACATAATGATCCAGGCATACCAAGTCCACCAATCCCTGCACAAAGAAATGAGTAACCATGTAGTTCTAAGGAACACTCACTCTGATCTGCACACCCTGCAACCACCTGTTGCAAGGAACGTTTCTCTCAACCATCTTCCACCGTTCTTCCAAGGTTCCATATCTGTCTGAAGAAGGAAATACATGAACCTTCATGTCATCACCCGAGTGACAACACATGATCACAAACAAGTGACCAACATGGCTCCACATAGAAATCCCACATCTAAAGTCAAGAACATTCGAGAAGAAGAGACCAGAATAGAGAGAAACAACAAATCAAAACATGTCCTTCTACAAACACTTCTATATGCCAGTTGTGTCAAGAATGATCTTCTTCACATCCCAAAGGGAAAGCCTTAACAACATCCAACAAAATGTAAGCATTTTAAAGAATATCAAACTAACCCATAAAACCATCTCCTATCAATCCTCAAAAGCACAAGGAGATACACTATGTTGTCCACCCTTCATTATGAATCCTCCAGAGTCATAAAACAACTCAAGATTCATATTCATGAAAGATAAAGCATAACACACATATCTGAAAGCTATAATACCTTTCAAATAAACACCACTTCCAAGCAGACCAAGAAGAAAAGAAAAAATGCTCCTCCAAGATATACAAGTCACCATGACTTACCCAAGAGAATTCTCCTTCATGGTCTCTGTTGAACTCACATTCAACCAAGGTGCAGGCAACTCAGACTTTCAGCTGTAACAACAATATTCTCAAAAGAATTCCAACCTCACCTTATTCTCCATGCATCCATGAGCACCAACCAACCTGTCATCTCATGCTAACTCCAAACTGCATCACTACAATAAACATGAAGTCCTCCAGTGTATGACCAAGGTACTTAAAGCAAAGAGAAACCCATCAGACCACTATCAAAGCTCCAAACTAGCTGAACCAGGAACTTATCATGATACCATGATCTACACATCCCCCTTAGGAGATACCATGCTTCAAGTGAAATGTTCATGGTCTTCAAGAGCAAAGAAACATGCCAAAACTCTAATGCACAAGCAAGAGTATACATGACATAAAGCAAACAAACTCCAAACCAACATCACCTATCAAGCAACACCAACATCTCAGCCAAAGACTACCAAGGTCCTTCATGGCTCCAAGATGTTGCACATCTTCAAATAGTGACCATACATATATGAAAGAACATCTTTTGCAGCAACAGGATCTAAGAGTCCCCAAGAAGCATCTGCAATACCAAAGAAGATTATTCATCACCAAGTGATGAATCCACAGTCACTGCTAAAGCTCCCACTGAAACATGACACCAAACTCTCCAAGCATCATGACCGACCACACTAGATCACTGTCAAAAGCTTACACTAGCCAGTGTATTGAGCTCTCCATGACATCGTGATTCACATGCTTCAGATCCCCATCACTGACTATTCAGGTACTCAAACACCATTCCTCCTCTCATCTCAAAATAGCCATGCCAATGCACAAGTGACCACAGACAAGGTCAGCTAACAAATATGCACTACATAGTTACAACCTCTTGGATATAGACAATCCACTTCCGAGTTGTCTCACAATAAACATGTAGGTAATGAAAACCCACAACATTGCACAACTCGCGGATGCAACCAAATGTAAACCCTGCAAATATATCATCGCACTGGAAACTACAAAACTGAGATAATCAAAGAGAACAACCAAAGCAGACAAGCATGACTCAAACACCAGATCAACAACAGATCCAATTTTCCAGTCACATCCACAACCCAAGCACCATAGTCTAGGAAACCAATAAGCAACATCACAAGAATGCTGAATGAAAAAAAAATACCAACACTCCCATGTAGAGAAGATAACTCTCCTCCAAACAAGTCGAACTGTAGCTATCTCATCCAGTCACACCCCAAAAGCCAGGATTTAGAAAATAGCAGACAATAGCTCCACAAAACGCAAGTTTTCTCTTGACCGTGTAAAACCTGCAAAACCATAGTGTTTATAAAACACCCACGCATCTCCATCTTCATTGCTCATTTGGATGACTCAAGAGTGTGCACACAACCATCACAGTTAACCAGAACAATGAAAAGAAACATGAATATGCATCATAGACTCTTTAGGAAAATCTACACAAAACCTTCAGAGCCAAAGAAATGAATCTAAAACCATGCAAGTGCAAGACACAGGCACATAGGAACAACGGGTCTATTTCAGACTAGTTCCAAGACCACATTCATGCACAAGAAAAAGAGAACCAAGCTATGCAGAAGTTGCAAACCACCAAGGTCACTTCATAGCTCCATGCAATCAAAGCACCAGAGAAACTACCTTCAGTGCTAAGACAGAACACCCAGCACAAGCACACCATTACCATGTCCAAAACAACAACACAAGCAAGCCCATATCACCAGGGAGCCTCTCACACAGACACCCAATATGAACACCACACTTCGCTGCAACTCAGCCATGAACACATCTCACACCCTTTGCATCAGGAACTTTTCTGTGAGCCAGGAGCCTCAGACCATGTTGCCACAACATGACCAACTCCAGTCATCTCCAACATTTTTGGAACTATGTGTTGAATCAAAGAATCACACACTTCCAACCATCGAAGGATCAATCACCAACTGATTTCTCCAGATTTCCTCAAGCTTGCAAGGCTAAGAAATATTCACAAGAGAAATACCCAGAACTTCAACAACTAGGAGAAGACTTTGATACCATTGGTTGGTATCATCAAGCCTTGACCTCCTTCAACCAGCTCTAATACCACTTGTTGGTATCAAGAGCAACAAGCTACTAGCTCTGATACCACTTGTTGGGGATATGAATCCGGTCTGTCATCATAGAACACATCTAAGACAACAGTGCTTTAGTGATTTCAATTCAAAATCACAACAAAGACACAAGCAACTATGCCACAAAGCGGAAGCAGGCACAGTTGATCCCCCATTGATCCTACTGAGGAAAGTAAATGTAAAACTTATAACAGATTCAACACAAGCACAAATTCAAGAATGTGAATAAGACAACCATGAAAGACAAAACATGAACACACAAATATACGTGGGGAAAACCTTTTCAGGTAAAAATCCCATCCTCCAAAACACTCAACTCACATGTATTATTCAGTAACAAAAATGGTTACAATACAAAACCAGAGCTATGCTCTTTAGGAGATTACATCTTGTTCATTTGGAGAAAGAATACTGGCAACACAAAACAAAATCATCACACAGTTACAATGTCCTTATGACATATCATGTAGATTCCCTTCAGCTCCTCACAAATGACTGTCACAACTAGCCTCACGGCTAGCCCAGCCTCTTGAACTCACAAGTTCACATCTTACAAGATCCGAGAGTCTAAGTGTTCATGGTTGAACCACTCAAACACTCTCAGCCTCTCTCTGTTATCACTCATGGGTATGTGCAGGATCATCATGGAAAAAATAGGTCCTTAAGAGGCAATGAAAATTCAGAAAATCAAAGTTGGGCAACTTGACATAAAAATTTGAATAAGTTATCTATATTATTTCAAAAATATGTAAGAATAGAATCTGTGGAAAATTGAATGTAGTTTCTAAAATTGAATGTAGTTTCTAAACTACTAGGTTAATTTTTGTAAAAAAAAATTCTATTTGGTGAAAATTTGAAATTTCAATGCAGTAGTACTAAAATTTCAAGGAAAAAATAAAAAGTAGGTGTTTGTCTGACCACCCTAACCACAATAAAATGATAATATTTTAATAAGATTTTATATACAAGTAGAGGACTCATGTTCCGATGTGATGCATATTTTTTTGTATTTTTTTTCCAAGTAAATAATTAATTATGAACTTTTTATTACAACTTTTAAAAAATATAAAAACTCGTATGTCTAACCACCTTAACTTGGTCAAAACTTCATGAAATTCAATTTTTATTTTTTTTAATACTATAGTATGCGAAGCATAGAATGTGATGCATGTTTTGGATTCAAAAAATGTGATACGGTTTGAAAGATATAGATTTTTTTCAATCAACCTATCAATCAGGACTTTAGTCGTAATTCAAATAGAAAATGAATAATAATTATTTATTAAATTAAAAATAAAGAATAATTTATATTGGTAGAAAGCTGAGAATATCCTTTAAACCCTTTTCGTTTCATCAATTTAGGGTAAAAACAAAGTCGTCAGCCACATAGGCGAAGTCTAGAAAAACAAGGTAAGTTGTTAAACACATTTTTTGTGTTGACTTCTTAGGATTGGCATGTCCTAGCCAAATTCTGAAGCAAAACCCGAGGCTAATCCCTAGGTAGTAGGTTTTGTGTCAAACATATCGGATATCCAATTTTTTTTATATATAATTTAAAGAAATCTAATATAGTTTTTAATATATGATTTAAAAAATTGAAATTTTCAAATCAGATATCCGATTTGAATAAGATATCTGATTTATTTTATATATAATTTTAAAACATCTAATATAGTTTTTAATATATGATTTAAAAATTTACAATAAATAATTTATAGTTTATTGTAATATATCTAGTTGAGAATATACAATATAGTTTATAATTCAATATATAATTTATAATTTATGATAATCTCTTATGGAATTATGTATAATATATAATATATTATACTATTATGTATAATATTTATATATTATTTATATATTCTAGTTAATGTATAAATATTTATATATATATGTATTAAGTTAATATAAAAAATATTATATAACTAATTAATATTACTAACATATTAAATATTTAAATATTCTATCTTTCCCTCTCTCTCTCTCCCTCCCTCTCTCCCTCTCTCTTTCTCTCTTCCTCTTCCCCTCTTCCCCTCTCCCTTCCCCCTCTCCCCCTCTCTTAGACCCTTTTCACCCTCTCTCTCTCTCTTCCCCTCTCCCTTCCCCCTCCTAATTCTCTCTCCCCTCCTTCCCCTCTCCCTTCTCTCTCTCTTTCTCTTCCTCTACCTTCCCCCTCCTAATCATCTCTCTCTATCTCTCCCTTTCCCTCTATCTTTCCCTCTCTCTATCTCTCCCTCTCTTCATCTCTATCCCCTTCTTCCACTCTTCCCCTCTCCCTTCTCCTTCC